>CM057449.1:927035625-928245000 GCA_016271365.2 Neoceratodus forsteri | reverse complement strand
GTGGTGAAAAAAGATTAACATGGCGGCACAGCAGGATGCCATACTGCCAACTTTGGGGTGACCAGTCCCCTTGTTGGCATGCTCTTAATGTATATGCGATGGGGAGCCCACTCCCCATCGGCATAATGCCCCCACATTTGTTATGTGCCAGGGAGTGACAATCCCCTCACCCCCCATTTTCATTGTTTGCCGTGGGGTGCCTAATCCCCGGCCAGCCTACAGCATCTCCCAAAACACTTAGTGGCACGCTGGGAGCCCACCCCAGCGTGCCAAATCACCATGAAAAATAAAACCATCCTGTGAGTTTTTTTTTCTTTTTAAACCCTGTGAAAAAAGAAAACGGTACCTCGCTGTCTCCCTGCCCCCCCACCACAACCCGCGCCCACCCACTGCGCACCCTGCCTCCCCACACCCTCCTCACCCCATAATTTCCTCCGGAGTCTGGCGCGATGATCTTCGGTGGACTGGGAACATGTCTGCACTCTTCAAAGCCGACCACAAACTAAGAAAATGCTGGTAAGCTGCATAATGGAATAAATAGGGTTTTTTAAACTTTGATGCATATCTCAGGCATTTTTTTGAATTTTGGCACAAAATTTTCAACATGGGGTTTTGAAACCTCCTCATGAATTTGCATTGTGCGATTAATGGCCCTGAAAGGTGATTTTACGGTCACTGCGCAGAATCATCTTTGGGGACTGATTAATGAAACGACAGTGCCAGTGTTCATGAGGTAGGCTCTCAAAAGCCTATATGTTGCAAATTTGGTGGAAAAATCCCCAAAATGACTGTTTTACGAGCGTGCATTGTGCAGTTTCCATGCACGCTTGTAACTCTGTGAATCTGTAATATTTTCACTCCAGATTTTCAAAATTGGCATTTTTCCACATGTCCTTATGAACAGTACAGCTGCCATTTTACATATCATAGCCAAAATGTGTTTCCGCATGTCTGGTGCAGAATAGCGTGGTCACTGCGCAAAATCAGTTTTCAGGACAGTTTCAGGAAATGATGGTGACAATGTTCATGAGCAGAAGTCCTAAAATGCCTATGTTGAAAATCTGGTGACAAAATTCCATAAAGTGACTGTGTTACAAGTGTGCATTGTGCAGTTTCTACACACCCCTGTACCATCGCAAATGTGCACTATTTTCGTGCCACATTTTCAACACTGGCATTTTTTTACACCTCCTTATGAACAGTACAGCTGTCATTTTTCACATCCTGCCCTAAATGTGTTTTCGCACCTGTGGTGCACAATGGCGTGGTCACTGTGAGAAATTAACGTTTCGGGCACATTAACAGAATCAAGCTGCCACTGTTCATGAGGGGAGGTCCCAAAATGCCTATGTTAAAGATGTGGTTAAAAAAAATATAAAATAATTGGGTTACTGATATGTGTGTTGCACAGTTCCTATGCATGGTCATACCTTCACCAGTTTTTCATATTTTCACTTCAGATTTGCAACATTGCCATTTTTTTACATCTCCTCGTGAACAATACAGTTGTCATTTTCCACATCCTGCCCAAAATGTGTTTTCATCCCAGTGTCACCAAATGTCATAGCTGCTTTGCAAAACCACCTTTCAGCTAACAAACTGATAGTGCTGCTTTTCATGAGATGGGCTCACAAAAAGCCCATGTTGAAAATTTGGAGTGAAAATATCAACACACCTACGGTGTTAGGGTTTCCAACTGTAGCACCCCACCCTGTAGAGACTGACAGGCGTCAGGGGTGTGACTTGGGATCATCGGCTGTAATCCTCATGCCATTCCACCCCACCCCACCCTGCAGCCAGTGACAGGCATTGTGGTGTGCCTTGCACTGTTTGGCACAAAGTTCACCTCATTCTCCTATACTGCACCCACCTCAGCATATTTCCTTATAGAATGGGGTAAGTATATTGCCCAAAGACCCCAAAGCACACCACAACACTTGTCAGTGTCTACAGGGTAGGGTGAGGTACAATGCCATGAGCGTTATAGCTGATGGCCCAAAGGCACACCCCAATGCCTGTCAGTCTCTACAGGGTGGGGGGTGGGTTGGCATAACTTCAATACTTCACTGCCATTCCTATTATGCGTCTCTAACTCTGGCATTACCAATGCCAATGCCAGCAATACAATATTCGGCATTGACAAATGCTTGTTTAGGATTTGTAAAAAACATTATTTTAGATTTATTATGATGTCTTGTGCATGCAATTCAGACAACATATTGTGGCTGCTTCAGTGGAGAAGTGGGTTTCGGAGGTGTGGTCCTGCTGCAGCCAATGGCGCCACTGCTTTTTGTGGCCGGGTGCTGTGGCGCCAATGGTATAGCACGCTGTCTATGACAGCAGTTCAGAAAATGTGTCACCACCTTGAAAGAAATTAGCCACTGCAATCAGGATCACCACAGGGTGGTCCGTAATTACAGCCATAGTCTACTGCTTGTCCGTCCCCGGTGTCCCCAAGCGACTGGCGGCTGCTTCCTATCAGCTTCTCATAGCCCCACAGAAGCTGAGAGACAGCCGCCACCTTTCACAGTCTTTTGAAAGCTGAGGGGTGCACAATCCCCCGCATACCCCCTCCTAATTTAACTTGCCAATGGGGTGCCCAATCTTCGTCGGCATAATGTGCCCCACCATTTCTTGTGTGCCGAGGGGGTGCCCAATCCCCCTCAGCTCATACGACTCCCCCCCAACTCTGTATGTGCCAGTGGGGGTGCCCAATCCCCATTAGTTACAGCCCCCCCCCATCAAACACACAGATGGCATCCTGGGAGCCCACCTCAAAGTGCCAAATGTCCCTGAAAAAAAAAAACAGTCCCACAATGTGTTTTTTTTGTTGTTTTAACCCTGTAAAACAGAAAACGGTCCCTCATTGAGTCTGTGGCCCCTCCCTGAACCAACACCCACGTTCTGTGCACTCTGCCTCCCCACACTCCCCAACCCATACTTACCTCTGGAGCCCAGCGCGATGATCTTCGATGGACTGGGAACACTTCTGCACTCTTCAAAGCCGACCACAAACTGAAGAAATGCCGGTAAGCTGTATGATGGCATAAATAGGGTTTTTTCAACTTTGGTGTATATCTCGGGCATTTTGGGGAATTTCGGCTCCAAATTTTCAACGTGTGGTTATTGGGACCCCTCCTTATGAATTCAGTCACTGTCATGGTGGTATTCCATCCCGAAAGGTGATTTTGCGGTCACTGCATGGAATCACTTTTTTGGACTGAGTAACAAACTGACAGTGTCATTTTTCATGAGGTGGCCTCCCAAAAAGCCTATGTTACAAATTTGGTGAAAAAATTCAAAAAAATTAGCGTAAGTTGTGCAGTTTCCATGGGCACTCGCAACTTCGCCAATTTGTAATATTTTCACTCCAGATTTTCAACACTGGCATTTTTTCACACCTCCTTATGGACAGTGCAGCTGTCATTTTTGACATCTTGGCCAAAATGTGTTTTCTCACTACCGCAGCAGAATAGCGCAGTCGCTGTGGGAAATCAGTGTTTGGGACAGATTACGAAAATCAAAGCAACACCATTCATGAGCAGAGGTCCTAAAATGCCTATGTTGAAAATTTGGTGACAAAAGTCCATAAAATGATTATGTTATAAGTGTGTGTTGTGCAGTTTCCATGCACACTCATAACTTTGACAATTTGTAATGTTTTCACTCAACATTTTCAACATTGCCAATTTTGCACATGTCCTTATGAACAGTATAGCTGTCATTTTTCAGATCCTGCTCGAAATGTATTTTCACACAAGTAGTACACTATGGTGTAGTCGCTGTGGAAAATCAATGACCAGGACAGATGAAGAAAATCATAGTGACATTGTTCATGAGCAGAGGTTTCAAAATGCCTAAGTTGAAAATTTGGTGAAATAATTCCACTAAATGACAGTGTTACGAGTGTGCATTGTACAGTTTCTATGTATGCTACTAAATTCAAGCATTTTTAATATTTTCACTCAAGATTTCAACACTGCCATCTCTTCACACCTACTTATGAATTGTACAGCTGTTATTTTTCACATCCTGCCCAAATGGTGTTTTCCCACATCTGGTGCAGAATGGCACGGTCACTGTGAGAAATCAACGTTCGGGACAGATTAACAAAATCACAGTGCCACTATTCATAAGCAGAGGTCCCAAACACTTTCATAAGGTAGGGGTCACAAAAATGCTGTGTTGCAAATTTGTAGTGCAAATACCAACAAACGGCAGGGGCATTAGGGTTTCTTACCATAACGTCCCACCCTGTACAGACTGACAGGTGTCAGGGGTGTGTCTTTCCATTGCCAGCTGTCATGCTCATGCCATACCATCCCCCCACCTTCAAGCCACTGACAGGCATTGAGGTGTGCATTGGACTATTTGGCCCCACACTTCACCCCATTCTCCTATGCTGCACCCATTTCAGTGTATGTCCTTATGAAATGGGGTGACTGTAAAGCCGAACACCCCAAGGCACACCTCAGCACTTGTCAGTGTCTGCAGGATAGGGTGAGGTAAAATTTGTTTAGCGTTATTGCTGAACGGGGTAAGCATAAGGCCCGAGGACCCCAAGGCACAGCGTGATATTTGTTGTTCTGCAGGGTAGGGTGAGCTGAAATGCTATGAACATTATGGCCGATGCCCAAAGGCACACCTCAGTGCCTGTCAGTCTCTATAGGGTGATGTGGTGTTTGACGTCACTTTCATACTTCACTGCTATTCCTATTATAATAATAATAATAACTTTATTTTTAAAGCGCCTTTCAGAAATATCAAGGTGCTTTACATCAAAACACAATATACAATATCAATTTTAAACATATAAAAATAAATTCATTAAAACATCACTTAGTTAAAACAAACCATGCAATCATCCATACGATCAACAAATATTTACAAATAATTTCCATTAATCATCCAGATAGGCCAAATCCCATAAGTAGGTTTTTAAATCTTTCTTAAATACCTCCACGGAGGTGCACTCCCTTAACCAGCATGGTAGAGAATTCCAAAGAGTTGGTGTGGCATAAGAAAATGCTCTACTACCAGAAGATTTTAAATTCACTCTTGGAATCTCTAACAACCCCTCATCGGCCGAGCGGAGCAATCAGCCAGGGCAGTAAGGCACCAGAAGTTCTTTCAGATAGATTATGCATCTGTTCAACTCCTGCGCTACCAATGCCAATGTCAGCAAGACAACATTCGGCATTGACAAATGCTTGTTACTATTAAAGAGCCGCTGACACTTACCTTTGTTTGCAATTTGCTCCATGGTGTGGATCTGTGTGCTGGAGACATGATATTCTTAGTGAAAACCGCATGTTTTAATAGGCTTTTTTATGTTTTTATAATAGTTTATTGTTGCGTCTTTACAGGCAGCCCATCTCAGTTTATTAGTGGATGCATGCTTCCGATGCTGTGCAGAGTGACGTCAGGTGGTGAACACTGCTGAAGGGCTGAAGTTGAAAGGTCGAGGTTAAATAGTAGGGCTTTGATGTGGCTTACATAAAAATTGAGTGCCCTACATAAATAAACATGTCCTCTTTTGAGAACCCTGATACTAGTAATAGTAATGAATCAGAGGCTAGTACAGGGAAATGTCTGACAACGAATATGAGGGGGGTGGTGTTGGCGATGTGCAAAGGCTGGGCACATGGCCAAATCTGCTACATGTACAACCCTACATGTATGAGTCCGAAGTCCAGGTCGAAGATGATGGCAGACAGGCTGAAGCCTCACATGCAGCTTCTGAATATGTCAGGAATGCATGAATTGCCAACACCGATTGATAATTACAATGCAATCATACTTTTTTAATCACTTATTTGGTTTGGCAGTGGTTGTAAGCATGATGAACCCCTCCCCACACACACCTATGTATATAAAGATATAGCTGTGCATTCCTATGAGCAAGTGATGGTGCTTTCTGTTCTCTGGTGTGTTACTCTTACTCCTGCCTTTGAACTGTTTTTCTAATGCTTTTCTATGATAAATGATACCTGAACTGTTGTGCTTTTAGTGTGTGCATCATGTGCATTATGTCACATTGCATCACAGTTGCTTGCATAACTGAAAAGCATATCATGTCTCCAAAATGCCTTGCTGTAATCCAACCTCCACTCCGAGTGTTCCTTATCCGAAGTACTGCCATATTATCAGTCCTGCTGGTGGCCTGTGACTTCTGTGTGCTATTTCAGGTACTGACATGTTATAGTTAGGTACTCTAATTCCATGTTGATACAGTCTGCCTATCTTCTCTTCCCGATTATGTGGCCATTGACCCTGACCGGTACTCAGCATAGTCTTTTCTTTATCCAGCATGCATCCCTTTGTACCTAGCCCTAGCATGCTTAAATCCATCAAATACATTTCTCTCAAAGCAGTCCATCAGTCAGGCAATTGTAAGAAATCACAACCCTTTTAGCTAATAAATGCCTCATCACAATTCACATATTTTTGCCTCCCTCTAGACTAATGTTGTTTCTTTTTTCATCTTGCTGCTGGTCTGTAATGAAATATGCACCCCAAATGTTGTTTCTGTGTGACTTTCAGATACTTTTAAATGTTATATCATGTAATCATCGACTCCCATTTGTTCCTGTGAATACATGTTGTGTTCTGTTAACCTTTCCCTCTGTGCCATCTCCAGAACTCCCTGTTTCAACTGTCTTGCATGTGGCTGAACTGCTTTTAACCCATCTATGTATTTATGGAGGTGAGGTGCACAGAACTGTGTACAGTATTACAGATGTGGCCTAACCAACCATGCTGCTTGGACCTACAGTAGATCTTTGTTGTTATTTAGGTGGACCACTACTATTATATTCAGTATTGTCTCCATTATTATACAATGTACTTTGTTGATGCTGGCATGACTTGAATTTTATACTTGCTCCCTTCTTTCACTCTTTTACAGTCATATAACATGGCCCCTCGTCCAGCCTGCTGCGGGTATACGTTCACTGACCGATTTCCTCAAAAGGTCTGGTAGTTGGGGATGTATATGTTTCAGAAGTTACTGTAATATCCAGTTTTGTAAACCATCTGTCCACATTGCTTTGTCAAACTGTACCTTATTATGTTCTTTTAGTACTATATCCTGGGTACATGAGTCTGCACTTACACTGTCATTCCCTATGTAGCTCATTCATATTTGTGGCCAATCCCCCTACATAGTAAAGTCTGAAAATAACTGCTAGTTCAGTAGTTCTGCCTTTACCTGCTCCCTTTTCACAATCTTACCATCATTCATGTTGCTTTTAAGTATACATTTGTGTATAGGCATTGTCAGCCTTATTTATATATTATACATTATTATAGAAAAATATAGAAATAGAGAATCATTAACTGACACATACATATATAGAGAAATAGATGAAGTCTTAGATAGACAGATGTGTTTATACAACCATATATTGATGTATATATATGTGATTACATTTATAGATATATAGATGTCTATGTAGATAGATAAATAAAAGTATAGATAGTCGGATAGATAAATAGGTTGGTGTGTAGGCTGATACATAGATGTGTAGATAGATATATGGGTAGGAAGTTATATTATTAGATATATGGGTATATAGATTGATGGGTAGACAGATGGATAAGTAGACATACAGATAGACAGACAGCCAGACAGACAGATAGATGGGTGCGTACATAAATAGGTAGAAATATAAATACCTGTTTTGGAGACTTGGTTATCACAGATGTATGCAAGGATGCAAAGTTGTTCACACTTTGCTTACTTCTTTTTCTGTAGTTATAACATGTTTTCTTCATCTGTAGGTGTTCGTGTTCCTGCTGTCAACCAATGACTACCACTATTGAGTCTGTGTGCTGCAGAAAAGCCCCAGAGGTAGTGGGATGCTCCGAAGAGTTCAACTGTATAACTTAGCATCCTGGATTTCTCACTATGTGTCTGGACAGATATTTGTTAAAGGCAAACTATTATGCATTTAGACAGTGGTATGGTCCACAGGAAGACACCCCAGTCAATGAGTAAGTTTCCTGTTTGCGTTTATTTAATTTTTTTTTTTTTTTTTAAGGATTTTAGGTCCCTGCAGTCAATGGTGTCCTGGTATCTGCTTTGGGGTGTTCACTTGACATCGCCTCTACTACCTGCCACTACCCTTCCCCTGACTGAGGACTCATGTACTGGATCACCACTCTCCTGCTGACCCAAATGGGAGGAGGTGGGGACCATGGAGAGTCAAGTTACAATGTGGTCCGGCATTGAGCATGTGGACTCTGCCACTTGCTTCCCATGCTTGTCACCTAGGAAACCATGTTTTTTCCACATTGCTTTATCCCCCACTAGGAGATGTGGATAAGCAGTGACATTTGTGCTGTGGTCATATCCTCAGCGGATGACTGCAGTCACCTCTCCATCTGTTTGTGGCATGTTCATGTTGTACTCCCAGTCTCCACCAGTGGATGTCACAGAGCAATGTGTCTCCAGATAGAAATATAGATTCGATTTTGATGACAGATAAGGACCGCTTGGCCCACCTAGTCGCCCATTTCCCTGCCTGCTGAATAAGCTGCAGATCCTAGTTAACCAACATCCTACAGTATTTCTTCCTAACCCTCATCAGAACTGCTTTATGTCTGCCCCATGCATTCTTGAATTCCCCCACTGTTTTTGACCCCACAACCTTATCAGGAATGCAGTTCCATGCATCCACTATAGATATATAACATAAATAGTGGAAAGCTTTCCTCCTTATGCTCAGTCCTCTCTTTTGCCTGCTGACCCATGGTGCCAGAGTCTGCTCATGAACCCCAGCCTACGGTGAGGCGTTAGGTTTGGTGTCCAGCATGTCAACTCTCCGCCATTGGTATGGGCTACTGTTTGGGTATTGTGTGTCTCTTACAATCACTTCCCATTGTAGTACACCAAGTATCCAGCAACAGACACCAAAGTTCAGTATACATGAGTTGCAGTATAAGGTAAAGTCTAACATAATGTATCCTATGAGGGATGCATACTCATCCAATCACATTCCATTTTTGATTGTTCATAATGTAATGTGATGATGTAGGTTTGTGATGTTTACTGCAAACCTTGTGGTTCTGAATGAAGAATTTCATATTCCATTGACAAATGAAAATCTATATGTCAATTTTAAAATTATTAGTCAAAAACTTTTGCATTTTCCATTGGAGATTTGTTGCTTTGCCGTGACATTTATTTGTAAAGAGGACACACTGTCACAGTGAGTACACCTATACAGTTATGACTTCTCAATGGTGTTTTTGTTCGTACTGAGGCATACACGATCCAAATGTTGAGAATTCATTCTCTTCAGCTGCTTACTGTTCAAGTTTTTATTTATTTATTTTATTTTATTTATTTGTACATCGGTTTACAACTTTTGAGCCAGAGGCTCATTTCCAAAGGTACCTCGTCACAAAGAGGACAAATACGGTACAACATTTAGTTAAAATATTGCGGTTACAGCATACATCATTGCGGTTACAGTTTTGGTAGATACAGGCAGTTATAACTTAGTTACAATTTAAGTGTTACAGGAATGGTAATCACAGGTTATTACAGTTATAAGGGTACAGATTGAGTGACAAGCATACATTGGTAATGTGGATAAGAAGTCTTGAGCAGGGACTGCTAGAGGTGAAAGAGTTCAGGGGCTAAAGGACACGGTTTGTGATTAGTTTGGGTGAGGCGCCATTCAAAGAGTTTTGTCAGTTAGTTTAGGTGAGGAGCCACTCCGAGAGCTTTGTCAGGGCATTTCGAACTAGATCACCTAGAGGCAGGAACAGCTACGCATGTTAAAGAGCTGACTCCGAAGTAAGATTTTGAAATGGGAGATTGTAGGGGTGTCAGAGATGGAGGTGGGGAGAGTGTTGTACCAGGAGGGAGCTCTGTAACAGAAGGACCTTTGCCCATGTATGGTCCTGGACCTAGGGACTAGCAGGGTGGCCTTAGAGGTGTTACGAGTTTGGACTAAGGGTTGTGCAAGGTGGATAGAGGCTGTCAGACCAGGTGGGGATAGTCCAAGGAGAGTGTTTTTCGTTATGAGGCAGGTTTGGTATCTGAGACGTTCATCCAGATTAAGCAGCCTGGCCATGTCATATAGTTCGCAGGTATCTATGAGCCTAGGGGCTCCCGTGATTAACCTACAGGCCTTATTCAAGGTGAGGCGAATTTTATTGAGGGCGGTCATGTCTGCAGCACCATAGACTGGCAAGCCATAGTCTACAAGGGACAGTATTGAGGAGGTGACTGCTAGTCGGAGGGCATTGGGGGAGAGGCAGTGGTTGTAGCAGTAAAGGATTCCTAGCCATGCATTTACATACTTCAAATTTGTACTGGTTTTAACTGTACATGATTTATTTTTATTTATTTAGTTTTTGTTGACCGGGTAAGTGCGCTAGCCATAGCAATGACTATTTTCAGGCACGATCCAGGAGGGTACATTACAAACAAGCAGGCACACATTGCAATACAAAGTTTTGACATGATTGATTGTAGAGAACAGAGCAAGTATAGACATAGCAAACAATGCTATAAACAAAGCAAGTAGACAGTAGTGAGGTAAATAGTGTAAACAGTACATACAAGCAGGCATATATTGCAATACAAAATTTTGACATAATTCATAGTAGAATACAGAGCAAGTTAGCTATAGTGAACAATACTATAACAGAGCAAGTGGACAGTAGATGAGGTAATAGTGTAAAATACATACTAGAACAGTGAATACAGGACATTTTGATAGCTAAGAATTAATACACATTGTACTATTAGTGACCATAATATTCTTGTAAGATTAACTAGGGTGGTAGGAGAGGGAAAAGGGGGAGTGGAAATCATAGGCCAGAGAAAAGGTTTAGGAAGGTGCCTATGAAAGGGGAGACAAGAGGAAAGTGCTATACATTTAAGAGCACTACAGTAGTGGCAGGAGAGGAATGGAGGACGTTTGGGCTAGGGGGATTCAAAGCAGGCGCATTTGTAGGAAGTGGCAAGATGGTTATGTAAGCCTATCTTAAAAGAGGCATGGGATGGTGATTGGCGTAAAGCAAGTGGTAGGGAGTTCCAATATAGGGGAGCATGGCAGGCAAAAGCCGTGGTGCCTTTGGAGGAATGATGTCTGGGGATGAAAACAAGCACTTGGTCAGCAGACCTTAAGCTATAGTGGGATGTAAAATTAAGGAAGAGACCCACCAGGGCTTTGGGTATTTGTGAGCGAACAACATTGTCAATGACGGAGCCGTAAGCATAAAGCCTTAGCTCTGAAGGAGGAAGCCATTCCAGATCTGAATAGAGGAGACAGTGGTGTTTTAGTCGGTGTGAGGAGGATGCATAGCGGCAGATATTGTTGTATGTGACATCCCATTTTCTGACACTGGATTTGGACACAGAGGTAAATGTGGTGAAACCATAGGTTAATGAAGGTAGGAGTATACCCCAGGCAATGGCTAGCCTAGCTGAGGGGGTGAGCATATATCTGGTTCGGTAGGCTATCCCAAGTTTGGCGTTGACCAAATTGCAGGTCTAATGGATGTGCACATTGAAATTTAGTGATGGGTCTAGTGTGACGCCTAGATATTTGAATGAGTTTACCACCCCAAGGGTAGAACCATTGGATTAGAAGACTTTAAATTTAGGTGGAAGTGTTTAAGTTTGGCATTAAATACTCATTATGAATCAATCAATCAAAATCTTTATTTAACCAGGTGAGCACCATTGAGCAAAGCTCATTTTGAAGATGGACCTAGGGATGCTTAACATACATAAAAAGGGTTACATACATAAGCAGTGCATGTGAATGGATTACATATACAAAGGATTATGGCAATACCATGATACAAGGTTAAAAAAGAACAAATAGCAATGTGCAATATATGGAATAAATGAGAATGTCAAATATCAAGACCTATACAAAATATACAAAAATATACATAGAACTTGCCATTAGACATAAGTGAAAGGATATTAGTTAAGGTGAGAAAATGGAAGGATAATTTCACATAGGGGAAGGGGGTTAGCAGACTGGAGGCATATGAAGGCAGGGGTGCCCAAGAGAAGGCCAAGATTAGCAGGGCACTAGAGGCAACAGCCAAAGGGAGAAAATACAGAGAAAAATATGGGGATCCAGAGTTGCAGGTGGTAGGGTAGGGCATAATGGAGCATAGAAGCGATCTGAAAATGGATGGATTCAAAGTAACATAATATAAAATCTGGCCGGAAGGCAGCAGACAGAGAAATATGGTATTCCATGGTGCAGGAGGAGGTAGGAGAAGTGTATAGGAATGGCAGTTAAGGGGGACAGGGGGACACAATATGGGGGGACTCTATTAATTTGAGATAAGGCAAGCTTCGGAAGAAACAGACTCTAAATATTTGAGGTAAAGCAAAATTCATGGGAAACTGTTACAGGATTACTTAAAGGAACAATCATAAAGTTATCTGAATGCTGATAATTTGATGGGGTGAACCAATTTCAAGGTTTTTTGCAACTTGTTCCAGAGTAAGGGTAGCGTATAACTTAAGGATGACTTACCAATGCATGAACTGACCTTATGTACAGTAAGGGAGATGCAGGAAGTGCTCCTCAGAACATACTTACCTACCATACACAGTGGAAGACAATCCAGGATATATTGAGGCAGATTCTTACTGCTAGCTCTGAAGGTCCAGAGTGCGGCATTTCTCTGTCTTCTATAATTGAGTGATGACCATTCCACCACAGCATAAATGGAGCAATGATGCATGGAGTAAGGTAGACGGTAATAAACCTTATAGCTGTATGATAGAATGTGTCATGTTTGACTAGAGCTGAGGCAGGGCCTTGGCTGTAGAGGAAGTCTGCATAGTCAAGTGATGGGAGGAAAGTAGTTTTGACCAGTCTCTCCTTGGTGTCCCATGTGAGCAGATGTTTGATCCTGTAGAAGAGGCCAAGCCTCTGCCTAAGTTTTTTTTATTAATTCTTCAATGTGCTCATTAAAGGAAAGTCTGGTCTATTCAGACCCCCAGGTATTTGGACTTAGTGACATATTCCAGCAGTTCACCTAAAAGTGTGGTGATCTTGGGTAAGGAACCTTGGGAGGCATGGTTAAGTGCATATACAGAGGGTGAAAAGAGCATTGCCTTTGTTTTTTTTTTGTATTTAAAAGAAGTTTTGGTTCAATAGCTGTAGTTGCAGTTGATTAAATTCTTGCTGTAGATCTCTACATGCTGCCTCAGGAGTTGCTAATGTATAGTACCGTATCATCTGCAAAAAGATGTATGTTGGCAGATTTAATACTAGCATCAACCTGGTTAATATATATCGCAAACAGGAATGGACCCATAAGAGTCCTGCGGTATGCCTCTCAATAGCAGTTTTAGTTGCGAAAATTTCCCTTCCGCTTTTACATGCTGCTGATGACCTGTAAGATAGTTTGCAAACCATCTTCGAGATAGGGGATCCAGATCAACATTATGGAGGGATACTAGAAGATCATGGTCGACAGTGTTGAATGCCTTGCTTAGGTCCAGAAACACTGCACAAATTAAGTTCTTGGTATCCAGGTCACGCTGCCAGTCATTAGTCACCTTTGCAAGTGTCAAAATGGTGCTATGTCAAGGTCTAAAGCCCGACTGTAGAGGGTTAAGCAGATTTTCGGATTCAAGGTAGTTCCTGAGCTGTGCACTCACTATTTTCTCCAGCAATTTGGATAGTATGGCGAGTAGTGAGATTGGCCTATAGTAATTAAGGTCCCTAGGGTCACTGGATTTGAAAAGTGGAATCATGTGCAGTTTTCCAAAAGGGAGGAAGATCACCCTGTGAAAGGGATAGGTTAAATAGATGTGTAATTGGCACAGCCAGAATATAGAAACATAGAAACATTGAAACATAGACTTTGAAGGCAGATAAGGACCACTTGGCCCACCCAGTCTGCCCATTTCCCTACCTACTGGATAAGCTGCAGATTCTAGTTAACCAACAGCCTACTCCCTGCCAGCCCCCACTACAATTGCCTTATGTCTGTCGCATGCATGTTTGAATTCCCCTCACTGTTTTAGACCCAACAACCTCCACAGGAAGGCGGTTCCATGTATCCATCACTCTCTCTGTGAAAAAAAAATCCTCACATTACCCCTGAGCTGTCCTTCCTCTATCTTTAAATTGTGCCCCCTTGTTCTCACACATCTCTTTTTCTGAAAAATGCTACCCTTCTGGACTTTGTTGATTCCCTTGAGGTACTTGAACATTTCTATCATGTCCCCCCCTTTCCCTCCTTTCATCAAGGGTATACATATTAAGCTCTCTCAGTCTCTCTTCATATGGTTTCTGATGCAGACCTGGCACCATTTTAGTTGCCCTCCTCTGGACTGCTTCTATCCTGTCTATGTCCTTGCGTAGATGAGGTCTCCAAAACTGCACACAGTACTCCAGATGGGGTCTCACCAACTGTCTGTACAGAGGGATGACCAGTTCCCTTTTTCTACTTGTGATGCACCTTCCTATGCATCCCAGTATCCCTCTGGCTCTCCTTACTGATGCCTCACATTGCTTACCAACCTTTAGATCATCTGCTACGACTACCTCTAGGTCTCTTTCCATTTTTGTTGTTGTTAGTACCTCTTCTGCTATTTGTGTACTCTTCTTCTGGGCTTTTGTTTCCCAGGTGCATTACTTTGCACTTCTTTGCATTGAATCTAAGTTGCCATATGTCTTACCATTCCTCCAACCTTGCCAAGTCCCTTCTCATCCTTTCTACCCCCCTTGTGTATCAACTCTGTTACAGATCTTTGTGTCATTTGCAAAGAGGCATACCTTTCCCTCCAGACTCTCTGCAATGTCACCGATAAAGATGTTAAAGAGGACTGGACCCAATACTGAGCCCTGAGGTGCTCCACTAGTAACCCCCCTTTCTTCGGAATGTGTTCCATTCACTATTATCTTCTGTGTCCTGTTGTGCAGCCAGTTTGCTAAACTGGCTATCACCCTGGGACCCACTCCCAGGCTGGCTAACTTGATTATTAATCTTTTGTGCGGGACTGTGTCAAATGCCTTGCTAAAGTCTAGGTAGGCCATATACACAGCCCCTCCCTGATCTATTACTTTGGTCACCCAGTCAAAGAAATCAATTAGATTCATCTGACATGACCTTCCTGTTGTAAATCCATGCTGCTTTGGGTCCTGTGCCCCGCTGGCCTCTAGGTACTCAACAATTCTTTCTTTCAGAAGCGATTCCATCATTTTCCGTACCACTGAGGTCAAACTTACAGGTCTGTAGTTTCCTGCTTCTGCCTTGCTCCCACTTTTGTGAAGTGGAATCACATCTGCCCTCCTCCAGTCCTAAAGTACCACCCCATCCTCCCATGATTTGTTAAAAAGTGTGGTCAGTGGTTTCACTAAGTCATCCCTTAAATCTTTTAGGATTCTGGGGTGAATCCCATCAGGCCACATTGCTTTGTCCTCCTTGAGGTTTAGGAGTTCTTTCAGGACTCTTTCTTCTGTAAATGGACTGGTGTCAACCCCCCTACCCAGAGTGCTTCTATTGTCTGGTTTAGGTAACTCCTCCTCATCTTCTTTTGTGAATACTGAGCTAAAGTATTCATTCAGTATCTCTGCCTTTTCACTGTCTCCCTCTGCCCACCTCCCCTCTCCCTTATTAATCTTCATTATTCCTCCCTTAACCTTTCTATGCTCCCTAATGTACCTATAAAAGGATTTATCCCCCTTCTTAACTAATTGACTGTTTTTTCCTTGGTTTGGGCTTTTGCTATTCTGACTGCCTTTCCCACTTCTTTCTGCTTTAATTGATACAGTTCCCTGTTGTGCTCTTTCTGTGATTTCTTATACTTTTTAAATGCAGCCTTTTTCTCCTTAACCTTCCCTGCCATCTTTTTTGAGAACCATAGTGGTTTTTCACTCTGCTTTGTTTTCTTTATTTGTTTCAAACAAAGGCTTGTTGCCTCTATGATGGCAGTTTTGATTGTTTTCCATTGTTCTTCCACCCTCCTTTTTGGCCATTTGCTAGTGTATTCCTCAGGTATTCACCCATTTTGCCAAAGTCAGTCCTTCTAAAGTCCAGTATCATTGTTTTTATATGGCTCATCTCCATGGTTGTGCTTATTGTGAAGCACACTGTGCAGTGGTCACTTGTTCCCAGATGTCTACTGACTTCTGGATTTGTGATCCTCTCTCCATTTGAGAGTACCAGGTCTAGTATTGCTCCCTCCTGAGTGGGTTCCAACACTAGCTGTCTAATGCCTGCCCCCTGCAGGGCATCAAAAATGACCCTGCACTTGGATGTGGCTGCAGTACATGTCATTCAGCTAACATCTGGCATATTCAGGTCCCCCATCAACAGCATCTCCCCTTTTTCAGCCATTTTGAGAATGTCCTCTATCATTTTCTTGTCCATCTCCTCCCCTTGAGATGGGGGTCTGTATACAACTCCTGTGCAGATTGTGATGCCATTCCCTGTCTCCAAGGTGACCCAGAGTGCCTCTTGTCCTCCCCTTTTACTTTTTAGTTCTGTAGCTTTGATCCCTTCCCTTATGTACAGAGCTACTCGACCTCCTCTTTTCCCCCTCCCTGTGTCTTCTGTAGACTGTGTACCCCGGTATGCTGACATCGCAGTCATGGTTCTCCATGTACCATGTTTCCGTGACTGCCACAATATCCAATTGTTCATCTTCCATCAAGGCTACTAGCTCAGGAAGCTTGTTTCCCAGACTACAGGCATTGGTACTCATTGCCCTCCATTTAATGTTGGCTTTATCCTTTATCCTTCCCCCATGCCTGCTCTAATTGCCCTTGTCTATTTTTCTATTTGCCCCTGTCCTGCCCTCTGTTGAGCACTGTACCTCAGTGTTTACCTTACTACCTGCCATGTTTTGTGGGGGGAGGCTTGAAATTTCCTGCCTCTTATCAGCACTTCCCCCCATGGTTAGTTTAAAAGCTTGCCAAGGAAGCATTTAAACCTGTCACTTAGGAGCTTGGTTCCCTTTGTGGATAGATGCAGACCATAATGCCAGTATAGACCTTCATCTCTCCAGGTGTACCCCCAGTCCCAAATGAAGCCAAAGCCCTGTGCTATGATGACTAAGTTTGAGGAAAAATAGGTCTAAGAGGTCTGCACCGGCACTCTTCCTGATATCTAATTGTAGCAGTATGTCCTCAACTTCTTTCAAGGATGTAGACTGAAGGGAGAACACATTACTGGTGACTGGAGCATCTGGGTCCTGTATGCCAAGTTGAGAGCAGAGGTTGCTGGCAGGGAAGGTATGAAAGGCTAACCCTGCAGTAGTAAATTGGTTGTTGAGGGAGTCTAGGATTGTCAGTTTATCTGAAATTGTGGTAGCACTAATAGTAATATTTGAGAGTAGGGAGGTTGGAGATGCATGACCTTCGATAACCTTGAGGGTTTTCCAGAATTTGGAAGAGCACTTATAGGTAGAGTCAAGCTCAGTCCAGAAATAGTTTGCTTTAGCCTCTCTAACCAACTTGGTACATTGATTCCTAGCCCTCCTAAATGCAATCCAGTCAACTGGGTGCTTTGTTTTCTGAGCTGTTTTCCAAAGTGAATCTCTATTCTACTACTGGTACTGAAATTGAAGCTAAGGCTTTTACAATTGGGGAGTTGTGAGAGGACTTCTAAGTGCGAACTGATTATGAACTAGAAGCTTTATAGGACTTAATTTTTGGACTGTCGTTTTAACATTTTTGTTTTATTTATGTTCTGGTCTTTTTGGGGGGTTGTATTGTTTATGTTGGGGGGATTGATATTTGGGTGGTGTGTGTGAATTGGGTGGTGACTGTAGTGATTATAGTGGTTGTCTGATCTTTGGTGGGGTTGTGTGAGGGGCACATTGTTGAGGGTATTTGTATGCTGCATGTGTAGGGGTTGTATTGTAGAGTGAAATTATTTTGATTGTAAATTTTTGGGATTTTATTTTGTTGCTTGTTGAATTTGAAATGTATTGGAAGGGTTTTAAGACAGTCAGGCACTATTCTCCCACCATGCTGAGGAATTTACACTCTTTTGACTGTCCCCCATTACCAGCTGAGGTATACAAGAGATGTCGAGCCTTGGGGATAGTCAAAAGTAGATTAAAATGGGTGTGATCTGGATATGATGGGAGAATGGAGAGGGGTGGATGAATAGAGGTTGTAGGGACTAGGATATACCCTGGGGCAAAATGGGGTCAGGAAAGGGGTGTTTCCTGCCTGGCTCCCATACTCAAGGGCTCCACAAATAGTGGGCAGGTCCCAGGATCTTCCTTGATGACCCATCCAGCCTGGGCAGTGTTGTGTAATGCCAGATCAATTAGAACAAGACTGTTATTATAGTTAGTCTTGTTAGAACATCTGATCTGGCATTCATCACAGAGACCTGGCTGGATGAGAATGCATGCCCTATTTTGGCATCTGCTGTTCCAGCTGGGTTCTCAGTGATACGCCACCCGAGATTGGATTGTAGGGGTGGGGGTGTAGCCTGAACCCTGAATTTTGGCATCTACCCTTGGAGGAATCTCACTTGCCCCTGTTTGCCAGTGCTTCTCACACTTTGTGCAGCAATCCAGAAGTCGTCTATGAACCGCTGCCAAGAAATTAATGCTAGGACTGACCTCTGCTTGACATGTTCTTGATTTCTCACTTTAAGTAATGTTTAGTCTGATGTAGAGATTTCTTAAGAGTTGATTTAAGTTTTGAGAGAGGTCTTAAGGTACTGTGATTTTGCTATCTGCCCTGAGTGCTGTGCCCCTTCTCTTAGAGCTGTAAGTCTGTGGGCTGCACCCTTGACCTCAGTGTCCCATTGAGGCTGCTGCAGTGCCCCCCCAAAAAAAACTTGCTTCAGAACCTCCCTGCCTGACTTTTCCATTAGCAGATTATATCCTTTAGCCACTAGAGGGCCCAGTTATAAGCACACTTACCCAATGCAATACAATATAGTTCCTGTCTCATTTCACTTGTGTGGTCAGTCTATCACTATTCATCTGTCTTTGCCCCTCCCTCTTCTACTGATTGATACTGATTTTTCCCATTTGCAGCTTATAGTCTTTTTGCCCACTAGAGGAGTTTTCCCCCAACCATTCCAAAGCTGCTCTATATCTCCTTACTCTCTACTACTTCTACACTTCATTACTAAATCTGCTCTCCTTCACCGTCTTGGTACAGACCTCATACCGACTGGAGCACCTTTCCTCCACACTAGGCACCTCATCCCCAGACTACCCCACAGTGACACCCATAACCCCCCAACACCCCCACCCTGCCAACACCCTCACTACCTCCACCCTCCAAGGCCTGACCTGGACCCAGCTCTCCCCTGCCATTCTCACCCTTAGCACTTTAGCTATTCCATGCATCCTGATTGTAAAGTCCTCAGCTGGGTGTTGACCCAAGGGTCTCCATCGCCACTGGCCACTAACCAGAATAGTTACACTACTATTATTATTATCTGATAATGTACACCAAAACCCAGGACCTATTGCTTCCAGCCCTTCTAAACCCTGTACTGCAACTGGCCTCCGCTTTTGCATCCTTAAACATTTGCAGTCTCCTAAAGAAATCTGCTGCCCTCCAGTGCTGGGTCATTCAACATCAACCTGACATAATTGCACTGGTAGAGACTTGGCTCTCCAAATCCACCCTTGACTCAGCTATCACTCTCCCTGGATATACAATCTACAGGGAAGACCGAGTAGGCAAATGCGGTGGTGGTTACGCACTACTTGTACGAGACTCCTTTATAGGTCAGGCACTCCCAGCTCCTAAACTTGATTATGGAGCCCAAGCCCTCACCTTAAAAATCACACCTGACTCCACCCGAGGCCCTCTCGTCCTCACAGTCTCCTATGTACCCCCAAGGAATCAAAACCAAGCGGTCCAGTCCCTCATTGACTATCTCACATCTCTCCCCTCACAAAGTGGAGCAAGTCATCCTAGGTGATACCAATGTTAACTGGCTTGCCTCCACTGTCTCCCATATAAGGGACTCCTTTACTGCCCTGGATATGTCCCAGTTAGTCACCCAACCCACTAGATTCAACCACTCTACTGGTACCAGCACTCTCCTAGATGTTGTTATATCTAATCGCCCCTACAAAATCCAGGATGTCACTGTCCTCACCAACTCTCTTAGTGATCACTCCCCAGTCCTCTGTCTCTGGTCATCCTCTACTCTGAAGCCAGTGTCCCAGGCCACGCTACACTGCTGTTTATGCCCTGGCAGCCTCAGAAAATTAAAACAATACCTAGCCCAGCTAGACTGGTCCCCTATCCAGCGCACTGCTGGCATTGACTCAACTCTTGACCACTTCACAAATGCCTTCTGTAAGGCTTGTGACCTTTTCACCACCCTCACCAGGATCCGCTCCAAAAAATGCAATGCCCCATGGATCACCCCACCCCTCCTCCAGAGACTCAAAAGCAGATATAATATCTGGCACATTGCTGTAGAATCTAGAAAGGAGACTGACAGACAGGCCTACAATGCAGAATGCAATGAGTGCACTTGGGCCATTAGGCTGGCCAATGCAGAGCACTACCAGACCACCTTAACTTCCACTTGGGGTTCAGCCCGAACCTTCTGGGATAATATGAAAGAGCTAAATGGGAGGTCCCACCCCCCCACACCATCTCAGCTCTCCATCAATGGCACCCCAACCCCGGATCCACTCCTCATAGCTTATTGCCTTAACACTGCCTTCTCTGACCTAAGCTTGGTCCTCCCCAGCAGTGTCTTTGACCCAATCCCCACCTCTCTCCCTCCAGTCCTGCATCACCCTCCATTCTACCTGCACACCCTATCCCCCAAGAAGCCAGGCCGCACCTGCTAAAAGCCTTAGGCAGCAATAAACCCAGCAGTGACCCTCTCACCTCCAGGATCCTCCGTATGGTCTTGGACAAAGTCCTAGTCCCACTGACTGACCTTCTAAACTGGTCTGTACGCCTGGATCAGTTCCAAAGTGCTTGGAAAACTGCTGAAATCACACCCATACATAAGAGTGAGGACTGATCCACCCCCAGCAATTACCAGCCCATCTACATCCTTCCCCCGCTCTAAAGCCCTTGAAAAAGTTGTGTTGATCCAGCTCTCTGAATACCTAACCAAGAATGACATTATGTGCCCAGAGCAGCATGGTTTCTGCCCAGGACACAGTACAACCACGGCTCTCCTGGAATTCTTCCAACACCTGCATGCTGCTCTTGGCTCTGGCAGCCTTGCAGGAGCAGTGTTCATTGACCTCTCCAAGGCCTTTGACACTGTCTGTCATCCCCTTCTACTCGACTCTCTCCTCTAACTTGGCTTCTCTGGTGGTCCCATTTACTGATTCTCTAGCTACCTCTCTGTTAGATCCCAGCATGTCAAGATCAGTGGCTCCCTCTCCAGCACTCTTTCTGTTCTCTCCGGGGTCCCTCAGGGCTCCATCCTGTGTCCAATACTTTTTAGTGTCTACACTGATGATGCAGTCCTCGTTGTCTCACATCCCAATCCCACCTTCCTCCAATTATCCCACCAGCAAGCTTACAACCAAGTCGAAAGGTGGTTCGGCGACTGCAGACTGGTCATTAACCTAAAGAAAACCAAATCAATGTTCTTCTCCCACCACCAAAATAAAGCTAAAAATACCCCACTCTTGATTATCCCCAGCACTCTGCACCTGCTAGAACAAGTGACCACATACAAGTACATAGGCATCACATTCAATACTGCCCTCTCCTTCCACACCCACATTAATGCCCTGTCAGCTGCCATTAACTCTCGGATTGGCCTGCTACACCGGCACAGGGACTGTCTACCTCAGGTTGCCCTCAGGCTGGCCATCACCTCCTCTGTCTTGTCCCTCATGGACTATGACTTGCTCATCTACACTGCAGCTGACAACACTGCCCTCTCCAAACTCCAATTCTCCATCAATAAGGCCTGTAGGATCCTGACCGGTGCCCCCAGCCAAACTCACACCTGCCTTCTCTATACTACCATCAATCTTCTCAACTTTGAGGAGCAACTGCTCTACCAGACCTGCCTTCTCGCTAAGAAATCACTGCTAGGACTCTTTCCCCAGGGATCTCCACCTCCCTACAGCAGCTATCTTCATCCATCACCACCCATAGCTTTGTTAAGGCCACTTTCAAAGTGCCCAGAACCAAGACCTCTGTTTCCTAGAGATCCTTCCTCTACCGAGCCCCCACCTAGTTCAACTCCCTCCCTAGCTGCATCTCCAACTTGCCAAAAATTGGCTCCTTCAAAACAACACTTTGGAACCATATCTTTAATACCCACTGTTGTAGGTGCAACTAACCCCCTGTTGTAACCTGTGGTTCCCACCCGTCATGTACCCTGGCTCAACAAAGTCCACTGGACAGCCTCTCCTTCCCCCAGACCTATTCCTTCCCTACTAGGTCCAAACAGGGCTGTAACCTGCTGTCTTCTCTGAGGACCTACTATATCCATGAGTGTAACTCACAATTTTGTAACATTATGTAACCTAAGTAACATACAAACTACTACATTATGTAACCTAAATGTATCTATGTTAAATGTTCCTTTTACTGCACCTATAATGTTATCCGCTGTTTTAATCAGCACTGTAATAACTGTCTTGATGTCTGCCCCCACGCGGTGAGGTGACTTTGTAAACGAGTCTCTGACTCAAAGGTTGTAAACCCGATTTGTAATGAATAAATGAATTATGTTTAAAACAGAACTGGGCCTTGTGGATGTGCCAGTGGGGTGTACTCGATCCTTTGCGTGAATCCTGGGAGCAGATGTAGGGTTCAGGATACTCCTCATCTACTGTGGGTGAATTCCTGAAAGAGTTCATGGACTTCATTGTCGATGTGGCTTTGGAGTCACCCAGATGGTTAATTCTGGGTGACTTCAATGCCTGGGTCAATGATGAACCCTCACAATTTGGAAATAATCTCCTCCAGCTTATGATTATGCTGGGCCTTACACAGGTGGTTACCTCTGCTACAAATATAGGGGGTCACTCTTTGGATCTCGTGTTCCTCCTGGGAATGGAGATCACAGATTTGGGGGTGGAATCAGTCAGTTGGTCAGACCATCACACCATGAGGTTCAGTTTCAGGGCACCCCCAAATGGGTCTTCCCCCATGGAGATGGTCCAGTACTGACCTTTAAGGGGGTTTAGCCCAGAGGGCCTATCAGTGGTGTTGGACCTATTGGGTTTATTGAGTGAATGCATGAGTCCAGGGGGTCTCATACTGGCCTATAGTAAGGTGGTGGATGATGCCCTTGACTTAATTGCTCCTGTTCATGTTATCCCACTCACTCTGCGCCCAAGAACCCCTTGGTTTGATGGGTCCTTGAAGGAGCTTTGAAGAGTGGGTCAAAGGCTAGAGAGAGCTTGGTAGAAATCCGGCCTGGAAGCTAACAGGCTTAGATTGATGGAACATTATAAGCGCTATCAATCAGCAATCACCTGTAAGACAGCAGAATTCCTGTCCTGGGAGATTGCTGCTACGTGGAATCAACCGGCACAGCTCTGCTGGTCTGAAGACAGACTGTGCAACCCAGTCTGTCTTCAGTCTGGAAGAGATTTTTCACAAATCAAGTGTGACGAGCTTGCTTAATTCTTTGCAGATAAGGTTGCCAGCATCAGGTCAGGTATTGGCCCAACTATCTCTATAAGGGATTGCGGAGATTGGCGGGAAGTGGTGAGTGCCCGTTCTACCTGGTCTGACTTTAGCCAGCTGGAATTCATGGACATTGTGAGGATTGTCCAGACTTCGTGACCAAACAGCTGTAGTTTGCATCTTCTAATATTGGTAGGTTGTGTAGATGTTATCTGCCCGATCCTTGCTGAAATAATCTGAAGGGGGTCTTTCCTGTTTCCCTCAAGGTGGTGGTCATTTGACCACTCCTTTAAAAAACCCTCCTTGGATCCAGACTGTCTAGCTAACTATAGATCTGTCTCTAATCTACCTTTTGTGGGTAAGGTTATTGAGAAGGTGGTTGCGCTGCAGCTGGATGACCATCTTACAACCCACAATTTCTATGATGTTCTCCAATTTGGGTTTAGGAAAAGGCATAGCACTGAGACTGCCCTTGTTCGGGTTTTAAATGGTCTCCTAATTGTGAGAGGTTGAAAGGCTCATACTATCTTAGTCCTTCTTGATCTCTCGGCGGCATTTGACACTGTAGGCCATGGTGTGCTTTTGGAGTGCCTGCGGCTTCTCTGTGGACTATCTGCAACAGTCCTAAGTTGGTTTTGATCTTTCCTCATGGGCAGGTCGCAGAGGTTTGTCACTGGAATTTATTCCTCTAATGTCCTCCCCCTGTCCTGTGGGGTGTCACAGGGCTCCATACTGGTGCCTATGCTGTTTGCAGTGTATATGCTACCATTAGAAGATATCATTAGGCAATACAGTTTGGGTTTTCACTGCTATGCAGATGATACTCAAATGTATATGTCCTTTATTCCCAGACAGGATGATGCAATCTCTGTGCTTAACAACTGTCTAACTGAGATCAAGAATTAGATGAAAACTAGCTGGCTGAGGTTAAATCCAGATAAGACCAAGGTGTTGGTTGTGTACCCAGGTCATCCAGAGGTGGGTCTTGTGGCTGGGCACCCTTCAGGCTTATGACTTGACAGTGTCCGGCTCATGACCTCAGACCAGGTGAGTAACCTGGGTGTTATTTTTGACAGCGGTCGGACCCTGAAATCACAGGTCTCTGGCGTTGTCAAATTCTTCTTATACCATCTAACAAATATCGCACAGGTGAAACACCTAGTTTCTCTGGCTGACCTTCCTACACTGGTCCATGCCTTCATAACCACCCACCTTGATTACTGCAATGCCCTCTACCTAGGGCTTCTGGGGGTTGATATCCATTGCTTGCAACTAGTGCAGAATGTGGCGGCCGGGCTTTTGACTGCTACATCCAGGACTAGTCATATTACACGTGTGCTGCACGAACTGCACTAGCTGCCGGTACAGTGGCAGATCACCTCCAAGGTTGGGTTACTGACCTACAAAGTCCTACATGAACAGGGACCCTGGTGTCTGCAAGATCTCCTTACTCCCTACTGCCCCTCCAACTAACTCCAATCTGCCAACGAGAGATTGCTAGAGAGTCCCAGGGTTCGGTTAAAAGCATCTGGGGCACGTGTTTTTTCTTATGCTGCTCCTACCCTGTGGAATTCTCTACTTCGTCAGTTGAGGGAATGAATGACCATCTCAAGTTTTAAATCGGAGCTCAAAATATGTCTGTTTTATCAAGCTTTTTCTGAAGGTCTTTAAAATCTTTTGGATGTTTATTATTTGATTATGTTGTTTTTTTAGTTTACTGTATTGCACCTTGGTATTCGAAAGGCGCTTAAGAAATACATTTTAATTACTTACTCTATTTGAGAAGGGCTGTTTTCAGGTCTACCATAAACCACCAGCATGATTTTAATAGATAATGTCTGTTTAATCAAACCAATTTCTGAGTTGGAGTTGTGAGTTGACTTGCAATACTCTAATATTACCACTTATCATACCACACTTATACCACACACATCTAGATGCCTAAATATTGGACATAACATTCATGGAGATTACTCATGAGTTCTGTATCACACACCAAGCAACAAGACTCAGTAGTTGTAGTACTTAAAACATGTTGGTGGAGTATATTTAAGGAATAATCCATGACTGGGTGTGGGTTGGGCTTGGATTTAACCATGATTGGCATGGTTCAGTCACAAGGTCACAGCCCAAGGTTCCAACCATGCAGCCGTGGGTAAATCCAAGATCAACCCACACTTGATCATGGGTTATTCCGATTATACAAGTAGGAAATATAAGAGTAACAAAAAAAGTAAATGAAAAATGCTTTTTATTGTTTATATTCTGATTTTAAATAAATATCCTGCCCCCTAAATAGTCTGTTGATGCTGGGAAGAATCCTCCTTGTGCCCCTAAAGCCAGCTGGTAGCTAGGTGAGTGCGCCATGTGTCTTAAGACAGTGATTCAATCTGAAAATATGCTTGCTGGCTCTCATTTGTCTCCCAATTCATAAACTGTAGGTTTGATCTGATATTTTATATTGTTATCACTAAGTACTTTTGATTTTGTGACACAGGGCAGTTAGTGGGAAGAAAAAATGGTGTCTTTTTGAAAGTGCATTATAACGCTTAGTGTTCTTCATAGAATGATTTTACTGTTTTGCGGTCCACTGGCACTTTATGTGTTGATTATTCAAAAATTACCCCATGGTATAAAGTGTCAGCTGACCAATCAAAACGCTTATATTTTATACCACATTGTACAATCATCCTGTTGTCATGGTCTGGCACCCATTACCATTGCAGTCTGTTGGCCTCTAAGATGAACTGGCATCACCATCCTTAATAGCCATTATGTGACTCATGAATATTCAGTAAGAAGCCACCAGTAGGTGTGAGCTGTGTTTTGTAATAATATCCATGTCCAGCTCAAGCCACACCTGCATGTAACAATACTATAACATTTTGAAAATTAAAATCATGATTGCCAGGATCCTGTGTGTAAAATCTTGAAACTTTGAATGCTGACACTCACTATTTGCATTGGTTGAATTGTTTATAATAAGTGAGGGGTGTTTGTTTGTGTGTGAGGGGAGAGAGGGGAGGAGGTGGGGGTTGGTGTGGAAAGAGACAATCCACATGAGGGGTTAATAGACAGATGTTCACCTAGAACAAGTGATGCGGGCAAATCATGAGTGTCTAATTTCAAATTTTTGGGACTTTATGATTCTGATCATGACACTCAGTATTTTGAAATATATGATTCTGTAGTATTTCCACCAAGCATGCCACAGGTGCAATTGCCTAATCATAAGGAGACAAAACATAAGTTGCATATACCACATAACGAATCACAGTGTTAGCACGAAAATATATTATACAATTGCTTTAAAAACACTGCATGCTGATTGGCTTGCTGGCACAATTTACATAATCAATAACCCACTACTGGGTATACGGTTATTGTCGATTAATCAACACCCCAGTGCGTTGTGAATCACAAGGCCGCAGGCTGGTCATCCTCCACAGTGCCAGGGTGTTGTTTAATCCCCAATAACTGCACACTCTGGAGTAGGTTATTGCACTTATAATGTGGGGTGTGATAACAGGTGCAAAAACATGAGAAAAGCATGATTAAATCATGATTAAATCAGGAAAACATAGTAATTATTTTATGTGTTCAGCCACCATTACTGTGCTGCTGACAGTGGTAAACACTGCTCTATGTGCACTGCTGAGTTTCACAACACTGAGCAAACACAGGGAAGTCAGTATCCAAAGTCTGTCCCAAATCTCTCAGTCACAGTAGATATACAGAGTGACTTACAAGTGCTGCACAAAATCACACAGAGTGAGGACAGTGCAACAACTATAATTTCATGCTATCTCGGGATCCGTGCTACCTTTCTCTCTCTCTCTTTCTGCTGTGCACAGTTAATCAACACTGCTGTGTGTCTCTGCAGAACTGTTCTATATAGCCCATGTACAGGGATTGTCTCCCATTGCCTCACTCTTCTCTTACTCGTCCGCTACTTAGGACAAGAATTTTTGATGGGGATGCGTTATTTCATAGACTAACTTCCATGCAAGATGTGGTCGATGATCTATGCATGAGGTTTCTCTTACCTTTCTGTTCCACCTTGTTTCACACTGTAATGTCCCTGTCAGTAGACAAAATCACAAGGGAAGGAGATGCTTGACATGCCTGGGTCAATGGGAAAACCAATGCCAAGTCCCCACCATGACAGAAAATGCCATCCGATACAGTTTCTTAGGAACTATGGTGCTGCACGGTGGTAGAATATTGCACAGACTGTTGTTTGGTGAGCCACCAACCACTGTCTAGCCCAGTAAGCACAAAACCGCATGGTGGGTGGATGGCAACAGAACCTGATCTCCCTCTGGCTCTATTTCTCTCACTTGTGGAGAGGTGGATGACACCACATGGGGGCTGGGTCAAAATGACAAGTTGCACCATCGGGAGAAAGGAGGTGGACAAAAATGCACGGACCTCATAGCTGCTGCTACTGACAATGGAACATGGCATGACTGCTCGGGGAAGCAGAAAGCTGCTAGGAGGATTTCATGGTGTGGTTCTCCACAGTCCACAGGGAGGGGGGTGGGGGAAGCAGATGAGGAACATGTACCACCTCAGTGTATTGCTGGACTGATGTCCTGCGCCTACACAGATTTCCAAATGTACGTATATTTGGGGTAACCCTTTGCACAGAAACAATGCTAGATTAGCAAGAACAGACAATAGCCACCTGTAATATTGATTTTCACATTGCATACCAAGACCCAGAGGGCTCTATAATTGCTTTTCATGGACCAATCACTACTTGCTGTGCGTGTGTGGTGACCCAAAAATTGCTAAATTAATTAATAATGTTTGTGATATTGGACTGTGGAGGGTGTGGGACACTTGGATTGGTTTTTCATTTTCTGTCTGTGAAAATGTTGTGATAGTGGTGTAACTATAATATGGGAAAGTTAAATGTATCTTGAAGTAATAATTATTTAGTATTGACTTACGTAACATGATTGTCCAATGTAATGTTGCAAACTAATTGATTTAGATATTTACATTATTTTGTTTTTGTTTGTTTGCTTTTTACAGGCACTTCAGGTATACAGCTTACCAGCAGCTCATCTGCTGGTGCTGGGGTTATCTTGGGAGAGAAATGAGGGTCCCCATTCCATCATGTGCTGTACACCATATCGGGACTGCATTCCCATCTGCTCAATACTGTGGCTTCCAATACCCGGAAATCTAGCTTAACTCTTACCGTTTGCTTACAGTGTTAATGATTAATTTAGTTCAACATATATTGTAATTAATGTATTTTATGTAGTATCACATCACAATTCTGGTGGATGTTGACTCAGTTACTTGCACTAAATAATTATTTTCTATTACAAATTGTATGAATGCTAATTATTATAAGGAAAATTTTGATTGCACTATTGCAGTTCTGTATTCAGTGTTATCACAAGTTATTGAAAGTAAAAAAGTAGCATGTACTACATTTCTTATTCTATTCCCAGTTTCCTTATAATGTTATTTTATAAGTGTGCACATACAGTCTTTACCTTGAATTGAATGGAATTTCATGCAAGACAGGAATCAAACATACAGAACATATACAGCAGTGAATGATTTCCATACACAACTGCATTCTACCATACCCTATATAGAGAATACTGGATGTGCAACTACTGTATGTACAACCAGTGTGTTCTGCCACAGAGGGGTCCCTTTGTGACCTCGAGAGTGAAGCTTGAGAGGTTAATGGAAATCAGAACACCGAGGTGGCTGAACACAATTGTTGTGCAAAGTTACCCATCATGTATGGTTTATAATGTATATTATTATGTGAAATATGAGCATTGTGTATTTTTTCATTCTCACAATGAAACTTAATTGCACAGTCACTGTGGGTTCTAGAATGTTATTATACCACAGAAGGGTATAATCACAGTTCATGACCTTTGAGACAACAGTATTTTCAAAAGGATGGATTTTCCATATTGAACAATGCTATACTGTACACTATTAAGTAGAAATTCCTGGCCATGGTGCATAATTTAGCAATGTGGCATGATGGGGTGCATTATGGAGGGCTGACAACATGCCTCGGGTTGGTTGAAACACTATGTGAAGCCGAGTGCTTCACCCATCTGAGAAGGCCTGTTAGCCAACCAAAATGCACTCCCTGGATTGCCTTACTGTGATTATAAAATAGGTAATTTTTAGTTAATTGAAAGCATTTTTTTTAAATGCTTTTGTTGAGGTACTTTCAGATGGGCTGTTGTGATGGGATAATGGCACAGCTGAAAGTTCTTCTTGCAAAGTCAGAGTCCAGCATTATTTCTACCAATTTCATAATTATGCATAAGTCCTCAAGCCGAGTGTACACAGTACCCTATCTGTGAAGAACAATGACATGCTAACCATTCTGTGATTGCTAATTAAAGGTGTTGTAGTCCACTTTGCATTGCACCATGGGTTTACGGTTCCAGCAATGCATCGTACACCACCATACAAAATGCAAATACTTATACCAAAAAAAAGTTGTGGTTTTGCATTCTTTTGAACCTGCACACATATTTTGATATTACTGTAAGTTACTGTTCATTGAACGTATATAGTCAATTATTTATAACATACTATATGTATATGTATTGACAATCACTATTTGAAGCATGTCTATACTTTATGATTATATATCAAAATTGATAATGTTACAAATATTTTGTTTGATAAGCATCTTAAAAATCTTCAGACACCATCTATTAAACCAAGTACCTTATTAAAATTTTACAATAAATAACAGCTAAACAGAAAACATTATAATAAAATTGATCAAAACATATAATCTCAGAAAGGTTGCATATATATGTGTGTATATATATATACACATATGTATATATTATATATTATATATATATATATATATATATATATATGTCTCACAATACTTTATAAGTGACTAAAAATATGGACATGCAATTCCAATTACTATGACAGATAATCAGTGCATTACAATTCTCAACATTCTTAAGTTTGCATGATGGCATTCCTTTATGTAAGGCAACTCACATACTGAATTAAAGGTTCAGTGGTATCATACCTTGATATTCATCACAATGCCAGTTTATTAAACTGAGTCTCGAGTAAACTGCTAAATAAACACAATGAACAGTAACAACAAAAGTACAGTTAACTGATTTTTTTTGATGAAGCACTACATTTCAACTACTTATGTTGCATTAGAAGGTAATCCACCTCCAGTCAAGTTTAATAGTAATTTTCCATATTAAATCTGTGTGGTTTTGATGAGAATTATCATATTGCCTCAGCACATGAATACACTGTACGTGACTAATTCTATTTGTAACATGGCATTAATATAATTAGGAAAGAATAGAAGTAGATTGGTCAGATAGCATCAGGTGAAAGAAAAGCAACCATGGATTAATCCTGCAGTAGATCCATGGTTGCTTGTTATAGTGCAATACCATACTTATCCACAATAATTTCCATAGCAGAGTGCCTAGGATGTCACAGCCACCTCACTTGCAACAATGAACCTCTCAATTTTAAGTATTATGCTAGCAGAAAGTAAATGGCAAAATACACTGCACTTGGAAACTGCTATGTTTTGGCATTGTTGAAATGTTATCTCTTAGCCCAAAGTAAATGACAAAATACCTTGCTTTGAGAAGTCGTTAGTTTTCGCAGTTGTTGCCATATTGTAGTAGAATTGTATGCTGCTGAGTACAGATGCACACTACTGGTTATTATAAATCCCGTCATATGTCTGCATGGAACTCCTGCAATACAGTGTTCATTCAGTGCATAAAGTAAAGCGAGCAGCATAGGGTATGACACAAATGTAGAAATGTAATTAAAAAAGTGGCATAGTCAATATGAGTGGTTCTGAAATCCTAAAATGTTAAATATCAGTATGAGAAGGCAATTAATGGAGGAGTGATTACCAGAGTAAGGTTATCCACAAAGTATAACGAGTCATACTGAAAAGGAAAAGAGTAGAAATGGGCTTAATGTGCCATGTTTCTACCATTTAAAAAATGTTAAAAAATGTGTGTTTAACCTGTAGTAAAGTGAGCGAATGTAAAGTATAGAAAATGCTTGTGATAAAGAAACTGATACGTATCTAAAAGCGAGGCACCTGTTAAATGTGTATGTGATAAGAAAAGTGACACAATTCACATAACTGAAAACAATGTTTTGCTTGCTTTATTAACTGTTTTATTTTATTCTATATAATATAATAGTCGCAGCAGCACTTGTCATGTTACAAGTGCATTAAACCACTCCACAGCCTGTTTCTACTGTGGCATTAATCTATAGTTGCCTCGTTGGACACACTCAGCCTTTGGCCTCGTGTGCCAACAAGAGCAACCATGGATTAATGTCACAGTAGAACCATGCTGTGTAGTGGTTTAATGCTCATTTACCTGCATTTACTAGTTTTACTCCAGCGATCACAAGAGGTTGTATCTAGATGCATGTGCTTCCACAGCATCTTCCTTTTTTGAGTGTTCAAATGAAGAACATAGATACTCTGGAGTTGTATTCAGCTCTGTGGTGTCAGTGTCTTCATCACGGAGTCCAATGCATGTGTTCAGCACTGCCTCCATTAGTTCTTGCACATAATCTGCATGATGAAACAGGAAAAAGAATTGTAAAATCCATTTATGGGGACGTCTGTGGACAACACACAATTTATTTTTATTTAGGCATGTACTGTCATTGTCAGCTAAATGAGAGGTAGTGCTGGTAGTTGAATTAAATATGCAACATCTGGACTGGAGCATCCAAGCTGATGACTGACATAGCAACATGTACATCATGTAATCTGTTATGGGGCTGGTTTCAGGCAGCTAATGCAAGTGCACAACATGTAGGACAGAAGAACCATCTGAAAGGGGAAAATGTGTGAGTCAACAGAACTTTTAGATATAGATGATTGTGTTTGAGCAGTCATACACAGCAAGGCAGTTGTGCTATTGAGAGGTTTGCATGGTAACCTGATACATCGACATTGCAGCTCGATTGGTCTGTCACCACAGAAACCTTCAGATCATCAAACTGCTTTGTTTGGGTGTGGATGCTCTTATTCAATCTTTTATAGTGTATGGTCAACCATAAGTGGCTCTCCTTGATCCCCAAAACAGGTCTCCCAGTAAGAAAGAAGGCTTACTTCAGTGCAGCCTTGTGAATCATAATCATGTTTTGGAAAAGCACACTGGATATACATAAAGTGCTAAACCTTTATTTTTGTATAGTGTAGTATTATGTGAACAGTGAACAGTCAAGAAGACAATAAGGGCAGCTCCAAATGTTGATGTTCCTCAGATGAAAAAGTAATACACAAGTACAATAAACGATGCACCGTCAACAAAAAAATCCAGATACTGCGATTAAGAGCTGATGTGTTTTATTGCATTTCCATTATATGAGTAAAGACAAACATCATCAAATTGACATGCAGTTGTACAACCAACTTGACATAGCACAAGTATGTCGTACATCTGCAGGAGACTTTGCTGATGTTTGTACTTTGCTATATAATGAATCTGAAATAAAACACTTCACTTAATTGCCATACCTGGCGTGTTTGTTGGACAGTGCCTTGTTTATTGCAGTTATGCGTGTGATGGAGACACACAATGATATGCATATCGCTTGTTATCAGACACCTGCATCCATACTTCTTTGTTGATGGAGTGGATGATGGGGTCAAAGGCATGGGAAAATATTGTGCCATATCCCAAACTGAAACATGTATTTGCAAAGTTTTTTTCAAAAAATATAAAAACAACATTAGTAACAAATACAAACATATGAAAATGCCAGCAGAAACAGGCCTCATGGAATACTGAGTCTGCTCAATTGTGCAACTAGCCCCTCAACTTGCAGCTGACCCACCTACGCCTCCCCTCCTCACACATAGCCCCCTCACTCAGTCCCACCCCATCTTAAAACCGTTTACTGTGCTACATGCTACCATCTCCTCCGGCAGAGTATTCCACTTATCCACCACCCTCTCACTGAAATAATGTCTCTTGACTTCCCTCCTGAATCTTCTCACACTCCAATCTCATCTGTTGCCCCCTTGTGACCCTCCCCCTACTACTATGGAAAATTCCTTCTTTACTAGCCTTGTTAATTCCATTTACATATTTAAAGGTTTTGATTATGCCCCAACCCCCGCCAGTTCTAGCTGTACACCCCCATCTGATAGCTCATTCTCTTGGTTGTTAGCACCGAAGTGCAAGACCTTGCGCTTTTTGGTGTTAATCCCTATCTACAGTATATCCAACCACTCATGTAATTTGGTCAGGTCCTCCTGCAGCCCCCTCCAACATTCAATGTCATCAACAACTGCACCCATATTTGTGCTGCCTACAAAGAGACTGATCTTACTCCAAATCCTGTTGGAGATGTTAACTATGAATATTCCAAACAACACCGGTCCCAATGATGATCCCTGCTGTGCCCCACTCATCACATCCCTCAGTGATGAGACCCCCCCCCCAAATACTACAATTTGTTGCCATCCCTTTAGTCAAGTGTTATCCAGCTTACCATCTTTGATTCTTTATCTGTGGATGATAAATGGAGGGGGATGTTGTTAATGATTTGCTAAAGAATGGCATGCCATGTGGTTAATAAAAATCATGACGTAGCTAGTCAACGAGTTATTTGCATTACAGTTACACCGGTTACATAAATTGAAATTGTAAACATTGAAAAACAGTAAAAACCAAAGAAAGAACATCATATTCACCATGATTTGGTGGTTCTGGAATGCCACTCACAATGAAACCCCCTGTTTTGAACTTTAAATAGTGTAATGAGTAATGTTTTTGGCCGAAGGATATAATTGCTTGTTTTCTGCATCAATTTTCATTGACGTGTAAGGCAGCCAGCAATGCTCTTACAAGTAAGAGATAAAAAGTGAAAGAGAAGCACAATTTTTGATCTTGGTTGCATAGAAACATAGACTTTGATGGCAGATAAGGACCGCTTGGCCCATCTAGTCTGCCCATTTCCCTACCTACAGGATAGGCTGCAGATCCTAGTTAACCAAAAGCCTATTTCTTCCTACCCCCCCACAAGGATTGCCTTATGTCTGTCCTATGCATTCTTGAATTCTCCCACAGTTTTAGACCCCACAACCTCCTCAGGAAGGCTGTTCTATGCATCCACTACCCTCTCTGTGAAATAATACTTCCTCACATTGCCCCTGAACCGCCCCCCGTGTCTTTAAATTGTGTCCTCTTGTTCTTGCTCGTCTCTTTTTCTGAAAGATGCTACTCTCTTGGACTTTGTTGATTCCACTGAGGTACTTAAAAGTTTCTATCATGTCCCCCCTCTCCCTTCTTTCCTCAAGGGTATACATATTAAGCTCCTTTAGTCTCCCCTCATACGGCTTCTCTTGCAGACCCTGCACCATTTTAGTTGCCCTCCTCTGGACTGCCTCTATCTTGTCTATGTCCTTGCAGAGATGGGGTCTCCAGAAATGGACACAGTACTCCAGATGGGGTCTCACCAACTGTCTGTACAGAGGGATAACAACTTTCTGTGTTGTGCTGCTGATGCCTCTCCTTATGCATCCCAGTATACCCCCAGCCCTCCCTACTGCCTTCTTACATTGCATGCTAACCTTAAGGTCATCTGATATGATTACCCCCAGGTCCCTTTCCTTTTTTGTTGTTGTTACTACCCCCATTGTGTATTCTTCCCCTGGGTTCTTGTTTTCCAGGTGCATTATTTTGCACTTCTTTGCATTGAATCCTAGCTACCATACTTCTGACCATTCCTCCAACCTTGCCAAGTCCCTTCTCATCCTTTCCACTTCTCCTTGTGTATCAACCCTATTGCAGATCTTTGTGTCATCTGCAAAGAGGCATACTTTTCCTTCCAGTCCCTCTGCAATGTCACTTGTGAAGACATTAAAAAGGACTTGACCCAATACTGAACCCTGTGGTACCCCACTAGTAACCCCTCTTTCTTCAGAGTGGACTCCATTTACAATTACCTTCTGTGTCCTGTTGTCCAGCCAATGTTTTACCCAGGCTACCACCCTGGGACCCACTCACAGGCTGGTTAATTTGACTATTAATCTTTTGTGTGGGACTTTGTCAAATGCCTTGCTAAAGTCTAGCTAGGCCATATCCACAGCCCCTTCCTGGTCTACTACTTTGGTCACCCAGTCAAAGAAATCTATTAGATTCGTCTGACATGACCTTCCTGCTGTGAACCCATGCTGCCTTGGGTCCTGTGCCCCACTGGCCTCTAGGTACTCAACTATTCTTTCCTTCAGAAGTGACTCCATCACTTTCCCTACCACAGAGGTCAGACTGACAGGTCTGTAGTTTCCTGCCTCTCTCTTGGTCCCACTTTTGTGAAGGAGAATCAGATCCACCTTCCTCCAGTCCTCGGGTACCACACCATCCCCCCATGATTTATTAAAAAGAGTAGCCAGTGGTTTCACTAGTTCCCCCCTGAATTCTTTTAGAATTCTGGGTGAATTCCATCAGTCCCCATTGCTTTGTCCACCTTCAGTTTTAGGAGTTCTTGCAGAACCCTTTCTTTTGTGAAAGAACTGGGATCGACCCCCCTATCAAGAGTGCTTCTGTTAATTGGATTAGGCACTTCCCCTCCTTTTGTGAATACTGAGCAGAAATATTTGTTCAGTATCCTGCTTTTCACTGTCCCCCTCTGTCCACCCACGTTCATTCTATTCAGCCCCACTAGCCCTCCTTTGTCTTTCGCTTAAGCTGATGTACCTATAAAGGTTTTATCCCTTCTTAACCGAGTTGGCTATCTTTTCCTCAGTTTGGGCCTTTGCTATTCTGACTTCCCTCCCTGCTTCCTTCTGCCTTAACTGGTACAGTTGTCTGTCCTGCTTCTTCTGTGTTTCCTTATACATCCAGAATGCTATCTTTTTCTTCCTGACTTTCACAGCCACCTCTTTTGAGAACCATAGTGGATTTTTCATTCATTTTGATTTGTTTATTTTGCTTCACACAAAGGCTTGTTGCCTCTGTGATGGCAGTTTTGATGACTCCCCATTGTTGCTTCACTCCTCCTTCTAGCTTGTTTGCTAGTCCTTTTCTGAGGCACTCTCCCATCTTGCCAAAGTCAGCCCTACTGAAGTCCAGTACCCTCACTTTTTGTATGGCTTGACTCTGTAGCTGAGTTTAACGTGAACCACACTGTTTGACGGTCACTTGTTCCCAGATGGCAACCCACTTCTAGATCTGAGATCCTCTCACTGCCTCCGTTTGAGAGTACAAGGTCTAATATTGCTCCCTCATGAGTGAGTTCTGAAACTAGCTGTCTGAGGCCTGCCATCTGTAGGGCATCAAGAATGGCCCTGCTCTTGGATGTGGCTGCAGCAAATGTGCTCCAGTTAACATCTGGCATATTCAGGTGTCCCATCAACAGTATCTCCCCTTTCTCTGCCATTCTAAGAATGCCTTCTATCATATCCTTGTCCATTCCCTCCCCCTGACATGGGGGTCTGTACACAACCTCTGTGCAGATTGTGATGACCTTTCCAGTCTCCAAGGTGATCCACAGTGCCTCCTCTCCTCCCTGTTTACTCTTTTGTTCAGTTGCTTTTATCCCTTCCTTTACATAGAGAGCTACTCCTCCCCCTCTTCTCCCCTGCCTGTCTCTCCTGTAGGTTATGTACCCTGGTATGTTAACATACCAGTCATGGTTCTCTGTGTACCATGTTTCAGTGACTGCTACAATATCCAGGCATCCCTCTTCCATCAAGGCCACCAGCTCAGGGAGCTTGTTGCCCAGACTATGGGCATTAGTTCTCATTAACCTCCATTTCCTGATGGCCTTACTCCTTTTTGCCCCATCCCTGTCCTTCTTGTCTTTGTCACTTTCTCCATTTACAGCAGCCCCTCTCCCTATCGACGCCTCTATGTAGGTGTTGCACTTACTACCATGATTTTTTGGAGACTAGGATTTCCCTGCTCCTTTCTAGTGCCTCCCCCCTTGGCTACTTTAAATGCTCGCCAATGAAGCATTTAAACCTATCACCTAGGATCCTGGTTCCCCTCCTGGAGAGATGCAGGCCATCATGCCAGTGTAGGCTTGCATCACAACAGGTGGACCCCCAGTCCCCAATGAAGCCAATTCCCTGAGCTCCACACCAGTTTTTCAACCACTGATTGAATCCCATGGTGCGAACTCCCTAGCCTCTCCTACGCCATAGATGGGCAGCACCTCCGAGGAGGTTACCGTGCATGCTACTTGTCTAAGGCCCCTCCCCAATTCCACAAACTCTTCCTGCACTTCTCTAATCCCTTTCTTAGCCAGGTCATTTGTCCCTACGTGGACAATGACATCCAGCTCCCTCCACCCATGCAGCTGCTCCGGCAATCCTGAGGATTCGCTCCCTGTCCCTCCAAGCCATGATGCCAGGCAGGCACCTTACTTCCCTCTCCACTTCCTCCCCCAGTTCTACCTTCCTAACAATGGAGTCCCCCACCAGGAGTTGTTTCCTTCCCCTGTGGGGTCCCCTGCCACCCTCCTGTGGGTCTCCTCTGTGGAGGTTCCCAGCATCCTCCTTGGTCTCCACTGTGGGTGCCTCCACAAAGGGACCACACTTTGCCAGAATGGCATAGGAATTGTGGAAAGGTACAACTGGAGGGATGTGCCTCTGTTCCACCACCCTCACCCTCCCTGAGCCCACTGTGGTCCAACCACTCCTTTTTCTTGGCAACCTCTGAGGCAACGGCAGTGGCACCGGTGGTCCCTGGATGGAAGAAGAGGTCCCACAAATCCTGGCCAACTCATCCTGGAGATGAGCAACCTCCTCCCTCAGCCCAGAGAGGTGCCTGCAGATGGCACAACACCGCATCCTCCAGAATGTCTCCAGGAAGACTGCTGCTCCACAGCCACTGCATTGCACCACTCCCATCATGTCTTATTTCTGTCCCCTTAACTGTTTGCAATCCTTACTCTTTCCTCTGTTTTTTTTTCTCTCTCCTTACTTTCTGCCTGTGTGCCCTTTAAGCTCCTGATTGTCCTGTTCTGAGACAAGAATATCCTATATTTCTCAGTAGACCCCTTACTTGCTCAGAGGCAGACCTCCAGGAGCTAGAGGGGGCTGGAGAGCTACTCTTGCCCTTCTAGGATGGTGGGTCTTTGGTGGCTCTGTGATCACTCACTTCCTGCTCCCAAACAGGAAGGTCCTGTTGTCAGTCAAATTCTGTGCCTATAAAAGTAGAACTAGCATGACTTCAGTAATATAATACATGTATTCCATGTACCTGCACTTCATCCCATTGTATGAAAATATAACCATTTTGGGGTCAAATTGATTTAATAGACTATGAAATGCCTCCAGCTTGGATGTCTGATATTGTCCAGACAACTTGGCTGCATCACTGCATAGGTGTTTGTTGCCAACAATGTTTTCAACATTAACTGCAATTTTCGATGCTGTAAATGGAAATCATAGAAAGATGAATATGTTATACATTTGTTATGAATAATGTCATAATGCACTGCATTTTCCCAAATAGTAATTTCATTCATGTCAGAACAAAATGTGCATCAAAAATAATAACTCATATAAGGGCAGCCAGTTCTTTTGGATACACTCCCAGATGATATTATCATGCAGGCATTTTGGGAAATGATGGTTGTTGTGTTCATGTAAATTTTGAACATGTGCAGCCATGGACTGCCACTTAGCCACTATTACATTCTCCTCCCCAACTGAAGTGGACCCCACAGACCAATATAGGTGATTTACTACACTCTGCATCCATTGCCACAGTAAGCCACAATATTTCTGGCTTGCCACTGACATCAGCTTTTTCTTTATACCTGGAAGAAGCATCATCAAACATGTGTGAACACATGATTCAGTTTATAAAAGCCAAACAATTGAAGTAATGAATATCATCATATATATACCTTTGTGTGAAATGAATAATTGTGGTTCTGAACCATTATTCTGAAAATGTATGTTTAATAACTATTTTCCTGTCAGAGAGTAAAACCATGAAAGAAATAGATGATACTGATTGGGCAGCCATGAACAGCCAGTGTGTTCTGCCACACAGAGGTTCTCATTCTCTTACACCCCGAGAACAAAACTCCAGAGGTCAGTGGTAATCAGAATCATGAGATGACACAACACAATGGTTATGCATAAAGTTGCTCATCCATTAAGTTTCATAGTGTATAACATTATGTGAAATGTGTGAATTGTGTATTTTTTCATTCTCACAATGAATCTGACTTATGAAGTCTCTGGATAGTCTAGAATGCTGTTATCCCACAGATTTGAATAGAGGAAAGCAAATATGCGGCAGCATTCCAAGTTGTCCAGCTGCATTAGTAACATCACTACTGTATCAGAACAAGCATATTGCAGGAATTGAATTCCATGCATAGCAGCATTCCACTACACACTATATAAAGTTATAAAATGTAGAGGATAAATTCATGGAACTGATTGGCTGAAGCAGACTTTCACCCTGACAATATCTTTCAATATTATAACAGTACAAAAATGATTACAGATATCAGTCATATACTAACATTTTAGGGCCATTTTATAATTGCAAAAAATACACTCCAGGTTGTGGTATACCATGGGATATTGTCACTTCTCCGGTGCATGAGACCATGGCATCATGCTTCACAATGCACCCAAGATGTGACAATATCTAATGATATACCACACACTGTTGTATACTATTGATTAATTATAGAAATGGCCATTAATGAAAGGTCAAATTATGACTTGCCATTGGGCAGAAAGTGTAACCTGAACATTAATTAATGACCCGATACACCAACAGTCGGCCTTCCGGTTGTTAAACAAGTTTTGTTTCTTGTCTCCAAATCACAATCCACTTGCATGTTTAATAAGTTTGATAACCAGTTCCAGTCCATGGAGATGTCAGGGCATTAATGCACTTCCCAGATGTTAGAAGTCACTTTGGAAATCCCTCGTGACTTACAACACACTCAGATCATGAATTAATAACCCCATACACCCATGTTCTGTCATACAGTAGGTTATGGTGTACTTTTTGCTGATTCATTTTACATGATAATTATAATATAAATAAGGTGATGGGATAAAATTCAGTTAAACAATCCATTAGGGCAATGTAGCACCAGAATTTGCCTAGTGCCACCAAACACACACATGGGTCGATTAACAGTCTGTTACTGAATCCAATGGTCATTCACCATTTACTGCATGAATTGTGTACCTAATACAGAAAAACAACAATCCTGAAATCAGCAACTGAAATCTGAGACTGTGAATGGAACTGGGTGAGGTTATTACTTGGCTGTGTACACATTATGTACCTTTTGCAACATGCCATGTATCAAAACGATGTACAGTATGTGGCATGTTTTCATGCACCCACTTTGATACTGGCAAATGACAGTCAGTGATGAACTCTTCAATGTGAAGGTCATGTTTTTCCAAATTTGAAATGTAGCACCGTAGCCCTTCCGGTTCGATGTGGTAACTTCCCCCACATTCATTGCTCTGCAGGATTAAAATGTACACAGAAAAATGTAAGGAATCTAATTCGAGAAAAAATGTACTGTCTCTATACTATCTGTCTCTCTCTCTGCTTCTGCATCTCCTACGTTCATCCGACCAATCCATAATGTATGATGCACAAAATTTCCATCACACCTGAAACATGTATATTGCTGCTGCACACACTGGGAGATAGATGGGGGAGACACCAACTGAAAGTGAGCTAGCATCAGCAACTAGAGAGACACAGTGTCAGGAAAGAGAATTGCTGTTATTTTTTTTATTTCATGCTAAAAATAAGTGCTACAGAGTAAGCAGGAGCATGGCGAAGAAGGCCCAAGTGGGAGCAGGGAGTAACAGAAGTCAGCAAGAGTGGTAACAGCACAAGATAGTCAATAGTAGCCATAATCATACGGGAGAATAGAGTGAGGGAGGGGCTGCTGGCACTGAAGGTGGACAAATCACCAGGCTCAGGCACAGTACATCCAAGGGTACTAAAGGAGATTGATTTACTGGGGGGTCCTAGGTATTTGTTATTTACAGATCTTTAAGGCCTTGATATTCTAGAATACTGCTTTTTGTAACATATTGGATTAGTTAGATTATAAGTAAATATTTTTGAAAGACTTTCTAGATTTTTATAAATAAAGGAATGATTTGTTCATTATGAACTAATTCTTTAATACTAATAAATTGAAGTGCTTTAACTGGTTTTGTAATTATGTTTATTGTTTGTTCACCTGTTTGCTATAGGGGCCTTATCCCTTTGATTAATTTATCTTGGTATTTAAGGGTCATTTGATTCTGTTTCCTACACCCCTTAGGAAGACTCTGGTTAAGAGTCGAAGTGCTGGGTCTTTACTTCTCTCTGAACTGTTGTCATTGAGCCGCATCGTTTACTTTATTTAAAGTTTGTAACTAGTGGTAGTAAAGTTTATACCTACCATCACATATATTGTACTGCTTGTGGTGTTCATATACATCAATAAAAAGTACTTGAAAATCTGAAGCTTGTGTACCTTCACTTCTTTTGGTTCATGTTTGTTATGGGAGTAGCCGTCCCCTTGTGAAGAGCACTGGCTTGATTTGCCTGGGTGCCAGCACTACACCTTTTTGAACAGGAAATGGCTAAGGAGCTGGCAGGGCCACTGCAGACCTATTTAATAGTATACTAGAGTCATGTGTGGTACCGCAGGACTGGAGAACAGCACAGGTAGTGCCCCTCTATAAAAGCGGTCCCAAGGATGACCCATAGAATTGCAGACCAGTCAGTCTGACCTCCATTGTGGTCAAGCTCATGGAGACTATACTAAATGAAATATTGATGTAATAACTAGAGAAGAATGGTCTCCAGGATGCAAGTAAGCATGGGTTCATGGGGGGGAGACTGTGTCCAATGAATCTGATTGACTTCTTTGACTGTGTCACTAAGACAGTAGACAGGAGCCAAGCATTAGACATCCTCTATCTTGATTTCAGCAAGGCCTTTAACTCTGTGCCCAACAAAAGGTTGATCAGGACATTGTTGGATCTTGAGGTTTGAGAAAAGATGGCCAGATGGGTGGAAAACTGGCTGAGGGACAGAACCCAAAGGGTGGCTGTGGGAGGAGAGTTATCTGGCACCAGAGAGTTAACCAGTGGGATCCAGCATGGCTTGGTACTGGGGCCGGTGTGGATCAGTGTCTTCATCAATGACATTGGGGATGGCATTAAGGGCAAAATGTGCCTATTCATGGATGACACCAAGCTCTGTGGGAGAGTGGACACAGCTGAAGGGATACAGGACCTACAGGAAGATCTGGAAAAGCTGGGGAGGTGGTCCAGGATCTGGCAGCTGAATCCCAGGACAGAGTACTACTTGAGTGGACTCCAATTATCTGCATCAGAGGAGGAAAAGTACCTGGGAGTGATGATCACTAGTGACCTGAAGCACTCCATGCAGTGCAAGAAAGCAGTAGCAAAGGCAAATAAGATGCTGGGATGCATATCTAGGGGGATCAGTGGTAGGAGAGAGGAGGTTATACTGCCCTTGTACAGGTCACTGGTAAGGCTGCATCTAGACTATGGAGTTCAGTACTGGTGCCCACACATCAAAAAAGGACATTAACCTGCTGGAATAGGTCCAGAGAAAGACTTCAAAGATGACAGTGGGTCAGCAGTGTAAGGTACATGAGGAGAGGCTGAGGGCACTGAACATGTTCTCCTTGGAGGAAAGGAGAGAGAATGGACATGATTGGGACTTTCAAGTACTTGAAAGGGATAAATAAGGTTGATAAGGAGAATCTCTTTAAGCTGAGTGGCAACCATAACATGAGAGGGGGAACAGTCTTAAGTTGGAGGGTGGGAGGTTTAGGAGGGATGTCAGGAAGACTTCTTCACAGAGAGGGTGGTTGACTTTTGGAATGCGCTGCCAGAAGAGGTCATCTCATTGAAGACAGTGGCCAGCTTTAAAGAGAGGCTGGGATAGGCATAGAGGAAAAGTAAGGATTATGGGTAGGATGGATGGGAGGAGTGGAGGAGAGAGAGGGCAGGGATATTAGCTCAAGCTGTGGACCCTGCAACACGAGCAGACTTGATAGACCAAATGGCCTTCTTCTGCTGGCTTCTTTGTATGTTCGTATTAACCATAACAAAGCCTTGGTTGTGCATGGTCAACTGTTCAACCTTTTTTTAAGACTATCTTTCCATTTGGCAGGATACTGATATGTTTATATAATATTAAAACAGTGTTAAAACACATTTGTAGGTTGTTTCATCCTTTTTTGAACATACCCCAATGTTTTAAGCACAATAACTCCGTTCAGTGTGTGTGGTTATTAGACTTGCCATCTGCCATCTTTGTCTATTTTACCACACACCAATAATGGAAGGTAGAAGAATTTTTGATTGGTGTATGAAAAATGTCCTAACACTGTATGCAGTGATACCCATGTGCCGAAACACTCTCATTGTCTTTGAGATAGTGCATTCGGAAAACAAGATTACCGCAGACAGCATGATGTTCCCTGATGGTCCTTTCCCAACATATTGCTGGCTGTGCTATGTGTGTTTCATGAAGCAACTGCCACATGTCACACACAAAATCAAGAGTGTCCCAATAATCCGACTATGTGCATATTTCAGTTCTGGAAAACCGCACGATATGCAGTGGCATCACTTCAAAAGAGTTAACAGAGATGACCAAAAAACAATGTATTTTTTCCTCTTTTGAGAGAACATCATCATCAAAGGAGTCTTCAATGTTGTCGTCATGTTTCACATCATCCAAGTCTGGTTCAGAAAAAGGTGAAGATGGCATAGTCTGTGTCACCTTTGACGTATACTACTTCCTCCAACTCATCGATAGAATCATCATCAGATACATCAGTTGAGTAACACTGTCTCTAGAAAGATGGACAAAGTATTTTACATTATATCCCCACTTCGTGTGTGACTGCTAGTTTGAGTACCTAAAATTTAGAATTACATCACAGTCATGGTATATTGCAACTATGAATTGAATATAAAAACAGCACCTAAAAAAGAACACAATTACAAATTGTTAGGAAGCCGAAGCATGGTACTCAGTAAGGACTGTTAAGGTTGTCGAATTGGTAGTGGGGTAGCGGAATTATAGAACAGAATTATGGAAGAGTAGTAGAGAACAAATAGAGTTGTGTCAGGAATGTTAGGAAGAACAGATAAAGACAGAGGCCCAGATATTCAGAAGGGTTGCGCCCCAGCGTGATATTCAAATGGGGATTGAGCCTGGCACAAATCCTGATGCCCTGGAGCGCATCCGTAATGTATGTGGCGCAGGTGGGGGGGGGTGTGACCATGCATACTCCACACATCCTGATATTCAGCCTGGGATGTGCTGAGCCCATGCATGCGCAACCCCTACTTGCGCTGCACACAGATGAGCCAAACAAAAAAAAGGAACAACTGCTGGCCACCCACAGGCGAGCTGCCGTGTTGCACCCTGCAATACAGCAGCTCACCTGTGGGTGACCAGCTGCATCTCAGTGGCATTGCCCCCCCATGCCTGATCACGGGCATATGTTGAATAAATAACGTCCTCTATCCCTGGAGGTCCAGTGGACTACTGTCAGCCCAATCACGGGCATATGTTTAAATAAATAACATCCTATATCCCTCGTGGTCCAGTGGACTGCTGTCAGCCCAATCTCAGGCATATGTTTAAATAAATAATGCCCTATATCCCTGGTGGACCAGTGGACCTCTGTCAGCCCAATCGCGGGCATATGTTTAAATAAATAATGACCTATAGCCCTGGTGGTCCAGTGGACCACTGTCAGCCCAATTGCGGGCACATGTTTAAATCAATAACATCCTATATCCCTGGTGGTCCAGTGGACTGATGTCAGCCCGATCACGGGCACATGTTTAAATAAATAACGTCCTATATCCCTGGTGGTCCAGTGGACCATTGTCAGCCCGATCGCGGGCATATGTTGTAAAATAAATAAACGTCCTATATCCCTGGTGTCCAGTGGGCCATTCGCAGCCCGATCGCAGGCATATGTTGTAAAATAAAATAAATGTCCTATATCCCTGGTAGTCCAGTGGACCGCTCGCAGCCCGATCGCGGACATATGTATTAAAAAGGAGAAGTTCAATATCCCTGGTGGTCCAGTGGTACCCACCTCCCCACCCACTCACTGAGCCCCACCGCCCTGCTTCCCACCAGTCACCGGCAGGTGGCAGCACCCCACCCACCTGCCACCCTGCCGCTCCCGCCGGAAGCGGCACTTATACGGTGGGACTGTATGCCCATTGGTCCACAGTGGCAGCCAATGGGCATACATGCCTATCTGTACTACACATTCCAGATATGTGAATGGATCCATTCCTATATCTGGAATGTCGTAAGGAAATTGGCTGCATGCCCATTAGCTCACGCTGTGGACTAATGGTGTACACGCCCTACTGTATGTGTCAGTGTCGATGGCAGGCAGCAGGTGGGATGCCGCCGCAGCTGATTGTGGGAACGGGCAGTGGGGCTCCAGTGTGTGGATGCGGAGGGGGGCACCATCTGGACCACCAGGGATATTGGACCTCTACTTTTAATACATATGCCCACAATCGGGCTGCAAGCGGTTCACTGGACCACCAGGGATATAGGACGTTATTTATTTAAACATATGCCTGCGATCGGGCTGTGAGTGGTCCACTGGACCACCAGGGACATAGGACATTATGTATTTAAACACATGCCTGCGATCAGGCTGCAAGTGGTCCACTGGACCACCAGGGATATAGGACATTTCTTTTGTTTTACAACATATGCCTGCGATCGGGCATGAAGTGGCCCACTGGACCACCAGGGATATAGGATGAATCAGTTTTATACTTAAGCCCGTGATTGGGCATGAAGCAGTCCACTGGACTACCAGGGATATTGGACGTGTACACTATTCTACATATGCCTACGATCGGGCAGTGGGGCACTTTTCTGCGATGTGCAGGGGACGTCGGTCCCCGACGGCTGCAGCCTGGCAGGGTGCCAGGCACAAGTCACAGGGGATCGGCCCACTTGCATGCAAATGGGGCCATAATGACATGCTAATGGCCACATTTCGCCTTGCATGCATTGCCTTCATTTGCATGTGCACTTTTGAATCTCGCCCGGTTATGCGCCTAGCGCAACGGAACTTGTGCTAGCGCATCCCCCTGCTCCACTCTGGCCACTTGCGCTGGTGCAGTGCCACTGCTCCATGTGCACTGCGGGTGTCAAGGGTGTGATATTCAGCAATGCTGTGCCATGGCGCAACTCCATTGAATATCACCCTGTCAACGCCCCTGCGCAGCCAAGTTGCGCTGCACCCAGGCTTGCGCCACAGCCTGGCACAGTCTGAATATCTGGGCCAGAGACTATAGTGGTTCAATACGGCAGTGAGCAAGCCAACAGGGATATTAAAAAAGGTATACAATGAATACAAGAGGATGCAAGAAATAGATAATAGAAATATTTTCAAGGAAAGTTAAGGGTGGTGGGGCAAAGAATTAGGAAAGAGAAATCAGGAACAGAAGATAGGATAGTGGACTACAGAACTCCTGTCAACATAGCTTGGTGATCATGTCAGACAAATATGATAGAGTTAACACTAAAGGAAATGGTCAAAGGGTGAAGGGCAGTAGACTTAAGGGGAATGTTAATGTGCATTAACGTCACTGAGACGGTGGTGACAAACTTAAACAGTCTGCCATTGGAAGTGGTGGAGGCTAAATCCCTGGAGTGGTTCAACATAAAATGGGACAACCACAAGGTGTTGTGTAGATTAAGCATGTGTGTGGGGGTTGGGGATGGCCATATACCAACCATGCAGCTTTGGTTCTTCAGTGAAGACCATCACAGCGACATTGTTGGCAGTCGCTGATGGTCTCCGCTACCAAACACTGGTGCCAGGGAGGTATTTGCCCCCATCCCCAAACTAATTCTGACTGGAGTTAGCAATCGAAAGTATGGGGTGTGTGGGGGCAGAACCCCCCACATGGGGGGTGTGGGGGGCAAAGCCTCCCACAGAAAACACTTGTTCCTGAGTGACAGCACAATGCCAATTGGTGCTGTTGTGCTGTCACTGTGCCATCAGTCGACAGGATATTTGTCACCATGGCATAGTGGAACCAGGGAGGGCATAGGCAACAAGACATGGATTAGTGTTTGCATTACTGGGATACCCGCACACACCCTGAGGCTGAAGGATCACTGTCTGCTGTGTTGTTCCTCAGCATGCCTCTGGGCAAGCAGATATGTCAGTATTGCCAACACACAACTCCCCACCTTTTATCCACACAACCCATTGTGTTTGTCCAAACCTATGGCTAGAAACCAATCACATGCATGGAAAGACTATGGTCATTTTGTGCGATTAACAAGAACAAGTATATATATTTCACAGTCATCACTAGTTATGTAGAAATTAATTTTTTTGTTCTTACTTCTTTAGCATACTAACTACATGGCTGGTGTGTGTGTGTGTGCGTGTGTGTGTGTGTGTGTGTGTGTGTGTGTGTGTGTGTGGCCATAGTTCCACTCGCAGTCTGACAAGGCAGAGCATACTGTGCTCGCGTAATCTCATATGCTGGACCAACTACAGCCACACACACCGAACACAGAGTGAATACTACCTGAATTTATTGTTTTTGTTGTGGGCTTTCCTTGATGACATAGCCAGTGCCATGCACACCACCACATGCTTAACTGCTTGTGTCTGCCCACACCAAATACCACATATAGAACTGGCAATTCGTAGAAGCCCACAAACACAATGAGCCATTACCATGACTGTAGGAAAAGCCCACCTTCCCTTGTTTGGGATATCAGCCCAAAAGTATCTCAGTTCTACACTCTACCAGCCAACCCTCCGTTATGTGGTTTAGTTCACAACCCCTGACTGATTGAACCACAATCAGCAAAAGCCCATTGCTACTACAACGTACATGTGAATACATTATGTCATGTACTTTTGCAGCCACTAAATCATGAGCGATAAATTAAATATGTTAATTTGAATGTACCTTTAGTGCATCCTTGTGGTACTGTCTGCGTTTGGTGCAATACAAGATGTTTGACCTGGAATGCATTCACCTGCATTGAGAAATCCATGGATTTTGGAGTATTGGTCTGTGTCTTTACACACTTTGATTGTCTGTCCAACTCTATGTCATCAAGTACAACATCTTCATAGGTGTCTTAAACTGTACACTACTCCTCAATGGCCTCTTGTATGAGCTATTAAAAAAAGTGTGGAAAAAAATAATCACACATGAGTGATCATTTGCAACACTCTGATTGTATGCAACATGTAAATGGCACACCACACTAAACTACATTGCACTTTCAGTTCAAACACAATTTGAGAAACTGAACATTAAAAAAAATTCACCTGTTAACATTCCCCCTTTGCAACAGCTGTCGCTATGCGAAGCTTCTTCATAACATTTGAAAAAGTTCCTGGGCCTGCCAGTCTTTTAAACACAGTCGCTACTGCATCAGGACGAAAACGTGGGCATACACAACCGGTATCAAGACCGAAATGTTTCATAAGAATATATTCGGTCTCGAAAGCATCGGATATAAAATCAGCACTGAACAGATGGCTGTTCTTGGTGGCACCTCTCCAATTAGCATGTGTTCTATATACCATTGCATCCCACTTAACACGTTGCTCAGCATCATGGGGAAACTTATGTAGACTGACGCGATCTTTATGGGTGTTTGAACACCCATATGCTACACAGCGATTGACCATGTTAGTATCCAAACCTATTGATAAACCACACAGAAAGAATACAAAACATAAAGAGACCATCAGGACATTGATAAATCAGCAACAAAACATACTGTAACAATATTTATTATGAGACAAAGTAGAGAAATCATTAGTGACATGATCCAGTGTGACAAAGTAATGTACTGTATCACTATATCAAGAGAACACTGAAGGAGCCTGAAAAACATTTCTCTGCCTCACACACAATAACCAGATGTAGACATGATGCTGTCTCTACTGTGATGGAGTATGAATTGATCCATTCTAAAGTGTTTAAGTGCAAGAACTACCAGCACATTAAGTCTTTTAAGAGACTCAGTTGATGTTTGGTGATATGTTCATATTTAAGAATTACATTGCAACAGATTTTATATAGCAGCCACATCTACTTAAAGTGAAATCTATTGCAAGGAGGCAGGTGGATGTATGGGTGGAAAGAGCGGAGGGGCAGGAATGACTGTGGTTGGGGGATCAGGGATTCTGAGAGTGTTGTGGGTTGCAATTGGTATTTATTTATTTTTATTTATTTATTGAGATTCTAGGATTACAAATACCTTTGAGCCAGGGCTCTTTTACAAAGGTTCCATGTCATTAGGTACAGATTAAACAGAAACATTACTGGCAACACAATTAATTGTTGTACAAACATATATTGCAGACGAGGAACATAAATTGAGGCAAACATTCAATAATGGGAGGAGGAATGAGGTGAAAAAGAAGAGAGACAGATAAAGGAGAAAAAAGGGAAGGGGAGGGGGGACAGCAAGGGAGAGAGGAGAGGCAGAGGGGAAAAGAAGGGTGGAGGCAGAGGTAGGGAAAAACAGCCCGGATGGCTTTGTCAGTGAAACAAAAAGTAAAGTGCAGACATTGGGCATGTTTGGTGTCACAAAGTGCTAGGAGGCTGAGGCTGTTGTGCTTGTAGGCAGATCAGCAGAGCCACGAAGGGGTGAACTGATTCAATAGACAGGGAGCCTCCCAGTGGTACATTCGAGGCTAGACATTACAGTCACAGATGCTGGTGGCAATGAGAGAGTGGTGGAGCCTGGTTTTGAAGGCACCAAGTGTAGGGGTGGCGGTGATATCACTAGAGAGTCCATTTAGCTAGTAGGCGGCCCGGTAGGCAAAAGCTCTTTGACCTTGGGTTGTGCAGCAGTAGGGGATTTGGAACTGCTGCGGTTTGGTTCCTCGGGTGCTCCGGCTGCTTATCTTAGGTTGTAGGAGGGTGGCAACACCGGTTGGGGCGAGGCCCATCTGAATTTTCATAGCCATAATGCAGGTTTGATATTTAATACGCTTGTCAAGTTGCAGCCAGTTGGTTTGGGAGTAGAGGTCGCAGGTGTGTGTATAACGTTTAGTGCCGGTGATTAGCCGACAGTCCTTGTTGAGGGAGGTTGTTACCCGTTTGAGCGCAGTAACCGTGTCTGAGCCGTAGATGATGAGAACATAGTCAATGGTGGCAACAATGGTGCTCTGGATGGCAGCAGCCAGGGCTGCAGTGGGAAGATGTCTCCTGAGGCGGAACAGCAGGCCTAGTCTGGAGTTTGTAGCTCTGGCAACGTTGCTGATGTGGTCAGTGTAGGAGAGGTACGGGTCAAGGGTGATCCCAAGGTATTTAAAAGTTTGGACTTGTTCTAGCAGGCTGCCTTGGCTAGTCGATATGGAGAGGTGATGAAATTTATGTTTGTTATGGGTGCTGCTGAAAATCATGGTCTTAGTTTTTTTCTGGTTGAGGATCAGTTTGTGTTGAGTGAACCAGTTCTCGATAGTGTAGAAGCAATGTTGGAGGTTGCTTTGCAGCTGGTTTGGGTCCTGGTGTGAGGCTAGAATTACTGCATCATTGGCATAGAGTACGATCTGTTAGGAGCAGGAGGTAGGCAGTGTATTAAGGAACAGACTGAAGAAGAGTGGTCCCAGGATGGATCCCTGAGGGACACCGGAGCAGACAGGTTTGGCATCAGAGAGCACATTCGCAATTTTTACACATTGTGTCCTATTAGCAAGGTAGCTATTGAACCAAGGGATAGAATCGGGGGAGATCCCAGCTTTTTGAAGCTGGGCAAGAAGAAAACGGTGGTGGACAGTATCGAAAGCCTTGGTTAGGTCAATAAAAATTGCGCCAGTGAGATGACCTTTGTCCAGGGAACTGTGGATGGCCCCAGTGACTTCAAGTAATGCAGAGGCTGTGCTATGGCCTTTCCAGAAACCATGTTGTTGCCTGCAGAGGATGTTGTGCTTGTCCAGGTATTTGGTAAGCTGGTCCGATACTATGCGCTCAAGGGCCTTTGAGAGGAGTGGCAGGATTGAGATTGGACGGTAGTTCCCATGGTCAATCTTGTCACCACTTTTGTGGATTGGGGTGACAGTGGCTGACTTCCATATTTCTGGGAATTGGTTGAGTGACAGGGAGAGGTTGAAAATCTTGGTAAGGGGTCCTGGCACCTCTTCAAGGGTAAGGGCCAGGAGCTTGATGTCGTGTGTGTCTGCTGGCTCTGGATTTGCTGATGGCTTTGGTGATGTACTTATGAACATCATTCATATGGACTGCTATAAAGTAGATGGGAGGGTGACTGGCGAGAGTTGAGGAGTTGAGGGTTTCAGGGAGCGTCATCATCATTAAAGAAGTTGGTGGGAAGGACACTGCTAAGATCAGTGAAAGCGGTGTTGAAAGTATCAGCGATGGTTTTAGGGTTGAGTGTGGTATTCCCATTTATCTTTAGCATGGCTGGTGCAGATTTAGGTTTCTTCCCAGAGATTTCTTTTAGGTTGCTCCAAAAGTCTCTCCCATTACTCTTGGAGTCAGTGAATACTTTCTTATAGTAGTCAGACTTCTGGGACCGGATGGTTTTCGTACAGTCTTTGTATGCACGTTTATAATTTTGGATGTCTGGCTTGTCCTAAAATTGGCAAATTTTGGAACTCAGTCAAACAGTGGGTGGCTCCATACTTTAACATCTCAACCCTTTTTAATGAAAATACATGTTTACTAGGGATGTATGCTCAAATTCCTACCCTGTCTCAAAAGATGCAAGTGGCCATGGTAGCCATGGTTACCAAATTGCTAATACTTTGACACTGGCAGAACAGATGGGAACCATCATTCAAAGAATGGTGGGACGAGTTTTTAAATGCCTTAAATGCGGAGAGGTGTGTAGCCCATTTTTTTCAATATACTGAGAAATTTCATAGATGCTGGGGTGGGTTTCTTGCAAACCTGAAAAGCAAGTACGGCTATTAAAAGAGAACGAGCCCTGAACCCCCCTGACCCTGGGTTTCCTTTTGTGCAAAATATTAGGTCAAACTCATCCTATCGTTGACTGCATCCCCTCCAAAAATAGACTGCGACTTTTGACTTTGGCTTTTCATTGAATGGTTTTCTTTCCACATGCTTCAGTACCCCCTTTTTTATTCTTTCGTCCTTTAGGCAACATCTCTTCGGTTGTCACCCCCTCTGTCTGCTCAAGAGTGTTGTCCCTTCCTTACAGTTTAACCTAAATTTTGTTACGCTACAAACCTGTAAAGAGAGCAATTTTGTATAATATTTTTACGTATTTGCTGCAAAGGTGGGAGTGGGTGGGGTTAGAGTCTTAGTTGTTTTGTTTTTTGGGTTGATAGCTTTTTCTTTTATAGGGTTGGTTGTGTTTTTTTTTTTTATGTAGGCATTGACGAGTATAAATGCTGTCTACCAGTTTCTTGGCAATGTTTGTTCGGTTTTGACTTTGTTTGTATTGAGTTGAAAAAATAAAGTTAGTTGCAAAAAAAAATAATAATAATTTTGGATGTCTCCTTGTTTCCCGGTGGATCTTGTCAGTTCCCAGAGGCAGTCCCTGGACTTTAGCTTTTTAAGGAGGTCTCTGGTTATCCACGGGTTGCAGATGGTTTTAGTTTTGTGCTTCTTCAGGGGTGCAAATAGGTTACAGGCTTTATTGAAGATGTGGATGAAGTGGTCTAGGGCCAGGTTTGTATTGTACGCCTGGAAGATAGGAGTCCAGTCTTGTTGAAGGAGGTGGGCTTTGAGGTGTGTTAACTGGCCTAGGGGGTAGGACTCTGTTGTAGATGATTTTGGAGGGGTTGTGGAATTTGTTTGACCAGGTACAGCTGATGGGAGAGTGATCACTGAGTGAATCAGGAAGGATGGCAGAGTTTGAGATCCTTGAGGGGTGGCTAGTAAAAATCCAGTCGAGCAGGGTGCTGGTCCCTGTTTTATAGTTAATTCTAGTTGGGGAGTCCAGCATCTGCGTTAGGTTGGCTGATAGGACAGAGTTTTTGAAAGTATCCGCCTCAGCCGAGAGCCAGTTAATGTTGAAGTCTCCCAGCAGAATGGTTTCAGAGTCAGGGGGTTTGTGATCTGACAAAGTTCAGGATGGCGTTTATGCCTGGAACCTGCTCCTTTGGAGGAATATAAACCTTAAAGACTGTGAGTGCCTTGTTATTGGCTCCAAGTAGGATCCTGACAGGGAGAATCTGTGCAGGGCAGTTCATAGTGGCTGGTTCAGTTCGGTGGCCCAGTATAGTGTCTTTCAAGTACATGGCACAACCTCCTCCTCTTTTAGACTTGCGATCGAGCCTAAAGACATTGTATCCTGAGATAGCAATTGCCTGGTCGGGAACCAGGGGGGTGAGCCAGGTTTCAGTAACTGCTAATATGTCCAGATGATGTTGGCTAGCAAAAGCTTGCAGGGATTCGATCTTGTGGCGTAGGCTGCAGATATTTAGGCACATGATAGAAAGAGTGCCAGACGAACTGTGTTTGGGAGAGACCTTGCTGGCATACGGGCCAGGACTCGGGTAGGCATTTCCCAATATCAGTAGGATCAGCAGCAGAAGCTTCAGGGTGCAGAGACATAGTTCCCTCAGTGACAGTTTATGCTTTTTTCTGTGACGGGGGCATGCCATGGTGTGGAAGCTGTAGTACAACATGGGGGTACCAAGGTACGCCAGTGTTGGCGACCAGGCTGCAAGTGGCAATTTATTTGTTGGAGGCTGCTACCTGTGGTCCAGGCTGGAGATCCCAGTTGAGGTGCCAAGGTAGCGATAATCAGGGCTTAGTTGGAAGGTTTGGGGGTGGAGGGGAAACAGGTACTTGGAGGGCAGAAATGCGGGAGAAGTGTGAAGAGGGAGAGGAGGAGGGTGGTAGTAGAGCGGAGGGAGAGCATGGTGGGCAGGAAGTGAACACTATAGAAGAACAAAAATTAGAAAAGGAAAGGCCTAAGTAGGCATCAATCAGGGGTGGTACAAATGAAGGGCAGGGTGGGGAGGGCCTAGAGCTGAAACCAGTGAGGAGCTAGCAGTGGAGGCACTAAGAGGGACGGGCATGGATAAGGTCTATTTAATTAAGGTTGGGGGGGAGGCAGGCATAAAATTTCAGCTGCTTTCAATGTAAGTCAATGGACGCATGGCCCTGGTGCACAGAAAAATCAAGCAGAAAGCACAGTCCAACAGGGAGTCAGGGAGGGGAGCAGCAGTCTAATCACAGCCGACCGCTGAGATCGATTGTCCAATGGCAGCAACCCGCTGCTTCCCCGGTTGGTCTGTAGTCCTTACTCGGCTTCGTGGAGCTCTAGGTTGGGCTGGAGAGGCGCCCAGGTGGTGGTTCCAGGCCGTGCCCGCGACGGCGGTGGGCAGAGAGAAGCCCAGTCAGGGGCAGGTCCGAGTCTGCAGGAGAGAAGAGAGAGTAGAGCTAGTTAGCATGAGGACAAAAGGACAGTGACATGGGGGCTAAATTGGTGGGCGTGGAGCTAAGGCAAAAGAAAGTAGGTGGGTGAGGGGGTCAGCAACCAGAGCAAAGTGTAGCATGGGCACTTAGTCTGGCACCGGGGGTGCTGAGACAGAGACAGCAGAGAGAGATATTCACGGGGGGGATGGCACAGGTGGAGAAAGAAAGCAGGGATAGGAGCGAGGGGGGTTGGGAGGTTCAAGCCCAGTAGGGAGGAAAAAAAAGGCAGAGGTAAATGGAGGGCAAAAAGTAGCAGAGCAGAGAGAGTTTTTACAATCAAATACAGTGCAGTCTTTTGACAATCGGAATCGGCACTAACACTTCCTAAAATGAGACCCCACACAAGTATCCCACACAGTAATCAAGCCAGAGCAAAGTGCTGGCAGAAAGTACAGATAGCAAGTGGGCCAAAATTGTGGCCGCTTTCAATGTAAGTCAATGGGCGCATGGCCCTGGTGCCCAGAAAGATCAAGCAGAAAGCACAGTCCAATAGTGAGTCAGGAAGGGGAGCAGCAGTCCAATCACAGCCAACCGCTTAGAGCGATTGTCCAATGGCGGCAACCCGCTGCTTCCCCAGTCAGTCTGTAGTCTTTACTCGGCTTCGTGGAGCTCTAGGTCGGGCTGGAGAGAGGCGCCCAGGTGGCTGGTTCTGTGGCAGCAGCTGCACCGGGGGTGGCCAGAGAGAAGCCCGATTGGGGCAGGTCTGAGTCCAGCTTCATGGAGCTCTAGGTCAGGCTGGAGAGAGGTGCCCAGGTGGCTGGTTCTGTGGCCATGGCCGTGCCATTGGTGGGCAGAAAGAAGCCCGGTCGGGAGCAGGTCGGAGTCTGGCTTTGTTGAGCTCTAGATCAGGCTGGAGAGAGGCACCCAGGTGGCTGGTTCCGTGGCCACGGCCATGTCAGCAGTGGGCAGTGAGAAGCCTGGTCAGGGGCAGGTCTGAGTCCAGCTTCATGGAGCTCTAGGTTGGGCTGGAGAGAGGCGCCCAGGTGGCTGGTTCCATGGCCGTGGCTGCTCCGGCAGTGGGCAGAGAGAAGTCCGGTCAGGGCAGGTCCGAGTCTGCAGAAGGGAAGAGAGAGTAGAGGCAGTTATGGGGAAGCACTGTTTCTGGGAACCTGGTGAAAGGTGAAATGGTATATAGTGTGCAAGATGTTCAGACAGCTTACAATGGAGGTAGAGAACTGGAGATGGGACCTGGGTGGAAGGGACAGGATGAGGGGGTGAGGAGGTGAGGAGAAGATGGGGCAGAGGGCGGGGAGGATTTCATTGCAGAATAGACCAGACTGCCACAGGCCGGAGTGTAGCACTCCAACATGGGGAAAAAACCATATATGCCTAATACAGCCAAATGCATGTGTTGGTAGGCAGTAGGGATGACATTGTTAGATTCAAGAGAGAGAGGATGATGAGGGGAAAAAGGGGAAGATCAGGCCGAGGCAGTCAATGAATATTTCTGCTCTGTGTTAACAACAGAAAGGGATGGCCCAAATACAGAAGAGGAAAGGGTCAAGTGTGAATGGGGGTGGGCAAAGATAACAGATGTGGTCATCCAAAAGGATAGAGTTTTAAAAGATATCAAACTCTTGCGGGTGAACAAGGCAACAGGATCAGACCCAAGGGTCATTAAGAAACTGGCAGAGGTGTTATCACGTCCTCTGAATGACCTGTTCAACACCTCCTTGGAAATGGGGAATGTATCCATGGTCTGGAGGATGGCTAACATGGTGATCCTTCACAGGAGTGGACCCAAGAAATCAATGGGGCAACTACAGACTCATGAGCTTGACCTTATTGTACCGTAGGACACGGCTCTTCTTTGCACAACACAATCCCTGTGTACATGTTGACCCAAATGAATGCTGGTGTCTACCTGGTAGAGGTACCTACCTAACAACACTACGGACTTCCACCCTCAGTGCTGCAGCACTGCATTGTGATGTGAAAGGTGGCACACTCTGCCCGTGTCCACAGATATGGGGCATATGGCTCCTCCAGGGGGACAGTAAGGGGCAGACCCAATACCCCACAAAAATTGTTGTGCATGCACTGTAATATGACTGTTTGCATAATATCATTGAGTTGCACACACTGGGCATACTGAAAGGTACACTGTCACTCAGGTATGTTGTAGAGCGTCCTAGGGGAAAAGTGTGGGCTAGGTGAGGGACATGGCCAAAATGGCTTCCTGACAGACACATGGTCCCTGTGACCTGGTGACCTGACCTCATGGGCATAGTCACATCATCTGTGATGGGGGGTCAGGTGTACAGACTAAAAAGTGTGGAGGGGAGGAGGGACTCACATGGGGATTGGGCTCAGCTGGGTACGGGCTTGCAAACAGGCCATGTGCATGAGTTCTGTTGTGTGGGGAGGGAGTAGAGCCAAAAATTGCCTGTTTCTGGTAGTTTATACCATTGCACATGGCGTGGAGAACAGTGATGGCATGGTCCCCCCACCATGGCCTGCACAGAACACTGCACCCCTAGCTGTTGCACGATGCACATTTGTGAATGGCAAATAGTATAAGCTCAACCCACATCCCCACCCCATTCACAAAGAGAGTTGCTGTTTGCTTGGCAGGTGGATCAGACCTCCAGTGAATTCTGCTGGTAGTCCATGGTACCCCATATGTGAGGCATTCACATGCATCTGTACATACACACCAGATTTCAATGTCAATTATGCATCTTTGATAGACCCTTTATACTAGAAAATTACTTCATGAATGACACACTGGTAAAATTCCCAGACCCAAAGATATATTCCTAATAAACATTTATTGTCGACAGACACTCAAAACATTAATTCTATCCTGAACACCACCACTACCAATGCATTGCACACTGACACCACACTGTGTGTGTAAGAATGTCACTTCATGTGCAGTCATGTGTCCAACTGCCCAGTTTCAGTGTGTGCAAACTAATGAGTCTCCCATGTGACTTCTGCATATCCCAAGCCCACTACCCTTATTAATACCCAAAACATGTTATGATATCTCCATACTAACCCATCTGACCCTTCTTGCTACCACTGTGTCTAATACCCCATCTAACATGTATAATAGGGTTTATTCTATTTCCAGACTTCATGATGGTCTAACTGAATTTTTCCCTCTATATTACTTTGACTTCCATCAATTAAATCGGTAAACAGAGATGTAGTCTGAACCCCAGATGTAGTACCCATATCTACCTACACAGTCACTGAATAAAATTCCTCCTATGTGAGGTCATAAAATTGTACCATGCCACTGAATGAAAAAATAAGTACACATTTTTACGTGTACATAGTTATTCACTATTTATTACACAGAAAATGTTATCAAGACACAAACAAAGAGAGGCAGTATGACATTATGACTGCAAGGAAGAGAATAGTACTGTCCCTTACAGAAATAATTATATGAAATGTTTTCATACTGCTCACATAAAACCACCTAAGTGATATGCAAGCTGCAAGTATGATTTAAATGTTAAATTGAGCCAAACCAGGCTTTATGGTATGCAGCAAGTGCGCGAAACCATGGTTTTTATGTTAAATTCGGAAAGACTGCATACATATGGCATGCATGCAGAAAGCAAGTGGTCACTGATAACTGCACACGTAAGAGTTAAGCGACTTGCTCAGGATCACACCATACACAAGTGGGGGTTGATGAGATTCAAACCCTGGTCTTCATACCTCCAAGTCTCCTGGCTTGCAGTGCAGTGCCTTTAACCACTAAGTCATACTGTCTGCACACGTATGGCTCAATTGTTCTTCAATACATATTGTATCTGACTGCATCTGCTTGCATGCAGCATGCTTGTAGCCTCTGTTATGCTTTTCAGTTTTCTTCTTATTCAACTGAGTTTCTCAGTTGAACTATAGCACACATACCAATGGAAACACATGTGTTTCTCCCACCCTCAATACACAGACTTACCCACACAACCATTTAATTACTTCTGTCTGGCCTTTACTCTTACTATTTTCTCTCCATAGTTTTGAATGCTTCCACGCAAACAGACTTTAAGGTGCAAACACATAAATAGCAGTAACTTGACACCCATCCACATAGCCAGCACCCCCATGCACACACACTGTAGCGGGTATGGCCATGCTGCTACAGACAATCTACTAAGTATAGATACAAGTAAAATTCTCTACTTGAGTACTAGGGAGCCAGAGGCAGGAGTCTTTAAGAGATGATGTCCGTGGGTCAGAGTGCTGAGGCGTAACCCCTTGTAATGAGTGGAGTTATTTTTTATTACTATTTCATACGTTATGATGATAAGTTCGAGAATAATGAAGGCCACCGTTCTACTAATAAGACCCTTGTTAGTCAAGCGGTGGCATTCATAAATTTCCAACTCTCCATAAATAATGTAGAAAATAGTAATAAAAAAATACCCCCATTAATTTAAATGATACACACCCCAGCAGTCTCCTTTGCCCTTTGTCATAATGTGCCTGAGCATGGGGATGTGAAAGTCAGCTTCACTGCAGGGAGGGGGGCATAAGCCTGACTACAGTAGGGCTGCAATAGTCTGTGTATAACATACCGCTCAACTGTCTGTGAATGCAAGGGACAGTTCTAGAATATCTGTAACATCTCTAAAAGGTACAACTTATTTGTTTTGACTGGAAAGTGATATGCAAATCAGGAAAAATTCAAATGTATAAGATTTATCTATATATACCCCAGAGCAGTGCATCAGATTTGGGCTTAAACCCACCCAGTTACTAGCCAATGTATTTTACTGGTTGAAGTTCTGCCCACCCCCCAAAAAATAACTTTATCCTGATTTTCTGCCTGACTCCATTTCATTCCATTCAGTATCCATCCCCTATGGGTCATGAAGCTGCCCAAAGGTGAAGAAATGTGAAAAACACCTCACTATTTCAGTCCTTCCTCCTTCCCCAATCCTCCTGTAAAAAAAATATTTTTTTACTTTTACTCAGCCGGCCATGTGACCAGAACCTGCAGCCTGGCAGAGTGTGCCACCAGCCCAGTATTTCAGTCTGCTCCCCCTCTTTCCTTCTGCCAGAAGCTGGATGCTAGAACCGACCATCACAGGTCCCCAATGTGATCTGCAACCAAGTTACCTCACCAACCTCACCAACCCAACCTGGTTTGCATGCTTCTTGCTTGGTTGCTGCTGTGGCTGCTGTCACACTGCACTGATCAAGGCCTATGAAGGCCTCCCACACTGCTGTCAACACTGCTGCTAAGCCAGGTTGCTGCCCGGGAGTCTGTGCTGTTTCGTTTTTTTTGCAAGGTGAGCCTAATACAGTAAATAGGAAGCCTAGTCTTGAGTAAGCTTCTAGTTCACCCACTCCCCCTTCAGCCACCAGGGGAGATGGAGACTCACTAAGAGTAGACCAACAAAAATATGCCGCCACAACACTGCTATTGAGAGCTCAGTGCTCACTGACTCCCAGAGGTACAGTTAATTTATTTTTAGTGGAAGTCAAATACTTCCATGAGTCAAAATCTAGAAGTCATTCCAGTTTTTGGGAAGTCAAAGCACTTCCCAGATCCAACAGTTTGCAAGCCAGTATTCCAGGGATGATCAATGTATGGATATTAATACAAATACTAGTGGTAAAACACAATTTCTTTAAAAAGAAAATCCATCATTTCTTAGCTTCTGTGCCTTCAGTTTTGGTAGTCATACAATATAGCTTTTTTTCATTTGGAAGTCAATGACTTCTTCCACCTTTATTTTGGAAGTTTTTGCCTTATTTCTGGGAGTCAAATACTCCCAAAATGGAGTTAACCGAAGCTCTGCTGACTCCTCCTAGCTGTAGTGCGCAGTCTGTCTGTTCTGTGGTGGGAAAGACAGTGTTGCACTTGCAAGACTCATGCACACTTTCTTGGCTGGAGCTCATCCACATCACATGTGATTGTGCCACCGCTAATAGGTGGAGAGAGTGGACAACACAGTACAGACACAGTCGAGTCTGGAGAGTACCTGCAGCATGAGCACACGCAGGCCAGGAGGGCATTTATTGTGCAAAAAATTTAATCCAAATTTAATGCCATTATTGCTACACCATAAGAACAACCTAGGCACAAATACGGGGGACAACTGCCCTACCTGAATGGCACCACTGCTTAATGGTAGAAATTCATTCTCAGGTGCTAATGCAATGGTTTTCACTGTGTTCTGAGGTACTGTATCTCCATGTTTCATGATGTGTCTTGATCATCATGTGGGTTAGTGTTCCTCATTGTCCCTCATTTTGAGTGTCTATGTCCCTCATTTCAGTGACAAAATGTGAGGTATGGTGCATGCTTCCAAGACCCTACTAAGCACAGAGTGCTGAGCATGGCAATAGTGTAGTCACAGGTCCTTTCAGTGACCAGAGATGCTACTTTCCCAGCTGTTTTGGTCTCTCTGGACACCGAGAAGGCATTCGAAAGGGTCGAATTGAACTTTTTATTTTCTGCTCTTACAGCTTACAAGTTTCCTTTATGTTTTATAAATTGGATTAGGGCCCTATATAGTACTCCATCAGATCGAGTGACGGCTAATAGGGTGGTATCTAAACTTTTTACGTTGCACTCGGGTACAAGACAAGGTTGTCCGCTATCACCTTTGCTTTTTAATTTATACCTTGAGCCCCTTATACGCCACTTAAATCTTTCCCCGAAGATTCAGGGTATTACTATTCAGGGGCATAATATCAAAGTTTCGGCTTATGCTGATGATCTCTTGTTACAGTTATCACATCCAAGTGCATTCATCCCCCCCATGTTATCTTTCATTGAGGAATATTCCCATTTAGCTAATTACAAACTAAATATTGATAAAACTTCGGTCTTCCCGCTTAACCACAAGGTTCTTAAATCCTCAATCATGGAGTTGGGCTTGGCCTGGACACCAAACTCTTTAAAATACCTAGGGATTCAAGTTACCAGAAGCATGGCCTCACTTCAAAAATTAAACTGGCAGAGGTGTTAGCATGTCCTCTGAATGACCTGTTCAACACCTCCTTGGAAATGGGGAATGTACCCATGGTCTGGAGGATGGCTAACATGGTGATCCTTCACAGGAGTGGACCCAAGAAATCAATGGGGCAACTACAGACTCATGAGCTTGACCTTATTGTACCGTAGGACACGGCTCTTCTTTGCACAACACAATCCCTGTGTACATGTTGACCCAAATGAATGCTGGTGTCTAACTGGTAGAGGTACCTACCTAACAACACTACGGACTTCCACCCTCAGTGCTGCAGCACTGCATTGTGATGTGAAAGGTGGCACACTCTGCCCGTGTCCACAGATATGGGGCATATGGCTCCTCCAGGGGGACAGTAAGGGGCAGACCCAATACCCCACAAAAATTGTTGTGCATGCACTGTAATATGACTGTTTGCATAATATCATTGAGTTGCACACACTGGGCATACTGAAAGGTACACTGTCACTCAGGTATGTTGTAGAGCGTCCTAGGGGAAAAGTGTGGGCTAGGTGAGGGACATGGCCAAATGGCTTCCTGACAGACACATGGTCCCTGTGACCTGGTGACCTGACCTCATGGGCATAGACACATCATCTGTGATGGGGGTCAGGGTGTGTACAGATTAAAAGTGTGTGTAGGGGGAGGGGAGGTCGCACATATGGGGATTGGGCTCAGCTGTGTACGGGCTTGCAAACAGGCCATGTGCATGAGTTCTGTTGTGTGGGGAGGGAGTAGAGGCAAAAATTGCCTGTTTCTGGTAGTTTATACCATTGCACATGGCGTGGAGAACAGTGATGGCATGGTCCCCCCACCATGGCCTGCACAGAACACTGCACCCCTAGCTGTTGCACGATGCACATTTGTGAATGGCAAATAGTAAAGCTCAACCCACATCCCACCCCATTCACAAAGAGAGTTGCTGTTTGCTGGCAGGTGGATCAGACCTCCAGTGAATTCTGCTGGTAGTCCATGGTACCCCATATGTGAGGCATTCACATGCATCTGTACATACACACCAGATTTCAATGTCAATTATGCATCTTTGATAGACCCTTTATACTAGAAAATTACTTCATGAATGACACACTGGTAAAATTCCCAGACCCAAAGATATATTCCTAATAAACTTTATTGTCGACAGACACTCAAAACATTAATTCTATCCTGAACACCACCACTACCAATGCATTGCACACTGACACCACACTGTGTGTGTAAGAATGTCACTTCATGTGCAGTCATGTGTCCAACTGCCCAGTTTCAGTGTGTGCAAACTAATGAGTCTCCCCATGTGACTTCTGCATATCCCAAGCCCACTACCCTTATTAATACCCAAAACATGTTATGATATCTCCATACTAACCCATCTGACCCTTCTTGCTACCACTGTGTCTAATACCCCATCTAACATGTATAATAGGGTTTATTCTATTTCCAGACTTCATGATGGCCTAACTGAATTTGTCCCTCTATATTACTTTGACTTCCATCAATTAAATCTGTAAACAGAGATGTAGTCTGAACCCCAGATGTAGTACCCATATCTACCTACACAGTCACTGAATACCATTTCTCCTATGTGAGGTTATAAAATTGTACCATGCCACTGAATGAAAAAAAATAAGTACACATTTTTACATGTACATAGTTATTCACTATTTATTACACAGAAAAATGTTATCAAGACACAAACACAGAGAGAGGCAGTATGACATTATGACTGCAAGGAAGAGAATAGTACTGTCCCTTACAGAAATAATTATATGAAATGTTTTCATACTGCTCACATAAAACCACCTAAGTGATATGCAAGCTGCAAGTATGATTTAAATGTTAAATTGGAGCCAATCGCATGCATATGGTATGCGTGCATCAAGCAAGTGCGGAAACCATGGTTTTTATGTTAAATTGGGAAAGACTACATACATATGGCATGCATGCAGAAAGCAAGTGGTCACTGATAACTGCACACGTAAGAGTTAAGCGACTTGCTCAGGATCACACCATACACAAGTGGGGGTTGATGAGATTCAAACCCTGGTCTTCATACCTCCAAGTCTCCTGGCTTGCAGTGCAGTGCCTTTAACCACTAAGTCATACTGTCTGCACACGTATGGCTCACTTGTTCTTCAATACATATTGTATCTGACTGCATCTGCTTGCATGCAGCATGCTTGTAGCCACTGTTATACTTTTCAGTTTTCTTCTTATTCATCTGAGTTTCTCAGTTGAACTATAGCACACATACCAATGGAAACACATGTGTTTCTCCCACCCTCAATACACAGACTTACCCACAAACCATTTAATTACTTCTGTCTGGCCTTTACTCTTACTATTTTCTCTCCATAGTTTTGAATGCTTCCACGCAAACAGACTTTAAGGTGCAAACACATAAATAGCAGTAACTTGACACACACCCACATAGCCAGCACCCCCCCCATGCACACACACTGTAGCGGGTATGGCCATGCTGCTACAGACAATCTACCAAGTATAGATACAAGTAAAAATTCTCTTACTTGAGTACTAGGGAGCCAGAGGCAGGATTCTTTAAGAGATGATGTCCGTGGGTCAGAGTGCTGAGGCGTAACCCCTTGTAATGAGTGGAGTTATTTTTTATTACTATTTCATACGTTATGATGATAAGTTCGAGAATAATGAAGGCCACCGTTCTACTAATAAGACCCTTGTTAGTCAAGCGGTGGCATTCATAAATTTCCAACTCTCCATCAATAATGTAGAAAATAGTAATAAAAATACCTCATTGCTTAAATGATACACACCCAGCAGTCTCCCTTTGCCCTTTGTCATAATGTGCCTGAGCATGGGATGGGAAGTCAGCTTCACTGCAGGGAGGGGGGCATAAGCCTGACTACAGTAGGGCTGCAATAGTCTGTGTATACCATACCGCTCAACTGTCTGTGAATGCAAGGGACAGCTCTAGAACATCTGTAACATCTCTAAAAGGTACAACTTATTTGTTTTGACTAGAAAGTGATATGCAAATCAGGAAAAATTCAAATGTATAAGATTTATCTATATATACCCCAGAGCAGTGCATCAGATTTGGGCTTAAACCCACCCAGTTACTAGCCAATGTTTTTTCCTGGTTGAAGTTCTGCCCACCCCCAAAAAAATAACTTTATCCTGATTTTCTGCCTGACTCCATTTCATTCCATTCAGTATCCATCCCCTATGGGTCATGAAGCTGCCCAAAGGTGAAGAAATGTGAAAAACACCTCACTATTTCAGTCCTTCCTCCTTCCCCAATCCTCCTGTAAAAAAAAATATTGTTTTACTTTTACTCAGCCAGCCATGTGACCAGAACCTGCAGCCTGGCAGAGTGTGCCACCAGCCCAGTTTTCAGTCTGCTCCCCCTCTTTCCTTCTGCCAGAAGCTGGATGCTAGAACCGACCATCACAGGTCCCCAATGTGGTCTGCGACCAAGTTACCTCACCAACCTCACCAACCCAACCTGGCTTGCTTGCTTCTTGCTTGGTTGCTGCTGTGGCTGCTGTCACACTGCACTGATCAAGGCCTATGAAGGCCTCCCACACTGCTGTCAACACTGCTGCTAAGCCAGGTTGCTGCCCGGGAGTCTGTGCTGTTTCGTTTTTTGCAAGGTGAGCCTAATACAGTAAATAGGAAGCCTAGTCTTAGTAAGCTTAGTTCACCCACCCCTTCAGCCACCAGGGAGATGGAGACTCACTCAAGAGTAGACCAACAAAATATGTCGCCACAACACTGCTATTGAGAGCTCAGTGCTCACTGACTCCAGAGGTTCAGTTAATTTATTTTAGTGGAAGTCAAATACTTCCATGAGTCAAAATCTAGAAGTTATTCCAGTTTTGGGAAGTCAAAGCACTTCCCAGATCCAACAGTTTGCAAGCCAGTATTCCAGGGATGATCAATGTATGGATATTAATACAAATACTAGTGGTAAAACACAATTTCTTTAAAGAAAATCCATCATTTCTTAGCTTCTGTGCCTTCAGTTTTGGTAGTCATCCAATATAGCTTTTTCATTTGAAGTCAATGACTTCTTCCACCTTTATTTTGGAAGTTTTGCCTTATTTCTGGGAGTCAAATACTCCCAAAATGGAGTTAACCGAAGCTCTGCTGACTCCTCCTAGCTGTAGTGCGCAGTCTGTCTGTTCTGTGGTGGGAAAGACAGTGTTGCACTTGCAAGACTCATGCACACTTTCTTGGCTGGAGCTCATCCACATCACATGTGATTGTGCCACCGCTAATAGGTGGAGAGAGTGGACAACAGAGTACAGACACAGTCGAGTCTGGAGAGTACCTGCAGCATGAGCACATGCAGGCCAGGAGGGCACTTATTGTGCAAAAAATTTAATCCAAATTTAATGCCATTATTGCTACACCATAAGAACAACCTAGGCACAAATACGGGGGCAACTGCCCTACCTGAATGGCACCACTGCTTAATGGTAGAAATTCATTCTCAGGTGCTAATGCAATGGTTTTCACTGTGTTCTGAGGTACTGTATCTCCATGTTTCATGATGTTTCTTGATCATCATGTGGGTTAGTGTCCCTCATTGTCCCTCATTTTGAGTGTCCATGTCCCTCATTTCAGTGACAAAATGTGAGGTATGGTGCAAGCTTCCAAGACCCTACTAAGCACAGAGTGCTGAGCATGGCAATAGTGTACAGTATATGTTCAATACAGAATGACAAAGGAAAGTAAGGTGAACAAAATAGTTATGGAGAAAACATTTGTAACACTAAATATGCATAAGGGATTTGCATGGTCCAAACAAAAAGGATAGGCTTCACCTCACAGAGGCCCCTTTTCATGCATCTGGAATGTGGGATGTTGACTGGCTATATCCTAAGCATTTAATGTGGTAAGCAAACAATACTTTACAAATTAATGGTGATTTAATGGCAAAAGTCAAAAGCCATTAAACAACTTGCAAAAGGATCCAAATGAATGAGTTTATCTAATTATGGAATTCAAATACAAGTGTATTTTAATGACTCTAATTGCTAGCAATAGTATAAGAAATAGAAACTGATGAGTTTTATTAGATGAGATTTGTACTAGCTTTGCTACTGCACACATGGCAAATGTGTCGCATGTGAACCTGATGTGATGTTTAAATGATGTTCACACTAGCTTAACTGCTGCACTCATGTCAAGTGTGCAACACACAAACCTGATGTAATTTTTAGAAGATGTTCACACCAGCTTACCTGCCGCACACGTCAAGCTTGCAGCATGTATTCGCAATTTTGAGAACGAAGGCAAATTATTCGGACCAGGAAGAAAAAGCGGGAAGACGATTAGCACTTCGGGTCAAGCAGCAAGAAGCTAATAGATACATTTCTTCAATCTGTTCCCGCACTGATGGTTCCTTAAAAACATCTCCTGTGGAGATAGTTGCTGAGTTTTAAGAGTACTACACACAGTTGTATAGCCCAAAGGTGAATTCAGCATCTGACCTGGATTTAGCTGCATACTTAGAGGATTCAGGTTTATCTTCACTTTCTGATTCTCAACAGAATTTACTTATATCCCCAATTTCCTCTAAAGAAATCCTTGGAGTTATTAGTAGTCTACCTTCTGATAAATCACCCGGTCCCGATAGTTTTTCGGCTAATTTTTATAAAGTCTTTCAAAACCAGTTAATTCCCTTATTACTCCCATTCTTTCAGTATGTTTTGTCAGGAGCATCCACTGACCATACATTGTGGGAGGCCCTAATAATTCTTATTTTGAAACCGGATAAGAACCCAGAATTAACCACCAGTTATCGCCCAATTTCTCTGATGAATCAGGACATCAAGATATTGTCTAAATTACTAGCGGAGCACCTTGCATTAGTTTTGCCTGACCTTATTGGACCTGAACAGGTTGGGTTCATGCGGGGTCGGTCTTCGATTGATCATCTTCGAACCCTGTCACGGGTCCTTTCGGTGACCAGAGATGCTACTTTCCCAGCTGTTTTGGTCTCTCTGGACGCCGAGAAGGTATTCGAAAGGGTTGAATGGAACTTTTTATTTTGTGCTCTTACAGCTTACTAGTTTCCTTTATGTTTTATAAATTGGATTAGGGCCCTCTATAGTACTCCATCAGCTCGTGTGATGGCTAATAGGGCGGTATCTAAACTTTTTATGTTGCACTTGGGTACAAGACAAGGTTGTCCGCTATCCCCTTTGCTTTTTAATTTATACCTTGAGCCCCTTATATGCCACTTAAATCTTTCCCTGAAGATTCAGGGTATTACTATTCAGGGGCATAATATCAAAGTTTCAGCTTATGCTGATGATCTCTTGTTACAGTTATCACATCCAAGTGCATTCATCCCCCCATGTTATCTTTCATTGAGGAATATTCCCATTTAGCTAATTTCAAACTAAATATTGATAAAACTTCGGTCTTCCCGCTTAACCACAAGGTTCTTAAATCCTCAATCACGGAGTTGGGCTTGGCCTGGACACCAAACTCTTTAAAATACCTAGGGATTCAAGTTACCAGAAGCATGGCCTCACTTCAAAAATTAAATTTAGATGGATTGGTAAATACTATAGGAGCAGATTTAGACAGGTGGTCCAAATTATCTATTTCATTATGGGGCCAGGTCAACTTAATCAAAATGAATGTTTTTCCTAGGATTTTTTTATCCCCTGTATTTACTCAACATCTGGTTACCAATGGCCTGGTTTCATAAAATTAATTGTCTGATTACTAAATTCATTTGGGCCAATAAGCAACCTAGGATTGCGTTTCTCAAGTTAGCTGCTCCTAAGGAGAAAGGAGGTCTTTGTCTCCCTCACTTAATGTTTTATTACTGGGCGAGTCACATTGTTAAATATATAAAATGGTTAGGACATGTAGAAGAAGTGAAGCCTTTGGTATGTGTTCCGGTCTGGCTAAAAATTGAGTTGTCTCTGATCCAGGTAAATGGCTTAACTCCAGCTGCTTTGTTTTGTATTAATCCCAGTGCCATTCCTTCAGGTTTAAAATTAACCCCCATAGCTATTTCTGTCAAGGTACACACTCAGATATGTGCCTTCATGAAATACAACCATACTCTTGACTTATTACAACCCATTAGGGGGAACCCGAATTTAAAAATAGATAACAAGCCGATCACACTCAAGTGGTTTCCCCAGTTGCACGATACCTGGCTCTCCAATTCAGTCACAGCAGAGAACTTATGGTTCTCAATTACTGACATTTTAAAAACTTTCAATATTCCTACTAAGGGTACATTTAAGGTATTTCAGTTAAGGCATCTATTAGTGAAGGTTTTTGGGGTGACACCTCCCCCAAAGGGAATGAAAGTTTTTTTGGAAGAATTGGCCCTTATGTACAACTCAGCTTATATGGTATCTAATATCTGTAAGGTAATATATAATTGTGTATACCCAATTTGTTTTGCAGCTGAGAAATACTGAGATTCATTTTTTCCTCAGAAAAAAATAGAGTGACAATCTTATGGCGTAACTGTCATAAATATATTACTCTGGATAGGCTGCGGGTCCCTCAATTCCATATATTACATAATATACACTATACTCCACAAAAATTATATAAATATGGGCTTATTGTGTCGCCCACCTGCTCTCGTTGCCAACAAATGGAGGGATCCCTGTATCATATATTTTGGGCCTGTCCCAAGGCCTCAACTCTCTGGGAGGGTATCCGCCAAAAGACGGACCACTTGTTGGAGTTATTGGATATTTTTACCCCTGAGGTGTGCCTTCTGGGTGATTACACCGTGATTCCAGTGACCATCAGGTGATACCATATGGTGTTGATATCCCTTTCTGTTAAGAAGGTTATTCTCCATCATTGGAAAGACAGTCTGGATATCTCATATTCTTAATGGCTGAAAGAGCTACTTGCCAACCTCAGAACGGAAAAAACAGTGGCTAGTCTCAATAATAGAATGGATAGATATAAAAGGATATGGGAACCTCTTTACACACTGTTTACTCTTTAATATATAAGGTTCGGATGTTAGGAACAGTCTGTGGAATATATGGATGGAGTAGACTGTGCTGAAATGGGAGGGAGGGATTTGTTAGGGGGTGGGGGTGGGGGACTAGGGCCGGGATAGGAAGGGGACAGTTCCAAGGTATATAGGATTGTACTGTCTTTGATTCATTGTATGATACAGATGATGTATACTGGACTTGTTCTCTGTAGTTTAAAACCAATAAACTTTGATTTGGAAAAAAAAGCTTGCAGCATGTGAACCTGATTTGCTTTTTAGATCTGGTTCCTACATGTTCACTTTGTGTATGTGAACTGCATGCAAACATTGCACAATTAAGCACATGGCATGCATTCTGAATGTACACAGCACACCTATATGTCTGTAAGACCACATTTCAGAATCAAGTTGCTGTGCTTCAAATAAACAAATGCAGGTTACTGCTACTCTAAACCAATAACTGTGTCTCAGCAGTACAGAATTATTTTCATCGCTGTCACAGATAACAACAATAAATTTCACACTAGCCACAACAAATGACAGCTTGCTTTATCAATTCAGTTTACCTACAGTAAATATGACAGACACTTTCAGCATCTAAATAAATCAGTACTTCAACTGAATATGATATGCAAATATGTATAGGTATTTTCATATAACTTTGCAGAAAATAAGTATACTGTCCCACTAATTTCATATATAACTCATTCTGCATGTGTTCTCACAGAGATGATTGAATGAGACTGACAAGATGAAAAAAAAGACATGAAAATGATAAACATATATTAGATGGTGATCACAGTACATAAATAAACACAGTTTATGACATACAATCAGAAAATATGGTGATGTTACTACGATTTTACAGTTCAAATGCAGAAATTAATAATGAAACCGAGCTTCACTTCAGCTCAAATTTGCTGCTCTATCCCACCAGCTAGAGTTCTTCCCCAGATGATGGAAATACACAAACTGCTTGTGAACATCGTGGCTGTTCAACTCTTGAATGTGCAGCATCGGAGCACTGATAAGAAATGGAAAAATAAAGAACAACACAGAGAAATGGGACATTTCACTGCAGGTACCTTAATTTTTATGAATACAGGGATGCTTATAGATAACAGAGAGAGCTATGTATCAGCAGCTATTAAAGTATCAAGCTTAATTTCTCAAACCAGTTCTGAATTCTTATAAAGTCTTCCTGTAAGTCCATCTGCAGTTAAACCAGATCTGTTCCCCTAGTTAATATCACGGTATCATCCATGTATAGATGTATATCTGATTTTTTTTACTATTTTTGCTATTGGGTTGTTGTATATAAGAAATAAGAGGGGATCCAGGCTTGTCCCCTGGGGAACCACTCTTTTCATGCTGGCTTTAGTTGAGAGATCCTTCCCCACTGCAGTTTGTTGAGTTCTGTCCATTAAATATGACTGGAACCATATTCTTGCTTCACTTGACACTTTATTTGATTGGAGTTTGGTGATGCATTGTGTCAAAAGCTTTGGACAAATCCATGAACACTGCACCCACCAACTCCCACTTGTCCAAAGAAGAAGCCAGTATGTCAGTTATGTCAGTGAGCACAGTGCCCATGGAGTGCCCTTTTCTGAAGCCAGACTGGTGCCACGGCAGCAGTCCATACTGTTCCAAATGGTTGTAAAGCTGTCCGTGCACCAGTGTCTCCAGAATTTTATAGACCACAGATAGCAAGGCTATAGGTCTATAATTTGTTGGGTTTGTAGGAGATCCAATTTTAAATATTGAAACTAGTAAAAATGTTGTGTCTCAGTGAATGGACAATAGTGACCTCTAAAGGCCAAGGTGTATAGCAGGCCAATGGGAATTTGGGGGGGGTAGGTTCTAGCAAGTTAGGTCATGTGACTAGGTCACATGATGAGGGTTGACTATATAGGAAATGTCCACTTGGGGTGGGCGACCCAGCCCTGCAAAGCAGTGCCTTTCTGTACCTGCAGATGCTGCTCCTGCTTTAGCTAAGAGAGGTGAGAGTGCTGTGCTCTCTCAGACGGCATTTGGGGTATGATCAAGATAGTTCTTAATTTTATGTATGTTGAAGTGTAGGAGTTGAAGAAGGACACAGGCAAGAATTTAAGTAAAAGTCTCACAGGATGGTGCAGTTTGCTTGCTTTTGGCAGCCTTCAGACATTTTAATAGCTGTAAAATAATAAAATGCTTATTTCAGGTCTGGCTACTTCAGAGTCTGGCTTTTTTGTCTTCATCAGTGAAGCCTAGCTACTGTGAGTCGAATACTGCTTACCTAGGTTTTACATAAAAAGTAAAAACATCTAGAAACATTGACAATGACAGAAGAAAAAGATTAAAGGTCAATCCAGCCTACCAAAGTTCCCTATTTAGTACTGAGGCCTACTGTTCCTTCAGAGTTCTAGCCCTCCTCACCCCCTCTTCATTCTCTTCCCCAGTTCTGATTCCCTGAGCCACCACTATACCCTTTGTTACATCCCAGCCATGCTGAAAACCACTGTTTTTTGCACCCACCACCTCAGATGGCAGCCTGTTCCATGGCTCCACCGTAGTATTTCCTCAGTTACGTCCATCTTGAACTTCCCTCCTGTTGGCTTCCACTCATGATGACATGACTGCAAGCCGGTATTTTAGTTAACTAGTTCCCTGCCATTCACCTTGTTAATTCCTTTTTCCTTTTAGGAATTTGAAGGTCTCTATCATATTTCTCCTCTCCCTTCTGTCCTCCAGTGTGTACAAGTTCAGTGCATTGAGGCACTCCTCATAGGACATGACCTGCTGGCCAGGAATCATTTTTGTTACCCTGCTCTGCACCGTCTCAAGCCTATCCATATCCTTCCCAAGGTGAGGATCCCAGAACTGGGAATAGTACTCCAGATGTAACCTCTCCAAGGATCTATACAGGAGAAGTATTACCTCCTTTTTTCTGCTATCAGTACCCTTCCTGGCACATCTGAGCATCCTACTTGCCTTGCTATGAGCCTTGTTGCACTGACTCAATTGCTTTAGGGAGTCACTGATAATAACTCCAAAGTCTTGTTCCTGAGCTGTGGTACTGAGTCTCACCCCTCCAATCCAGTACTCTGTCCTGGGTTCATCTTCCCTAGCTGCATCACCTTGTACTTTTTGGTGTTGAATTTCAACTGCCATTCCCTGGACCACCTCTCCAGGGATGATGTTTTACAAGAAATTATTTATTTATTTAAAACATTTCACCAGGAAAGCATACTGAGTATTAAGAGCTCTTGTTTTCAGATGTGTCCTGGGGGGAATGGGTAAGTACAGAAAAATCAGACTTGCATATACAGTAACTATAAGAATACAATAGTTACACAGCATTTTACAACTACAATATTATACAGTATTTTACAAACAAGAGAAAATCACAAGAGGAGAAGGCAGCTGGCTGTGGAGGAAGGCAGGTTGTGCAGGTCGCTCATCATGGAAGTTTTTTTGCATTAAATTTCAATTGTGGGTGCTGGGGGAGAGGTCGGTGGCAGTCAGCTTGATACAGAGGGAGGGGAGGGGGCGGGTTGTTTTGAATAATGAGTAGTGCATTACTCATGCTATTTGGGAAATATTATTCATTACTTGCACACCCCTGTATTCAATCCAAACCACCCACAGCCTCCCAGGGTAAGTTAACAGAAACTCCTGTTGCACTGAGCAACTACCTTTTAGATGACCTTTACCTTTAACAATGAAAGGGTAACGCTTAGAAGTGAACATGAAGAAAACTGTGTTTGTTCTAATTTCAAATGTTGTCTTTTTTGAATGGTTACACAAACTTCATAACTGTTCATAGGTTGATTAGTTCTCCATTTTAAAACAGAGCACCAGTCCTGCATGTTTTTATCTGCTAATATTTATACACACATCTTCTCAGGGACATTATAAAATCTTACTTTTAGTATCGGGGGGGGGAGCTATTCACGTCTGCTGAGGCAAGTCCTGAATTCTGGGCTCTTGGTCTTTTTCCTAGGCCACAGCTGACCCACAAGAGCCAGTGTAATTAAATAAACTGTACATGCTGTGCATGAGTCCCTGCAGGTGTTCCTGCTGCTCTCACTCGGGAGGTGAAAAGATGCCAAAATAACAACTAAACAGACACTTTTACAAAAAATGAACTTGTCTTCACTTCCATAACTGGGGGGGGGGGTTGAAAGATAGAAAGACAGATAGAAAAGACAAGGGAGAAGGAGTCCTCCTGGGTGATCAGTCCAGTAGAAGCAATAAGAAATACAGATAGACAGGACAGAAGCTGCTCATCTAACAGATAAAAAAAACAGTTTGACTCTTGCTTATTTTTCTTCAAAAACTGGTCTTTAAACTGAAGCATCATTTCCTATACTGGTTAACCATCATCTAGTGGAAGGCCTTATCATGGTGTTACTATTTACAACTTATAACTCTGAGGCCTTATTTGTCAGCTACAAAACAACTGCTGGGACTGCCTTGCCATAATGTACATTTCCATTAGACCATATGTTTCTTTTTGAGGGTTGGGTTAATGCTAACCATAGTTCTGGTTAGCAATTGGTGGAGGGGGGTACACATTTTTCTCAGCCATGATGACATCAACACCTATTCAGTGAGCTTTGGGGATCACTTGTACTCCAGCTCTAAGCTGCTTATGACAGGAGCTTTGTCTTATGCAGTGTTGGGTAGTAACGCGTTACAAGTAACGTGTTACTGTAATCTAATTAAATTGTCATGTAACGTATAACGGTAATGTATTTCTTGAAAGAAAATGTAATCTGTAACACATTACAGATTACATTACTTTCAAGTAAAGCAGTTATTGTAACACAATTTACTATATTGCTCAGGGCCAGATTAACCCCCCCCCGTCAGAATCGTGGGCTGCAATATTGCCCTGAATTGCAGCCATAATGAAATGGAGTTGCATTTGCCTGAAGTCGATGATTATGAGGCTTACCTGGCAGCACAGCACACTAGAGTCTCAGTCCATCCCAACCCCCAACCCTCGTCCCACTCTTTTGAATTGTGTGGTGGTGTACTCAGTTTAACGTTTATGGAAATGGACACGGAAATGATAGAAAGTATACTTAGAATGGCAGAAAAAGGGGAGATATTGCTGATGGGTGATCTGAATATGCCAGATGTTAACTGGAGTGCAGTTGCAGCAGCCACTTTGAAGAGTGGGGTTATTCTAGATGCCCTACAGGGGGCATGCCTTAGACAACTAGTATTGGAGCCCACTCGAGAGGGAGCAATCTTAGACCTGGTTCTCTCAAATGGAGATGAAGAGAGGATCACAGATGTAGAAGTGGGTAGCCATCTGGGAACTAGAGACCATCAAACAGTATGGTTCACAATAAACACAGCAATAGAGTCAAGCCATACAAAGGCAAAAGAACTGGACTTTAGAAGGGCTGACTTTGCCAAAATGGGTGAGTGCCTGAGGAATGCACTAGCAAATGGGCAGGAAGGGTGGGTGGAAGAACAATGGGGAATAATAAAAACTGCCATCACAGAGGTAACAAGCCTTTGTGTGAAGCAAATAAACAAAATGAAACGATGTAAGAAACCACTATGGTTCTCAAAGGAAGTGGCAGTGAAGGTTCAAGAGAAAAAGAAAGCATTCAGGAAGTACAAGGAATCACAGAAGGAGCAGAACAGAGAACTGAATCAGTTAAAGCAAAAGGAAGCTGGGAAGGCAGTCAGAACAGCAAAGGCTCAAACTGAGGAAAAGATAGCCAACTCAGTTAAGAAGGGGGATAAAACCTTTTATAGGTACATCAGGGAGCGAAGGAAGACCAAGGGAGGGATAGTGAGGCTTAATAAAGGTGAGGAAGGGTGGGCAGAGGGTGACTTTGAAAAGGCAGAGATACTAAACAAATATTTTTGCTCAGTATTTTCAAAGGAAGAAGAGAGGTACCTAAAACAAACAGTAGAAACACTCTGGATACAGAAGTTGATACCAGCCCATTTATAGAAGAAAGGGTTCTGAAATAACTCTTAAAACTGAAGGTGAACAAAGCAATGGGGCCTGATGGGATTCATCCCAGAATTCTAAAAGAACTAAGGGTAGAACTAGTGACACCACTGACTACCATCTTTAACAAATCATGGGAGGATGGGGTGTTACCCAAGGACTGGAGGAGGGTAGATGTGATTCCCCTTCACAAAAGTGGGAGCAAGGCAGAAGCAGGAAACTACAGACCTGTTAGTTTAACCTCAGTGGTAGGGAAAATGATGGAATCACTTCTGAAGGAAAGAATTGTCGAGTATCTAGAGGCCAGAGGGGCACAGGACCCAAGGCAGCATGGATTCACAGCGGGAAGGTCATGCCAGACAAATCTGATAGATTTCTTTGACTGGGTGACCAAAGTAGTAGATCAAGAAGGGGCTGTGGACATGGCCTACCTAGGCTTTAGCAAGGCATTTGACACAGTCCCACACAAAAGATTAATATACAAGTTAGCCAGCCTGGGAGTGGGTCCCAAGATGACAGCCTGGGTAAAGAATTGGCTGGAGAATAGGACACAGAGAGTAATAGTAAATGGAGTCCACTCTGAAGAAAGGGGGGTTACTAGTGGGGTACCGCAAGGTTCAGTATTAGGACCGGTCCTCGTCAATGTCTTTATAAGCGACATTGCAGAGGGACTGGAAGGAAAAGTATGTCTCTTTGCAGATGACACAAAGATCTGCAACAGAGTTGATGCACAAGGTGGGGTGGAAAGGATGAGAAGGGACTTGGCAAGGTTAGAGAAATGGTCAAATGTATGGCAGCTTAGATTCAATGCTAAGAAGTGCAAGGAAATGCACCTGGGAAACAAAAACCAGGGAAGAGTACACAGTGGGGTGAGATATTAACAACAACAAAAATGGAAAGGGACCTGGGGTAGTCATATCAGATGACCTAAAGGTGGGCAAGCAGAGGGGCAGCAAGGAGGGCTGAGGGGATACTGGGATGCATAGGGAGAGGCATCACCAGTAGAAAACAGGAAGTTATTATCCCTCTGTATAGACAGCTGGTGAGACCCCATCTGGAGTACTGCGTGCAGTTCTGGAGACCCAATCTCCACAAAGACATAGACAGGATGGAAGCTGTCCAGAGGAGGGCAACTAAAATGGTGCAGGGTCTGCACCAGAAGACATATGAAGAGAGACTTAAGGAGCTTAATATGTACAGCCTTGAGGAAAGGAGGGAGAGGGGACATGATAGAAACTTTCAAGTACCTCAAGGAATCAACAAAGTCCAAGAGGTAGCATCTTTCAAAAAGAGGTGTGCAAGAACAAGGGCCCAATTTGAAGATGGGGAGGGGCGACTCAGAGGTAATTTTAAAAGTATTTTTTCACAGAGAGGTTGTGGATGCATGGAATGGCCTTCCGTAGGAGGTTGTGGAGTCAAAAACAGTGGTGGAATTCAAGCATGCATGGGACAGTCACAAGGCAATTCTAGGGGGTGGGGGTAGGAAGAAGTAGGCTGCTGGTTAACTAGGATCTGCAGCTTATCCATTAGGTAGGGAAATGGGCAGACTGGGTGGGCCAAGCGGTCCTTATCTGCCATCAAATTCTATGTTTCTATGTTTCTATGGTCAGCCAACCAAATCTGTACCCCTGGCTCCTTGGTGCCTGCCAATCCTCCTCCAGTCCTCCAATGAATAGTGAAAGAGAGAGGGAGAAGCCATGAGTTGTGCACACTACACGAGCCACACGAGGTGAGACAGAACTTTTTTGGGCAGCACTGAAGAAGCTTAGCTGAGGAGTGACATCTGGTAGTGCACGGGCTAAAATTAAATTAAAAAAAGAGACTTTTCTGTTGCAGCCTTTTCAGTGTCCAACTGTCTGGTTGAGTCAGTTCATGTAGGATGAGAGACTCCAGTGAGAGGAGCTGAGGAGTGGGAGAAGACCCAGGCCATGCCGCACTGAGATATTCACAGTTTCACAGGAGAAAGTGCACAGCAGAGAGGTGGGGTGGATGAACTCAGAAGTTGTGCCAGCGGTGGGTGGGTCTAGAAGGGTTAGGGTAGGCCCAGTGTACTGACTGGGAGACTCCCTCAGATTTGGAGTCATTGTTGGTGACTGTGGGGAGGAGAGAGAGACTAAAGTACAGGCTGCAGAAAGGGAGGGGAGGGAGTCGTCAATGTCTCATCGAACACCGTGTAGGTAGTAGCAGCAGCAGGCCATACTAGACCATGACAGAGCAGCAGCAGGAAAAGTTGGTCAAGCAACAATGCAGTCAGTAGAGATGCAGTGAAATTAAATTCCACTGGTGAAGTGAATGTGAAGTGGCCACTTTGCATTGTCACTCCACTACGCGGAGTGGTCAATAGGAAAGGCTCACTTTGCCTTGTAATTATTACTTCATGTTGCCATTCTGCCTTAACGCGAAGTAATGCAGAGTGGCAACAATACTGGCAGCCCCCCCGTGCCCCCCCCACACACACAATCACCAGAATTAATGTACATCCCCAAAATGCTACTGGCTTGTGTCCAGAAAACTCCCTAGTGCTGATGAAGTGAAATGAGAGCACAGCAAGAAATAGAAAGTCTCCCAGAATTAATGGCACACTCAGTCATGTGCACAGTGGTCACACACAGTCACCAGAATTAATTTGCATCCTCAAAATGCTACTGTCTTGTGTCCAGAAAATTTCCCAGTGCTGATGAAGTGAAATGAGAGCGTAACAAGAAATGCGAAGTCTCCAAGAATTAATGGCACACTCAGTCACGTGCACAGTGGTCACACACAGTCAGCAGAATTCATTTGCATTCCCAAAATGCTACTGTCTTGTGTCCAGAAAATTTCCCAGTGCTGGTGAAATGAAATGAGAGGGTAGCAAAAAATGCAAAGTCTCCCAGAATTAATGGTGCACTCCATCATGCGAGCAGTGGCCACACACAGTCGCCAGAATTAATGTGCATCCCCAAAATGCTACTGTCTTGTGTCCAGAAAATTCCCCAGTGCTGGTGAAGTGAAATGAGAGGGTAACAAAAAATGCAAAGTCTCCCAGAATTAATGGTGCACTCTGTCATGCGAGCAGTGGCCACACACAGTCACCATAATTAATTTGCATCTCCAAAATGCTACTGTCTTGAGTCCAGAAAATTCCCCAGTGCTGACAAAGTGAAATAAGAGCATAACAAGAAATGCAAAGTCTTCCAGAATTAATGGTGTACTGCAAATGCACAGACAGATTAAGATTGTGCTGCACACTCAAGAGATGCAGATGCAAAGGCACAACAACACCTAACCAGTGCTCACAAGTCACAAATCCAAATCTGGAAAAGAATATCTTTTGCCGGTTTGTGTGGTAGTGCAGTGCACGGCAGTAAAAGTCCACTACCAGTAAAGATACCACAAAGCAGTAAAAAAAATTCATGCAGGTGTGGTGGATAGCAGGTTCACACTGCAGCAATTACTCTGGCACAATAAAAGTTGTTTGATTTAATGATATGCATCGCACACACTTACACACACTACAAGTATTGCGTAGCAAATTGAAAACCTTTGGCAATATAACTAAATGTTTTAAACAAACTGAAATTATACACTGCTGCACCACTACAATCAGCAAAAAAATTTCAAGAATTACTGAAAATATTACTGTGTGTACCTTAACACAGTTATACAAGAAAAATATAACCAAAACAGAAAGACTGCCTTTTTCTCCCAGTTAATCTACCTACACCACAGATACACCCTTTCCCCAAAGCACACTTCACAGTACACAGACTGACTGTTCTAAATTAACATTCAAAATCCACACACAAACAATAAACACTCGATGATATGAGCACCAGAGGGTTTCCTACAATCGATGCACTAAATTTTGAGCAAAAAAAAAATGGCTCAAAAAGGCTTTTTTAACAGGTTTTAGAGGATTTGAATTGCAGAGCTCTGAGAGGAAACTTTCTTCATCTTCCATACACACAGACTACACAGAACTTAGGCTGTACAGAACAATCTAGAGCCCATGTGACTTGCAATCCCATGAAGCACTGCAAATTCGCCTTGGAGCTCAATAACAAGGTGAAGTGATGCGGAGTACATTCATGTCAATGTACTTCACCTTAAAATTGATGGAGAAGTGGTTTGGGGAAGGCAGAATAATGCAAAGTCATTGATTCCAATGGACTTCACGTTCCCCATTATGACACATTACTCTGCGAGTCACTCTTCGGAGTGAATTTCAGCCACTTCGACAATCTCTAGCAGCCAGCTGGCCTGGCAGAGGGCTGCCTGGGACACACTTGCAGAAGACTGGGTACATACTTCTTTGGGCCAGGACTAGGAATGGACGGGACCAGGTGGGCACAGATGGGCTACGGGCAGCTCTGTGGCAGCATTTGGCAGCAGCCGACTGAGAACTTAAGGAACCCACCCAGGCCAAAAAGAAAGTCAAGACTGCTGGGGGACGGAGCCTGAAAAGCAGGTAACATTTGCTTTACTGACTCACCCTTGTCACTCTATGTATGTCATCACCAAATCCCTTTGATCTCACCAAAGCATTTTTCTTTATATCTTTCAAATACTGTGTGATCTTGAGTAAATTCAATTGTTCTCTTAGTGCTCCAGTGCATCTGCAGCAAGAATGGGAAAAGGCAGCACTCCATGCAAAATTGGATGTTGCATCTCAGCCGAGTTCTCCTGGATAAAGCATAAAAAAAAAAATTGTACTAACTGATAAAATGCAGAAGGCTTAAATCTCTAGGAGGTACATTGGCAGACACACATGCCTCCCCTTAGGAAATATTTATTCCACTTATAAAATGTTTATTTTTTATATCTGTTTTAATTTGGTGTTTCATAAAGGGACGAGTTCTAATGTATTATGTAGCTGGGGTTATATTGGGCTTGTAGCTCTTAACAAGTTGTGTTGTTGCATGTCTTCAAATGGTAGATGTGTATTTGGATAAGATTGGCTTGTAGCTCTGAACTAGTTGCATTAGGTTGCACTTCTGGAAATATGATTTGTGTGAGACTCAGTTAAAAAGCAGTGTTCACTGATTAGGTTAAATTTGAGGCAGAAAGGTTGCACTGGGGCTCTCTTTCTGCTTTAGTTGGTTAGTGGTAATGTTATTACATCTTAGATCCCTACAGCCAGGATATTCAAAGTTCCTGAACTGCACTCACTGAAACATTTGCTTGGGTCGGCCCAGTGGTGCTGAGGGTTGAGGGGCTGGACGCCACACCTCATGCCGGTGACCCATATTCAGGAATGAGCACTGGTTGTCGTGGGTCAGTAGGGAGGAGATGGATTGAGCATCCTACAGACTGCTCTCCATCTCCGGGAAGGGGGGAGTCCAGCTGCTAGTGCATGCTTGACCCCTAGCGGAGGCTGGGGCTCTACGGCACAGAGCCACATGAACATGGGGTGGGGACGCAGAAGGCGCTTGACATGGGCATGCATGAGAGCATGCTCAAACCCTGTCACAAGTGTTATTGCATGCCACACTCCCATAAGGGGAGAAAAGCAGAAACAGTGGCTCCAGGTAGTGTGGCTTGATAGCCACCTGCAGGCGTGTGCTGCTGGGGGAGGAGAGGAGAAGGAGAGCCAACTGGATTTATGGCAGGAAAAAAAAAAAGGGAAAAAAAAAAAGTTTGCTTCAGGGCAGTTTAGTGGCCAGAGCAAACTAATGGTGCTATGAAACATGCCCAAGCACACAGTGAGCACAGAATGAATGTTATTGCTGGTACCTAGCTGCAAGTTGCAATGCTCTGACTTGTATAGATACTTCAAACTGCCCATATGGTGGTAATCTGTTTATTTTAATAGAACAATAAAGGTGACCCTGCCCCTATTTTTTTGATTACAAAAGTTGAAGCCGCAATTCTGGACATGCACATTAGAGTTGATATTAATATGCATGCCTGGAATCACGGCTTCAGCTCTTGTTACCAAAATAAAATGTGTTTCAGCACTAGTTTTTCAAGGGAAATTACTTTAAATGGATCTGTAGCATGCAAGGTATGAACTGTACTGTTTTACCACTATGGGACCCCAACTGTCAAATTCATTTGTGAATGAGTTTATCCGCAGACCATGTGCATTTATATAGGCAGGGGGTTAGGGGCTTGCATGGATCACAGATAGAGGCATAGGTGGTAGGAGTGACTAGTAAGCACACATAGGCCAAGGGATAACATTTTTATTTTGAAAGAAATGAATTCACTGACAAGCACCGAGCATCCCGGAACAAGTTATCAAAAGCAATAGAAAGCCGGCCCGGTGGCGCTGAGGGTTGAGTCGCTGGACGCCACACCTCGCACCACGCCGGCAACCCGGGTTCAGGAGCGGACTCGGCTCGTCAGGTCGGCCAGGGGAGATAGGGCTTGAGCATCCAACGACAGCTCACCTTCTCCGGGGAGGGATTCGGCCGATGCCCGACACTTGCATGACCCCGAGTGGCGGCTCGAGGAACTGCAAGCTCCACTTGGGGATGGGCGGCCATTGAGCAGCATGGACGTCGGCGTGCGCGTCATAACATCGGGGGAGGTTACCTGCTGCTCGGGGAGGGAGAAAAATGTGGAAACAAGCCTGCCTCAGCCGGGAAGATGGGAGGACCATGGCGTGCCACTGATTGCCTGTGCCCACCCAGCAGACCTCAGACCAATGAAGTAAGTAACTGGGGTTTTGAGCCCCCTCACTGCCACCGCCTGGGGTGAATCCGTGGCTCCATGGGGCTAGGGGTCTGCTTGGATAGGGTTCCGGGCAGTGGGATGTCCAGTTGTCCCCCTGAAGGGTCGGAGGTGGCAGGCTAGGGAGGAGGAATAAACAGAAATTTCAAAAAAAAAAAGTAATAGAAAAAGTAATATGTGTTTCAGTTAGTTACTGATTACTTTCGATATAAAAGTAATAAGTAACTGTTACTGATTACATTTATTTGAGAGTAACTTGTAACTGTAACTGATTACTTTTTTAAAGTAACTTACCCAACACTAGTGCATTGTTTTGCTATATTTGACAAATTGCTTTAGTGTCCTCCAATTGAATTTGATACCTAGGCAGTCCCGGTTGGACACCTGCTATATATACACCCACCCTGAGGATCATGGGGCCTAGGATTTACACATAGTTATTGGGATTGGCTTGTTCTTATATATGGTACCATCTGTAAAATATGCAAGATATGCCAAATGTAACTTGGATATGCTATGGTGCACAGTATTGCTAAAGCGTAGATCTTGTTTCTCCTGGATGTTCCTATATGTCTATGCCACCAGTCTGGTTCCTACTCTTCATCCATGTCCATTCCTCCTTACCTTATAGCTGACATAAAAGGAGTAAGCTGAAACATCAGGAAACACAATTCTCCCACTGGGGGTACTAAAAAAGGAATTGCCTTTGAACCGCATATCTGTAGCGCGTAGGCAACCATAAGCTGGAATGCCACACACCAGGGTCCAGTGGATCCCCAGTAGTATTCACAGAAGGGGCATGCATCCCTTCCACCCTCAATCCCTTGGCTGTTCATGCAGCTATGCACACAGACAGTTTGGGGGACTAACAGGGGGCATGTCAGCATGCAGCACCATTCACAAAGATGAGGAGTGCCAAGAAAGGGGAGTACATGATATGGCAGCAGGGACCCTGCTATTTTCATTGCACACTACTCACAGATTACACCTGATGGCTGCAGCGGGAGGAAACCTTCCCCCCCCCGACAATTCTTCCCTAGCCCTCGGGTCAGGCATGGATAGCTAGGGGGAGCCATTCGGGCACTTGCCTGACTATTTTTAAATTCAGAGACCCATGCCACCACAATCACCGGTTTTATGTGACAAGGGTACATTTTTTAAGTTACCGACCAAAAAGAACAACTAAAAAAAAGGCCCAAGTCACTAGAGTGAAGCGACGGTCAGTAACTTTAAATAAACAGACCAAAAAAGAAATTTGTTTTATGTAGTGGGCTGTGACCCCCCCCCCACACTCCCAACGTAAAGATTACCAACTCTGGAGGGGGGACTTAGAAAAAAATTATAAACCTCCAGGATGAAAAAAATTCTGTCCCTCATCAGGGCCCAAACCCAGGTGATTCAGCTCCATAGGCAGTGGCTCTAGCCACTATACCAGATGACCAGCTCAGCAAAGCTTGGACAAACTACTCCTCATATCTCCTTCTAGTGAGTGCAGCTCACTGCTACACTCACTCTAACCTACTCCTTGATATTATTCACCACTCACTCTTCCTATGGGTGGTATTGCTGAGTCACTCAAATTAAGCTGCTCAATAATACTCACTGACATCACTGTACACCCAATCCTCTGCTCCATGTGGAGCAAGGGATCCACTACTGGACCAGGTCTGGCATCTGACTGGATGCCATCCTGTGTCCTCCAATCCACCCCTGTGCACTAATGCACTGGAGGGGGGCCACAGACAGGCACCATGCAATGGCTGATGATTGTGAATGCTGGCCACCATGCACCTGTTCATGTGTATGGACTTCCAAAGGCCCAGTATGCATCTCTGAAGTGTACCTGGCCCCAGATAGTGCATAGCCCCTCTTAAGGAGTGTATTCTGCTTAACGCATGCACAATTAAAGAACTATACTGCCAAGAAGCAAGACTCTCCCTACAACCAACCTTTCCAAAAGGTTTTTAGACAAGCATAAGTTATTCAGTAGAGTTAGAGATCTTGCCAAAGTGTTCACTGGGTCCCCTGTCTACCCTGCAGAGAACAATTGGCAAGACAATGGAGGTGATCACATGCCCAAAGGAAGCCTCACAATTTGTCCGGAATGCTACAGAGGGCTCAGGACCAAATGTGTTCATGGGAGAAGGGCAGAAGGCTGAACTGAAGCCAAAGCATTCCACGATATCTAGCAGGGTGAGGAGTGGTGGAATGGCAACTGGAAACCAGGAATGAAGGGACTGACAAGTGTCAGGGGATGAAGATGAGCAGATGGATTTGGGATGCAAGCCAGTAGGCTGAAGGGACAAAAACCTTTTAACATTTGTTTCTCTGAACTGCTTACTTCACAAAAATCTCAAATGACTGACTGGATTGGGACTAAAAAAATATTTCTGTATGGGCTTGTTTTTTTCTTTCCTTCAGCCAGGTACTGTTTTGGTTACCTCCCTGTTCAATGGGAATTATATGGGAAATAGAAGGGGAAGGAATAGCAGAATGTCATTAAAAACTGCTAGAAACAATAGGAATGGTCTGTGGTAATGGGGGCTCCCAGTTTACTGTTGGCACATGAAACTTGTATGTCTGCAGTGCAAATGATGGGGGGAGGGTAACTTGATAGCTTGACATGATGAGTGACTCTGTAGAGAGACAGTTGTTCCCACTCAAAGCAGAGCACAAATCTTGGCTGAGCAGCTTAATTGTCAGGTGGTTTGGGGGGTGGTAGCTTGCTGTCAACATGAGAAGCTAGTGTGATTCATAGCCCAAGAAATTGTGGTGGGGGGGGCAGGATATCTTGACACCTTGAAGTAGAGCATGACTCAGCAGGACACAAGTTTTTCTTCCAACTCAAGGAAGTATGCAGCCTGAAAGACAGGCAGAGGGAGGGACAGGCATACAGTCACCCATAGCAGTGCAAACTGAGGAATCTTCTTGGTGATGTTGGGTAGGGTAATCATTGCATGTGAGGCATGGGGCAAAGCATTGTATAACCCAAGACACAGCCATGATAATGATGAAGGGACAGCTGGTGCAACACATTTGCAAGCAAGTGTCTGAGACTAGTGCACTTCTCTGCATGAGAGCACAATCAATGTAGACTATGAGCCTGCCTATTTAGTGGTGGGAGATATCTTTCGGAGGAAATAATGCCAGGAATGCTACTGAGATGAGGAACATTGGGAGAGCTAAGGGATGATGCCAGAAAGCAAAGCACAGCACAAGGGCAGCATAGAAAAAGCAGGAAATAAGATGCACTGCCACAGACCATGCCACTGGATCTCAGTCATGGCAGACCATGTGGCATCCACCATGTCCCCAGCTTCACCCCGCGCAGGGTCTGGCTTCATGCTAAGTGAACTCCTACTTCACCCTCAATGAGCCTATATTGTTTGCTCTACACATTTCTGCATCGCTCCACAAGGGGGTCTGGAGATTTCTATCTGCTTTGCCAACAAAGGGCCTGGCTGCTTGCTCACTGCATCCTCTCTTCGCCTTGCTGGGACCTGGTGCCTATTCTACTGGAACTATACATATCAAATCATGTGGAAACCCGCCATTCTCTCCTACTCTGCCCTGCAAGGAGGACTAGCTGTTTGCTGACTGTACACCAGTACATCTCTGAAATGGATTTCTTCTTCTTCTTTGCACTCCTGGATTGACCATTGACTGGTTCTACATTCTCACCCTTCCTAGATGTGATTCCGCAAACAGCTGTTGGCTGAGCTGCCTGATATATAAACTCCTCACCTTCTACACCTATAGATCAATGGACTGGGATTCACTAACACAATATGCTACTGTCTCTGCATGGTGGACACTCATTCATCATGTACCTCATCTTCTAGGATTACTTGCTGCAATCAAACTTAAGATCTGCTCTTCAGTCAAACTCAGGATCTGATTAGAAGACAACTTTTTAATACTTGCTTACTTTAGGACTACTCTCATTTAGTATGCCCAGAGGATGAGCAGGTCAGTAGCAATGGGTCCTCAGAGGTTCCCCCTAAGGAGGGTTTTCCTCTCCTGCATGCTACTGGCCACACTCTCCGGAGTTGGAGGAGGTAATCATTTCACTATTACATTTCTTTTGGGTCTTCAAGCCTACACTTAACTAACATCCCATCAAAGGTGGGATACAGAGAAAGGCCAAAAGATTTAGTTCTGACCACAACTATATATCATCCAGTTCAAATGTAGCTAAGCACTAACCATATATCATCCAGTTCCTACATACTACAAGCACTGTCCTACATGCCAATCCAGCTCTAATATATCTAAGCACCAACCATATCCATCCAGCTCATATGTATCACAAGCAATGAGCTATGTATCACACATAGAATTGAAAGGCTGCAGTCTGTGGTTCGGGGGGGGGGGGAGGTGGCCCTTCCCTCATCCTCTACTTAACTTTTCCAGAAATGCCACCTCTGCTTAGAGTGAGTTGCACTCGCCCTCCATCCTCCCCTGCCTTCTCCTCCTCCTCCTCCTCCTCCTCCTTCTCTGGCACTCGTATCTCACCTGGCGGGGCCTTCAATCCTATACCTAACTAGCATCCCACCAAAGGTGGGATACAGAGAAAGGCCAAAAGATTTAGTTCTAACAACAACTATATTTCATCCAGTTCAAATGTATCTAAGCACCAACCATATCTCATTCAGTTCCTACGTACTACAAGCATTGACCTACATACCAATCCAGCTCTAACTTATCTATGCACCAACCATATCCATCCAGCTGTTATGCATCACAAGCACTGGGCTATGCACCACACATAGAATGTATAGCAGGATGGATATGTTGCTTGCATTGAGCACCATAGTTAAGGATACCCTGGAGACCACAACTGAGCCTATGCTTATCCCCGACCACTCTCCCATTACCCTTACTTTTCAAGCAGGGGACCAGGAAACAGGGGAGAAAACATTGAGGTGCAATGTAAGCCTCCTAGGGGATGTCAACTTTAAGTTGTGGCTGCAGCAAGAGGTGAAGACTCATCTGGCAGACAATAAAGGAGAGGTGGCAGACAAATAATGAGTTTGGGAAGGTTTGAAGGCACATTTACAGTGGCAGTTTATAGCATATGTCTCTGCCAGAAAGAAAGAGAGCGGTATGAAGACTGAGGCCATTGTGCAGAAGTTCAATGAACTGGAAAAGAAACATAAGGAAAGAGACATGGCTCCCAAGTTGTTGCAAGACATGAGGGTGGTGCAATTAAAACTTAACACACTAAATATGCAAATGGAAGAATCTGGCTTGTATCGTACAAGACAGACCTAGTAGGAGGGAGGGGAGAAGGCAGGGAACCTACTTGACTACCACCTGAAGAAGATGGCAGCAGAAGGGAAGATGCCTGGGATTAGCAGGAACATGGAGGCGACCACAGACCCAGATGGGATTAATGAAGTGTTTAGAGACTACTAGCAGGGTCTGTAAGGTTCTAGACTACAGAAGGTAGAAGCAAACAGAGGGGCAATTAGGGAATTCCTAGCCTCAATTGCACTAACCCCATGGACCAATGAGTGGAGGTGTGGTCTGGACAGATCCATTATGTTGCAAGAAGTCCAGGAGGCAATAGGCAAGATGCAAGGGGGAAGTCCCACTGTCAGATGGCTTCTCTAGTCACACAGCAGAGGGCATGGGCAGAGGAAGAGTTTCCCAAAACCATGAATGAGGCCACCATAGCAGTCGTCCTGGCCAAAATGGGTAAAGACACTTACCAGTGATTGAGCTACCATCCCTGTCTCTTAAATGTGAACTACAAAATCATAGCCAAGGTTCTGACAATTTGGCTTAACTAGTTGTTGCCACTGTTAGTCCACTCAAACCATTTTGAGTTTGTGACAGGAAGAGATGGGAAAGATCACATTAGGTGACTAGCCAATCTGATGTCAGCCATGGAATCCTCACCAGATCCTATGGCAGCTGTAGCACTGGACACAGAGGAGGCATTTGAATCTGTCGAGTGGCCTTATCTAACAGAAGTCTTGAGGACTTTCAAGTTGGGAGAAACCTTTATTAGATGGGTCCAAACTATATATGCCACCCTGCAGGCAGCAATACTGACAAATAGAAGGCTGTCCTTCAAGTTCCAACTGGGATGGGGAACTAGGAAAGGGTTCCCTTTTTCCCCTGCATTACTGTCCTGGCCATAAAGCTGCTGACTCATAAATTTATTGAGTCCAAGGAAACCTGGGGGTAGAGGTAGGGGAATGACTCTACAAAGCCATAATGTTTGTGGATGATGTCCTTGTCATGTTACGGGAACCCCAAACTTTCATACTGGCATTGGCTCTGCTACTGAACCAGTTTGCTGAACTCTTAGGTCTGAAGAATAATTGGGGCAAGACTGAGGTTATGTCCTTACATTTCAAGTGATTAGGTGTGAGCCTGTGAGGGATGGGGCTGCAATGGGCTACTAAACCAATAAAGTATTTGGGAGTCCTCATTTCCCAAGCTGGAAGGACTAGCCTGCAACAAATTCTGACCCACTGATCAAAGCCCTAAAAGAGGAAATATCCCAGTGGAAGCATCTTCACCTCACCCTATGGGGAAGGAACAAACCTTACAAATTGTGATCCTCCTTAGGATTCTTCACCTTATTAGGTGTCTGTCACAGTGCATACTGGACACAATCTGGATGCAGTTATCAGCCCTTACAGGACTTCTTGTGGGAAGTGGGCAAAGCTAGGGTGTCAGTAAACAGGATGAGGATCCCATGGTCTAAGGGACAGTTAAGGATTCCATGGTTCAGGGGGCACTATCTAGCCACAGGGCTCAGACAGATATGGATGTGGCTCCATTCAGACAAAATGGAAGGTGTAGCCAGGTGGATAACCCTTGAAACACAAAAGGGGGGGGGGGGGGTTGCACACCCAGAAACAATGTTATGAAAACTGTAAGAGGATCGTGGGATTCAGACTCGGACACCAAGTTCCAGAACCAAATTATAATCAGCTTTATTAAGCAAATGTGAAACAGAAAAGAAAAAAACGAACTTTTTGACAAAGAAATAAAAAGAGGATAATTCTCCAAGCATAATTTAAGATTAATCCAACACATTACCACTAGCAAGCACTATGGTGGTATTAGGGTCAGCTCTCTGCTGAACCCTCTTATCAACTGAACTTTCTCTGGTTTTACTCTTCACTTATAGTACTATAGCCTCACATGATGAGGGAAGGCCCTCCCTTTTTCTTGAATTTTCTTATAACTCTTTATTTTAGTTCTGTTTATGTTGTCACACATAACTAGTCATATCTGATACGTAAACAAAGTATGTACATGATCATCCAGTCATGTTTCATTGTAACTATCTAAAATTAAAAGTCTCCTGAGGAACCTTCTTGTCACACAGACCCCTCCTATCAGTCATCTGTCTATAAATTATTAAAATCTGGGCCGGCCAGCATTATAGTGAACGAGGCGGAGGCCCAGGAGATAGGAGAAAGTGCGTCAGCTTACTTTCCAAGGAAATGAAGCATAATAATACACAGGTAAGCAAAGGAGCATATCGTAAACATAATTTAAGCCTAACTTAATCCAATACATACAATCCCAGAACTCATATGCCTCTTTAGGCTCCTGCAAAATGAGAACAGGACTTTGAACATACCTGGTTTTATTTTAAGTGAGGGGCCTTTAGGCACAGGGCAGCAGCGCTAAACAGCTCCGTTACAGAAAAAACTAACCGCTCGCTAAAATATAACATTATTTTATTATTCCCTTCGTCCTCCTACACTTATACCAACCCCTTTTTGAAGCAGGTTTTCCTTGATAATGGACACTTTTCCACCTTAATCCTAAACCTGATGCATTTCAACTCTGTTCATGCAAGACTCATAAAACGAGCGCTTGCCTTCTACAAACCAGTACCTAAATCGGCATACCATCCATGAGAACGTCTAACCAAGCTCATTAAGGGGAGGATTCTGTCAAATAATACACTCAGGCTTTCTTTTATGCCTGAAAGCCGCGGACTCGCTATACTTCATTTGCACAATTGAGAAGCCCTAGTGTGAACGTTCATGTAGCTGGCTGTGCGCATCTTCGTAAAGGCGGGGGAAAGGGGGAAGGGGGTTGAAACGAGCACTTGTCACAGAATTTTTGGAACTCCCAGAGGTTAGAAATGCGAAACAAAGGACAGTAAAGTTATAGCAAGAGCTTCATTCAGGTGGCCTACCTGAATAAGGGGAAAACAGGGAAAGTATAAAGATTTAGTGGATAATTTAGAAGTGCTGTTGCAACAGATTGTAAACAAAATACCTCTGAAATCTTATGACCCTGTTACATACTCCTCCCCACTTAAGTGGAAACCCAAAAGGTTTTCATTAGATTTGGGCATAATCCTATAAGCAAGTAGTGCTAGATTAGATCTCTCAAAGGAGAGATGGAGCTTCAACCCTCCCACTCTCTGAAGCTCCACCTCGGGGCCCCTTTTTACAAAATCAAAAATATCATAAATAATAACTTGGTATCAGAGGCTATCCTCTGATGCCAATGCATTCATTGCCCTGAGGTCTGATGTTACTTCATTATTAGAATCTCCTATACCTGCCCCATACTGGGACATAAAATCTGCGTTCTTGTTAGCAGGTCTGGATCTGTGCTTAATGATAAATTTGTATGGCTCTAAAGCTAAACACCACCACATAATACGGGGATTCTTCTCTGTCATAGCTTGTAGCCAGCATAGAGGGTTGTGGTCCATCCAGACCTTGAAATCCACTCCCCAAAGATAAAACTTCAAAGCCTCTATAGCCCATTTCAGGGTCAAGCACTCCTTTTTTTTTTAATTTAAAGTTTATTAAGTTTTCAGTTTTACAGTAGAAGGTATCCATATACATACATTGCCAAGAAAGACAGAAAAGGAAACAAAAGGATTACCTTCCACCCTACCCCTTCCCCCCACCCCAAACCCTCCCCACTATCCCTCCCCAGGTGCCTAAAATTTTTAAACAAACAAGTAAAACAGGTGACTATAGATAACATGTTTAGTACAGGCCTAAGGCTTCCTTTCAATCAAGGGTATATAATACTTTAAGTTTCTCCCAATGCTTTTTGAAGACTCTCATACGATTATAAATACTAGCCTGGTTTTCTCCACCCTTAGGTTAAAAAGCATTTCGTTCAACCATTCTGCATAAGAAGGCAGCAGCGAGTCTTTCTAATGTTTTAGTACAATTTTCTTGACAGATGCTGCATTCAACATAATATGATACTGACGTTCCATTTTAGGGTACCCAGTGAAGTTACCCAAAATACAAACCTCAGGAGCAAAGTAATCTTGTAAACCCAACAGTGGAACAGCCCTTGTTCTTATCATATCCCACAATGGTGCAATCTTGGAACATTCCAAAAATAGGTGATATGCATTTCCTTTTCCCCACATACACCTGTTACAGATAGGTGTTGCTGTCTTACCCATTTTAAATAATCTAGATGGTGTTATGTACATATTGTTTCAAATCTGTAACTGCATCAGATGCAGCCTGTCCTGAGTAATGCATTTATGGCAGTTCTCCCATATCTGTGGCCATCTGGTTGCAGTCTGAGTGAATATGTCGGACCAATATCTGGATATTCCATTGACTTGCAGGAACACCAAACGGTGGAGCAAGGTGTATATGGAGGAGAGAGTATGTGGAGCTAGAACTAAATTTTTGCATGCTCCCATCCAATCCCCATGACTCTAGTTCATAAGTTGAGGACTGAAGTAGGATACCAACATGTGACAGAGTTGAATGATCCTAAAAGCCCATTTAGGAGATAAATTAAATTTAGCATGAATTTCTTGTGTTGTCAACCATTTGAGGTCCTGTGAAATAAATTGACTTGCAAGGACATCTTTTTGAAGCGGGACACAATTATAGGGAATCACACATCTCCCTATTAGGAAGTTCAGATTTAGAAAAATCGGCTTAAATCCTGTGTGTTGGCATAATTCAAAGTGTTACACAATTGTGAGTGGATACATAGGGAGTAGGGTAATAGTGTGCCTCGCAAAGCCAAAGAAAGTTTACAGGGCTTAAGGAAATACATTGCGAGGGGGTTCACTCCTGCAGACATGATCTTTTCTTGCTCCAATCGGACCCATGTTGGTGTATAGTCCCCCCACTCTGTTGAATCCATCGGGAAGTGCCACTTTAAGTATTTACTGAGGTGGCTAGCCCAGTAATACAATCCAAAGTGGGGAAGGCGAAGACCACCGAGTCTCTTTGGGGCAGCTAATTTATAGTAAACTGTCCTCTGTGGGTTCCCCTTCCAGGTGAAAGTGGAGATATGGGCATGAATCTTTTTAAACCAGCTTTTAGGTAGCCATATATCTAGCAAATTTAAAGGATAAAAAAGACGCTGGAGGACATTTAACTTGATTATGTTCACTCTACCCCACAGAATTAAAGGAAGTTCACTCCATCTTTTCAGGTCTTGTTGAAAATGTGTGCTTAAAACATCTAGGTTCAATATATGCATACAGATGATTCTAGTAGAAAGGTGCAGACCTAGATATTTGAGGGATTTAGGGGACCTGGTTAGACCTAGCTCTATGACTTCCTGCCTCTTTGTTTTATTGTTTAGTGGAAAAACAACTGCTTTGTTGGTATTTAGTTTGTAGTGCGACAGTACGCTGAAATCTTGAACTATTTTCAGAAGCCCTTGAATGATGAGGGCACGTTGGTAATGTGGTGTAATGTGTCATCTACATATGCAGTGATTTTTTCCTCTTTGGATCCCATTTGGATGCCCTTTACCTCCGGGGAAATTTGGATAGCTCTGATTAAGGGCTCCAGGTACAGATTAAATAGTAACGGTGACAAAGGACAACCATGCCTCATGCCAGTCTCTAGTGTGAAACTATGTGATAAATTTCCATTACAAAATACCCATGCAGTGGGGTTATAATGTATGGTTTGTATGCAGGAAATGAATTTGGAAGGGAAGCCAATTCTGGCAAGTGTTCTAAATAGAAATTGCCAGTCAACTCGATCGAATTCCTTCTCTGTGTTGAGGAACACCAGAACCGTGTCCTGATGGGAATCCCTCGACACAGAGAAAATGTAGGAAAGCCTATGAAGGTGGTCTAGGGATGACCTACCCTTCATGAATCCCACCTGATCATTACTAATCAGAGGAGGAAGTACTTTACTCAATCTACAAGCTAAAAGTTTGGCTAGAATCTTTATATCACAATTAAGCAGTGATAGCTTGAGACTTTAATCGGGTCTTTATCTGGTTTAGGAAGAACCAATATGGTTGCTTTCAATAATCTACACTCAAAATTCTCCCCATCCAACATACAGGCATACAGTCTTGTGAGCCATGGACTGAGTTGTTTTCCAAAAACTTTGTAAAAATTGGCTGAATAGCCATCTGGGCCTGGGGCTTCATCTAATGGAAGCTCCTTGATAATTTTTAATATCTCATCTTCCGTAATTGGGGTGAGTAATTGTGTAGTTTGCTCGGGAGTCAGTACTGGTAGGGAATAGAATCTAAATATTGATCACCACATGCCAAAGTAGCCTATGTGACATTTGGGTATACAGAGTTTTATAGTATTGCTTAAATTGTGCCATAATTTCTTTGGAATGCATCATCATGGGACCATGGGGATCAGGCTGCAGGGCCGCTATACATTTTGACTCCTCTTGCTTTTTGATTCTCAGGACTAGCAGCCTAACAGCCTTCTCCCCTTGCTCTGTATACGTAGCCATAGTTTTTAATATTGCCCATTCAGCCTTTTCTCACAATAGCTCTAAATATTTATGCTTTAGTTGTGTTAACTTGCTGCTATCATCTTCTGACATGTGGCTGAATATGTATTTATCTTTTTCCCTAATTGGGTTCTGGAGTGTTTTAAGTTCCTTTTCCTCTTTCCTCATTTTAAATGAGGCCAATTTAATAAGCTCGCCCTGTATAAAGCATTTGAGAGTGCCCCATTCAATGGATGGGGAATGGGTGGATCCCCAGTTCTCTGTTTTAAACTGATCTATGGCATTAGAAATACTTTCTATAGTCATTTTATTCTTCAGCAATTGAGTATTTAGTCTCCATACTCTATCTCCGTCCCAATTAAGGGACATGGAAATGCAGCAGGAGACTGAAGAGTGATCTGACCCCACAACAGGATCTATTGAACTGTCCAATAGCCCATTGACCAGTGATTTACTGATCCAAAAGTAGTCTATTCTAGAGGCCGTGTTGTGAACAGAGGGAAAAAAAGGTAAATTCTTTATCTTGGGGGTGCAGTAATCTCCAAGGGTCACATAATTGCAGATGATTGACCATATCCCTGCAAGCTCTCTGAGTTGGAGAAAGGCCCTTAGGACAGGCGTTCCCTGATTTATCCAGAGCAGGGTCGTATGGCAGATTCCAGCCACCTTCCAAGATAATAGGGGTATTGAGATAGGAGCTCAGGAGAGAACACATTTCGGCAAAAAGGCAGGGGAGTCTGAGTTCGGACCATATATAGAGCCTAATATTAAATCAAATGAGTGCACCTTCCCTTTGGTGAAAACATATCTGCCCTGTTTGTCTTCGATACATCTCTAGCAGGTAAAAGGAAAATTTCTGGAAAACAGTATTGCTATCCCTTTCTTATTTCTGCTGTCATCTGCCAAATATACTTGGACTACATGCTGCCTCCTGAGCAGGTTCCCCTCCGCTTCAAGCAAATGTGTTTCCTGAAGCATTACAACATCATAGTGAGAAGAACCTAAATGCTTCAGGATCTTCATCCATTTCAAGGGATGTCTCACCTCTTTGACGTTCCACAAACTGAATTTAAACAATTGAGTCATAACATATAGGAGTGTTTGACCCAGCAGGAGATAAGACAGTATCAGAAACCAGGTCAATATTTTTCCACCTTGGATCCACTAGTATAAGGCACCCTCGTTCCTACCATTCCCCTAATAAACTAACCCATGTCATAACTTTATCCCAATTTACTTCCCAAAAATTATACCATAGTCCCACCCACCTCTGACCTTCAGCATCCCTGTTAACTGAACCTATCACTTCTAACACATTTAATATGATATATCCCACTAACCGGAAACAAGAAGCCCGAGAACTACCTCCCCCCCTTGATAACTGGCCCGGGGTGATCAACTTCCCGGTGAGCCTTCGATTCCCCCCCCTCACCTGACCACTATCTTAACTCTACTAGAAAGCAACTATAAGTGACAAAAAGCTGGAGTTGCTCTACCAAATAACTATACTACAGCTCTATTTTAACAGTTCCCTGAGTATGCCTTGACTGGGGCTCATTTTTACCTCAATCATTACAGTACCTTCCTCCAGCCATCGACTCCATTTGGTTATGACCCCCCAAAACAGAAATAAAAATTAACTAGCAGTGTCCTCACATCAATTATATGTACATTATTAATCCTGGAAAAAAATGTAATGTCCTCCCTTTGGTTTGCAAACAAGGTGTAATCAGGCCCTCCAGGGCTTGAGGCCCTGATGCCAATCCGTCAGGATGCTTATCAGTAAACCTAAAGAAAAGTATTAATGTTGACCTGCATGACCCTGATAGGAGGGCCATTAGAACTGATGTAAACACTCAAAATCGGGCAATAATACTGTCTCATTTAAACAAAAACTGGTCCATACTCAGTTAAGATCCACCGCATCATTTATATGTATGTGCGCCACTATAGGATTCATGCCTGCTTTACCAAGCTCTCAACGGTCAAAGAACAATGCTGGGCATCTTTGCTTGCAAAACTCTAGAGCCGGTTCCACTTCTTCGAAGGAAGGTCAGGTGCCAATGAGATAAATCTGGAACTTGGCCAGGTAAGACATCCGAAATCTTATCCCAGAAGCAATACACTTGGTTACAATGGGATGAAAGGTGGCTCAACAAATACACCCCGAAGCTGGGAGGTTGTATGTTATATGTATTTTCCTCCCCTCCCAGAGCACTTCTTGAATTTCCCTTAATTTTGTTAAGACATGCTGCTTTTCTGGAAGTTCAAGAAATGGAAAATGAGAGGCCTGTGATGGGCACCTGTAGGTGGAATGGGGCGAAGAGCCCGGTGAGCCCTTTCAAGTGTGTAGGGTGCACCATAAGGACTAGGCCCAACTATTTTATTTAAGAACCACTGGACAAATGATATGGTATCAGCGCCTTCTTCCCTCTCAGGTAGACCAATAACTACAACATTGTTGCGCCTGCTTCTGCTCTCAAGATCTTCTATTTTAGACTCAAGACATTTTAAGCTTTGTCTACTGATCGTGATCAGGGAGCCTGATTTATCAAGATGTTTTTCCACTGAAATAACCCTGGTCTCAGTGTCAGATGTCTTTCTTGCTATGTCATCCATTGTATCTGACAACGCTTTCATGTCCGACATCAGAAACCGAACTTCTTCTTTGAATGGCTGGAACTCCATTAAAAATTGTTCCAGGGTTAGAGGCATCGTGTCAGGAGTGATAGAAGATGAAGCTGTAGCGGTGGAAGCCTGGGCTGTTGTTGGAAGTTGTACTCGTGGCTTTTTGTGGGCCTTCTCAGTTGTCACCGGTGGTGTTTGGCACGGTCCAGCAAGCCACATCTAGGCTTCCATTTCACTTCTTAGGCACAAATATCCATTGTGGGGAGGTTCCCTTAGATGCAGGTACAAGTTAATTATGATGGACCTTACTCAGTCGGTTGAAATTTATCTTTACAGTGGTTGGGTGAGCGGAGCTCATCCGAAGTGCACCTACTCAGTCTGCCACATCACGTGACTCCAGGACCAAGCACTCCTTTTCAGTAGTTGAGTATTTAGTTTCCCTGGTATGTAGTTTTCTACTTACACTATGTATATTATCGGGTTTTCTTCCCCCTCAACTATCTGTGTCAGTAGAGCTCCAATACCAGTATTCAAGGTGTCTGTCTGTACAACAAAAGGAAGACTAAAGTCTGGACTCTTTAATACTGGTGATAGACATAAATGTCCTTTTGTAGTACAGAAAGCTTCCTCGCAAGCTGGTGTCCATTTTACTGTTGTGAGGTGGCTTTTCTTTGTTAGATCCATCAAGGGACTTGCTAAGGTTACAAAGTCAGGTACAAAGCACCTGTAGTACCCAGCAAGCCCTAAAAAGGATCTTACGTGATGTTTTGTGAGTGGGCGGGGACTATTAGCCACTGTGTCCACTTTCCCAATAGCTGGTTTTATTTGGCCATATCCAATACAAAAACCCAGGTACTTTACCTCCCTCATAGCAAGGGTGCACTTCCCAGGGTTTACCATTAACCCAGCCTGTGAAATGGCTTTGAGAACTTGAGACAAATGTTGTAGGTGGTCTTCCCAACTTGGGCTAAACACCAGAACATCATCCAAGTAGGTGGCACTATAGCCCATGTGTGTTCGGAAGATGTTATCCATGAATCGTTGGAAGGTGGCTGGTGCCCCGTGGAGCCCAAAGGGCATGGTGGTGAATTGAAAATGTCCTAAGGAGTACTAAAAGTGGTTTTATCTCTAGCCTGTGCATTAAGGGGAATCTGCCAGTACTCCTTGGTTAAGTCGAGAGTACTAATGTATTTGGCTTTCCCAAGGCGGTCAACAATATCATCAATTTGAAGCATAGGGTATGCGTTGAATTTCGAAACAGCTTTAAGGCAGTGAAAGCCTAAGCATATCCTGATGCCGCCTACTTTCTTGCCTATGACTACCATAGGGGAACCCCATTCACTAGTAAATGGCTCTATCACCCCTAAGGCATGCATCTTTTCTACTTCCTTAATAACATCTTCTCTCACTTTTTCAGGCAGCCGATAAGGTTTATGTCTTATGGTTGTTTGCTGGTTCAAGTGTATACGATGCTCCACTCCTTTCACCTTGCCGGGTTGACATGAGAATATTCCTGTAAAAGTTTCTAACATCCTTTCTTGTTCTATTCTTTTTCCCCCCATCAAGGTCAGGGTTAATGGATAACATTTCATATCACCCCACACCTTCCAATCTCTGGTAAACCTGTTCCAATTCACAATTTGATTGTTCAGGGTATATAAACAAGGTAGGAGCAGGTTCTCTGTCATGTCATTTCTTAAGGAGGTTGGCATGATATATTTGTAACCTTTTTTCTCCTACCAGGGATGTCTATTTCATAATTAACCAGATCTATTTGTTTCTGCACAACATATGGCTCCTGTCACTTCATAGTCAGCTTGCCTTCAGTAGAGGGCAACAGTAGTAGTACCTTGTCTCCTGGTTGTAGATTCTTATGTCCTACCCCTTGATGATAGTATTTCTTTTGATCCGACTGCTTTCCTATGTTATACTGATGGGCTAGCGTAATGTAACGAGTGAGCACTGTCTCAAATTAGTGATATATTCAAGTGTCGGGGTACCATCTAGTCCTTTCCTTCCTGCCCATTTCTCCATCATAATGTCTAAAGGTCCCCTTGGATTCTTTCCATATAATAATTAAAACGTGGAGAAACCAGTGGAAACCTGGAGTACCTCCCTGTATGCAAACATCAAGTATGGTAAATTGAGGTCCCATGATTTCCCTTCATCTTGCACAATTTTCATTAGCATCTTTTTCAAGGTTTTGTTGAACCTCTTTACCAGCCGTTGGTTTGTGGGTGATATGGAGAGGTATACAAACCCCCAATACCCAAGGACTGATAGAGGCATGCTAATAAACTGAAACAAAAGTTACTAACTCTGTCTGTAAGGATTTCTCGGGCTACCCCAACTCTACTAAATATTTTCAATAGTTCTTCTGCAATTCTAGGAGATGTAACTGTTCATAAGGGAATCACCTCAGGGTAACGTGCAGCGTAATCACACACCACAAGAATTAAAAGATTACCTTTGCTGCTTCTTGGTAGGGGTCCCACAATATCCATTGCAATACGGTCAAAGGGTGTCTATCAATAGAAGAGGTTGTAGGGGTACTCTGTCTGTTTTGGTTACTGTAGCTACCTTCTGACACTCATGACAACTCTGACAGTAAGTGGACACTTGTTCATGGATCTCTGGCCAAAAATAATGGTATAATAACATACTCAGGGTTTTGTCCCCACCCAAGTGACCCGCCATAAGAGTGCCATGAGCTAATGTTATTAGTTGTTGTCGATAGTGAATAGGCACCACCAACTGCTGTATCACAATCCCTGTTTTAGGGTTCTTACAGTCTCTATACAGTAATTGATCATGCACCACATATCTAGGATAGGCTGCCTTACTATCCACTTCAACGACCTGTGAAAAACAAGGAGTTAGGGTAACATCAGCAGTTTGCTCAGCTTTAAATATTTTATTTGCGTTGCATTTGTCCATTGTGATCGGAATGTTCTTTTTACAGTTCCACAACAGTTTTGCTCTTCTTCTGTTCAGTTTCGACATCCTGTCCTTCCTTGGTCTATCAAAAACATCATCATCGAAAGGAAATATCTGGAGCAATGTTTTATCTGTCTACTTTGTGCCCTAGTGGTGACAGCAGTTACCTTAGGGTCCATAGACATAAGTACATCAAAGTTTGGGTAATCATGCCCTATCACCACTGGCATGGGTAGCTTAGGCACCAGTCCTACCACCATATGTTGGACTTGCCCTTGGACACATAGGGTAGTTTGTTGAACAAGGTAATAGTGCACTTCCCCGTGAATACATGTGACCCCTTTAGTACCCTCACTCTTGTCCTCAGGTAGTAAAGAGGCTTGTACTAATGTTTGTCTGCTACCTGAGTCTAATAGTGCCGGAACCTCCTTCCCGTCTATGTTGGCAACAGTCAAGTACTGACCCCAGTTAGCAAGGGAGAACTGTGCATAATCTTTCTTCTTTCTTGGACAATATCTAACAATATGGCCTTTTTTGTAGCATTTGTGACATATAATGTCAGGGTTTCGTCCATGGCCCATCCTGTCAGTTCCCATAGATGTCCCTCCACTAGATCCCCCAGGCACAGGTGAGACCCCAGAATGATTGGAAGTAGTAATAGGAGAGGTTCTTATCATGGGTGAGGATCCCTTTGCAACAGAGTGTGCTTTGGCTCTGGAGGGTCTAGCCATTATATAGTCTGTACTCTGCTAGGTCAATGGCTTTCTGTGCAGTCTACAGGTGGTGTTCCCTCATCCACATCGGTACGTCCTGTGGAAGGATTTTTATGAACTGTTCCAATATGATGTCTGCCATCACTTGATCCATAGTCCTGGAGGTGGGCTGCAACCATTTGTAGCTTAAGTCCTGCAACTGGATATATGCCTCTTGTGGGGAATCAGCAGTGTGGTATCTGAAGGTTCAGAACCTTTGCCTGTATGTCTCCACACTGATATCATATCTTTTCAATATTGCTTGATGGACACAATCATAGTCATTTACATGAGCACTGTCAGAGTGACTATAAGCTATTGGTGCCCTCCCTTATAAATAAGGAGCAAGCCGCACTACCCACTGTTCTTCAGGCCAATGACAAGCTTCTGCCACTCGCTCAAATGTCATTATGTATGCCTCAATATCATTGGCATCAGTCAATTAAGACAATTTAATGTATTTTGGTCCCTCCTGATCCCTAGGCAAAGGAGGTCTTGAGGTACCTAACGTTTGGATGGCTCGTAAGGTGTCTGTCCAATGGGTCTCACTGTGCAAATGGTCCATCTCCCATTGTCTCTCTAGATCCATTTGTCATACACACAACCATTTCAATAGGTTTTGCATCTCCTCAAGGGACCTGTCCTCTGGTATCCCAGCCTCAGGAGCAGTGGCACCTCCTCTGATCTCCTTCCCCTCTCTCTTTGTCTCTCTACATCTCACATCTGGTAGCCCAGCCAACAGTGGTTCTTGAGTAAGTTCAGTCATCCTGCGGGTCTGCACCTTACCAGGACTTGGTTGGCTGGTAACTGGTTTGCTGGAAGCTGACTGGTCCATCATGGTGTACCATGAATACCAGGTCCGGTATTCTGCCTTCAAGACAGCTGTGGTCTCAACATTCCAAGGGAATTCCACTTCTGACACCAGTGTAAGAGGATAGTGGGATTCAGACTCAGACACCAAGTTCCAGAACCAAATTATAATCAGCTTTATTCAACAAACGAGAAACAGAACAGAAAAAAAAAAACGTATTGACAAAGAAATAAAAAGAGCATAATTCTCCAAATATAACTTTAAGATTAATCCATTGCATTACCACTAGCAAGCACTAGGGTGGTATTAGGGTCAGCTCCCTGCTGAGCCCTCCTACGAAATGAACTTTGTCTGCATTCACTCTTCATTTATAGTGTATGGTGGAATGTCGTTCTCCACCGAAATCCATCGCTGTCGAAATGTTGTTCTCCTACACTAGTGACGTTCGCAGTGCAGCAGAACAATTTTTTGTTCTACTGCACTATGCACGTCACACACTGTATCCTCGAGCTGCATTTGACAGTTAGGGCTCACTCCATAGACAGGACACATAACAAAAGCAGCAATGTCGGCGGCAGTACTAATGTTTAGCGTTAAAATGTTCAAAATGTAAAGTTCTTAAACAGTTAAAATGTCAAGCATGAAAAAGTTCAAAATGTAAAGTTCTTTTTTCCTTCTAGTAACCTAGTAAAAATGTTTTGAAGCAGAAACATGCTGTAGTGATTTTTTTTTCCCCAAAAAATGACATCCCACCATACACTATAAAGAAAAGTGCATGGGGAACAATTGACAACAGGGCTAATCTTTCACCTCGGCACTATGACGACGGATTACCTCTCGAGCTGCGCTCTCGAGGTAATCCGTTGTCATAGTGCCAACTTGGTGAAAGAATAGCCCTGCTGTCAACTGTTCCCCATGCACTATCCTATATATAGTACTATAGCCTCACATGATGAGGGAAGCCTCTCCCTTTTTCTTGAATTTTCTTATAACTCTTTATTTTAGTTCTGTTTATGCTGTCACACATAACTAGTCACATCTGATATGTAAACAAAGCATGTACATGATTACCCAGTCATGTTTCATTGTAGTTATCTAAAATTAAGTCTCCTGAGCAATCTTCTTGCCACACAGATGCCTCCCATCAGTCCTCTGTCTATAAATTATTGAAATCTGGGCCTGCCGGCACTATAGTGAATGAGGCAGAGGCAGAGGCTGAGGAGATCTGTGGAATATGAGAAAGTGTGTCAGCTTACTTTCCAAGGAAATGAAACATAATAATACACAGGTAAGCAGAGGAGCATATTGTAAACATCATTTAAGCCTAACTTAATGCAATACATACAATCCCTGCACTAAAATGCCTCTTTAGGCTCCTGTAAAATGAGAACAGGACTTTGAACATACCTGGTTTTACTTTAAGCGAGGGGGCTTTTAGGCATAGAGCTGCAGCGCTAAACAGCTCCGTTCCAAAAAAAGAAAAAAAAACTTGCTAAAGTATAAAAACGTTATTTTATTATTACCTTCATCCTCCTGTGTTTACACCAGCCCCTTTTTGAAGCTGGTTTTCCTTGATAATGGACACTTTTCCACATCAATCCTAAACCTGATGCATTTCAACTGTGTTCATGCAGGACTCGTATAACTGGTGTTTGCCTTCTACAAACTGATACCTGAAACGGCATACAGCCCATAAGAACATCCAACCAGGCTCATTAAAGAGGGTTTTTCTGTCAAATAATACACTCAGGCTTTCTTTTATGCCTGAAAGCCGCGGACTCGCTAATACTTAGGTTCGCAAAATCTAGAAGCCCTAGTGCGAACGTTCGTGTAGCTAGCTGTGAGCATCTTCATGAAGGGGGGGTTGAAACGGAGTGCTTGTCACAGGATTTATGGAACTCCCAGAGGCTGGAAATGCAAAACAAAGGACAGTAAACTGATAGCAAGAGCTTCATTCAGGTGGCCTACCTGAAGAAGGGGAAAACAGGGAAAGTATAAAGATTTAGAGGAGAATTAAAAGTGCTGTTGCAACAGACTGTAAACAAAATGCCTCTGGGATCCTATGACTCTTTTACAAAAACCAGTCAGAGAAATTAAGGGACACCATATCTATGCATTCATATTAGGAGTATGGAAGGAAATTAGAAAAAATTGTTAAAGGCCCATGGAATACCCCGAAACTACTGTACAAACAGGAGGTGTCCAGCTAGCCTGACAGGAATGGGTGGCAGGGGGCATAGAGAGTGTAGGAGACCTGTTCTCTCCTATCACAAAGACACTAAAGGACTTCTTAGAATGTAAGTAGCAGGCTTCTCTCCCGCAAACACACATGTGGAGGTTAGAGTAACAAGCTGTGAATGAGCATGGTACATCCAGCAGACAGACCTGGGTTTGATTCCCATAATCTCTACTTGCATACTGTGTGACTCTGAGCAAGTCATTTAACCAGCGCAGTGCTCCCAGGTCACCCCTAAAAACAGGCATCTGTGCCTAGTGAGCCTCACAAATGAAATATAGATTAGGAATTTACTAACATCCTACATAGTGTTCCAGCTTCACTCGCATTCAATGGGGATTTGGAAGGATATAATTGGACTTGCAGGGGGTGGTCGATTCCAGGGTGACCCCCCCCACACAAACACACACATGCACAAGATAGGTTTGATACATAGAGGGCTGTTGAATGAGTACATGACATCTACAAAAAGGACACAAGAAAGCTGGGAAAGATTACTTGGTCATGAGCTTACAGAGGCAGAATGAGAATGCTGTTGGGTGAATACAAACGGAGCCTGCAGAGATATTGGGGGCATGCTGATATAGCCATAAAATTTATATTTATGGTGTCACATGCCTGCACGCTTAAAAAGAATGAATCTGATACCAATGTCAGAATGCTGGAGGTGCAAGGACTAGGAAGCAACATTACTACACATCTTGTGGATCTACTCCAACCTGCATGGCAGGTGGAATCAGATATTGTGCAGAATAGAGCAAATCATGGAAATCAAAGTGCCTAGGTATGCCCCACTTATTATTATTGGCATCCCTATGAGGTTGCCTGCACAGTACAAGCCTCAGCACCTCTGGTTCATGGCAGCCATCACTGTTGCCAAAAGACTGCTACTTAGAACATGGAGGTCAGAAAAGATACCTACACTAAGTGAGTGTGAGGACAATATGCATAAACTGGCAGGGTATGAACGCCTCTCATACCATTACCTAGCAGTAGGTAAGAGAGTCTTTTTGAAAGCATATAGGGGCCCTGCCTCACATCCAGCAGCCCAGATATTGCCACTATAGTTGGGGGGGGGCAAGTGAAGGGTTGACCATATGAGTTAGTAATTGGATCTTAACCATTGCCAGTGATGCAGAATCTTCTCCAACCATGCCAACCACTAGCATGATAGAAGAGGAGGATGACCCCAGATGCCTACCACATTATTGCTCCATTTTACCTATGAATATTGGCTGTGATTCACCAAAGGTCAGATTGACTATGCGGCGAGTGAAAGAGGACCACAGGGAACCTTAAGTGGGAAAGCTGCACAGCAGAACCTACAGAGCATTCACCATGGGTGTGCTAGCGCTCTGCGAGCTAGACCCCCACCAGCCACCATAGCAGCGACACACCAAGGGCAGAACATGGGTGTGCCAGGGGTTGCGCCCATTCACAGTGGCACTGTGACCGTTCAGGGGCTGCAACATGGATGCAGAGGGAACCTGGCTTATTGCAATATGTGCCCTCCCCACAATTCAACGGCGGGGCTGACAGTCACCCCTCCATACTGCCAGCCCACTGGACAGATGGGGACAGCTGGGTGAAGCTGTTCAGGCAACATGCATGCCCCCCTAAACTAGAATTCTGGCCTGGTCCTGACTGCATGGTACAACCCACCCCTCCAGTGCTCCTGCCCAATCCTGAATGTCTGAGTCTGTCCCCCCCACAGCAGATCCCTGTGGCCTCCCATCCTTCACAGATGACCAACCCCTCCACCCACTCCATGGTGGTTAGTGGCCCCCCAACCACATCACCAACATCCCACCCCCGTCCCCCATACCTGTATATCGGTGATGCAGTCACCAGACAGTGAACAAGACATCGCACCACACAGTCCACCTCAGCCTCCCGCTGTCTGACTGATGCTGAGCATGCACTGCCTATAAATAGGCAAAGCACTCACATCATCAGTATGATGGCGGGCAGCCAAGGTGGAATGTGTGGTGGGATGTCTCACTCTCCATCCAATGTCCACGGCACCGACATACAGGTACGGAGGATGGGGAGATCTCAGTGCCGTGGCGAGGGGCCCACTAACTACTACTAAGTGAGTGGGGGGATTGGGCATCTGTGAAGAAGAGGACTGGGGTGGCTTACCCCCAGTGACCTTAGGTGCACATCAGGACAGTCCAGCACATTTCGTTGACTCACAGGATGGGGACTGCTGGGCCAAGGCTCTTGTTTGGGGAGTCTCTGCAGTATAAGACTGGGGCAGGGGCTCTGTTGTGGGGAGCTGGGGGCAGCTGTGCATCAGGCATTGCATGGCACACCGGGTCAGAGAGTGGAGGAATCCCACAGCCACCCCAGTCCTCAGCACTGAATATAGCAACAGGGAAGTGCACACTGCTACTGCAGCTCATTAGACTCTGGAGAAAGCCAGTGTTGCAGGTGGAGAACATTGTGTGTGACTGCATAGAGATATCTCACATCTACTGCAAACAACAATGTAAGCCACACACTGTAGAACTGTGCTGTGGTGAAGTGAAGTTTGACCAGGGCTAACCAGATTGCAGTGCTAACACATTAGTGTGGGGTAAACTGGTTAGCCCAGGCAAACGGGAGCTATATTCAAAGCTCCCATGCAAATGAGCCTACTTAGGTAATCTGTGGACAAACAGGTAAATTTGCATCTCATTAACTGCTGCTTAGCATACATTACCATGCAGTTTGCCCGGTGCTACTGCATGGAGCACAAAGCTCCTCCTTTTGGTCAGAATGGAATTACAGGCTGGAAGCTGCAGGCCAAGGTATGCTCACTGCATCCCCTGTTGGTTGGAATGGAAGTACAAGCTGGAAGCAGCAGGAACTGTGTGCCGGCAGGCACAGTCAGTGCATACAGCGCACTCATGCATCTGTGCAAGCATGACCTGTATATGTGTGTATGTATGTGTGTATATATATATATATATATATATATATATATATATATATATACACACACACACACATCAAAGCTAAACACAGACACACTGCCCGTGGCCACCATGGCCATACATGCCCTGGAGGATGCCCCCCCAACAACATAGGTACCCCACTGCAGTAGTGGGTCAAATACAGCGGGGGACTCAATGCACGTGACAGGCATAAGGTGAACCTGGTGGGGTGGGAGGCCATAGGCTTTAGGTTCACTAGGATATGCAGCATATCCATTAGATAGGGAACAGGGCAGACTGGCTGGGCCGGGCAATTCCTTCCCTACCATCATGCTCCCTGTTCCCATGTGTGCCTGTTACACACCCTGGCATACCCCTCAGCTCCTTTGTCACTGAAAAGAGGGACATGGACATATTTGGACACTCAAGATGAGGGACAGATGAGGGACAGGGCAGTTTGAAGGGGTAAAATGAGGGATGTCCCTCATAAACAGGGACAGTTGACAGGTCTGCACCCTGGTAGGCTAGTGTCTCCCCCCCAGCACAGTTCCTGACCCCTGGTAGCAAATAAATACCTGGTGATCTAGTGGTCTCCCCACCCCTCAGCAAAATCCTCAACCCCAGATCAAGTAAAAATAAGATCTTTTCCTGGTAGTCTAGTGGTCCCCCATCCCCAGCACATATCCCGACCCTGCTTCAAAGAAATATAAAATCAGTTCCTGTAGTCTAGTGGTCTCCCTACCCCCAGCACGTATCAAGACCCCCATTCCAAAGAAATATAAAATAATTTCCCTGGTAAGTCTAGTGGTCCCCAACCCCCAGCATGTATCCCGACCTCACATAAAGAAATATAAATATTTTCCTGTAGTCTAGTGGTCCACCACCTGAGCAGTGACACCCTACTCATCCCAATAATGTCCTGGAACAGAGCCAGCAACTGGTTCAGCTCCTCCTCTCACCACCATGGCCAGGCCACCAGCTCCATTCTAGGACGTTATTGGGATGAGCAGAGTGTTACTTCCAGGTGGGGGACCACTAGACAACTAGGGAAATGATTTTATATTTATTTGAAATGGGGTCGGATATGTGCTGGGGGTGGGACCACTAAACTACCAAGAAACGATTTTATATTTATTTGAAATGGGGTCGGGACATACACGCTGGTGGTGGGGAATTTCATTAGACTACCAGGGGGAAATTATTTAATAATAATTTGAAACGGGTTGGGATACTTGCTGGGGGTGAGGGGCTCACTAGACTACCAGGGAAATTAGTTTATATGTATTTAAAATGGGGTTGGCATACATGCTGGGGTGTGGGAGGACCACTAGACTACCAGGGAAACAACTTCATAGGGGGATACCGGGGATCGGGAATCGTGCTGGATGGGCACCGCCACTGGATTACCGCCGCCTTTTTCTCAGTGGTACTCAGTGCTGCGCTACAGGTCGTGCTAATACCTGTAGCATGGTGCTATACTTTTGAATATGCCAGTGCGCCGGCATTCAGGGCCCCTCTCCTCAGTCCCTCCCCTGCATACATTATACTTTAGCATCAGCGCTAACAGCTAGCACCGGTGTCCTTTTGAATATTGCAGTTGGGCACAAATTCAGGGCTAGTCCAGCACAACGGATTTGTGCCCAGCGCTAAGCTTTGAATTTCTGGCCCTATATGTTCAATATCATTTTCTGTTTTCCCATCACATTTAGGAGAGGGTGACGTGACTCCATCTCTCTGATTATAGTATATGTAGTTAGCTCTGTATAATTCCAGTTTAAACCTAGTCACCAATCTCCTTTTTAATGGTTTAGTCTATTTTAATAAATATGGGTCAAGACCATGATGTAATTCAATAGATTTAAACCATCTAAAATGTTGAAAATTTCCTATTCTAACCATATCAGAGTTTAAGGTGGCATCACGGACCCTCTTTCCTACTATCTCACTAAAAATGGAGTTCAGTAAATTTCATAAAAAACAGAACCTAAATCCAAAGGTTAAATCAGACTCTTGATGTCCTCAATCGTAGGAAATAAAATGCCCCTATGATTATATTCTATTACTTCTTCCAAAGCTGACCTTGGAAGCCTAGAATCAGGCATCAAAAATAACTTCAAAATACATTTTATTTTTTGAATTTGTACCACAGTCGTCAGTGAGTACTGTCCTAGTTCCCTTCTAACTACCTCTATGGGCACTGAATTGGGGACCCTCAAGATGTATCGATATAGTTTGCTTAATACTACCTCTAATACTTTAGGCTGTTCATTGGCCCATATTTCTGCCCCGTACAAAATACTTGTTTTTAGTTTAACATTTATAACTTTAAAAGACCTATAATGCTTCCATTCCCATATTTACCAGCAAATCTTTTAAATAATAATAAGTTTAGTTTTAGGGCGCCTTTCAAAAATATCTAGGTGCCTAACAAATTTTAAAACACATCAGTTATCAGATCATAAAATACTAAAATAAATAAAACAAAGTAAGCCTTTACAAAGTTAACCTTCACCAAAGGCCTGAGCACACAAATATGTTTTTTTTACTTTTAATTAATCATCTTTATTATTTTCCACAAAAGCACCTCAATACATACACATAGTTGAGAGCGTGAAATGAAGCAGTATAAAACAACCAAAAGTTAACTCGCCCCTTCATTGGGAAATTAAAAATTCCTCCCTCCCCCCACCCCTCCCAAGGCTACATATAAGAAACCTAATTTACCAGCCCTGAGGTGTTCTGAGCCAGGCCTCCACGCCATGAGGAGCGTTCAAAAGAACTCCAAAGCGCCGTATATGTTTTCAGTCTACTCTGCATATGAGCAATATGTTTTTCCAATTGTACTGCCAGGGTACATTCTCGGTACCACTCCAACGAGAAGGGGGCTTTATCACTGGTCCAATGCCTTAAAATTGTCAGTTTCTCCACAGCTGAGACAAGCGACATTTGGGCCTTTTTAACCTTAGAAGTGTCAACTGGAAAAAGGCTCATCAGACATACCTCAGGGGTAAACATATTTGTTAAGCCAAGGATAGGGTCTAAGAGATTATTGATAGCCGCCAGAAGATCTGAATTGAAGGACATGACCATACCATGTGATACAAAGTACCCTCTTCCATTCTACACTTTGAAATAAAGGGGTTATCCTTTGCCCCATAATACTTGCTAATCGGGATGGAAGTTAGGTATAAATGATGCATTAAATTGAAATGTACCATCCTCAATCTGTCTTGTTTTACATATTTATACATTGTGAGCCACAACTTCTTCCAGAGATCAGGTGCCTCAGGTATTCCTAACTCCTTGTCCAATAAAACATACCCCTAAAGGAAGCCTGTAGTCCCATTCCTGAAGTGTTTTGTATATCTTAGAGACTGGACTTGGTTGAGAGGCTATAGTAAAAGTGTGTCAATGTCTCTGTCCCATGGTCAACTAGAGTCATCTGAGAAAAATAGAAGTTAGGGCCTTACTGATTTGTAACCACTTAAAGAGATCCTGACCTAACTCCGAAAACATTCACCAACTGATCGAGGGGTCGAGGTCTCCTGCTCACCCAAAAGTCCGAGGACTCTAAGGTGACTTACCTGAGGCCAAAATGCAGTGGGCATAGCCGCACTTCAACCCTAATGTGAGGATTTTCAAAATGGGTTGGTTGGTTGATAGATAGATACCATTTAACTGCGAGGTAGTTTTGCAACTGCTGAAAGGCCTTTAACGACCATCCCATAGGGTTATTTATCAAGGGTTTAGGTATAGCCGACGGAGAGACATATAACAGGGCCCGTAGAGAGCAATTCACCCTCTTCGCCAACCCTCACTCTATGTCAACCCATAAAGGTGAGTAAGTCGGTTGCCTGCTCCTTTCACTCCAATGGACCAGCTTGCTTAAGCGCTGCGCAGTATAATATAGAAAAATAGAGGCAGCTAATCCTCCTTTAACTTCGGGCTGTCAATTTGATATAAGACCTGCGTGCCCTTTTCCCATTCCAAATAAATAGGTTAAACACCCTCTGTAAGTTGGTAAACCACCTTCGGAAGTGTCATAGCATACCCAAGGGTATAATAATCTGGGCAGAATATTCATTTTATGATATTCAACCTACCCCAAAGTGACAGAGAGGCAACTGCCACCTATCCATATCCCAGTAATGGTTTAACTAGACTACTCAGATTATTTTTAATCATATGATTCAGTCCTGTCTAATATTTATCCTAAGTGCGTGGCACTTTGCCTCCCAACAGAGGCCAAGCGTGCATCAAATCAGCCTTAAGTAACTTTGGTATTTAAGGGGAGAATCTTCGTTTTTGTGTGATTTAACTTGTAGTAGGATATTTTGGAAAAGGAATCAATTTCCGCCAGGATAGCTGGAACCGAGGTCTCTGGGTCTTCAATATGTAATAGTACATCATCTGCGTATACTGCGTACATGTAGCTGGCATCCCCCACCTGTATACCCTTAATCAAACAGTTTCTTGCCAATCTATGTAATAAAGGCTCTAAGTATAGGTTGAATAGTAGCAGGGATAAGGGACATCCTTGCCTCGTGCCTCACTCCAGCTTTACTACCGGTGACATGATCCCGTTACACTTTACTCTGGCAGCAGCGAAAGAATATAGGATTTGGACCCATCTCAGGAACACATCAGGTAAACCAAAGGCAGACAGGATGGCAAATAAGTAATCCCAACATACCCTATCGAATGCCTTTTCGGCATCTAATGAAATAAGTATCGCTGGGGTCTTGGCGTCCTTAGCAGTAGTCATAAGGTGCAATAACTTCCTCATATGATTTTGGGGCGACCTTGCCCTCATAAGGCCCACTTGTTCCCTACTAACCAGCTTGTCCATAACATTGGACAACCTGTTAGCTAAGATTTTTTCTAGAATTTTAATGTCCGTATTTAGAAGGGAGATAGGACGATAACTATCCATACTGAGAGGGTCCTTCCCCTGTTTTAGAATTAAAGAAATCGTCGCCTCCAAGAAGCTGGGATCTGATAACCCATTATCAAACCAATACTGAAAAACCTCCTTTAAAATTGGGGATATTAGCGGATGGCAAGCCTTGTAAAAATTACTGGGGAACCCGTCCGGGCCAGGGGACCTGTCTAAAGGCATTTGTTGAATGGCCTGCTGGATTTCTAGAGCTGTGATTGGGGCACTCAGAGAGGCCGCATCTCCCACTGTTATTTTTGGCAGCAACACTGACCTGAGAAATAGCTTAATGTCGTCCATCGAAAGTTTTAGCTCTGGGTCTACCACATATAACGCCTGGAAATACGACCCAAAGGCATTCGCCATTTCCCTTGGGTCCGTACAGACCTGCTCCCCATGCCCCTTGCGTATTCCTGATATAAAATGGGTTGAGTCTAATTGGCGGATGCACATAGTGAGTAATTTCCCCGCTCTCTCCCCTATATCTAGATATTGAAGCCTAGTCCTCAAGAGGGCCAGCTCTGCTTTCTGTGATATTAGACTAGAATATTGGGCCTGCAACTGATGAAGCCTTGCCCAATCTGCCTCAGTCGAGACACGGGATAAATTACTTTCTACAACCCTAATCGAAACTAGCAGGAATCTAATTACGCCTGCTGCTACGTTTCTTATTAGAGGCCATTTTAATCAATTCTCCCCTCAAGGAGCACTTTAAGGCAGCCAAGATTAGGTCCTTTTGAGCCACTGAGCCTAGATTACTTTCCAGGAAACCTTTGATGAAGTCCATAATATGCTTCAGCAAAGATTCCTCCTTCAGGATCTGACAGTTTAACCTCCATTGTGGAGACCGCCTACACCCCATGGCTAACCGGTATTCCAAACTGACCGGCGCATGATCAGATATTACTCTGGTAGATATCTCGGCCCGTGTTACCTCAGGTATTGCAAGTGAGCTAACTAAAATATAATCTGTTCGTGAATATGTCTTGTGTATGGCGGAGAAAAGGTGTATTGGCGTGTCAATAGGATTAATTACACGCAAACATCAACCAGGCGGCCTTTACTAATGAGATCCTTCAACGCCTTTTGTGCTGGCGATAAACTCCCTCGCCTCTTACATAATCTATCCAGATCATTTTGAAGAACTAGATTCCAATCCCTCCTAATACCGTAAGCTTCGGGTTGGATACTACCATATTTAATAATCTCATAAAAAGGTGGGGAATCTAGTGGGGCCATATACTGAGCCCAATAATATCGGGTGAGACTCTAGCAGGCCATGTGTAATGATGTATCGACCTTCGGGTCCAAAACTCTTCCACCAATTTAAAGGAGTATTCCTTGCTATAAGGATAACAACCCTCCTATTAAGTAGATATCCCAGCCCGAAAACTTGCCCTACCATGCCCTTCTGAAGTAATGAATGTCACTTCTCTTTAGGTGTGTCTCTTGCAGAAAGACAATTTGTGCTCCCAATTGACGTAGGTGCCTTAATATAATTTGTCTCTTAACCCTATCCTTGGCTCCTTTAACATTCCAACTAATGAACTTATATGAGTTGCTCATTATGCCCAACCATCAAACTCAAATGTAGATGCAGAAAAAATGTTTCAGTTAATTGTGTTACAGTGCTCTTTAGGTACATACAAACCCCCTGACTTAAGAAATCTTTAACAAATCCAGACAATGTGTAACCTTGAAGCCCCACCCTCCCTCCCTGGAGTCCAATCTACCTTCCTGACCTACAACCCAATCACCCCCAAATACCAATATCAATATCACCCAACTGAAACCCCCTGCCCCAAAACCACACACATACCCCAGTTCCAAAAAACTGTCTCCTAAGTATTCAACACCCGTGATTCACTTCTAAGCGCTCAAACTACTCCTTCACCCAGGCCCTCCTCTCAATGATCGTTGCAAAGACTACCCTCTAACAACAGACAAACCTTATTAAAAGATCTTAATCCTAACTATGTAAATACCCGCCCCAATATGCTTGAAGCTAACCATTACAGAAAAGCAGTTGGAGTCATTAGCTATCCTCATCTCGGCAGCATAATAATTCAAGTCCAAAATTAATAACCCCCCGAATAATCACAGATTCCTAGAAGAGAGGAAGAAGAGAAAAAAAAAAGGGGGGGAAGAGAAAAGGGGAAGGAAATCCTTCATATTTAGATCCTGCAGACAAGTCTAATGTATATTAGGTAACTCGATATTCATGCTCCATGAAATGAGAACAACGTAGAGCCCCTCCAGCCTCCATGCAGTCACCGCAGTGTCACTTAATCCAAATTATAGGGCCATAATTCTGTCCGCCGATATCAGAGCATCCAAGATGTGCCTCCTCCAAGCACCAAAATAACTGTACACATTGCATCATCTTAAGTAAATCCATCCACAGAAGATAAGCAGGCTCATGCCCTGAGCGTCTGAAACCAACACACTCCCGTCGTCAACGGTGACCCAAGATGAGGGCTTATATACATCGATGAGCGGAGACCCGAGCAGGCCAGTGTCCATGCAAAAATAAACAACCCGGATCAACTCCTTCCACTTCTAGGATTTCAATTGTAGACAACTCTGTACTATTCTACACAGTCTAGGACCACCAGCAGGAGTCAGTAGTCACAGGGCTAGTAATCACCTCCGAATTTCTAGTTTAGCATTCCTCTGTTGATTCTCACAGATAGTACTGCCCACGTGTCAAGAATTGCCCTCTGGACCCTCGATTCAAACAATAAATCTGCCCTTGCAGACCCCCAGTCAAGGGTCCTGCTAGCTCAAAGTCATTGTAGAGATCTGGGAAGATAGCCTTCAGCTCTTGTGTAACTTGTGCTGGGGAGTGAATGTCAACCATTTGTCCTCATGTTTATCATTAATGTGGCAGGGTACTTGACCCTGAATGGTTTAGGCCGCCACTAATTTAGATACAATCGGGTGCAACTCCTGTCTTCGAACTCTCACTGAGTGGGGGAAGTCCTGAGCAATGCGAATCTTCTTGCCTTCCCATGTCAGCTCCTTTGCCTCCCTCGCCTTAGCAAAGACATGCTGCTTATCCAGGTAATTCAAAAACTTCAATATTATTGGCCTGGGTGGCTGCCCCTGGGTCGGGGGCGGGCGCAGTGCTCAGTGGGATCTCTCAATAACATACTCCCCCCCCCAGGAGGAGCGCCAGCTATTTTACAGCAGAATTTCTGTAAAAAGGTAATTATAACACTTCCTTCTTCCTTTTCTGGCAACCCGATAATAATTAGATTATTCCTTCTACCGCGCTGCCCAAATCCTCCAGCTTATCTTCTAATTTTTCCATTCCGCGCCTCATATTAATTAACTCAGTCTCGCTCCTTTCTTGCTTCTTCTCCATTGATATAATCTTAGCTTCCGAATCCCCAACCCTTCTGGATAGCACATCCACAGGGCCTTTGATGTCTTGTAGATCCTCGGAGATTGACGTGATGGCTGTCTGGAAGGGTTGCATGATCTCCAGAAACCTGGCTTCAGACAAGGCAGCCTCTGGTGTGGCCATCTTAAGAACGCTAGCTGCCTGCTGTTTGGCCTGCTTTGCGGCCTTCTCTTTCTCCGGCGTCCGGGGAGGGGAGTGCCTCGAGGGCGCTTTTTTCATATAGGCTTCCATCAAATTGTCAGTCGCTAGTGCCGGGGGAAAAATCCACACACTCTCCACTCAGCTAGGATGGGTTTAAATTCGCAAATGCAGCTATAACAAGCCGAAATCGGGAAATTGAGAGCGGAGCTCCGGGAGGCGACTGTCTCCGTCTAGGCTGCCATCATGTGACCCCACAAATATGTTTTTAAAGATTGCTCGAATCTCTCCACGGTTGTGCACTCCCGTAACTGGCAGGGTAGAGAATTCCAGAGGGTAGGGGCCACATGCATAAATGCATGGGCCCCAGAAGATTTCAAATAAACCCTTGGGGTCTCTAGCAACCCCTCATTGGCTGCTCGAAGCAATCGTCCCAGGCAGTAGGGAACCAGAAGCTCTTTCAGGTATTCCAGGCTAAGTCAGTGTAGGGCTTTGAAAGTCAAAAGACCGACTTTAAAGATGATCTGCCACTGTACTGGCAGCCAGTGCAGTCCACGCTGCACTGGTGTAATATGACAGGATCTAGATATTCCCATCAAAAGCCAGGCAGCAGCGTTCTGCACTAGCTGCAAGCTGCAGATTTCCACCCCAGGTAGTCCTAGGTAAAAGGAGTTGCAGTAATCCAGGTGCGAGGACACAAAGGTGTGAACCAGTGTAGGAAGATCATCTGATGGAACAAGGTGTTTAACCCTGGAGATATTCTTCAGATGGTAAAAAGAGGATTTGACAACAGCTAACACCTGAGAATGCAGAGTCAGTCCCTTGTCAAAAATTACCCCCAGGTTTCACACCTGGTCAGAGGATGGGAGAGAGACGCCCCCAAGAAAAAGCCCAGAGGGTGAACCCACCCCCAACCCCCCATCCAGCATGCTGGATACACAACCAACACCTTGGTCTTATCAAGTTCAACTTTAGCCAGCTGGAATCCATCCACGCCTAGATTTCTGCGAGACAGCTGTTAAATGCTGAGAGATCACTATCTTGGTCAGGTTTAAAAGATACAGTAGGTAGAACTGGGTATCATTGACAGAGCAATGAAACCTCAGCCCATATCTTCTTACAATGTCTCTGAGGGGCAGCATGTACACTGCAAACAACATGGGGGATAACACTGAACCCTGAGGAACCCCACAAGACAGAGAAACTAGGTCCAAGGAATAAACCCCAGACACCACTATCTAAGTTCTTCCACTGAGGAAAGATGAAAACCACCTGAGGACTGTCCCCGACAGTCCACAGATGAACCTCAGGCAATTAAGTAGCGCCCCATGGTCCACAGTGTCAGATGCTGATGAGAGATCAAGAAGAACCAAGACGGAATGTTTTTTCCGACCTCTAGCCATCAGGAGATAATTGAGCACCTGAACCAACGCTGCCTCAGTACTATGTCTCTTACGAAATCCAGACTGGAGGGGTTCATAGATGTCATGGATGGTCAAATGGTTTTCCAGCTGCACAGCCACTACTTTCTCAATCACCTTCCTTAAAAAGGGAAGTTTAGAGTTTGGTCTGTAGTTTGCACAGCAGTCTGGGTCCAAAGAAGCTTTCTTTAAGAGTGATGTTACCACTGCCTCTTTCAGGGAGCCAGGAAACTCACCTGTTTCCAAGGAGCACCAGACTATCCATGCTAGGACTGGACCGATAGAATCAAGACAATGCAAAATCAGGGAAGTTGGTCCAGGATCCAAACTATAGCATGTAGGGTGAGCAACTTGGACAATCTGAATGACATCCATGAATTCCGGTCAGTCAAAGGTACTCCAGGAAAGTTGAGGGATAATGGCCTCAGCCCGATCCACAGCACCACCCATAGAGTGTGCCGGCTGGAGTACCACCCTAATGTTGGCCACCTTAGACGCAAAGAATCGAGCAAGATCATCGCACCCTGTTTGCAAAAAAAGCTTTCCAAACTTGTAGACTATCTGGGTTGCACAGTCTGTCTACCATTCAAAAAACTAAGCTGGTCGATTCTGAGTGGCTGCAGTCTCCCCGGACAGGACCTCTGCCTTCTTATGGGTGATTGTGGATTGATAGACTTGATAATGATCCAGCAATCTAAGGCAGTAGGCATCAAGGGCAGATTTCTGCCAGCAACGCTCTAACCTTCATCCTAGTCACTGCATCTCCCTCAAAGTCCCATCAAACCATGGGAACCGAGGGTGAAGGGAGAGAGGCGAACTCAGACTGGAGCAATGACATCCAAAGCTGCCGAGATGGCCAAGTCATAGGCCACCACGAGAGTCTCTGGGTCACTGCTTGCCACTGGGAGGACCGATGGGTCAAGTACCACTGCCAGGTCTTTAGAGCTTACATCTCGTAAAGGGTGATACCTGACTATCTCCACAGGGGTAGACTTATGGAGGGGGACACTAAAACTAAACCCCACAGTGTAATGATCAGACCATCCTTCTGGTTCCACCCCAAATCAGAGGCCTCGATCCCCAGAAGGAAAACTAAGTCAAAGAATGACCGTGTTTGTGGGTAGCCGTGGAAACTATCTGTGTAGGCCCAGAGATGTCATCATCTGGTAGAGGAAGTGTTGTTCAAACTGCAGAGTTCATCATCGACCCAGGCATTGAAGTCACCCAGGACCATCAGCAAGGGTGACTCAAATGCCATGTTGATGACAAAGTCTTCAACTTCCTGAAGGAACCGCTTCTCATCGCTGGGTGGGCAGTAGATGAGGGCGATCCTACAATCTACACCTGCTACCACAATACACTCAAATGACTCAGCCTCCTCAACTGGTACATTCGTGAGGTTTAGTTGGGTCTTGAAACAGACTGCAACCCCCCGTGATCCAATCTTGGGTGGTGAATCACCGAGTATCCAGCTGGAGTTAAGGTCGTTAAGATGGGGCCAGAGTTCTCAACCAGCTTGGTCTCAGTAATGCAAGCCAGGTCCACCATTCTAACAAGATCTGCAATAATTGCAGTCTTGTTTTTAGTGGACCTGGCATTGCATAACACTGCCCGAGTTGAATGAACCTCCTGGGGCACCCGAATCACCTGCCCACCATAATTGGTGGTGCCCTTGGGTATGGAAACCAGACATGGGGAACCACGATCCTGGTTCTATGTCACCCCAGGGCATCTTCTGGATCCCACAACCCTTGATATGATTGCTCCGCTCATTCACCCTCCACTGTTCACAACCCCCTGCCCTCCTTCTACCTCTGCAAGCAATACCCAGCGCCCTACAGTGCTGGTAAGTTATAAACTGCAAAGGAGGGGAGAAAAATGGATGGAGAGCATGGAGAGCAGATGGCGAATAGTGCACAACCATGGGGACAGGGCTCCAACACATTCTGGTGACTAAAATGTTAACCAACACTCCCTCGACAAGTCTACTATCTGCCTAATTAGATAGCATACACAATAGAATAAAATTACACAAATCGCTTACTAAAAGAAATATCCCCCAAAAATCCAACCCCCATAAAAATAAAACTAACCATCCATAAAACAAACAAATCAAAATAAAACAAACTACAAAATAAATCAACAAAATCCTCACCTCCCCAGGCCCTCCCACAGCCCCAGGAGATAAACGACAATATTAAACTTTAAATCATGAAATCCAAAATAACATGTAAAAAACAATATCAATCAAAATCAACAGATAAATATCACTGTAACAGACAAATCAGAGTATTTGGGGGAAAAATTGATTGTCCAGTCACCACTGAGTCTCTCATCACCAGTGGAGACTGAGAAACCTTCAGGAGCTCCCACCTCCTGAACAGACAGATGAAAATATCTTGAATATTTTTTTTACCAATTATTTCACCAGGTGAGACACACTAATCTGAAAGCTTGTTTGCAGGTGCAACCTGGGAGCACAAGGAAGTTAAGTGACTTGCTTAGGGTCACACAGTATGCACCTAGGGGGCTGTGGGATTCAAACCCAGGTCTCCAGATTTGCAGCTCAGAGCCTTAACCCACTGTGCCATACTGCCTCCTCACCCACAGATGAAAGAATAAACTCCAAACTTCAGGTGCTCTCACCAACTGTAATTTGAAATGAACATATGGCACTCTCACTGCCAATTGAGTAGGTAGATGAGACAATCAAACCATAATCCAAAAAGTCAAGGAAGGAAATCCAACAAAGGCCTCTTCTAAAAGTAGATCACTCTGGGCTGGGAATAAACCCAAAAAATCTGTGGGCAGCTGGTGCTAATCCACAGCAGCTAACATGGGTCCCCAAACAAACCCGCCAACAAATAGAGCCCCTGGGGTCCCTAGAGGCAGACAACCCCAACCACCAGCTCCCTAACAGATAGGGTGCAGACCCCCACATCGCTGTAAATCCACACCCAGCCCACCCAACAGACTGGGTTTACAACACTCGGCACCAAATCAAGCCAGTCATTTACCATCACTCAATCAATTTGAATTTAACAGTCAGCTTCTCCTTTAGCAGAAAACCAAAAGTTATACTTCCCAGTCTTCTCCTGATGTATTGGCCAACCTCGTACACTCCTCAGCTTCCCTGTAGGGTATTCCTTTTCCAGTTCCCCTTCAGCTCACTAGACACATCCACTGATTTAACCAGCCAGTCCTGGTAGAAGGGGAGATAGCAAGACTAACCGTCAAAGATGTAAACAATAGCAGGGGGCAATTAAAGCAGCTCCAATGCACTGCAAGCATGCTCAACTAGTTCCCCCACAAACAATACAGGAATAGTAAACAAGGCTGGCAGCAACCAGGTCTCAGAAAGTAGTCCAGGAATCCAATACACAGAGCACAGAACTACCAGCGTACTCAACTAATTTCTCTGAGTGAATCACCACCACGGAAGAAAAATATGGGGGTAACAAGCAAGGGGCCGGCAGCAGGCACGATCCCAGGAAGTAATCCAGGAATCCCACACAGTAGTCCCATGCATGGAGCAACAAAAACAGAAACAAAACAAAATAAAACCACTAGCAAATGTGCGTAAAACTTAAAAACAGAAGAACTAATGAAAAGCTTATTATGGAGCAACTAGCAGCTAATGGCAACTAAAGGCACACCCATCCCAGTGGCCATCTTTCTGAGTTCTGAATGCATTAACCATTATGTTAAGTCTTTTTTTAAGTAATAGCAGATGATTATTCCATAATGTGTTTTCCGTAAATCGTATCCCCAGGTAGTCATAATACTTAACAGTTTCTATCTTAATTTTATTTATATATAAAAAAGGGTCTTTTCTTTTCTATTCCCAAAATTACCATATTTGTTTTTGGGTATTAATTGCTAGTTTATTTTCCTGCATAGTTCTACAAAATGATTTAGCTTCCTCTGTAACCCTATAAATGTAGTTGACATCAACATTATATCATCCTCATAAGCTAGGCATGCAACTCTTTGTGATCCTATTTTAGGTGAATGAAATTCTAGATCCTCAAGTCCTTTTATTATTGAATTTATATATAAATTAAATAATAAGGGAGTCAAAATGCATCCCTGTCTAACACTACAGTTGGCATATATTTTGTGTGACAAATCCCTAGTTTGATTAAATTGCACCTGTATCCATGTATTCGTATGGAGATGTATTAAGATAGCTAACAAATTTGGGTCCATTCCATTAGATTCTAACGTATTTCATAATAATGGTCTATTAACTGTGTCATATGCAGTTTTTAAATCTATGGAACAGCAGTATCATTTATCTTTTTTGATTTGAACATATTTCAGTATTTAATGTTGTAACACATAACAGTGCTGCAAGGTAGACCTATTTTTCCTGAATCTGTTCTGTAACTCACTTATAATATTAGTTTCATCTGCCCAGATTTGGATTTGCTTCAATATAATTCTTTTAAATATCTTTTGAGATGTGTCTATCAGACTTATATGTCTGTACATCATTGGATCATTAATTTGTCCTTTTTTTAAAAAAATGGGCATATATCGCTTCCCAACCAGGATTCAGGAATTGGATCACCTTGAGCACATTTATTAAATAGTACCAAGAGAACAGTAATCCACCATCGTGGAAAGAGTTTAAACAATTCAGCTGTTATACCATCTGACCCAGGGGCTTTATTGCTTGCCTTGTCTTTCATTGCCACCAATATTTCTTCCATTTCTATTAATATTGGCCTATGTGATGTAATTATTTTAGGAGGTGCTTTCAAATCCATGTTATTTTCTTCAGCATAATATAAAGCTGAGGATTGACTGTCCAATTGCGGTGGCGTAATCGCAGCCTCTATGTGTCTAGTGTATTGTTTGAAGCCATGATGACTGACCAGAGTCCAAAAATCTTTAACATCGTTTGTCCTTATGGTGTTCTGTAAAGCCATCCATAGTTTATAATGACATTTTTGCTTTTCAACTTACAATACTTGTTTATAGGTTTTCCTTTCTTTCTTTATTACTTTTAATTTATCTCTATGTGGAGAAATGTTATAATTTTTTATCAGAAAATTCAATTCCTTCTTCTTTCATTTACATCTATAGTTGTACCATGTTTTGGCTGATCCATTTTCTTAATTATTGTGTTTGTTAAAAGGGTATCAAATATCTTAATATATATGATCTGGTTCTTAGGACCTACCTGCAATATATGTGAGCAAACCTCTGTTATTTGATTTAGTCTATAATCCCTGGAGCAAATTTCTTCTGTGTTAGCTCCAGCTAATATGGGAGATTTCTTGGTTGATTTTTTTTATTATTCAGTATATTTTATTCAACGTTATTTGAACATTAGAAAACACAGAGGAAGCAATCAAGGTTACATTGTGATATTACAATACATAATAATGAGACTGCATTCATCAGGCTTTTTACACAAATAAACAAAAATGAAATCATCTAACCCCAATCTGAGCAGTAACCCCACTAACCTTCCCCCTTCCCCACCCCACCTTTGTGCCAAATATAGTATCCCTTATTCAAAACAAAGCATCTTTTTAAGTGGGTGGACTAAGTCTCAAGTTTTCAGGCAGTAAGCAAAGCATTCAAGGAACCCTACTTGTTTTGATAAGCTTGAAGTCTACTGGTCATCGACACAATGTGTCATTCCAGTTGGAGTGCCAATAAAGCTTCCCTATGCTACTCCAGCACAGATGGCAAGGACTCCTCCTTCCAATGCCTCATAATTATTAACTTGGCCACAGCAGATATCAAGGCCATATGCACCTTTCATATTCTAAAGGTTCCAGGGGATAGCTATTAAGCAGGCAGACCTCAGGTAGAAACAATGAATCAAGTTCCAACATTGGATCTAAGGATCTTCAGATGGCATGCCAGAAGGTGCGAACCTTCTGACATGACCATAGCATGTGGTATAAGTCCCCATCCAGCTCTAGACACTGCTGACACTGAAAGAAGGGGAGCATACCCATTTTATGTAATCTCTCAGGATTGAAGTATAAATTATGATAATATTAAATTGTACTAAACAAAGTCTGTCCTGCTTAATGAATCTATAAGTATTACACCAGATCTGCTTCCAGATGCAAGCATCTCCTGATGTGGATAGCATTTGGGTCCAGTAATAGCATACACCTTGAGCCAAATGAAAATTCAGGGATTGTAGCACTTTATATACCCTGGACACTGAATGCGGCTGTTCTGCCACCTGAAAAAAGGAGGAGAGTTCCATTTTCAGTGGAGTGAACCCTGACAAATTCCCCAAAAAGGAGACCAGAGTCTGCTTAACTTGCTAATACTTAAAAAGGTGTCTCTCTTGAATATTAAATATCTGCTTAAATTGAGGGAAGGGAAGAATTTCTCCATTAGCGGCTATATCCAGGAGTTTGGCTTCACTTAGAGGAGCCCAGTATGAAGAAGAAATAGGCCTATTCCCAATTTTGAATTGAGGGTTGCCCACTATCGGCTGTTCAAGGGACTTATGCCAATCAAGTGCCAGGTGTTTCTGCACTTGATGGAGAGCCTTGAGAGACTATCCTATTGGGGTATCATTTAGGGACTTGGGGAGAGACTTCGGGGAGGAATAAATCAAGGATGGCAGGGTACAAAAGTTCCTGGAGGCCACGCATTCCTCTATGTCCAACCAGAGAGGTGAATATGATCCTAGGCCTTGTGGATCTGGTGTGCGGACACAGTATCTCAACTTACTAATGTGGTGTGCACTATAGTAAGCAAAGAATGAAGGGAGGGAGAGACCACCCTGTAACTTTGGTGCCGTAAGCCTAAAATACTATCGTCTAACTCCTTTTCCTTTCCATAAGTAGGAATTTAATAATTTTTGCAGGTTGACAAACCAGGACTTAGGAAGGAAGAGCCCTAGCATACCCATAGGATAAAGGATTCTAGGGGAGTACATTCATCTTTACTGTGATGACCCTCCCCCAGAGTGAAATAGGGAGGGCTCCCCACCTGTCAAGATCTATCTCCAGTGTAGCTATTAATTTTGGAAAATTCTCTTTTACCATTGTAGGTGCTTTTCTAGCTACTTTAATACCCAAGTATGTCAAGGATTTTGACTCCTACACCAGACCGAATTCCTCTAATTCACCTTGCGAAATCCTGCCATTCGTTGGGTAAGTTCTGGTTTTTGAAAGATTATGTTTGTAAAGAAACTTTGGAAAAGAGGTAGATTTTCTCCAGTAAGGCTGGGATACCAATCACGGGCTCTTCCAGGTGCAATAGTAGATCATTGGCATATGCTGATAAGAGATGTCATTGTGTCTCCACCTCAGTACCTCTAAGGCGTGGAGTGGAGACTAACCTTCGAATGAGGGGCTCTAAATATAAGTTAAAAAGGAGTGAGGATAGTGAGCATCCCTGCCTGGTGCCACAACACAGTGGGAAATAACCCGGGAGGACACCATTGCACCAAACACTGGCCGCTGGGGAGGTATATAACACCCAGACCCACTTAATGAACTCTTCTGGCAGGCTAAAATGCTCTAGGACAGCAAAGAGAAAATCCCAGGAGACCCGGTCAAAGACCTTCTCGGCATCTAAGGATATTAATACAGCCGGGGTATCTGAATTCTTGACCAGCCTGCACATATGGTCACTAGAAGACCTACCTGTCATAAAACCTTCCTGCTCACTACCAATGAGTTTACCCATAATTGTCCCCAGCCTATCAGCTAACACTTTAGCTAATATTTTGACATCTGAATTAAGTAGAGAGATGGATGATAGTTCTCTGGGTAATACAAATCCTTAACCTGCTTAGGGATGACTGTAATAAGGGCCTCTAAAAAGATATGTTCATATAGCCCATTCTCGTACCAAGAGTTAAACACTTCTGTCAATAGGGGGCAAACTCTGGTTCACAAGAGTTGTACAAATTACTCAGAAAGCCATCCGGCCCTAGAGATTTGTCTAAGGGGAGCTGCCTAATAGCTTACTCGACCTCCCAGACTTGAATACGGGAGCCCAGAGAGGCAGTCTCGGGGGGGACAAACAAGTGAGCCCAGCAAGCTCAATATAATTTTGAATTTCTTCCTCTGTGGGTATCTCTTCCTTGTGCACTGCATAGAGGTTCTGAAAATATTTCCCTAATCCACCAGCAATCCCCCTAGAGTCTGTAATAACAGGGCTATTTTTAGTAAAACATTGACCAGGAATAAACTGAGTAGCCTTCACTTGCTTAATTCAGATAGCCAGTAGCTTCCCAGCTCTTTCTCCAGATTCAAGATACTTAAGCTTAGTTCTTTTAAGAGAAAGTTCAGCTTTCTGAGACATAAGGTCTGAGAATTGGGCTTGCAAGTTATGTAATTTAACCTAGTCCTGCTCCAATGAGTAACAACTAATGTCCCACTCAACCACCTTAATTGAACTAAGCAAGCCCTTCATTTGGGCCTGAAATTGACGAGTTCTAGTGGTGGACAGATGTGTACACGCCCCCCTAAATGCACACTTTAAAGTTGCCCAATCCAGGTCTATTTTAGGAACGGACCCTATATTACTTTCTAGGAAGTGCAAGACAAAATCCTTGACATGCTCCAAAGTGGTTGGGGTTTGAAGTAGTTGATTATTCAAATGCCATAGGGAATCTCTCCTAACTCCTGGACCTAGTAAATAGGTAACAGAGACAGGGGAGTGATCCGATATGACACGTACATGAATAATCGCATCTAGAACTCCAGAAATAGCAAAAGAAAGCATCAAAAAATAGTCAATTCTTGAGCAGTTTCAGTGTGGGAAAGAAAAAAAAATGTATTGTCTCTCGGCAGGGTTCAAGACCCTCCAGCTATTAACTAGGCTTGCACCAAGCATGAGGCCTTTCAATGCTCTTTGAGCTGGGGACAAGTCACATCTCCTTGAGTTCAATCTATCAAGTTGTAGCTGAGGAGTAATATTCCAATCCCCTCCTAGTAATGTGACCTTGGGTGGGTTAGCAACCAAAAGGCCCAGGAGATGGACAAAAAAAGTGTGGAGAGTCTGCGTTTGGACCATGTATTGAGCCCAGTAAGACTTGCTGAGAGGCTAATGCCCCATGGTTCAATATATAGCACCCATTGATATCCCATATCTCCTGCTCCAAATTATAGAGAACATTCTTACCAATCAATATAGCTACACCCCTCTACTCATGGAGATACCCGCACTGAAGGCCTGCCCAACCTAGCCTTGACATAAAAAGTATCCTCCCTCCGAAGGTGTGTTTCTTGCAAACAGACAATCCCTGCTTTAAGATGTGAGAGATGCTTCAGAATCACTTGCTGTTTGCACCTGTCATGGGCCTCCCTTACATTCCAGCTCAATATGTTATACGGTCCAGCCATTTACAGGCTGGTAATGATAACCTGAAATCAAGAAATGAGCATATAAGGACACTGTCCCAGTGTATGTCCTTCCCCCGCTGAAGATATGAGAACACAAACATTTGGCACCCCCTTCCCCACAAACCCTAAAACAACCACAACATATAATAATAATCCCATCCCAATGGTACCCCCCATCCTCCACAAACAACAAAACATGAAACTCTTCCATTACCCACAATAACCACCCCCAGTTCAACCAACTGCACTGGCACCAATATACCACCAGGTGATGTTATAACGCAAGTCTGCCATCAGACCATCAGCCCCCCCGCTCCCCCCTCTCCAGCTTACAGTTATCCAACCTACTAGTAACCAATATCATTAAACAGTAAACCGTTATGGAGGTTATGTCAAAATCCAAGCACAAATAAAACTCTCAGTATTGTCTCCTTTCGTAAGAGGAGAATTGCATTTCTGAAAAAGTGTTGTGTCCTTATAACCTAGTATCAAACAAGGTGAATCCTTGAACATGTCCTAGGGCTAAGAAGCTATCAGGGGCTAATATAAAATGAGGACTAGACCCTTTGTTTAAGTCTACAAGGTGTCCCCAGTATAAAGTTCAGGATGTATCAAACACAATTAAAATGCTGATCTGCTGCAGGCATTCTTTAAGAGGAAAGTCACTCCATTGTATGAAACACAATAATAATGTCCCACCTCCTGCTGACAAGTGAGGGCTTGCCAGTGTTCAGTTCCCATCTGAGGTTCTCATTCAGTCACCATATTTGAGTAACTCACATGCAGTTCTATGCTGTCTGGGAAAGGCAAGATGCCAAGCAACTCCCAGGAAAGGTCACAGGAGCTAAAACAGTCTCTGCCCTCCTCCTTTCTCAAATCATCAGGCTACAAATCAAAACCAGGAGGTAATCATTTAAACAAATCCAAAGTAGCCTTATACTCACAGATTATCTATATTCAGCACCTTCTTACCATCTGATCAGATTCACTTGAAAAGGTCGGGGAACAGTTCCTTGAGCTCTTGGGAAGCCTGCTCCTGCATTTCAAAAGTTAGCCATCTGTTCCCATGTTTAACCTGAAGCACCACCGGATACTTAACTCTGAACTGTTTCCCAGAAGCAATCAGCTTTGAGACGAGTGGATGCAACTCTTGCTTCTTCACTCGAACAGACTGGGGCAAATCCTGTGTTATACACACTGCCCCTCATGTAAGGCTTTAACTTTCACTAAAATATGCTGCTTATCAAGAAAATTAAGCAATTTGAATATGTAGGCCAAGGTGGCAAGCGTGGTGGTGGTGGTGGACGAAGTACCCTGTGCACTCTTTCTATCACATATGTGGTGCCATTTGGGGAGGGCCCCACTATTTTGTCACAAAATGTCTGCAGAAAAATTATGGGGAGTTGCCTTCCTCTTTCTCTGGGATCCCAATGATTAGAAGATTGTTCCGTCTGCTTCTCCTCTATAAATCTTCTAACTTTTCCTCCATCTTTTTTATCCTCCGTGAAACTCTTGTGGTCTCCAACTCAGTTTTATTTTGCTTTTTTCCCCAGGGAGATCAATCTTGCTTCCAAATCCCCTACTCTAGTTGTTAAACTATCCACAGAGGACCTGATCTGATGCAGCTCATCAGAGATATTGGCAATCATGTCCTGCATTGGCTGCATGATTTCTATAAATCTCTCTTTCGAGAGAGCCATGGTGCCAGGTGAGGTTTTAGTGCTGTTTGGGGCCTGCTGTTTAGGTCACTTCAGGGCCTTGTCCTTCTCAGGTGTTAGGGGAGGAGAGTGCCGTGGAGGTGCATTTCACATGTAGACCTCCATTTTTCAAGTTACTGTCATCACCAGAAGGTCTTCCTATACCCACTCAGCAACTATTTATCTAAATACTCTTCTGATTTAGTGGATTAGCTGTAGGAATCTCTGCGCGAGAGGCACGAGCATCAGACTTGCTTCTGCTCGTCAGACCACCATCACATGACCCAATTCTTCTTGGTTGAATTTAATGTAAGTTATTTATTAAAGTAAAAACATCAGTATACTATAAATAAAAAAGGAAGAAAATATTTTGCTTCCCAGAATGGTTTATAGCCCAAAATGCCTTTCTTTTTTTTTCTTGATATTTTTCTTCCTCCATTAAGTCCCATCCCCCAGACACCCAGGCCCTGCCACCACGATGTCCACTGGGGCTTACTGCCATCTGTCTTCATCCAGGGCTTACTCCCGATAGGGTTACTCAACCCTTACCATCAAATCTGATTTGATTTCAGATGATGGGCCCAGCTGGTCAGTTGTGGGGCTTATGGGTGTCCGGTGACACCATGCTGCCAGCATTTTCTCCTCTGTTTTTGTTCCTTAAGGAGCTGTTGCATGCAGTGATGTCATGGCACACACCACACATGCCTGTGTGATGTGCATTGATATCTGCTGTGCCCCCTTGCTCTTAGCTTCCACTAGAGATCAGGTGAACTTCAGGCTCTGCAAACCCTCCCATCCACTAGACAAGGAGATCAGTCCTCCAAGTACTCTATCCCTCCCTGACCAGCCCTGCAATGCCCCAAGTTCACTCCTGAGGATGGGTCTTCAGCACTGCAAGAAGTGGTGCTATCACTGCACTGGTGTACTGGCTCAGACTGCGTGTCTTCCAGAAACAATGCTTTTAACTCTGGAGGCAGAGAAACTAATAAGAGAATGGGTGGGAGTTTAGGTGCATTTTCTGCCCCGGTGAAGAAACAAGGTCTTTATCTTGTTTCATAAGTCCTAGCCTGGTCCTCGGAGGACTACCTGGTGATAATGATGGAAGGTGGATACTTGCTGAAGTGGCTACCCTAAATGTCTGATCATCCTTGGGAGCATATATGGCCTGAATGAGGATCAGCCTCATTTCTTCCACTCCTCTAATCAAGCCCTCTCCTAACAGAATCCTGGAGCTGTCCTGACATTGCAAGGAGAGGATTTCAACTGGACTCTGCATTCCATTGCTGGACAAGAGCTTGGGATGTGCAGAGCCACACACCAACATGGCTGAAGCTCTTTGTGCTCTTCTCCAGGAACTTGCACTTTCATGTGTTTGGTGACTGCTTCACCCCAGCAACAGACACTTCACTTGCTCATTCCTGTGCACAATTCTTTTAGTCTTATACAATGGAGCCAGGATGAAATACAAAACCTTGCAGTAAATTAAATATCTAAAAATATTGCATGACAAAAGGGCTTAATTACCTTTGAAGCATACTGTTCCCTGAGGCATACTGCAGTATTGTGAAGTAATATTGCAGGATACTGCATTGCATCCAGGCTGGTGTTGTTGTATATCTCTGGCTGGGATTGTCAGTAATATTTCACCAAGCAGTCTCTGGAGACATAGGTGACAGTCACCTCTCAATTCATTCTCCCATCTCTCTATCTTATTTCTGGGGACTCTCAATCAAAATTTTCCTCTTGGAGACTGGGTCCCTTGTTCCTGATGGATCACTAATTCTTAGAATTGGTAAAGGAGGATGGGCATAGTTTGTTACCAACAGCACCAGGAAAGTGTTTCAGAGCACTCTCTTGGAGGCACACAATACAGTACTAAAATAACTGGTTATGCAGCCCACCACTGCAAGGAAACAGAAAAAGAATTCCAAGCCCTCTTCATGTATTTGCAACAAAATGAATCACTTCTGAAAGCCCCATCCATGATAATAAATGAATGCTGAATCTGGCTGAGCAAGCCCACCCCACTGCTGGGTGTGCACACCGAGACAAGTAATGATCCTAAACAGCACTCCAGCACAACCCACGTGATACAAAAAACACTAAAAGCCAGCAAATGCTGAATCAAAAATACTTTAATTCATATCAAAAGTGTGTCGTCCTCTAAACATTTATTAAATACATGAGACTGGGAATGCCAGCAGAGCCCCACCAACTCCTTTTTTAACAGTTTCACAAAAGCATCTTCTTCAGGGAGTGTCCCACACCTAAGTGATATCACTATTTAAATAGACTTCTTAAAGGTGCATATATAAAAGTCATATTAATAATACAAATAAAAAATAATAATATACAGGGCATCTGTGTCCCATAAAATATGACAAAATAAAATAAAAAAATAAGAAAAACAGTGTATATGTGTATCACTCCAAATGTATCCATACAATTAAGGAACAGACACGCTATCTAAAGTAAAGTGGGACTAATAGTCATATATATATAGATATATAAATATATCTATATATATCTATATATATATATATATATATATATATATATATATATATGTACTGACACAGTATTATACAACAATGAATGGAAAAAGCATTTTGATTTAGCATTTGCTGGTTTTTGGTGGTTTTTGTATCATGATGGGTTGTGCTGGATTGCTGTTTTGAATAAATTAATGTCACCACACTGAAAGCAAGCTTTTGTGCATTGTATCTACCTCAATGAGCACTAAACTAGGAAAGCTGAGCTGGCCATAAAAGCAGGGAGGGAACGAGGAGGCGGTCAGGTACTCTCCTATTGCTTGCATCAAAGGTAAGCAGAAAGGCATATAGTTGCCCTCTGGGACTAGAAAGGCCACCTCTGTACCATACCAGCTGACATAAACAATGCCTCGAAAACTAGTATTCCCTTGTAAATTGTTGCTATGTATCATTTGCAATTTGTAATTCTGCACATGTTATTGCCTTTGCTTTACTCTTCTGGTGTTTTTGTATTTTGAAGTTTGAATTTTGTCTGTATGCTTAATCCCTCTGCCCTTCCCCTGGTCTTCACCTGGAAATGAGCCCTGGCTCAGTGTGCCTTTCCTTGTCTTCAAATTTTAAATAAATTAATAAATAAAACAATAATAAATGTCATGAAACATTTTTATGCCAACCATAGAGTATTATAGCCCTCTAAAGTGACCCGCTTTCCATTTTTAGTAAGCTAGGCCTATAATCCTTTATGACTAATAATATTCTTTTATCCGTGTGCTCCAATTTTTTTTTGAGCTACCTTGAATCCTTTGTATTAACAATTTTGTGCCACCTTCTATGCATCCGCACTCCCCTCTGGGGCCCAAAGATATGAATGGCTTTCTTTCACAGATACCCTTGACAGAAGCTCCAGGACACACAAGCAGAGCATTTAGACCCCCACCCTTGAAATGGTGGAGATTGAATCCACTCTCATCTGACATAGTACCAAGAAAGGACCAGGAGGGGATGGTTTTCCTTTGAACTTATATCAGCTTTTCAAATCACTGATGGGCTCAATCCTTCAAGATTTCTCCCACCTTCCCCCCAGGAGAGAGGCCATGAAGGGCTCTGCCAAAGAAAGGAAAAGCCCCTTTATTTCCCACAAATTATTGCCCAGTTCCCTTGATCAATGAGGATGCTAAGGTTCTGGCCATGGCACTGACCAGCAGATTGGAATCCCTGCTGACTGCTCTGCCACACCCCTCCCAGGTGGGTTTTAGCACAGGACACTTGTGTTTGGACCATTTCTGCACCTGGCCCACCTTTTTATGGTAGCAACTGGTATCCCCAGCCCATCTGCTGCCATCACCATTGACTCTAAAAAGACATTTGATTTGCTGGAGTGGGGCTACCTCCTATAGCTCTGAAGTGAAATGGGTTTTGGTCCCTCTTTCATTTCAGGGATCCAGAGCTTGTACACTTCACCAGTGGCTATCAGCTTAAATCCTCACTCTGCTATAGTTGTTCTATAGATGAGAACCAGACAGGGCTGCTCCTTATTTCCCTTCCTTTTTCTGCTGGCCATAAAGCCTCTGGCCAGCATCATTCAGGAGCACAAAGTGCTCTGGGGTGATTGGTATAGGGTATATAAAATATAAAACCCTCTTGAACATAGATGACCTTTAGGTGTTTCTTGCAGATGCACCAGGGTCCATATACTCTCTTTTCCCACTTCCTCATGACTTCTCCTGTGTCTGTGGTCTAAAGGTCAGTAAGAGCAAGACACAAATCCTCCCACTCCATTCTCTCTCTGCCTGAGCTCTTCCTTTTTATTTAAAGGGCTGAAATTTGTGCCAGAGGGAATCACTTACCTGGGTATCAGACTCTTCTCTATGACCTCGAAGTGGGCCCCATCTAACCTGTTCCCCATTCTTACCAATTTCAAGGTAGAATATGACAGATGGAAACAGTTAAACATCTAGCAAAATTGACACACTCGTAATGGTCTCTGTCCCAAAGTTGTTTCATCGTTTGTCATATATGCTTGTCACCATAGCCCAGTCCTGGTTCTCTAAGACTGATTCTTTGCTGGGTACTTTTCTGGGGAAAGGTAAAATGGCAAGATACAGCTGGCTGAAACTGCATTCACATAAGCAGAAAGTAGGGTGGGGGCTTCCCTGGTTCTATGGCTGCCACTTGACTTACTTTGGGGCCCAGATATCACAATGGTTTTCTACCCCAGGTTCCCTCATCCCCAAAGGACATGGACACAGCACTAACCAGTGATAATCCACTGGTGGTCTACCTCTACTCTAAACTGGCTGGTGAATTAAAACAGCATCCTACCATATGCAGTTCAGTTAGGGCATGGAGGAGTCTAAGTAAATTGGAGAGGGATCTCCTTACTCTAGTTCTGTGGGCCCCCCTGTGAAATAACCCTAATATCGAGTATAATAACAGATCAGTGTCACAGCCCCAGTGGCAGAGAAGAAGGCTGTGGTATATCAAGGATCTTATGATACTGGGCACTTCCTGTCTAGATTCCTTCTAAAATTTGCAGTTCAAGTTCTCCCTACAGGAGGAGGATTTCTGGAAGAATCTGTAGCTCTTCAGTGACCTCACCCTGCTGCTGAGGCACTGAGTTCCCAACTGAGATTTTCACCACCCAATCCAACTCCCAATGTAGTTGCAGCTGAAAAAGTGCACGGCAGGCCACATCGACTCCAGTATTCAGAATAGACTTCCAGACCAATCACAAAAGTGACGGAGTAAATAGGAGGCCTTCCTGAAACCAACATCATAGAAGACCAGTGGTACAAATGGAGGTGTTTAACACATTCAGCCTGTTCATACAAACAAGCTAGGCTTATCCAAACTAAGATTTAACATGTGTGGTACTCCTAGTGTTCTGCACAGTCTTAAGCTCTCATCAACTGACTGCTGCTGGAGATGTAGGGCTGCAGGCATACATCTTGCCCACATCCTTTGGTGATGCAGTACGGTACCTTATTTCTGAGATGGGATACATGTACCAAAGTCCTACAGCTGACTCTTCTTTAATTACCTTCTGTCGATGTTAATAGGACTCATTGATCATGGACTTTCTTTATCTCATGCCCAGATATGCTGGATTATGTATGTCTTTGTGGAAGCCAAAAGACTGCTATTACAGATGTAGTGCACAGTAGAGAAACCATCTCTCTGAGAAAATGGCTAAATTCAGTTGACAAACAGAAACATAAACCATAATGGCAGAAAACTACCAATGATCCATCCAGTCTGCCCAAGTTCCCCATTTAACCCTGGGACCTACTGTCCTTCCAGGGTCCTAGCCCTCTGACTCACCTTCCCTATTCTCCCTCCTGATCCTGTCACCCTAAGTGACCTCTATATCCTTCACTGTGTCCCAACCGTGCTTGAGCAAATCAACTGTTTAGTGCCCATCACTTCCCACTTTGGCTGGGAGGCGGTTCCATGGCCCCACCACCCTTTCTGTAAAATAATACTTCCTTTCTTCCTTCCTCCTGAACCTCCCTTTTGACAGTTTTCGTGATACCAGATAGTATACCATTGTGAAGGCACCATGATTAGGGTGCAGTCATGTGGGCACTGCAACAAGGTTATGAGAGACAGGAGTTTTCTGGATTTTTAGAGCACCTCACACTCACACTGTATTTGGTGGTTCCACAATTCTAAACCCAGAGGTAGTTATAGTTATAGTTAATGTAGTTTAGGGGGTTTGGGGAGTGCAGGGGTAAAGCCCCCCACAAAATGTAAGTGTTCCAGGGAACAGTCCTTTGGCACGGTAATTTTCTCATGGCACAATGTCACCCTCAGTCATGATACAGTGACATTTTTCCTGTGCTCAGAGTTACTGCAACCACATCTCCCCTGCACCAGCATGGGTGAACCTGCCAAACTAGTATATATGTTAAACAGTTCCTTGTAGTTCACCATGTTTATTCCTTGAAGGTCTCTATCATATCTCCCATCTCCCTTCTGGTCTCCAGCGAGTACATGTTCAGTGCTTTGAGGTGTCCTCCTCATAAGACCTGCCTTGTTTGCCTTGAATCATTCGTGTTACCTTACACTGCAGCATCTCCAGCCTGTCTCTATCTTTCATGATGTGAGGCCTCCAGAAGTAGGTGCAGTACTCCAGGTGTAGCCTCTCTAAGGATGTATAAATTGGTACTATTACCTCTTTCCTCCAGCAATCAATACCCCTTCATATATGCCCCGGCATCCTACTTGCTTTATCACAGGCCTTGTTGCACTGGCTGGATTGCTTGAGGGTGTCATTGATGATAACTCCAAGGTCATGTTCTACTTTCTTAGCTGTAGTGCTACATCTTACCCAACCCATCCAGTACTCTGTCCTGGGGTTCCTATTCTCTAGATGCTTTATTTTGTACTTTTGGCATTGAATTTTAATTGCCAAACCTTAGACCTCCCTTTAATTTTTGTAAGTCACCCTGCATTTCCTTGATTCCCTCATCTCTATCTATAATACCACAGAGATTACTGTCATCTGCAAAGAAACACAACCTGCCCCCGATACCTTCTCCTGTGTTGCTAATGAATGTGTTGAAGAACACCAGGCTCAGAACAGACCCCTGTGGCTCACTGCTCATGAACTCCTCTCTTCCCATTTGACCCATTGACCACAACCCTTGGCAGCCTACCCTTTAGACAGTTTCCTGTCGAGTTAACTTTAGCCACACACAGATCCTTCATTTTCTTCAGCAAGCATCTGTGGACCATCAAATAAAGCCTTGCTGAAGTTAAAATAGAACAAATCATAGTTGGAGACTTTAATGTGAACTAGCTTGCCACTTTGGCTTCCCATATCAAGGACACCTTTGCTGCTCTGGATCTGACACAACTGGTCAGCCAACCAACAGGGTGAACTCCACAAATGGCTCAAGAACCCTGATTGACCTTCTCCTCATGAACAGTCCCCATAGAATCCCTAATCTGGTGGTCCTTCCGGACTCCCTAAGTGATCACTATCCCATCCTCTTTTCCTGATCATGTCTTCAGCAGAAATCTAAATCTAACAACATTGCACAACGTCATCTCTGACCTGGATGCCTCACAAAACTAAAGAATTTCTTAACTAACTGGAATTGATCTCCTATCTCTCAGGCCCCTACTATACATAAAGCCCTTGATTATTTCACCTGCTCATTTAATAAAGCATGTGACATCTACTCCCCACTCACAAAATGAAATCCAAGAAATGTAATACCACTTGGGTCATGCCTGCACTGCTCCAACAGCTAAAGCACAGAGATGATCTCTGGCGTAAAGCAGTTGCCTCTGGCTCGCAGGTGGACAGGCAGGCCAATTAAGTGACTTGTAGCAGATGCAGCTGGGCCATAAAGCAAGCCAAATCAGACTACTACAAAATGACCCTTGCCTCCTCCTGGGGGAATGCCCGGTTGTTTGGGACAATATGAAGGAACTCAACAGCAAATCCTGGCTTTCTCCCCTCCCTACTAACTATCAACAATGTCCCACCACTGACCCACTGGCCATCGCCAACTGTCTCAACTTTTCTTTCTCTGACCTTAGTGCAGTACTCTCAAACAACTTCTTCGACCCACTCCTGTGACCCCAACCCTAACACCCAGCATCCCCCTTCCACCTCAGGGTAATCACTACAACTGAGGCAAGGCCTATCTCACTAACGTGCTCAGTGGCTCCTGCTATTGCAAAGATTCTTTTGATATGAGAATCCTCCATTTGGTCCTAGACACTGTTCTCTCCCCACTGACTGACCTAATTAACTGCTCCCTATGTCTGGGTCAGTTCCCGGTGACTTGGAAGACTGCCACAATCACCCCAATACTGAAGAGTGGTGACAGCTCCTCCCCAATAATTACTAACCCATCTCCATTCTCCCCAACTCTCAAAAGCCCTTGAAAAATTATAGCCACTCAACTCACTGAATACCTGCTTGCACATAACCTTCTTTTCAGGGAGCAGCATGTTCTTCAGGCTGGCCACAGTACTACTATGGCCCTTACTGGTTCTCTAATTTTATTCACTCTGCCCTAGATAGAAAACACCTTGCTGGAACTGTCTTCATCAACCTGTCAAAGGCTTTGATACAGTCTCCCACCCCTACTTTTAAGTACTCTCTGCCACATAGGACTGTCCCAGAACCCATCTCTTGGTTTACCAGTTACCTCACAGCTAGATCTCAATGCGTCAAAATAAACCACACCCTCTCAACCACCCTGCTGGTCCACTCTGGGGTACCCCAGGCTCCATCCTCATCCCTCTATTATTCAGCATCTACCTAAATGCCCTGTCCAATTACTGCTCTGGCAACCTATTACTCTATGTGGACAATGCGGTTCTTTTTGCCTCACACCCTGATCCCGCAGTCTTGCAGTCCTCCCTCCAACATGCATTTAACCAGATTAAAAATTGGTTCATAGACCAAAGACTTGTGTTCAATGTAAAAAAGACAAAGACCATGCTCTTTGCCCACTGACAGAACAAGAACAAGAATACGCAGCTAATAATCTGCTCCCACTCTCTTGTTCTGCTAGAACAGGTCCACATATATAAATACCCAGGCCTTACATTTGACTCCAGCCTCTCCTTCCACATACACATTAGCACTCTATCCTCAGCCATAAATGCCCATATAGGACTATTGTATTGGCACAAAGATTGCTTACCCAGAAACTCTTAATCTGGCTGTTACCTCCTGAGTCCTCTCTCTAGTTGATTATGGGCTCCAGGATCCTAGGTGATAGGCTTAAATGCTTCATTGGCAAGTATTTAAACTAGCCAGGGAGGCACTAGAAAGGAGCAGGGAAATCCTAGCTCCCCAAAAAAGTCATGGTAGTAAGTGCAGTAAACACCAACATAGAGATGTTGACAGGGAGAAGGGCAGGGGTAAATGGAGAAAGTTACAAAGGCAAGAAGGACAGGGATGGGGCAAAAAGGAGTAAGGCCATCAGGAAATGGAGGATAATGAGTACCAATGCCCATAGCCTGGGCAACAAGCTTCCTGAACTGGCGGCCTTGATGGAAGATGGATGCCTGGATATCGCAACAGTCACAGAAACATGGTACACAGAGAACCATGACTGGGATGTTAACATACCAGGGCATGTAACCTACAGGAGAGACAGGGAGGGGAGAAGAGGGGAAGGAGTAGCTCTCTATGTAAAGGAAGGGATAAAATCAACTGAATAAAAGAGTAAACAGGGAGGAGAGGAGGCACTGTGGGTCACCTTGGAGACTGGAAGTGGCACCACTATCCGCACAGGGGTTTTATACAGACCCCCAGGTCAGGGGAAGGGAATGGACAAGGATATGATAGAAGGCATTCTTAGGATGGCAGAGAAAGGGGAGATACTGTTGATGGGAGACCTGAATATGCCAGATGTTAACTGGAGCACACATGCTGCAACCACATCCAAGAGCAGGGCCATTCTCTATGCCCTACAGGTGGCATGCCTCAGACAGCTAGTTTCGGAACCCACTCATGAGGGAGTAATCTTAGACCTCATACTCTCAAATGGGGACAGTGAGTGGATCTCAGATCTAGAAGTGGGTTGCTATCTGGGAACAAGTGACCATCAAACAGTGTGGTTCATGTTAAACTCAGCTACAGAGTCAAGCCATACAAAAGTGAGGGTACTGGAGTTCAGGAGGGCTGACTTTGGCAAGATGGGAGAGTGCCTCAGAAAAGCACTAGCAAACAGGCTAGAAGGAGGGGTGGAGCAACAGTGGGGAATCATCAAAACTGCCATCACAGAGGCAACAAGCCTGTGTGAGAAGCAAATAAACAAACAAAATGAAAGAAAAAGCCACTATGGTTCTCAAAAGAGGTGGCAGGGAAAGTCAGGGAGAAAAAAATAGCATTCAGGAAGTATAAGGAAACACAGAAGGAGCAGGACAGAGAGCTGTACCAATTAAGGCAGAAGGAAGCAGAGAGGGAAGTCAGAATAGCAAAGGCTCAAACTGAGGAGAGGATAGCCAACTTGGTTAAGAGGGGATAAAACCTTTTATAGGTACATCAGGGAGCGTAGAAAGACAAGGGAAGGGATAGTGAGGCTGAATAGAATGAGCGATTGGGTGGGCAGAGGGGATAGTGAAAAAGCAGGGATACTGAATGAATATTTCTGCTCAGTATTCACAAAAGAGGAGGGGGAGGTGTCTAATCCAATTAACAGAAGCACTCTGGATAGGGGGTCAATCCCAGTCCTTTCACAGAAGAAAGGGTTCTGAAAGAAATCCTAAAACTGAAGGTGGACAAAGCAATGGGACCTGATGGAATTCACACCAGAATTCTAAAAGAATTAAGGGGAGAGCAAGTGGAACCGCTGACTACCCTTTTTAACAAATCATGAGAGGATGGTGTGGTACCCAAGGACTGGAGGAAGGCAGATGTGATTCCCCTTCACAAAAGTGGGACCACTGACAGAGGCAGGAAACTACAGACTTGTCAGTTTGACCTCTGTGGTAGGGAAAGTGATGGAATCACTTCTGAAGAAAAGAATTGCTGAGTACATAGAGGCCAGTGGGGCACAGGACCCAAGGCAGCATGGGTTCACAGTGGAAAGGTCATGTCAGACGAATCTAATTGTTTTCTTTGACTGAGTGACCAAAGTAGTAGACTAGGGAGGGGCTGTGGACATGCCCTACCTAGACTTTAGCAAGACATTTGACACAATCCCACACAAAAGATTAATAGTCAAATTAACCAGCCTGGGAGTGGGTCCCAGGGTGGTAGCCTGGGTAAAACATTGTCTGGACAACAGGACACAGAAGGTAACTGTAAATGGAGTCCACTCTGAAGAAAGAGGAGTTACTAGTGGGGTACCACAGGGTTCAGTACTGGGTCCAGCCCTTTTTAATGTCATTATAAGTGACATTGCAGAGGGACTGGAAGGAAAAGTATGCATCTTTACAGATCACACAAAGATCTGCAACAGGGCTGATATACAAGGAGGTGTGGAAAGGATGAGAAGGGACTTGACAAGGTTGGAGGAAGGGTCAGAAGTATGGCAGCTAGGATTCAATGCAAAGAAGTGCAAAATAATGTACCTGGGAAACAAAAACCCAGGGGAAGATTACACAACGGGGGGTAGTAACAAAAACAAAAAAGGAAAGGGACCTGGGGACAATCATATCAGATGACCTTAAGGTTAGCAAGCAATGTGAAAAGGCAGTAGGGAGAGCTGGGGGTACACTGGGATGAATTGGGAGAGGCATCACCAGCAGAAAACAAGAAGTTGTTATCCTCTGTACAGACAGTTGGTGAGACCCCATCTGGAGTACTGCATCCAGTTCTGGAGACCCCATCTCCACAAGGACATAGACAGGATAGAGGCAGTCCAGAGGAGGGCAACTAGAATAGTACAGGGTCTGCAAGAGAAGCCATATGAGGAGAGACTACAAGACCTTAATATGTATACCCTTGAGGAAAGGAGGGAGGGGGGGCATGATAGAAACATTTAAGTACCTCAGTGGAATCAACAAAGTCCAAGAGGGTAGCATATTACAGAAAAAGAGACATGCAAGAACAAGGGGACACAATTAAAAGTTGGGGGGCAGTTCAGGGGCAATGTGAGGAAGTATTTTTTCACAGAGAGGGTAGTGGATGCATGGAACAGCCTTCCTGAGGAGGTTGTGGGGTCAAAAACTATGGAAGAATTCAAGAATATATGGGACAGACATAAGGCAATTCTAGTGGGGGTAGGAAGAAACAGGCTGTTGGTTGACTAGGATCTGCTGCTTATCCTGTAGATAGGAAATGGGCAGACTAGGTGGGCCAGCGGTCCTTATCTGCCATCAAAGTCTATGTTTCTATGTCTGCTGACCAAACAGCCCTTAACAAAATCCATCTGGCCATACACAAAATGTGCGGACTCCTCTCTGGGTGGACAAGCGTACCCACACTGTATGCCCTGACAAATCTCTTCACATTGGATGAAAGGCTACTTTATCAGACATGCCTCCTCATTAAGAAAATACACCTTGGACCTGTCCCTCTGGGGGGGTCTCTGACTCCTCCTATATTCCCACACACCTTGGTGAACACCGCACTGCCAACAAACAGGTGTGGTCCATCCCAAGGGCCCAAATCTCTTTAGCCCAAAGGCCATTCCCACACAGAGTCCCAGTTTTGTACAACAAACTCCCCTCTGATGTCTCCTCCAGCTCCAATTTAGGACTGTTCAAACTAGTCCTTAAAGAACACATTCTTGCTTCATGGCACTGCCAATGTATTAGCTAGTTTTGGGTTCTCTAGCAATCATATTATGGACCCAATCCTCTTCTGAGCTCTTACTGACTTGACACTGCCAGTGCCCTAGGCAGCACCTGACATTGTCAACACACTTGCCTGTCTCTCTCAAACTACTGGAATTATTATGCTAAGCCTCACCAGTGATGTAACCTGCTGCTGATAACTATCTGCTTCCACCTCTGCAGAACTAATATTACATGGCTACTAAACAATACCTCTTGACAATGCCTCCTTGGCTGCACTCACAAGATATCTGCCTAATTCACCACCTTACTGTAAATCTCAAATATTGCTACTCTCTCTCTCTCTCAGCAAAGCTTATTGTTTCTCTTGAAAACTGTAAACCATAACTGCCTGTAGCACATTCAATGCAATGTATACCTGTTCATGATTTTGCAAGATTGTGTAATTGTCAAAACTGTAACATGCAGCTGCCTTGTAACCCTTCTATGCTATGTCTGTAAGTGTTGAATGTATGTACTGTTTCTTCTGATGTGGAGCCTTTGTAAATGAGTCTGTGACTCAGAGGTTGTAGTTCCCAAGAGTGTTAAATAAATAAAATAAAATAAATAAATCCACAGCATGGTCCTATCCATTTCCCTCATCACTCATTGAAAGAAAACCATCATATTTGTAAGGAGGGAATTGGGGCTGGGAAGGGTCCAACAGACCAACAGAGACATGATTACATATTATAAGAAGGGGACTGAGGCAGAGAGGTCCGCTAGACCACCAGAGACATGTTTATTTTTATAAAAGGGATTGGGGCTGGGGGTTGGGGGGTGCTAGACCACCAGAGACATGATCATTTTCCTTAAAAGAGGATTGGGGATAGGGAGACCATGGCACATGTTCCTTCCCAACCAGGGTGGCTCTAATAGTGGTACAAGTGGACTACCCTCAAAGAGGGTGAAAACTCTAAGGGATCTTAGAATTCACTCTTTGGGAGGATTTTCAGAATCCCAAATTAGGGATATGCAGCTTGCATCTGCTGCATGCCCCTAGCACCATGCCACAGGCCATTTTGTGCCACAAGGATGGCACAAGCCCCCTTTGGTGCATGCAGCCAGTGGTTGGCGCAAGCTGCTTTTGTGAATTGTACCCCACTCATCTTTTGGCGCAAGGGGCACTTTGCGCCATTCTTTATGGTTCAGTCCCCTTGCACCATTCAGGGGGCTTTGAGAATCAGGCCCACAGTTGTTAAAGTCAACTAGGGCAGTGGCTAAGGACATTCCAGAATAAAATCCATGCTGGTTCTTTGTTAACAAATCATTTTGCTCCGAATAGGAATATAATTGCTGATGTGCCAGCATTTTAAAACTTTACAGATGAATGGCAACAAAGAGACTGGATGATAATTCAAAGGATTTATAGAATCTCCACCCTTGAAAACTGAAATTATTTTACTTATTTTCTAAGACTCAGGAAACATGCATTGTTGAAGACTCCAATTGAAAAAATGGTATAGTAGGGACTATTACATCATCTCCAAGTTTTAGAAATTTAGCTTCAGTGATGTCATAATCTTTAACTTTATTTGTTTTTAATGATTTCAGTTGTTTTGTAACTTCCTTTTCTTTTATAATCTACAATCTAAAAGGAGGAATACTTTTGGGTCCTGTCATCCAATTATTTGAATTACTCTGCACATCTTGATTTATTTTGGACAAAATGTTGTCTTGTGCAAGGGGTTTAGATGATGTCAAATTTAGATCTGACAGGTCAATAATGTAGTAACTGAAAATTTCCGTGATCTTCAGCGGTTCTTGGATTGTACACCCACGTGTTTTAACTGGGTGACCTACAGTAAAACAGAATTTTGATACAAATGTGCACCAACCACGGCGCACATAGAGAATTGCCATATTATGGAGTTTGCGGAAAATGAATAAGTAGACAAGTATTTTAAACATAAAAGTGTGCTCAGACACTCAAGTAAATATGTTGTTAGACAAAGCACATATTCTACATTACACTTTTTTTGTGCAATTTATTTACCTTGTTCAGATGCAACATCTCATTTCCAATGGGGTACTGATTCTACCCAGTTTTTGAAGCTGAGTGGACTGGAATAGAGATGAGCAAAGTTGGGAAATGTTGCTCATCATATTAATCCTTGAATTTAGGTCCAGTTCACAGACTTTTACTGCGTTGCAAAGTGCAAAGTTCTGCCCACAGTGCAAATTTTGCCCATGAATGGTGGAATTTTGCATTTTGCAGGTGAAATTGCACACTTTGTGGGTGAACTCTTCACTCAGTGTACAACATTCTACAAAAAAGAAGGTGAATTTTGAGGCTAATGGCAAAACTTCGCGTTTGCTCTATGGAGGCGAATTTGCCAACTTCGACAGAACTTTGCCAGCAAATTAAAACTTCACAACATCTCTAGACTGGTGCTCTATTTGGTTAAGAGGCATCTCCAAGGTCACAAAGTGAGTTATTGGCTCTAGTATAGTTTGAACCTGTGGTCTTTTGGTTCCCATATTAGTGTTCTAACCCCTAGATACACATTAGCTATATCTAGATTTATACAGCTTTACATTTCAGCATCATGCATGTGATATCAGCCTTTCACAAGAGAGAGCTTTGTTTCAAATGTGCAGTAAACATGGCTAATGGAACAAACTGCCATACTACTGTATATAAATAGTAGAAATCAGAAAGTAGACAAATATTGTAATGTGACAGAAGAGCTGGTCCATTCAGGTTGTAATTGTGTCATATACAGCATGTTCTTCACTGCATGAGGCATGTGTTGTCACTCTGGAGCTAGAAAAAAATAGCAGCAAACATGGCTCACTGAAGTAATTGTCACACAATTTATTAATTAAAAATAAATTAATAGACATTTATTTTATTGTAAAATTCACTGGGCTATGCATTTTATAATGTGTATATAATGTACACAATTTTACAGGTACTTTTTTGCATCATGCATGTACCACCAGCCTCGTCTAAGACAGAATTTGGTTAGAAATGGGCACCAAACATGGCTCTTGGAGTCAATTGCATTTGTATATACTTGTAATTAGTGAGAAAAGAATAAGTAGACAAGCATACACTGAAATGACTCCCCAGGCCATCACAGTTATGCTGCATGAGTACTTTGAAGGCAGTCACAGAAACATCACTGTTGCTTTTGGTCATGACCCCTTGAATGTCTGGTGGCTGAGAAAGAGAGTGGATTACCTAGGCCAGAATTATCACTTGCAGTATGACATGCCCTTTTCCAGTACTTAATCAGACTGTGTGCTCAGCACTACTGGCGTCATAGTAAGTGAATGAAGAGCCATCCAATTTCCAGTGATTGTGAAGAACCAACACTTAAAATGAAAATGTAATATTTCTACAACATCTACCCTGACATTTATCAACTTCATTACCCTACATTAAATCAAAGAACATAAAGGCTTGCCAATGTCAGCAATGGATAGGAGGATATGGTATGGGAAATGGAGTGTAAAATTCAAGCTCCAATGAATTCAGTGATGTAGGAAAGTAAGACTTATTTATTTGCACAGGCTATGTCTGGGGTTTGCTGGGACAGCTGGAAAGTTATCTTGCCCCTCACCCTCACATTATATATATAGTGTAGCCTTTCTTCTTTTTTCTCACACACAGTAGTAAATTATTTGAAGATATAAGCTTGAGCTGCAAGCTGCATGGAGAGGTTGTCTGTGAAGCATTTAAAATGATCCATTACTGGTAAAAGATTTAACAGCAGATAAATCGTTCCACTCATTAGAGCTTTCAGCCTGAAAGTATTATTTGTTTTAACTTCAGTGGACAAAACAAACAAGTCAGTGGCTGATTAAGCAGCTAATCTTGATAAAACCTAGAGCAATCATAAGATTACCCTTTGTACTTCAGTAAAACAATGTTGCAGAGCAATACCTAAATTATGGACGTAACTGGGATCAAAGTACACTTTATACTGATAGCAAATCTAAAGACAGCTTTTCCTAATGTTCACAGAACCACATAAGAGAAGGATATTCCCTAACCATGATTTTTTTGCATAGGTGAACAGATCCTACAGCTCCTGAATTCCATGTACTTATTTTAGGGCATGTTATTAAGGGGATGCAACAAATAAAAGATTGGGCTACTCTGAAATAAGTCTGACATTCTCTGAACATTAATTTATTTATTTTTATTTAAGAGTTTCGCCAGGAAGGGCACACTGAACAACAAGTTGCTTGTCTCACAGTGTGTCCGAGGGTGGGGGTAGAGGCATACAATAAACATAATCAGCACAACAGTATACATTGCCAATATATATGAATTGGAGACATACAAATAAGTCATAAGCAAACAACAAAACAGTATATAATGGTAGTTATGCATGAATTACGTTACCAAGTAGAAAACGATTAACAAGCAGTAACAGGCATCAACAAATTACAGTTGGTATGTATATTCCATTACATCATAGAAACATAAAAACATAGAATTTGATGGCAGATAAGGACCACTTGGCCCACCCAGTCTGCCCATTTCCCTACCTAATGGATAAGCTGCAGATCCTAGCTAACCAACAGCCTACTTCTTCCTACCCCACCCCCTAAAATTGCCTTATGACTCTCCCATGCATTCTTGAATTCCACCACTGATTTTGACTCCACAACCTCCTCAGGAAGGCTGTTCCATGCATCCACAACCCTCTCTGTGAAAAAATACTTCCTCACATTACCTCTGAGCCATCCCCCCTCTAGCTTCAAATTGTGCCCCCTTGTTCTTGCACACCTCTTTTTCTGAAAGATGCTACCCTCTTGGACTTTGTTAATTCCCTTGAGGTACTTAAAAGTTTCTATCATGTCCCCCATGTCCCTCCTCTCCTCGAAGCTATACATATTAAACTCCTTAAGGCTCTCTTGATATGTCTTCCGGTGCAGACCCTGCACCATTTTAGTTGCCCTCCTCTGGACTGCCTCCATCCTGTCTATGTCTTTGAAGAGACTGGGTCTCCAGAACTGCACGCAGTACTCCAAATGGGGTCTCACCAGCTGTCTGTACAGAGACATAACAACTTCCTGTTTTCTACTGGTGATGCCTCTCCCTATGCATCCTAGTATCGCCCCAGCCCTCCTTACTGCCCTCTCACATTGCTTGCCCACCTTTAGGTCACCTAATATGACTACCCCCAGGACCCTTTCCTCTTTTGTTGTTGTTAGTATCTCACCCCCAATTATGTACTCTTCCCTGGGTTTTGTTTCCCAGGTGCATTACTTTGCACTTAATAGCACTGAATCTAAGTTGCCATACATTTGACCATTCCTCCAACCTTGCAACTCTCTTCACATCCTTTCCACCCCACCTTGTGTATCAACCCTGTTGCAGATCTTTGTGTCATCTGCAAAGAGACATACTTTTCCTTCCAGTCCCTCTGCAATGTCACTTATAAAACATTAAAGAGGACCGGTCCTATTACTGAACTCTGCGGTACCCCACTAGTAACCCCCTTCTTCAGAGTAGATTCTGTTTACTATTACCCTCTGTGTCCTGTTCTCCAGCAGTTCTTAACCCAAGCTACCATCTTGGAACCACTCCTAGGCTGGCCAACTTGTATATTAATCTTTTGTGTGGGACTGTGTCAAATGCCTTACTAAAGTCTAGGTAGGCCATGTGCACAGCCCCTCCCTGATCTACTACTTTGGTCACCCAGTCACAGAAATCTATTAGATTCATCTGACATGACCTTCCCGCTGTGAATCCATGCTGTCTTGGGTCCTGTGCCCCTTTGGCCTCTAGGTACTCAACAATTCTTTCCTTCAGAAGTGATTCCTTCATTTTCTCAATCACTGAGGTTAAACTAACAGGCCTGTAGTTTTCTGCTTCTGCCCTGCTCCCACGTTTGTGAAGTGGAATAACATCTGCCCTCCTCCAGTCCTCAGGTACCACCCCATCCTCCCATGATTTATTAAAGAGGGCAGTCAGTGGTGTCACTAGTTCTACCCTTAGTTCTTTTAGAATTCTGGAATGAATCCCATTAGGCCTCATTGCTTTGTCCACCTTCAGTTTTAAGAGTTCTTTCAAAACCTTTTCTTCTGTGAATGGGATAGTATCAACCCCCATATCCAGAGTGTTTCTATTGTTTGGTTTAGTTACTGCCCCCTCTTCATTTGTGAATACTGAACAAAAATATTTGTTTAGTATCTCTGTCTTTCACAGTCACCCTCTGCCCAACCCCCTCCCCTTTATTAAGTCTCACTATCCCTCCCTTGGTCTTCCTTTGCTCCCTGATGTACCTATAACAGATTTTATCCCCCTTCTTAACTGAGTTGGCTATCTTTTCTGTGGTTTGGGCCTTTGCTGTTCTGACTGCCTTTCCTGCTTCCTTTTGCTTTAACTGATACAATTCTCTGTCCTGTTCCTTCTGTGATTCATTGTACTTCCAGAATGCTCTCTTTTTCTCCCTAACCTTCCCTGCCACCTCCTTTGAGAACCATAGTGGTTTCTTACATTGTTTTATTTTGTTTATTTGCTTCACACAAAGGCTTGTTGCCTCTGTGATGGCAGTTTTGATTATTCACTATTGTGAACAGAAGTTCCACAAGTGCAGCAATAGGTTAACTATTACAGCCCATTTAGATGCAACATGGTCTGCTCAATTGCAGTTGCAGTTCACAGATAGATAATTGTGTAAGGCTGAGGAGATAGAGGAAGGGGAAGAAAAAATGCCAATCTGGGGGGGGGAGGGAATTCCACAATTTAGGGAAGTTGTATGAGAAGGCTGCCTGACTGACAGTAGTCATACAGCATGGGACACCTAAAGTACGTCAAACTGAGGACATAAGTGAATGGGTGGATGGTGGGGGGATTGTTACAGAAGAGGTGAGATAAGTAGGGAGGGAGCCAAACCAGAATTTGGAGACAAATTTAGCACAATAGAGGAGACGTCTGTTATCAAGAGATGGTAAAGCCAAAGCGTGGTAAAGTTGACCATGATAAATGAGGTAGGAGCATTGAGTGTGAAGTGGTAGAAGGAGTTAAAGAGGGTGTCCAATCTGGCTAGGGAGATCTTAGCAAGGCACTGTAGACTATGTCACAGTAGTCAAAGATGGGGAGGATCATCTTCTGGACAAGTTCACACCTAGCCGGGAGAGATAGGCTGTTCTGGTTCCTAAATAGTGTGCCTAACTTGGGGCTCAGATTTTTAAGGATGGTGTCCATGTGAACAGAGAAGGTGAGGTGTTAGTCAAGTCAAACCCCCAGATATCTGAATGAGGAGGTGTCCTCAAGGACTTTCCCATTGAGGATGTGGAAAGTTTGTATGAAGGGTAGCCTTGAAAGTCTCTGCCTAGTGCTGAAGGTCATGGAGACAGTCTTCTTGGCATTTAGGAAAACCTGATGTGAGTGAAACCAGCACTGAACATTGTTGAAATCGTTCTGAAGTCTGATTGCAACATCGGTGATGGAGTGGCTGGAGATGTAATGGACCTGCATATATGAACAGAGGTGGATGTTCAGACAGATGGCAAGTCATTGCAAAAGATGGAGAAGAGTATGGGGCCCAACACTGATCCCTGCGGGACTCCTGTGTCGACAGGGAGGGTTGAGGAAATTGAATCAACTATTCTAACTGACTGGATCTAACCTACCAGGTAGGTACGAAATCAGTTTGTGGTGGCAGCCAACAAGCCTGCAGTGGAGAGAGAGTGTAACAGGACAGAGTGGGAGACAGTGTCGAAAGCCTTGACTAGGTTGACAAAGATGGCGGATGTGATTTGACCACTGTCGATCCCAGTGAGGATGGAGTCTGTGTGCCTAATCAGGGAGGTGGTGGTGGAGTAGTTTTAACAAAAGCCAGATTGGAACGGGGTGAAAAAGTTCGAGTGAAAGAGACAGGCAAAGAGTTGGGTAAGAACTAGGTGTTCTTGCAGCTTATCGAGGGTGGGAAGTAGGGATATGGGGCGATAGTTCCCAGAGAAGGATGGGTCACTGCCCATAGGGAGGGGAAGAACAATAGCATGTTTCCAGACAGAGGGGATAGCTTCCAATGTGAATAAGAGGTTCAGTAGCTCTGTCAGTGGGGAAGAGATAGCCATAGCAGAAAGGTAAAGCAGCTTGGGGTCCAGCCCTTCAGGCGAACTGCCTTTAGAAGGGTTTATGGTAAGCAGGGCATCCAGGGTGTCAGAGGGTGTTATGTTAGTGAATGAGAAAGGAGAGGGCTGGGGATATGCGTTTGGTGAGTTAGGGGGATGATCAGACTAAGGAGACAGTAAGGAGAATAGAAGGGCAGAGGCACAGGAGGTGAAAAAAGAATTAAATTCAGAGGTGACACTCAAGTGGTCAGTGGTGATAGTGTTGTTTATAGTGAGAAGGGGGTAGGAGGAAAAGAAGGGGGGAGGGAAAGTGAATGACTTTCCAAAATTTTAAGGGGCTGTTTATGTTCAATTGAAAGGTTGTGGTAAAGTAGTTGGCTTTAGTCAAACGAGTAGCTTTGGTGCATTTGTTGTGAAGCTGATGATACTGTAGTTGTCATAGTCTTTCTGGGGTTTGGAGATTTTGTGTTGCTTCCAGGCTTGGTCCCTTGCTCTTTGGCATGCTATGAGTTCCGGTGTGAACCAAGGAATGTGGTTCCCGCGGACTCTAATTTTGCATAGAGGGGCATGCGGTTCCAAACTTCAAGAAATTTACCTTTGAAATGTTCTGCGGCTATGTCGATTGTGTTCACTGAGGTTATAGGAGACCAGTTTGTGTATGATAGGTCAAGTAGGAGCAGCCCAAGTGCATGGATTTGTATAGGCGAGTCACTAAGAGTTGGTGGGGACTTTGGTACCGTGGATTTTGTGTACTAGGAAGATCATGCGATGGTCGCTCAGAGCATCTGATAACACTCCAGATTTGATGAGTCTGTGTGGGTGGGACGTGAGCCCAGTCAATTAAGGAATGGTTGCTTGTTTTCAGGTTTATCCTAGTAGGTCCAAGGATGAGTTGGGTTAAATCATGGGCAGCAATGTTGTTTTACTTTGAGTCGGAAGGGATAACCAGTTTAGGTTAAAATCACCCATGATATAGGCTTCACCCGAGGAGGTGTGGGAAACTATGGTAGAGATGAGGTCAGCAACCAGAGAGGGGTTGAGGCCTGGGTGGCAGTAGTCCCCTGCAATAAAAATAGGGATTAAGAATGGGAAAGATAATTGTAAGATGAGTACTTCTTATGTTTTGGGGACAGAGGCGGAATAAATGGTAGTGAATTGGATACCCTAGGAGATGTATATTGCCACACCTCCACCTTCCGGACCGGTCTTGTCGTGAAATAGAAAAGCCCAGGATGGCGAGTGGCAGGTCACCTGTTTTATTATTTAGCCATGTTTCAGTCAGAAAAATTATGTCAGGGTTTAATGAAGCAACAAGGGGCTGAAGTAAGTTGATTTTAGGGAGAAGGCTACCCGTGTTTAGGCACAGAGATTTCAAACCTCGGGGCAAGACAGAGGGGTGAGTCAGCAGGGCTACAGGGGTGAATAGAGGCATTGTGCCATTTGGGAACAAGGACCAGGGTTAGGATTTATGTCTCCAGATGATAGGAGTAGGGGTGCAATGATTAAATAATGGAGATTAGCACTCATACCATGGTATCTTAGAGGCTCACCTAGTAGGAAGGGAGGGGGGACTGTCAGTAGGAGGGAGAAAACTAATGGTGTGTATAAGTGTACAGTGGAGAAAGATGAACATGAGAGAGGCACAGGGTCAAAGAGAGAAGTGATTCCAAGGAAAAGAAGGGGAAGAGGGGGAAACAGCATTGTTAGGGACCAAGTGGAGAAGTGTGGGAGGATGTGGGGGGGATTGCTGGTGAGGGGGAGGGAGTGGGAGTTGTTATAAGGAGGGGAAGAGTTAGGGAAATGAGGAGGGTTAGAAGAAAACTGAGAGAGTGCATGGTGAGGGAGGGAACAGGATGCAGAGTTGCAGAAGGGAGGGCTAACAAAGAACACCAGAGAAATAAAATAGTATTGGGTGGGTTGACAGTAGTACTGTGCCTAGAATGTACTAGTAGCACAAGACATGTGGATTGCTGATGACTACGTGACAGTGATCCCTCCCAGAAAACGATACAACAGACAGGCTTCAACATACAGCAGAACACAACCAAATCACACAGCCCTAAGCTCCCCTCCCCTGTAGACCAATGAAACAGACCAGCCCTGAGCAGTGTGCATGCCAATCCCACCCACAGAGCATTTATTTATTTTTCTTTTATTAAATATACTTTATTAAGTTTTCAAAAATACCTTGATGGGTACATTAAAACACAAGCAAATCTACAGAACAGAAAGCAGCACTGTATCAGAAGGTCCCCCTCTCCTCCCCTTCCCCCAATAGAAAAAGAAGAAAAAACACTGTATTCACCGCCTCCCTACACAACAGATATAATCATTCTCAGAGGGCATAAGAAATGCTATTAAACAGTCATATCAGATAGGTATAATAACAACTAAAGTCATAAAAATATTATATAGCGGAGTAATAAAGTAAAAACTTTAAATATGAAGGGGAAAAGACTTAAAAGTTACAGAAATGTACATCACTTCCCAGCAATAAATGAAAGAAAAGGATCCCACAGGGATAGAAATTGTGGTAAATTATGATGTTTTTTTTTTAGTATTATTTCTTTATCCCCACACTGGTCCCTTAGATCTCTCTCTCCAGCTCTTGCTCATTTACCCTCAATGCCCCACTCAGCCCGAAACCTTCCGGTGCACTGTCTCTCTCTGAATCCATTCCATCTCCGCCAGGCTACAAGCCTTCCCAGCTCTGAGCCCCTGAGTAGGGGCCGCCAGCTCCTCTGGTGATCTATCTATAGGGTCTAAGCTACAGTCCAGAGGCTGGAAAGAAGGATAAGTGCCCGAGTGAGTCTGGCATTGAACATGGTTGGGGAGTGGTGAGCAGGCCTTCACCTACCATGATACCAGCTATTTTCCCTTTTCTTGGTTGCCCCAGGAGATTGGATGTGCAATGACATCCAGCTTGAGATGAGCACACTCCCGCACCCGCCCACAGGATGTCCACCACATCGCCCATACCCTTATGTTGTATCTGCTGTCTTGGATCTCCAGCCACTTCTAGAGGTCACACCTACAGTGACCAACATTACCTCCCCCCTCCCAGGAGAGGAGAACAGTCTGTGGATGCTCAATCCTCCCCTGCCCCTGCCAACCCCGATGACCCAAGTCAGCTCCCGAACCCGGGTCGCCAGTATGGTGCAAGGTGTGGCATTCAACACCTCAACCCTCAGCGCCACCAGGTCGGCCTGATAAATTATGATGTTGTACTGCTATAGCTCTTTCTGTATTCACAGATAGCAAAGCCTCTTGAATCCACTACCTATAAGCAGGGCCCCTACTTTTCTACGGCACAGTGGGACCAAGTTCTGCGGCAAGACTACTATTTCTTCATGGCGTGATTTGTAATTTCATGTGAAGTTCTGCAGCACTAATAAACTACCACATCACAGTGACAGCTTGTCATCCTGACTTCACTTTCATGGCAGTTTTTATAGCAATCAGGATGGTGGAAAGCACAGTAACACTAGTTCAAAAAATAACAGACTTATAAAAATAATTTTATGCCTAAAAAAGCAAAACAAATGTCTCTCTCTCTTAAGGTCCTAGCCTGTTGCATAAATGACATATGCAGAGGTGATCTTATGTGATAAATAAGGTATTTCTATATGCATGCTAGCTATCCCACTAATGAGGTTTCCACTGTCTATGACTTATATATTTGTATGTGCTTTCTACACCACTCATGAGGTTCCCACTGTGTATCACTTATATATTTATATGAAATCTGTAACATACATACAAATGTGTGTGTGTGTGGTGAAGAGACAGATATACTGTGTGTGTGTGTGTGTGTGTGTGTGTGTGTGTGTGTGTATGTATGTATGTATGTATATATTTTTAATTTCCATGAACTTGCATCCTCATTCATACAGGTCTCATTAGAAATGGAATAGAGGAGTTATTGCAAAACTCATTTTTGATGTCAACCTGCTTTCCTGACACTGTGTAACACCATCAGGCCATGACATGCATGTGAACCGATTGTGAGATAGAGCTCTCCAGACCAGCACAATGTGTCCACCATATGACAGAACACTGCACCATACCTTCCCAGACTCTGAGGCGGTAATGTGTTCCACCAATCCTTCATGCCCAGCCAGCTCCCAGAGCTAATCTCTGAACCTGAGTTGCCGCACGGAAACACAGCATGCTTACCCTCTGGCCCAACAGCTGTCCCTGCACATAACATTTCTCCATAACTTCTAGGTGATTCTATCAACCAATGACAATATGTAATCAATAACCCTAGCAAAAATGCATACAGTGCAATCATTTATTTAACAGGTCTATTCTTTCAACAGGTCTACACATTATTATATTCCACTTTTCTGGACATAATTACTTTATTTTCTTAAAAATTACAGTTAAATTCATATTACCAATATTACCAGTTATTCATTTCAAATGGCTTCTCTATACCTTAAAGGCACAAATAGGTTTGTACAAAGTGAGGTATGGACTTAACAGGTCTGTGCTATTGACAAGGTTTTGTTAAAGTTGGCCCTAGTGCAATAATGTAAGACTGAAAATTGTATTAGGCTGTAGTGCAGGTTGAGCAAATATCACCATGCCTGATGTGCAGTGCCACCATCTCTGGCAGTGGGGCTGTGTAGATAAGTGACTGTTCATTTCTGTTGCAGATTGCAGCCATTTCATTAGCTAATATATGGATGTTATAGCAATGATAACATCATATTCTGAATATATAGGGGTTTAGGATATAAACAGAGGGGAAAGGAACCAGATTCTATGGAAAAACAGAAATATTAATAAAAAATCAACAAGAAGAGTGAATTCTGTGGCACCGCAGAAGTTCTGCGGTAGATTGTAAGTTCTGCGCAAAATTCTGCAGCTGCAGAATTCTATGGGCCTTGCTTATAAGTAGGTAAACTACTAGAAAGCCAGTGACTCATTATCAAAAGTTTGGTGACAACTCTTATCAGTGCCATATAACCCTTATCTTTGGCCAAACCAATATTTGCATAATTACCAATACCACAAATCTCTAAAGTAAAATAATTAGTATGCACAAAACATGGTGTAAAAGATTGTACAATAATATTCCCAAAAACTGCCACATTGGGACAAGTCCACAGCATATGGTATAATGAACCCTCCCTCTGAAGACATCTGATACATTGAACTTCAGTCAATTTATTCATCTGATGGTGTTTTAATGGAGTATAGGTGTTATGTATGCCCTTAAAGTGAACTAATCATAATCTATCTTGCTTCACATAACTGTAGACATTATACCAAATCTGTTTCCAAACATCTGGGTCATAACCCAAGGCAGCAGCCTCTGTTGCCAATAAAGCTATAGGGAGCAATTGTTCCAGATATGACCCATAGTTCTTATATGCTTTAGATTTCGTCTGACCTGAACTATCATTTCTGAAATTTTCTGAAACAGGGTACTGACAGAGTTTGTCCAGGGTGGATTCCCCAGGAAACCTCCAAACAATGGTTAATCTGCAGATATTTAAAACCTTTAGTTGCTGGGAGGTGGTGCATTACACGAAATTCTGAAAAAGGAAGAATCTTGTGTTGCCAACAAAATCTGACAGTTTAAATGGTTGCAATTCCTGCCAAAAGACTGGTACTAACACTTTCCCACCTAGCAGAATGTTAGGATTCCTGAAAAGTGGCTGTCCAAATCTTTTCTGACTGAGAGTCTAAGAAACTGGCACAGTTGAAGGTGAGACCAGAATGACCACTCTATAAGTGAATCTCTCAGGAAGATGGAAGCCCCTAACTGAGGCAAATAGCAGGGCAGGTGGTGTAATATGCTGCAGTTTCAGCCGAATCCATTCAATCACCAACCAATCAGGTGATTTGATTCCAGAACTGTCTGAGATGTACCATCTAAAATATATAACCCCATGGAATGCTAAATAATAAAGGAATACATGAGGTAAATAAAGTCCTCATTGTTCTTTTGTTCTATAAAGTTATTCAAATGCCCTCCTGGGCTTTTTCCCTAACCAAAGAAACTGTGGCCAAAGAGTGTGTACTTTTATAAACCAATGTTTCGATAAATATATATTTAGCATTGAAAGTGCATGCATTCATTTGGGAAGAACTACCATCTTCAAGATATTCACCTGCCCCCACAGGGAATATGGGATATGTTGCCATCTGAGTGGGTCCTGTTCCATCTGAGAGATCACCCAGTCTACATTAAGTTTCTTCAGGGTGTTAAGATTAGAAGCAAGCTCAATTAATAAAGTAAGAGATTTAGATGCCCACTTTAAACCAAGATCTGAAATGTCTGCCTGGGAACAATCAGTTGTTAAAGACAAAACAATGGTTTTATGCGCATTCAACTTGTAACCTGAAAGAGTACTAAATTTTGAAATTAGGTCTAGAACTGCTGGAAGAGATGAGCTCCAGTTTGATAGATGAAGCAGCACATCATCTGCGAACATCGATAATTTGAATTCATAAGGGCCGACCTTCATTCCTGTTATCCCTGAAGAAGCTTTTATTTTTCAGGCCAGGGGTTCAATATATAAATTAAATTACATAGAGGAAAGGGAACCCTTAGTGAGTGCCACTGTACAAGCAAAAGCAAAGGAGCTCACTCCATTACTTTAAACGGATGCAGTGGGACACCTGTAAAAAACTTTAAGCCAAGTAATAAAGTCTTCTGGCAGGTCATACCTAGGCAGGAAATCAAACATGAAATTCCAAGCCACCCTGTCAAAGCCTTTTCTGCATCTAGGAACAAGCACCCCACTGGCACTCCCCTTCCCAGATGTGGAAATCAGGTGAAGTATTTTAGGGAGCGATCACTGGCTTGCCTCCCTGCACAAAGCCCACCTGTTCAGGTCCAATCAAATCTGCCCAAACTGTTTTAAGTTGGGATGCTAATATAGAAGCCAAAATTTTAATATCAATATTCAAGAGAGAAATAAGTTTATCTTTTTCTGGTAGTGTGGGGTCTCTCCCAGGTTTTGGTAAAACCACAATCCGGGCTTCGAAGAGGGACTTTTCTGTAACAGAATGTTGAAACATATAATTATATACTTCACATAACAAAGGAGCCAGTTCGGATTGGAATGTCTTATAGAATAAAAACTTATAGAAGAATAAAGAATAAAGTCTTATAGAAGAAAAAAACTTCTATTTTCTATTTTCTAACCCAGTGCAAGAGGAGAAACATTATCCCTAAAGGTCTTACTGTTTGGAATCCATTAAGAAATACAAACAATTCTACTTATGCAGAACAACTTTGTCATAGGACCTCTGAGAAACTGAGAAATCACAGGATTCACATGTCATATGCCCAAAAAGTTGTTCTTAACAAAGAGTTTGCTGAAATTGTAACCACTCTGGAAAGGGTGTCTGGGGAACCTATTCAGGACATCTTGGGAGAGATACACATTAACTACCAAAGGACCTTAAGAAAAGCCATGCTTGTGAAAAATAGGAAATTAGATGCCCTTCAACATACCATACTTCCTAACAACCATGAAGCACATAATGGAGTCACTGAACAACAACACAATACTGATGGGCACCTTTCAGTTGTTAATTTGTCCAACCACACACTGACTACTGGAGAACTGAATGTACTTTCAAAGGGCCTCACTTTCTGCCCAACAAAACCACTGGATAACATACTGTTTTGTAGTGAACTAGAGGAGTACTTCTGTAGATTGAGACTTAAAGAATTATTTCATGGCAGGGAAGAAATCACTGGTAGTGAAGACAGTGCAAACAGCAATAATGTAATGGATAAGAAAAAGGAATCTGATTTTACCCCTCAAGTGGGCGTAACAAAAAACTAGACAATTATATTAATTGTTTCCGCCAACAAGTCAGTGGTCAGATCCTTACCAGGCAAAAACAAACCCATTATAACCTTTCTCCACTGGAACGGAGAGCTATAGGGACACTGACATCAAACCACAACATTGTCATCAAAAAAGCTGATAAAGGTTCTGCAGTGGTGATTTTAAACAGAGAGGATTATATTACTGAAGCTAATAGACAGCTAACAGATCTTACATACTACAGAGAACTGGAGAGTGACCCCACTACAAGATATAAAGATGAACTATGTGACTTAATTAAAACTTTCCTGACCATGTCCGAGAGAAACTAACTCACCTCATCCCTGCTGAACCAAAGCCAGGGACATTCTGCATGCTGCCTAAAATACATAAACCTGGCAATCCAGGGAGACCCATAGTCTCTGGTAATGGTACCTTGACTGAGGGATCTCAGGGTTTGTAGAGACCATTTTGAAACCGCTGGTTATGGAAAGAGACAGTTATATCCAGGACACTACGCACTTTTTGCATGTACTTTCTGGTTATAAGGATTTACCACCTGATACCATTTTAGTAACAGTGGATGTAACATCCCTCTACACTAATATTCCACACACAGATGGCATTGCAGCATGCCTTAAATACATACATGAGAAAGGACCTGACCAAAACATCAACCCTGGAGTGGTGGGGAACTTATGGAATTCATTTTGACACAACAACTTCAACTTCAATGGTAAACATTATGTTCAAACTATGGGAACAGCAATGGGCACCAAAATGGCTCCACAGTATGCTAACCTCTTTATGGCTGACTTGGAGGAGGATTTTTTAAGGCAGTATCCCCACAAACCACTGGCTTATTTCCATTACATTGATGATTTGTTTATCATCTGGACGGAAGGCACAGATGCACTCAAAGATTTTCATCACAAACTTAATAATCTCCACCCTACCATAAAGCTTACCTTGGAGTACTCTACCACCAAGGTTAACTTTCTGGACACCACAGTCATCATTAAGGATGGAACCTTACATACATGTATTTACAGGAAGCCAACAGACAGACAGAGATACCTGCACAGGAAAAGTAACCACCCAAACCATACAAAAAAATCTGTCATATACAGTCAAGCACTTCGTTGTCAACGTATTTGTTCAAATGAGGATGACAGAGATACACATTTGGCTATGTTGAAAAACACCTTTATGGAGCAGGGCCACTCTTCCAGGAAATTGACAGGATAACAGAACGGGCAAACGCAAGTACCAAGACAACAACTACTTCAATATAAAGAAAAGACAGCTACAGAAAGAATACCCTTGGTAGTCACATATCATCCAGACCTTGAACGTCTCATGTAAGATTATTAAAGATCTCCACCCAATATTTAGTGAGGATGACACCTTAATTGTATTTTTAAGGAACTCCCACTACTGTCTCTAAACAACCACCAAATTTATCCAGCCTAATTATTAGGAGCAAACTTTCACCGGAACAGAATACCATGTCACACAATGGCACACGACCCTGCAATCAACGCCCTGTAAGACTTGTGGGCTCATTTCTACCTCAGACTGTGTGGTTACATCACAAAACAGACAATTCCAGGTGCATGGGAGTTATACATGCATGTCACGACATGTTGTTTATTTCATTCAGTGCAAGAGACGTCCACAAACAGGTTATATAGGAGAGACACGCCAACAGCTCCACACTAGGATGAACTCACACAGACATACTATTACAGCAAGGAAGACTGAAAAAACAGTGGGGCATCACTTCTCCCAGCCTGACCACTCAGTCTCAGATATGTCAGTAATGGTCTTAAAAGGAAATCTCAAAAACACACAACAGAGATGAGCTTTTGAGATTAAACTTATTTTACATCTCAATATGGTAGCAGATGGGATGAACGTGGATCATGGCTTTATGGGACACTACAGAAACTGACATCCACAGACCTTTTCTTCTTCAAACTGACATATTATAGGACTTCAGCATGTGTGGGATGTGGATGCGTGTGTGTATGTATGTGTGTGTGTGGGTATGTGTTGTGAGGTATGTGATATAACAGATGTGGGGCTTGCTGTCACATTGAGGTAAGTCTCTATTTAGCTATATGGAGTTATAATGTGTTACTATTTTTATTTCACACACATAAAGAATTTCTCCTTACTTTTATCTTTGCCTGTGGGGGGTTGATTCCATTGCACCATATTCAGATTACCCAGCCTGCTAGTGTACATACAGGAGTGTTATCTTATACTGTTATATATAATTTTGTAACTCTGTACATATTGGGATGTGTGATCTCATTTGCTTGGGGTCCTGCACAGATCTTTTACATTAGGCTAATATTGTAGTAATTTACTCAGGATTTCATGACAAGTTGTATTCCTTTGGGGAACAACTGCAGTGACTGAAGTTAATATAGGTTCACTAGGAGAGAGAGTGTGTGTGTGTGTGTGTGTGTCTGTGGGAGAGAGAGGAGAGAGAAAAAAGGAGGTGGGAGAGAGAGAGAGACAACATCTCCTTTAAGCTATGTATCTCCCCCACCCACATTATTGTGATGTGGGGTGGGTTAGGTTGTATTGTTTGTATGAACAGGAGGAGATAAATTACATTTTTATCTCTTTTTCAGCTTCCCTAGACACTTGTGGTACATCAAGTTGCTACATTCTCAGTATATATTGACATCAGTACATATCAGGCTGCATGGCCTTAATTCCTTGAGGTTCCTCGACTAGAGTTTTTTGTTTGACACTAATATTATCAATTTATATTTAAATTATCATTTATATAGTCCTGAGGTTTTTGTAATTTCTTGGGCCTTTTATTTAGCTTGAGAATACAGCTGGGTGACATGTCCAGCTAGGTTTTACACATCACACAATGTGCACTGATGTTTTTTTAGACAACTTTACTGGTAATTCTTGTATTTAATGCTAACATTGTAATTTCATGAGCCCTATAACTATCTTAGTTTGTCTTTAAGCTGGGTGGGGGTTGCCTTTCAGTAATCACATCCTTATACTGACTGTGACACTCATGGCATGATTTGGGAGTTATCTGCTTCAGCAGTGTTATCTTATGTCAATTAAATTTATGTGCAGTAGGAGTCTTTGTATGTGTGTTGCACCAAGCACATCTGAACCCAAGGTTCTTTCTGACTGAGGGCAGTATTGTACTGTCAAACTTCTCTGACATCATCTTCTGTTTTTTTTTTGAGTATTTTAAACCAATGGGGATTTTTTTCTGTTTTTCTCTGCATTATCTAGCTGTTATAAGTACTGTATTTTCTAAACAACTGCCATGAGCTTCTGAAGAAGGACTGGTTGGTCCGAAAGCTAGAGCACTTTGTTCTTGTTGTTACATCAATGTTGGTCCATTAAAAGGTATCAAATCATTTGCTTCTGGATTTATAGAATAAAGGAACATAACCATCTGGGCCGGGGCCTTGTCTCAGGGAAGATGTTTAATAGCAGATAGTACCTCCCTTTCAGCTATTGGGCCTTTCAAAGAATCAGAGTCCAGAGTAGAAAGCCTGTAGCCAGGGACACATCTTTAAAGAGATCAGATAATAGGGCTGAATAATCATAATCAGCTGGCGGTGCCAAGTATAAGGAATGAAAAAACTGCATAAAAATATCAATGATAGAAGATGGATCCATATTGAAATTCCTAGAGCTGGGGTCCACTAAAGCATTTACCCAGCGGGCCGCCCGTTGTTGCTTTAATAGATAAGCAAGTAACTTACCCGCCTTTTCTCCTTGGCCTATAAATGTGGCTTTCCACTTTGAGATGGACCAAGTCACCTTATCAAGGAGAAAGGCCATGTATTTAGCTCTCAAAGAATAAAGTTCTGCCCGCCCACAGAGCATTTAATAAATAGTGGAGGAGGGGGTGGGTGAGAGGGCCAAACACTTAGAGACAGAAGGGAGCTGAAAGGGTCTCTTGAAAACCTTGATATACACAGGTTAATTATTTTACTTTTTAAGTCCATTTTCAGTCTCAAATCTAATCCAGTTGGAAGTAGGGTGATGCAGGGCAGCTTGTTAGGAAAACACATCCCCACTGAACACAGAAATGTCCAGTCTCCTCGAGCAGCATATGTCAACTTGCCAGAAGATAGCTCAAATTAAAGACTCTTGGACAGTTAAAGATTTAGCACCTGAAATGCACCCTTCTCATTGGCTGCCCCTTGAAATCAAATCAAAACACTTAGAGACAGCGAGGAGCTGAAAGGGTCTCTGTAAAACCTTGATATACACAGGTTGATTATCTAACTTTTTAACTCCATTTTCAGTCACAAAATAGAATCTCTGGAAAATCAGATGACCAAAAATGAGAGGCTTTCCAGCTGAAACCTGTACCCACAGTGCTCCATTCATATGTTTTAAATGAACTCAAAGACATTGTTACACATTTAAGAAGTATACCCATTGATATAGTGTATTTATATTTGCTCATCAGGACCACACTGAAAATAAGATGTTGCATTTCAGCTGGGCTATCCATGGTACATAGACGGTAAAATAACATACTTTTATCAACTGCAGAAATCTTTAAAATATTTGCCTTTTGCTAACAAATTACATTTTGAAAAACTGGTCCTTTCAATTCATTATACTGTTTTTCTTTTGGTGGCATCATCATCGTTTTAGTAATATTTACTGAAAAAATGTTAAAGCAGTGGTGCAATGAAATTGTGCAAAACATGTAACCCTACTAGTTTATCACTATAAAAGATTCCAGGCATCTTCCAGTTTTATTTGGAGGTAAATGTTCTAGTTTCACCAAAATGTGATTATTTTATAAATGTTTTAATACATCTTTTGTTTCTCAAGAAAAAAAAAGACAGCCGCTGCATTTGGCTTAGAAATTCCATTTTGAATTGGCAAGGGTTAGGATGAGAAAAAAAAAAAAGCTCATTGGCCGCTATTCATGAATGGGTGGGGATACCCACGAATCGCATGTGTCCCTACTGCTCAGCTCACGCAAGCTGGAGATCCATGCAGGGACTGCATTCATGAACAGCTGTTCCCGCCTGGCTCTGTACGCGGGCCTGCTCCCCAATGTCCAGATACAAGAGAAGAGTCCATGCAGGGCTATGGACCCAGATGTTCTGCCAGTTGGCTGCCTGAACCGAGACCCCTAGTGAATCACTTGCACCTGTCAGTCACCATGTTGCCGATGGGCATGCAGGCTGCCACATGGCCATGGTGTGGGGACCCACTGGCACATCCCCATCCTCTCAGATGTGCCTCACAGTCAGGGCAGACATGTTGAGGGTCCCTTGAACCCTACTGATTGCAGCAGCAGCATCAGGGGGGACACGTATAGTTACGGCTGTCTCCAGAAGGTGTAGCCATTGCCCTTCCATACAAGGCACCGCTCTGCTGTGAATGGCATGGTGTGCTACCACGATTCCCATAACTGTCCCAGTCTGCCCCCCATGAGGAGTTGTGTCTTCAGCCACTGTGCGGGTGCGTGGGGGAGGCGACGGGATCATGCATGGCACACAGGGGTAGAGTTTACGTGGCCAGGTGTGGGTGGGCTATGCCGGGTTTATGTGGCACGTCACCCATCTGCACCATTTGTAAATAGGGCCTATAGTGCACAGTATAGGAAGTACTGTGAAAAGTAGAGTTGATAGATATGCTAATATTTTTATTCCTTGCAGCTAAAACTAGCTGTTTGGAAAAAGTTTTCATTTCACTGTTGCTTTAAAACATCAGTGAACATTGAGCATTCATAGAATCTTAGAAACTTTGGTGGCAGATAAGGACACATTGGTCCATCTAGTCTGCCCTTCCCCTTCTCATCTCTCCCCCTCTTGTGCACCCCCCTGCTATGCAGCCCCATATGACTGTCCCATGCTCTCGTAAAACCTCCACCATTTGAGACCCCACTACTTCCTCTGGGAGCCCATTCCATGCCTCCACCAGCCTCTCCATGAAGAATCACCCACCACATTGCCTCTGTAGCTTCCCTCCTTGAAGCCTTAATGTTATGCCCTTTAGTTACAGCTCTTCCTTCCTTATAAGCAAATGTCCTCCTGTTCCTTTGTTAATCCCTTTACATATTTAAAAGTCTCAATCCTGCCCCTCCATTCTAGTCTCCATCGTGTACAGATCCAGTTCCATACATCTCTGCTTGTATGTCTTCCTTGAATCCCTGCACCATCCTGGTTGCCTTCTCTGAACTCTCTCAACCCCGTCTATGGCTTTGGAGAGATGTGGCCTCCAGAATTGGACCCTGTACTCAAGTTGCAGTCTTAACAAGGCTTTGTAGAGGGGCATCAGTATTTCCCCCCTTCTGATAGTGATGCCCCTGCCAATGCATGCCAACATCCTATTGGCCCTACCCACCGCCCTGCTACATTGGTTGCCCACCTTCAGATCCCCTGATGCTATAATCTTCAGATCCCTCTCCTGCTCAGTATCCTTGATATACTCCCCCCCAAAGGGGGGATCTTGCTTTTTAGTTTCAGCACCCCAAGTGCATTACGGCACACTTTATGGCGTTGAATTTCAGGTGCCATGTTCCAGATAGACTATGTCCACCCCCCGTCGACCATCTGTGTCACTCAATCAAAAAACTCAGTGAAGTTCATCTGGCATGACTTCCTTTTGTAGCTCCATGCTGCCTGTCATCCTGCAAGCCATTTTCCTCCAGGTAACCCACCACCCTCTCCTTTATGTGGAGGCAGTATAGTGTAATGGTTAAGGGCACTGAGCTGCAACCCTGGAGACCTGGGTTTGAATCCCAACAGCCCCCACTTGCATACTGTGTGACCCTGACCAAGTAACTTAACTTCTATGTCTCCCAGGTTGTACCTGGAAACAAGCTCTGGCTTAGTGTGCCTTTCCTGGTTAAACAATTTCCCCTTCCCCTTCTTTTATGAGTGCCTCCATTACTTTCCCCACCATTGAGGTAAGGCTGACTGGGCGATAGTTCTCCGTCACCTCTGTACTACCCTCTTTGTGTAGAAGCACCACATGCACCTCTTTCCAGTCCTTTGACACCCTCCCCGCTTCCAGAGACAATTTGAAGAGCCTAGCCAGTGGGGCAGCCAGCTCCTCCCTCAGCTCCTGGATTACCCTTGGATGCAGCCCATGCAACCCCATTGCCTTATCCACTTTCAATCTGCCTAGCTCCATTCTAACTCTTTCTACGCTGAATGGGCTCAGATCCACCAACTGTCCTCCCTCTCTTTCCCCTAAGTTTGGGCTCCTACCCCTCCTCTTTTATAAATACAGAGCAAAAGTACTTGTTTATCTCTTCTGCTTTTTCCCGGTCCCTTCCAGTTTTACCCCTCCCCATCAGCCTTTGCAACTTTGCCTTGCCTTCCTTTTTTCTCCCACATATCTAAAATGTTTTGTCCTCCCTTTTGTCCTGCTTAGCTATTCTCTCCTCAGTGTCTGCCTTTTCCCTCCTTATCTTTTGTCCTGCTAGGTTCCTCTTTTTCTAATAGGCTTCCCTGTCTTCTTCTCTTTGCATCTGTTAATACTGTCCGAAAGCACTTCACCTAACAATAACCTCAGTTGCCACCTCCCTTGTAAACCATAGCAGTCTTCTCCCCTTTCTGTTCTTCCTTCACTTCTCTATACACATTTGTGTTGCTTTCAGCACCCCCCCTTAATAGTTTCCCATAAATCTTCCACATCCAGTATGTTATCCATTCCTGCCATCTCCTCCTTCATTATCCTTTCCATCCTCTGGAAGTCTGAGCCCCTGAAATCCATCACTGTTGTGCTGGTTCAATTTTCCTCATCCCTGTCCTTACCCTGAACCTTACTGTCTTGTGGTCGCTGGTGCCCAGTACCTCTCCCACCTCCACATCCTCCACACTCTCCCATTCATCAGGACCACATCCAGCAGGCTGTTACCCTAGTAGGCTCCTTAACTAGTTGCTGCAAAAATACTTCCTGCAGCACCCATAATTCTTGGCTTCTGGACGATACTGCACCCAGGATGGCCCAGTCCACGCTCTAGGAGGTTTAGGTCCCCATCAGAGTAAACAAAAAAAAGAAAATGATAATTAAGGGTTAAAAGTCCTCTGAGCCACAGTGAATCTGGGATCAAGGTCAAAACCACTAATCATTAATAGCACGGTCGACAGGAGTGTAATCAAATCAGCATGGGGAAAGATAGTGGCAGGGAAAAAATGCAAGCCAAATGAGTGTTCATTCTAGCAAGCAGCTCCGCACGCTCCCCCATACCAGAAACCATACAAAACACATGAGTAGGACATATCAAAATGTTATGCGTGGTGGCTATGCCCCCTCACTCCCCCACAGATTATGTCCTGGGGAGCAATGTTGATGGGGTAACAGCAATGGGCAGGAGAAACATCAAAAACAAACTCAGTACAATAAACATGCAGATATTTAAAATATGTAAAAGCACAAATGCAAAATGAAGGGCTGAGATTTGAACCGCAGACAGTTTAACATGCATTGTCTTGCAGATCCTGTCACTCTAACCACTGAGCCAGGAGGGCAGTACAGTTCACTGTAAGATAGACAAAAACTAACAGTGGTTGATGAGAGTGCAAACAGCTACAGGTACAGTGCCATAATATCCGTAGTATAGTTTCCGTAGCTGTTTTCACTCACGCTGTCATCTCTGTGCGGATTTCACTGCGATGTTATTGACATGCGGTATTGACTGGCTACTGTGAATCTGTGGTGGGTCTGTTCGCAAGAAAGGGTACCAAAGTGTGACATAGAGGTAATTTTTGCAACCTCACAGTAGAATAATTTTGTATGCTTTTCTGAACACTCTTACCTAAAGTTGAAAAAGTAACTATGTAGTGGGATAACTGCCTAACAGACACTTGAGATAAAAGCCACTCATTGTGGTGCATGCAACAGGCGACACCAAACAGTGTGCACGTGCAACATTGGACACGAAACAGTGTGGTGTGCAACATTGGACACCAAAAGAGTGTGGCTCGTGCAACATTGGAAACCAAAAGAGTGTTGTTCTCAGCATCTAATCATTATAATATTAAAACCATTTAACACCAAACATTGCATAAGTAGCATATTTATGTTTGACCATTTTGAAGTGTTCCAAGGTGCAATTCCGCCAACCCCTAAAATCTTCTATTCAAGTATTGTTACTTTTTTATTGTCTTATGCTGTGTTGCCCTGTTCCCCTGGTTCTGCCCAAACAAACAGAGACACACACACCAAGCCAAGCAGTGCAGAGAAATGGCCGCTGCCATGTATTTATTTGATAAAAAAAAAATTAACAAATCTGCGTGATGTGGGCAGCCAGGTAGTCTTGATCGGTATTCTACTTCGTAACTCTGTGCTTCCACATGAGTTATGAGTCTTCAGCCATGCTCTCAGTTGGATTTTTCATTAAGGGGGTCCACTACTCTCTCATGGAGTCCACTACTTTCTTTTAAAAGTTAAAGCATGTCTCAAAAGTGGAAGTTTCTGTTAAAGACATTACTCTTCAAATTCTGTTAATTCCAACGTTGTTGCAGTTTTCATGTTTGTTGCGATGGTTTTAGGTCATCTGGTGATATGTCGAATTTTCCTTGTCCTTGTCCTTGCTTGTTACTGGTCCATAAAAGTCTTCTTCCCTTTATGACATCAATGTCTGGATGCCAGTCAGTAGAATTTGCCATCCCTGCTCGTTGCAAAATTTACATTCAAATTCTTGTTTCATTTCATCAAATGATGTTACTTGTCCAATGTAAAATGTGTTAGAGTAATAGATGGCATAAAACTGGCTTGTCTGTATGTGGTCATAGTTCTTCTGTTTTCTGGTCGATGCGCTGGCAACAGATGTATTGGCTGTTGTGCTGGCTGTGCTAGAAACAGATGTATTGGTTGTTGTGCTGGCTGCAGAATCTGGCAACGCGGCAGCATGTTCACTAATCTGGTTCACAACAGTAGACGTACTGGTCATCATTGGAGGTGTGATATCAGAAGTGGGAGTGGGTGTGCTAGTGATAGCACCGGAGACAGGAAATGGCAATGTAGTGGGCCCATGATTCTTAATATCCGAAGGGGAAAAGGGTGTGCGAATGATTGCACTGGAGACCAGAATAGGCAATGTAGGGGGCCCTGAAGTTTCTTTTTCCTTCACTGAAGACACATAGCCAGGTGCAGTCTGAATAATCCTCTTCTTCCATCCATTGACATATCTTGCATTTTCACATTGACCATCCTCCTTTCTGCATGGGCCACAGAAACAGCTGTAGTCTCGGACTTCACCATCCACCGCTGGTCAGACACTCTGAACCTTTCGTGTGCCAGCTATTGTTTTTAGTCCTGGTCCTGCATTTCTGCTAATTTTTCCATCACCGACCCAGAAGAATGTTCTGCGATAATGCGTGCAAGCTTCGATGGCAGGCTCCTTTGTTAAATTCCTCTTGCAGTACTGAAAGAGGTGTGCAGCATTTGAAATGATAGCCTGCCGGGACTGTACAGCTAGGCTTGCACGTGACTTCACCACTGCACTCTCACCATCTGAGGGTCCTTTTCCATGTCTGGATCCAAAAAATGCACGCTCTATTGGGAATCCATGTAGTAATGGAGACAATGATATGTTCTGGAAGGTCCATTTTGATTTGTACTGACTACACACCCATCAGTAAAGTATATCTGTCTCTCAATATTGATGCCAAGGATGTTTCTGAAGTAGGAATTGGATATGTTCATGAAATGCAGAACTGCGTGGTGGTCATGTTTGAGATCACTAGATATGAAGACAAGTGACTCTGTAACTAAGTCTGTACATCTTTCACACCTGTAATATGTCACTACAGGGTGAACAGTTGCTTGCTCATGGTGCCAGTGGCATGACTGAATTTCATCCTGGTACTTGCATATGTAGTTCTTCTGCAAAGTCTAGAACCATCAATACCCAGCTGTCGGAAGGTTATCTTTGAGTGATTTGAATTGGTGTTATTACCAGGATGCTACTTGTAGATGTTGACCCAAAAACTGGAGGTCCTCCTTCAAGACTTGAACCAGACATCAAAATGTGGCCACCTTTGTCTTCATGACTTTTCTTGTTTGTTTACTTTCTGATCCATTTATGACCCTGGAAATGGTCCCACTGTCCCACTGTTGCCATTTCACCTTCTCAGTTCCATGTGTCTGTAAAAGTTCTTCCAATGATTTGTCAATAGCAGAAGTGCTACATGTTTTTCAATTTTTTTCAATGCAGGACTTTTTAAAGAATTTCTCACCTTCCTTCTTTGGGCACATTGTCAGCTCTACTGCTTCATAAATATTGGACATTGTGCACTCAATTTTTTTCTGCTCGGCAAATCGCTTTATTGCTAACAGCTTTAGTTTGCCATTGGTGCAATACTAGCAGAGACACTGGTCCAGTTTTTGATCCTGTGCGAGTTTAATATTATCAGGACGGAGACTGCTGAATTTAGTTAGTCCAATTTTCTCATCTGGGTTCTGCCTCACGGAATTTTGGTGCAGCCTTTTCAGAGTTTTGTCTAAGAATGATTTTGCTTTTCTGGTTCGCTTAGAAAATGCCTTCTTGTGTGGAAGCAGTGTTGCTGACATATTGAAAAAATCATCTACTTTCTTCTGCAGCTCCTCAGATATTCCCAACTTGTGCCTGGTGCTCCTCTTAACTTGCGCGCTCTTCGATACCCTCATCATTCTTCTCCAACTGATCCCTAGGCATGTGCTTGCTCTTCGTTGTAGGCGGTACTTTTTCAGAACAAGAAACATGCTGATGAATTCTTTTTTCAGTTCTTTGTCTGCCTTTCTGTTGCACTGTTTAAACAAATGTAATTTTTGGTGAAGGACTTCCACTAACTTATTGTCCAGTTTGGTGCGACATCCGAACCTTGAGAGGGCAGCCTGTTTTTTTGGAGTGGCCAAGGAGATAATTTTTGAGATTGTTGCAGCAAATCTGGTTGGGGACCTGGGCAGTCCTTCACATGCTCTCTGCACAGCCTTTCTAATTCGCTTCTGACCTTGGGTCCATCACTGGTGTTGTGCTTTCGTCCAGGGCAAGTGCTGTCATGGTTGTACTGGTAATGAAGGGTGTTTCCATTTGTGTTTCCGTTGTGCTGGACGGTATGCTTACTTGCATTTCCATACAGTTTGTGGTGTTAGTGGCTGTGGTCAAAGAATTGGTGGTCCGTATCTTCTTTACTTCTTGTTATAATTGTCATCGTTTTCATTGATTCTTCTGCATTTTGTGAAGTCATCATCATGTTGTTCTCTTATCTCTCTCTCCAATATTCTCTTTTCTGTTCTGCTGTTTGTTTAGTTGTTTTAGTTACAGAAGGGTTTACAGTATCTGGTGTCATGTCCCTCTTCCTTTTCCTGGCTTCCTGCATTCACAACCGACTTTTCTCTCTAGCAAGTGTTCGTTGTTCTTCAGTCATTTTCTCTCTGTGCTTCCATGCACGTCCTTTTGCTTTTTCTTTGTACTGTACTCCTGGATGCATTGTGGATCCTTTCTTAAGTTATTATGGTACCGCTGACTTCTTTCTTTTACTGTGAGTGGTACAGAACAATTCTTCAAAGCCCCACAAAGCAAGTCAGCAGCAGACACACATGGTGTTTGACATCTTCTTGTTTCACTTTGATCCATCTTTTTCTTTCCAAAACTATTCAAGATAAAAAAAGAAATGATACCATAATAAAAAAAAACACAGAATATATTAACAAAATTCACTCACAGAAAACAACGAGGAGGGCACAGGGCAAAACAGTAGCGCCGCACAAGGCAGAGTAGAGCAGCACACATGGTGATGCTGCACGAGGTAGAGTAGAGCAGCACATATGGTGACGCCACATGAGGTAGAGTAGAGTAGAGCACAAGGTGACGCCGCACGAGGTACAGTAGAGCAGCACACATGGTGACGCCGCATGAGGTAGAGTAGAGCAGAGCAGCACACATTGTGATGCTGCACGAGGTAGAGCAGAGCAGCAAACAAAATGGAGGCCTGCCTACACTTTCCTTGCAAACAAAATGGAAGCACACCCATACTTTCCTTGCAAACAAAATGGAGGCAAGCCCGCACTTGCCTGCAAACAAAATGGAGGCCTGCCCACACTTGCTTGCAAACAAAATGGAGGCCCGCCTGCACTTGCCAGCAAACAAAATGGAGGCCCGCCTGCACTTACCTGCAAACAAAATGAAGGCCTGCCCACACTTGCTTGCAAACAAAATGGAGGCCTGCCTGCACTTGCCTGCAAACAAAATGAAGGCCAGCCTGCACTTTCCTTGCAAACAAAATGGAAGCACACCCACACTTTCCTTGCAAACAAAATGGAAGCACACTCACACTTTCCTTGCAAACAAAATGGAGGCAAGCCCGCACTTGCCTGCAAACAGAATGGAGGCCCGCCCACACTTGCCTGTAAACAAAATGGAGGCCCACTTGCACTTTCCTTGCAAACAAAATGGAAGCACACCCACACTTTCCTTGCAAACAAAATGGAGGCAAGCCCGCATTTGCCTGCAAACAAAATGGAGGCCCACCCGCACTTGCCTGAAAACAAAATGGAGGCCCGCCCGCACTTGCCTGCAAACAAAATGGAGGCCCGCCTTTGCTTGAAAACAAAACAGAGAGTCTCAGAGTGTCAGCAGGGTGGGGAGATGGTGTGAGTGTCTGAAGAATACGTCGAGTTACCCAGAGGCAGCAATGTGGTTTCAGTGGTTAGTGGGGGATATCTGCCACGGTGTTCTAGGGACAATAATAATCCAGACACAGCGTCTTTCCAGGTGTGCTTATTCACCACTCACTGAGCCAAGAAAGCGCACCCTCAAGATGGCTGAGTGAGCCTCTGTGGACAAGCACAACTGGAAACAAACGCTGCCTACACATGCAACGCCTCAGCGTCTCACTTAAAAAATTTAAAAAGTACCACATTTTAACACACAATCACAGAATTCAGTAACACACGACAAAACGTTACATAAGACACCAGGTCCAGCTGAGGCATCTTTCCAGGCGTGCTTCTTGGCCTACACCTTTCCACCAAGCCCCACCCCCACCTACCCAAACCAAGAAAGCACATGGCACTCAAGCTGGCCTTAAGCATGCCTGGAAAAATGCATCTCCTGCTCGTCCCCCCCCAGCCACAAACATTGACATTAAATGAAAAGATGGCAATCTCAATTCAGCACAATAATAATCCAGACACAGCGTCTTTCCAGGTGTGCTTATTCACCACTCACTGAGCCAAGAAAGCGCACCCTCAAGATTGCCGAGTGAGCCTCTGTGGACAAGCACAACTGGAAACAAACACTGCCTACACATGCAATGCCTCAGCGTCTCACTTAAAAAATTTAAAAAGTACCACATTTTAACACACAATCACAGAATTCAGTAACACATGACAAAACGTTGCATAAACACCAGGTCCAGCTGAGGCATCTTTCCAAGCATGCTTCTTGGCCTACACCTTTCCACCAAGCCCCACCCCACCCACCCAAACCAAGAAAGTACACGGCATCAAGCTGGCCTTAAGCATGCCTGGAAAAATGCATCTCCTGCTGGTCCCCCCAGCCACAAACATTGACATTAAATGAAAAGACGGCAATCACAATTCAGCACAATAATAATCCAGACACAGCGTCTTTCCAGGTGTGCTTATTCACCACTCACTGAGCCAAGAAAGCGCACCCTCAAGATGGCCGAGTGAGCCTCTGTGGACAAGCACAACTGGAAACAAATGCTGCCTACACATGCAACGCCTCAGCGTCTCACTTAAAAAATTTAAAAAGTACCACATTTTAACACACAATCACAGAATTCAGTAACACACGACAAAACGTTGCATAAAACACCAGGTCCAGCTGAGTCATCTTTCCAGGCGTGCTTCTTGGCCTACACCTTTCCACTAAGCCCCCCCCACCTACCCAAACCAAGAAAGCACACGGCACTCAAGCTGGCCTTAAGCATGCCTGGAAAAATGCATCTCCTGCTTGTCCCACCACGCCACAAACATTGACATTAAATGAAAAGACGGCAATCACAATTCAGCACAATAATAATCCAGACACAGCGTCTTTCCAGGTGTGCTTATTCACCACTCACTGAGCCAAGAAAGCACACCCTCAAGATGGCCGACTGAGCCTCTGTGGACAAGCACAACTGGAAACAAATGCTGCCTACACATACAACACCTCAGCGTCTTACTTAAAAAATTTAAAAAGTACCACATTTTAACACACAATCACAGAATTCAGTAACACACGACAAAGCGTTAAGTAAAACACCAGGTCAAGCTGAGGCATCTTTCCAGGCATGCTTCTTGGCCTACACCTTTCCACCAAGCCCCACCCCCACCCACCCAAACCAAGAAAGCACACGGCACTCAAGCTGGCCTTAAGCATGCCTGGAAAAATGCATCTCCTGTTCGTCCCCCCCAGCCACAAACATTGACATTAAATGAAAAGACGGCAATCACAATTCAGCATAATAATAATCTAGACACAGCGTCTTTCCAGGTGTGCTTATTCACCACTCACTGAGCCAAGAAAGTGCACCCTCAAGATGGCCGAGCAAGCCTCTGTGGACAAGCACAACTGGAAACAAACACTGCCTACACATGCAACGCCTCAGCGCCTCACTTAAAAATTTTAAAGTACCACATTTTAACACACAATCACAGAATTCAGTAACACATGACAAAACGTTGCATAAAACACCAGGTCCAGCTGAGGCATCTTTCCAGGCGTGCTTCTTGGCCTACACCTTTCCCCAAGCCCCACCCCACCCACCCAAACCAAGAAGCACCGGCACTCAAGCTGGCCTTAAGCATGCCTGGAAAAATGCATCTCCTGAGTCGTCCTCCCCCAGCCACTCAAGCTGGCCAAGCCTTAAGCAGGCCTGGAAAATGCATCAGCAGGACCCACTCCCAGATCCTGCTTTAAACTAAACAGGCAGCACAAAACACCAGCTGATGCATCTTTCCAGGCATGCCGGCAATGGTACGTAACCTTAAGACCTGGTAAAATACATCCCTGGGGCCTCCCCCATACAGGACAAACACATGTTAAGCACAGTATTAAGAACCCCCAGCATCTTAAAATACATTGCCAGTAGACATTACAACTCTCAGCACCTTCTCAGCACCTTAATTTTATACCAAAAATGTTAACATACCTGGACAATGCATCAGGTAGAGGAACTCTCATGCCACCACAACAAGACCAGGCAGAGGCAGTACAGCATGTTCAAATTGGCTCAAAGCATCCTGCAAATGCGGACTGAAATGCTGAAGTTGCATCCCACCACCACCACCGCCACCACCCAAAGCTGATCCTTCACCACTCACCTTAATTGCAAACATTTTGGCTCAAAGCATGCAAATGTGGACTGAAACTTGGATTTTCAGGGAGCTCCCCCACCACCACGACCACCACCACCCAAAACTGATGTCCATCACCACAGCAAACATTTTGGGCACTCAAAAGACATTTATAAACAGGGCAAAAATGAGTGGCCTCTACAAAGCAACACAGCACAGCAAACTCACTGAATCTGGCGCAGAAAACAGTGTGGCAAGCAAAACTCGTATTAAACCCCCTTAAAATGGCACTGTACAGGAAAACAAAATAAATCTGAGAACAATTTGCTAATTTTTCGACTGCATATGCATAATTTTCTCTCGGAGAGAAGCGAAACTTACTGTACAAGGAGCTCACTGTGGCGCAGCAAACAAGGTGGCGCAGCAAACGGCTGCTGTAGACACTGGCATGGCGCAGGTACGCAGCTGGTGAATCGGGACACAGTCGCTCACCTCACAAAATACGCAGTTCTGAAAGGGAGCAAAAGAAGGGCTCACATGGTTTTATAGCACCCAAAAACCGCGCGCAGACTGTGCGCCTGCGGACAGAATCTCACAGTGAGACTGGAGTTCGAATAAGCCTGATGTGGTGCACACACATCTGTCATGGGATGCCAAACTGATCCACAGCACAAAGTCCCATTTTTGGAAAAAGGAAACCAGGGACCTAGTGCATCATTGCTCGCCACATACCCCCCTGTGCTCTTCCCATAATAGCTGGCGTACTATGTGCAGAATACAGCAGCACATTACATTTTGTGGGCATACTGAGTTGGGTCCTTGCAGTGGACACTGCATGTTGCCTGCGCCATGGCAATTTTGGGAGCTAAGTACATTAAAGAGGAAGTTTAAAACGAGGTGGAAAGCCTTGGCTTTCTTTAAAAAGACACTGCACACACTCTTAAAATGACTTTCATTACATGAAACAAACAAATATGTGTACTGAAAAGGGGAACAACATGCAGTGATCTGTTTTGTCACAAATTCCAGCTGGCAACATGTGTTTTTTTAACAGATGGTTCAAAAAAAATAAAGGCTTTATCCAGGACTTTAGCACTATGTACATTATCTGTCTACATGCATGTCTATAAAACCCACTTTATAATAGCTGTAGTTATTTTCATTGTGTTTTAATTTGGTGATAAAATCCCATGACACATTGGTAACCTTTCTCATGAACAGACACTGGTCTAGTAATGGATGAATGATCATGTGATGCAGTGTTGACATTGCTCTAACTTTGTCAAACAGACTCCAAGCATTACTGTAGCAGTATTCTTTCATTGCCTGGAAAGATAGTGTGAAAGTTATGGCAACATCAACATTGCATTGTGTGATCATTCAACCAAGAGCAAATCCATGCCATAGATGCATCAGGTCTCAGGAACATTTACATCCTAAACAATGCTCTGATGTTGTGGGTTTTTTTTTTTGCAATGAATTACCTTACTTCTTTTTATTTAGTATGATTCCAGCCCCCTTTCCAGGTGGCTTTCATCACCCTTACCATCACACCCAGCCCCATCACCTACCTTCTCTGGTACTTACCTCCATCTCTGATGGACACCCTGGCTTCCCTCCAGAGAGTGGCCATTGGGAGGTGTGGCTGTACCCCCAAACGGAGACTGGGTTAATGCTCCTGTGGAGAGGAGAGCCACAGCCGGCAATGAGGAGTCTGAGGTGTAGGGTGGAAATTCTCCTGTGGTGACTGAATCTGATTTCCATCCCCATATTTCTCTCCCCAGCACTCATGGGGCACTGAGAACCCTGTGATGTGTGGGCATGCCCACTCATGCTTCTCATGTCATCAGTATTCCTCCTGCTTTCCAAGGTTATTGAGGTGGCAGTAGCGGAGTGGAAACTGTTGACCCTCTCTCTGCTAGGTGGAGCTTTCTTTTAAAACAAAGATATATAAAGCAGTAGACCTCCAGCATGCTTTGTGAAAGGTGCTGTTAACACCAGATTTGTAATATTTTTGAAAAAAAGAAAACTAAAGGGAAGTTCAAGATTTTGAATATGGGTTTTAAATGGAGTTTTCAATACATTAAACCATTACCTTATGCTGGTGATAGTCTTGTGAGGTAACAACGGAATGTTTAAGGTACAGCCACTATAGGAGGGAAGTGATAAAAAATCATGCCAAACACACAGACAGCTGATTCCTTCCACTTCCTGGTCTGCCGGCCCCACCAGCACGCTCAGATGTTTTGTGATGTCTAACCAGGGAGATTGTGGGGGACAACCACATATAAGTCAATGGAGGACATTTGCAGAGCTGTTTCATACTAATTAAAGCAACCTTTGATGTAAATGAAAGTCATTGATCAACTAATAGGTGCCCTATTATTTGACCGATGGCTTTCATTTATATCAAAGGTTGCTTCAATTAATATAAAACAGCTCTATAAATGTCATCTATTGACTTGTATGTCACATACCACCATACTATCCCTGGTTAGATGGCACAAAACCTTTGAACGCAGGGCAGGGGCTGTTAGACTGGAAAGTGGAAGGGATTAGCTGGCCAACTGTTCGACATGATTTTTGATCCCTTTCTTCCCATAGTGGATGTACCAAAAACATTCCGTTGTTACCTTACAAGACTATTATCAGCATAAGGTAATGGGTTAATTTATTGAAAAGCCTATTTTTTAAATCTTGGAACTTCTCTTTAAGTTCCTGCACGTGGGCAGTTTATTTGTTAAGGGACTTAACTTTGTTTTTTTTTTATCTCAACACCCCCACCCACACTACCAGCACACCATAGTAGAAGACAGTGACAGGCCAAGGTGGAAGAATGGCTGTGTTGATTGCCCACCATAGGAAAAATAAAACATGCAAGTATATGGTGTTTATGTGGTAAGGGTAGTATGGGTGACAGAGGTAGAGGTTTAATTGATTTTGCACTCTGAGTGGGGGAAGAAGGTGGGGGACATTACTCACAGTGAGTTGAGTTAAGGGTTATAAATTAATTAAAGTCTAGCATCAGGGTTGGGCACCTGATGTCCTAATTGGGAAGCGGGGGGGCAAGCTTGGGCTTCATATGAATGCTTGCTTCTTTTTGCTCATTTACTGTCTGATATTGGAGTAATGGAGGCAGCAGCACTGGGCTCCTGGTGGCAATTTTTTTTTTTTTTAATTTTAGTGTCCAACATCAGGTTCAGCCACCCAGTGCTGGAAAGGGGGCAGATGGGTGCTGGTTGGTGGCACCAGGGTTGGGCTCCCTGTGATTTCTTAGTTTAGTAAAGATGGTGTCAGAGTTTCAACCAGAAGTCAGGTTAATGTACCTTTAACTGTTCTGTGCATTCCAGAGGCAGTAGCGCAAAAATGTCCTAATTTTTTAAAAAAAGATTGTCATTTCATGTTTTTTTTCTTTTCTCTGGTCAAAAGACTTACTGATTTTACCAAACTTGTCACATCTGGACTGCAAATAACATTTTGAAAGGTTTTGTGAAAATCTTTCAAAAAACATCAGAGATATGTAGCTAAAAATTATGATTTATCATTGAAAACTGCATACACAACCATACCTTTACTTGCATTATCATGTCACTATAATTAAGCAATATACCATGACAGGGTGTGGGTTTTGTTAGGATTTACCTATGCCTTGTGTGTTGTTTGGTCATGAGGCCATAGGCCAAGTGAGCAAAACACACCAGGCATTGGTAAATCCTAGCATATTACCCACACCCTGTCGTGGTATATTACAATTATACAATGGTCCCTGTGTTTGTTTCAGACAAAAAAGGTAAAAAAAAAATTTTTACTTATATTTTAAATTCTTTTTGTTGAATTTGTTGCTCTGTCAGAAAAATTAGTCTGGGGATGCTAGGGTTGCTGTCTTGAGTTTGTGTGATATTCCTTTTCTGCCCATGTACGAGACTGGTTTGCTATTTGCAAATGAATGCTTTTTCCTGTGGCTAGAAATACTTGTAGGATGTGCCCCATGATGGTAGTTAACTCTGTTCCCACTCCATTGTGTTGTAGGAGCTGGGACAGCATTATCATTTTGGTCTGTGGCATGATTTGAATTGGGGAGCACTGGCTCAGTTTCTGGTACATGAGTGGCATAGTACATTTCTGCCACGTTGTATAACACTCGTTCCCCAGGTCTCTTCCACTTCTGGGCCTGGAAACAGTTACCTTTTCTTTTTTGTGCACTCTGACTTATTACCATTGGGAGAGGGTCCAATGTTGCAGCTAGCCACAGATTTAAATTGTGGAGTTGGTGAGAGAAGTGGAGGAGGCTGTGACCGACGAGAGAGCGAGAGAATGTGAAGTGGCGAGGAGTCGATAACCTTTTGAGGTAAAAGTGATTTTTTTCAATGCAGTCAGTATGAGTCAACTGTTGGAGTTTTTTTGCTTTCCAACTTGTTTCAGTAGGCTTTCTCAGTGGTAATCGGCAAGCCAGTGTTACAGGAGCTAGCCCGGATGGCCACGGAATCTGGTAGGGATAGTGTGTGTTTGGTGGCACAGTTTCTCGGCCACAAACAAGCAGGGAGTTTCACTGTCTGTCACTCCTGGGTTAGCGATTGTCAGATTGATTTGGGAGGTTTCTGATTGGCTCACTGGTGGCTGGCACCTTTTCCATTGGTATATCACAGGATTTGCAAGGGGAAAGGTTGCCAGTCAGCCAATCAGGTTTCAGGATTTGGGGCCGTCATTGTTTAATAAAATATTTTCAACACACTAGTAAAGTTGACTCATATCTATGGCAGAACTTATCTCCATTTGAAGAGAATTCAGGAAGTCACACCACACTCTGCACAGCGTTAAAACACTTTACAAAACAGAAAAGCCAACAGTAAAGGAAATGAGAAAGATAATGTGGTGACAAAATCATTATTTCAGAAAGAATGAGTCTTCAGTGGAAATGAGGTACTGAAGATAAAATATTTGTTAACCAAACCTAAGAAGATTAAGCGGTGGCATAAGCAAAGAAAGTGAATAAGAGATACAGTTACAGTACAATAACAGCACTGATGAATGACAGGTTTTGAAACATTTGCTTTGTACTGTACATTTACTGTTTCCATTGAATATAAGTAAATATTTGAACCTTGATATACTAGTTTGGGTGAGTGGGTCTTATCGTAACCAATTTGTAATATTCTATAGTATCGCACTTAATTGGTTCAGGCTCCTCTTCACTTATAGGCATTCTTTTGTACGAGGTTGGCTGGGTCTGGATCTTCTCTTTTAGAACTTATTTACATCATTGGCAGATTTGGTCTAGTAATTGGCTCATTGGCTATGGGAGGATGTGATGTCAATGGGTATGTTGCTTATTAAGTGTGAAGAGAAAGTAAATAGGGCAAACAAAGCAGGTGAGGAGAGCCCAGAGTTGTAAAAACAACAAAAACAAACAGGATATTTTGCAATTGATGCCAATGCTGGCTGGCATGGGATATGTGAATGATGGGTGGCTCATGTGTTCCCTAAGGCACCCTAACCTCTCTGAGTGCTAAGCCCTTCACAACCCCAGTGTGGCATTCCAAGGCTCAAGAAGAAATCCTAGACTCCCTAATGGCAATACTAAGCATTGTGGCTGCACCATTACACCAGTCCTTTTCTTGTTTTTAGTGTTTTTCATCAACTTAGTAAACTGAAAAGGAAATTTCTGTCTACCAACTGCTTCCCCCAAGTGAACCAATCATATGTGCGTAAATGCAACCCAGCACAGTTTTGTAGAATCTGCACATGTTCTTAAACCATGTGATGCATTGCTGGGTTACCTTATGTTTCTAGCCAGAGAAGTTTAAAAGATCCAAATTGGATCAGTTCTCAGGCCTTATAGAGTTCTGAGCTGCCTTCCAAAAGGTGCAGTCCCATAGCATTGGGTAGGGGGCTGAGTGTCCAAGAGTGTCACTTCCACCAACCCAGCTACTGACATCAGCTATTGTAAATACATTTTTACATTTTGAACTGTAAATGTGTTTTTTTGCTATTGCAGAAATGTGTATGTTCCTTATACTGTTCTTGCCATCTTGCTAACTTGCATAAAATTATAAATTATGTACATGGTTTGTGGAGTAATCTCAGAGCTGTGGCCCACATTTTGTGAAATGGACCCAGGCCTGATGCAGCTACTAATGGGCTGTGTAGGACATTTGGGTCTGGTTTTCACTGTGATTGTTCTGTACTCCTTATCAGATGAGATCTTTTTGGATACATTGACAATACACTTGTCCTTTGTGAAAAAAACATCTCTTGACTAGGAAATTTTTTTGAGTTATCTACCTGTCTGTTACCTGCTCTTCTTAGGATTAGGTTCTCAAAAAGATTGTGGCACTGCAGCTTGAGACCCACCTAGCAACTTATGACATATATGAGCCCTCTAGCCTGGTTTTAGGTCAAGACACAGCCCTGAGACTGTATTGGTCATGATGCATAATGACCTTGGCAGGGCAAGATAGGGGAAAAATGGTCGTTCTCATTCTCCTTGATATCTCTTCAGCGTTTAACACTGTAGATCACAGTTTGCTATTGGACCATCTGAAGGAGTATGGTGGGCTCACTGGCACTGTCATCTGCTGGATGAAGTCCTACCACAGGGATAGGATGCTGATGGTAGTGATGGGAAATGTCTCATCACTCCCAGTGCCCCTGCTCTGTGGCATGCCCCAGGGTTTGGTCCTCTCACCTATTCAGTTTGCACTGCATATGCTGCTCTTGGGAAAGATCATTGGCAATGCAGTGCAGACATTCACCACTATGCTGATGATACCCAGCTCTATCCGCTATTTGTACCCAGGATGCCTGATCTGGTTGAGTTGCTAAATTTGTAACTGGCCGAGATCCAGGATTGGGGGACATCTAGCTGGCTGAGACTTGACCTTGACAGTACTGAGGTACTGGTGACCGAACAAGGCCAGGTGGCCAGGTGGGTTGGGGGGGGAGTAGTGGAGGCCGGCAAAACAAGTGATGAGCGTGGGTCCTCTAGCCTGAAACCTCCACTGAGGTAAAAAATCTGGGGTCATTCTGGATGACATTTGAGGCTCAGATGTCAGCTGTAGTCAGCAGTGATTTTATAATCTGAGGAAAATCAGCAAGATTAAATCCTTTATCTACTCTGAGGACTGGCCAGTGATGGTGTATGTGTTTGTGATGACTAGGCTCGACTCTTGTAACACATCTGCCTCAGGGTAAATGGAGGACCCTACAGTGACTGCAACTAGTTCAGAACAGAGCAGCTAGTTTGCTTACAGGCCTACCTAGGTCATGTCACATGACCTTGATCTTGAGTGAATTGTACTGGCTGCCAGTGAAGTGGTGTGTTACCGTCAAGGTTGGGCTACTAACCTAGAAGGACCTATAAAGGTTTCCTCTTCCTACCTGTGTGAGCTCCTGAATCCCCACCAATCCTTATGCCCTCTCTGCTCCACTGAGGTGGGTCTCCTGTAAATCTCCAGGCCTAGTCTTAAGTCCTCAGGAGATCTCACTTGTGAAGTTGCTGGCTCAATGCTTTGGAATGTGTTACTGAGGGAGGCCCCTTCGGTTGAGGCCTTTAAGAGGGTTCTAAAAAACATACCTGTTCAGAGAGGCCTTTGCAGATCAGTGATGGTCTTGGATATACAGCAACAGAATTTGATAACTGAAAAGGACTGCATGGTTAACCTAGTCTGCCCATTTTCCCTACCTGTTTTATATACTGCAGATCCAAAATGAACTGCAGTTTACCCTCTCTTTCCTATCGCTAAAGTTCCTTTATGTCTTTCCCATGCGTTTTTGAAGTCTCTTACTGTTTTGGCCCCTAAAATCTCTGCCAGGAAGCTATTCCATTGATCCACCATCCATTCTGCGAAAAAATAATTTCTCATATTACTCCTAAGTCTACCCCCTCTCTATTTTCATATCATGCTCCTTGTTCTTGAACATCTTTTTTTTTTTTGAAAGATGCTACCCTCTTGTACCTTATTTACACCTTTGAGGTATTTGAAAGTCTCTATCATATCCCCCTTTCTTCTCTCCTCCAGGGAATACATATTGAGATCCTCCATTCACCCCTCATATGACTTTTGTTGTAGCCCCTGCACCCTTTTTGTTGCCCTTCTCTGAACTACTTCTACTCTGTCTATGTCCTTCTGGAGATGTGGAATCCAGAACTGGATGCAGTACTCTAGATGAGGTCTCACCAATGTTCTATACAGTGGCATCACCACCTCCTTCCTTCTGCTGGAGATACTTCCTATGCACCCAACCCAGGATTCCACTGGCTCTTTTCACCTGCCTTCTTACATTGATTGGTAACCTTTAGATCATCAGATGTGAATACTCCCAGGTTCCTTTCCTGTTCGATGGCCATCAGTACCCCCCTATCATGTACTTCTCCCCCACAGTTCTGTGCCCTGAGTGCATGATCTTGCACTTCTTTGCATTGAATTTTAGTTGCCACACCCTTGACCACTTCCCAAGCTTGCTTAGGTCCCTTCTCATCTTCTCTATCTCTCCTGGAGCATCAGTCCTGTTGTGGATCTTTGTGTCATCTGCAAGAAGCCACACCTTCCATTCCAGTCCCACTGCACTGTCACTTATGAAGATATTATAGAGGACTGGACCAAGCACTGATCCCTGCAGGACCCGCTGGTCACCCCTTCTCTTCAGATTGAACTCCTTTGATGACCACCCTCTGTGTTCTATCACTCAGCCAATATTTGACCCAGTTTACCACCCTGGGACCCACTCCCAGGCTGCCCAGCTTGTTTAATAGCCTCCTATGTGGGATGGTGCTGAAGGCCTTGCTGAAATTCAGGTAGGTAACATCCTCCACTCCTCCTTGATCCACCTCCCTAGTTGCCCAGTCAAAGAAATCTATCAGTTTTGTTTGCCAAGATCTTCTCACTGTGAATCCATGCTGCCGTGGATCCTGTGCTCCACTGGATTTGAAATATATCACAAACCTTTCTTTTAGTAGTGATTCCATTAGTTTCCCCACCACCAAGCTCAGGCTGACTGGCCTGAAATTGTCAGCCTCCTCCCTGCTCCCACATTTGTGGAGAGGGACTACATTAACCCTCCTCCAGTCCTTTGGTACCACACCTGATTCCAGTGAACTGTTGAACAAGCAGTCAGTGGTGCTGCCAGTACTTCCCTGAGTTCTCTTAATACTCTGGGATGTATCCCATCTGGCTCCATTGCCTTGCCCACTTTCATATTAGCGAGTTCCTTTTAGACTCTCTCCTCCTTAAATGGATTGGTGTCACCTCCTTCCCAATGGTGCTTCTGTTGCCTAACTTTGGACCCTCCCTTCCCCTTCTTCTGTAAATACTGAAACAAAATACTTGTTCAGGATTCCTGTTTTTTCTTGGTTACCCTCTGCACACTTCCTTCCTTCCATTTTTAGTCTCACAATCCCACCTTTAGTCTTTTTTTTTCACTAACGTATCTGAAAAGTTATTGTCCCCTATACTGTATACTTTTTAGGTCATAGCACTGATATTGAAAGAATGGCAGGTTTGAGGACGTACTGGATAAATACAGGCATGATTGAAACATACAAGTTCTTGAGAGGAATAAATAATGTGCCATCCTCAGACCTGTTCAACAGATAGGAAGAGGGATTCAAGATGGAGCTTGGGAAACGTTATTTTACAGAAAGAGTCATGGAGCCATGGATTGAACTGCCAGCTGAGATGGTGGAAGCAAAGTCTGTGACATCATTCAAGCTGGGGTGGGACAAGGCTAAATCATGATCCAAAGCAACAGGAGCAGTAGGAGGCATTAGGCAAAAGGGGGCTTAGGTCCTGGGATCTGAGAAGATCCAAGGCATGCATGGGCAGACTAGATGGACCCTTGGTCTCCTTCTGCCATCTTTTGTTTATGTTTTCTATGTTTCTAAAGTGTTTAACATAGGAGAAGAGTTAAAGGCATGTATTTATTTAAGACACACTGAGCACTAGTGCTTGATTCCGGTGCATCCTGGGGAAGGGACAGCGATAACAGTACATACATTGGACAATAGAAAAACAATACTTGCAATAAACACAGGGTAATATTGTACATGAGTTTGTAGGATATACAAGTTATACAGAATGCAGTATATACAGAGCAGTTTAACACCATCAAAGAGCATCCAGTAGAATGAAGATATGTGCATGACATACAGGAGCAGTGAAAATAAAACAGCAGGTAATACGACCATGTGGTAGGGTCAAAAATCACTGCATGGGAGACTATATGCCCATAGTAGACTCCTGTACACCTTTGTTTATTTTAGTCACAGATTACCCACAGGCACATGACGACATGAAATGGGAATTGATGAGAGAGCTGAAGTGCATAGCCTAGGGCATATGCCTGATGACAGAAGGAAGGGAGTTCCATAGTTTGGGCATCCAGTATCTGAAGGATGCTTGACCACTAGAGGAGGACACCTGTGGGATGACCAAGGTGCATGTGTCTGAGTTCCTAAGGGAGTGCATGGGGGGTAGGGACAGCCATCACAGAGGAGAGATAAGGGGGCAAGGACTGGGAACAGTATTTGGCAGTGAGCTTGGTGCACTGGGTTATCGGTGGTCATGGAGTGAGGGAAAGGCGAGAGACTGGTAGAGCACACAGTGGTGAGTTGAGGGGGGGCAATCCAGTGCGAAGCAGCAGAAAGAGTGGAAGAGATGGTCCAGTCTGGCTAGGATGGACTTTGGAGCGGCACTGTAGACTACATCTCCATAGTCAAAAGTAGGGAGAATCATTTTCTGTATGAGTGCATGGCAAACTGGCAGCGGGATGCAACCATGACTGCGATAGAGGGCACGCAGTTTAGTGTGGAGCTTTTTGTGGATGGCATCGACATGTACAGAAAAACTGAGGTACTGGTTGAGCTATATCCCAAGATATCTGAAAGAGGTGCAGATCTCCAGAATAGTCCCATCCAGGCTGTGGAAGGAAGGGGTAGCAGGGAGCCTAGAGAGTCTCTACCCAGCCAAGGTAAAGGAGGCTGACTTCTGGCATTGGAGAAAAGCAGATTTGCATGGAACCAGAGCTGAACGTCACTGAAGTCCTGCTGTTGTTGGTCACAACATCAGCTGCTGATGGGCCAGATGTATACAAGACCGTATCATCTGCATGCATATGAATGGATGTGTGAGGGAGCTGAGGAGGACAGATCATTTAGGAATATGGAGAATAGGAGTGGACCAAGGACAGAACCTTGAGCGACCACTGAGGTTACTGGGAGAGGTGGTGAGATGGAACTTCCAGTTCTAACTACCTGGGAACGGACGACCAGGTTGGAGCGGAACCAGCTGGTGACCAAGGTAGAGAGCCCAGCCTGGGAGAGCTTATCAAGTAGGATGGCAAGGGAGACCATATTGAATGCCTTTGACAGGTCAACAAAAATGGCTGTGGTGATAAGGCCCTTGTCCTTTCCATCGAGGATGGTGTCTGTGAGCCTGAGGAGTGATTTGGTGGTGGAGTGAGATTTCCTGAACCCAGACTGGTAGAGTGAGAAGAAGGAGGGGAGTTAAAAACGGGAAAGTTGAGAGAGGACTATATGCTCCTGTAGCTTAGTCATAATAGGTAGGAGGGAAATAGGTTGGTAGTTACAGGGCTGAGGTATCACCACCCTTATGGAGTGGATAACTGTTGTGGTGCTTCAAGTCCTTAGGGATGGATGCTAAGGAGAATGAGAGGTTTAGAAGGTCAGCCGGGGGGCAATGATAGCAGGGGCAGCCAGGTGGAACATCTTAGAGTCCAGCCTAGAGGGGCATCTGCCTTTGTTTGGATTTAGGGAGAGCAAAGCATGATAGACTTCTGGTGAGGTGACCTGCCAAATGAGGAAAGAGGGAGCAGTAGGAGGAGGAGGAGGAGGAGGCTGGGCAGAGAGACCAAATGGTGAGGGGTTGGACTGGAAGGGGGTGAGTGGAGACCAGTGATCTGAGAGGAAAGAATGGAGCATTGAATATCAAGTTACTGGAATAGGTAACAGTAACTCAAAGGCCCATCATGTAGTATGGAAGACTAATTCCCAAGTGAGTCCAGAAACAAATGTATTCAAGACCTCCCTAAATTGTTAATCTGGATGATTGTGCAATCTTGTGTTTCTATGTTTTGAACATTGAATCCAAAATGTCACCGACAGTTTTATGAAAAAAGATTATTCACTTGATAGGGGCAGAACTGGATTTGGAGGTTGATGACAAGAATTTTGTCAAAATGATCACTGACAAAGATGAGCTGGGTGTGAACCGCATATACATGTTTTGTGACTCTCCTAGATTGGCTAATTACATCTGGATAAACAGTGCGCTATTACACAGATTAGGTTATAATCTGATCTATGTCAATAGGGAATCATAAAATGACAGATTCTCGCATGACTATAAGGTAACATTTCAAATTAGTCTATGCGGACTCAACAGGATTAAAAATGAAAATAGGAGTAAATTAAAGAGGGTTTTATACAGTCATTTTACCTGGTTTCTGCAGGTTCCATCACAGAATCTTAAAATACTTGATGCACATAGATGGGATACAATAATTTTATTTTATTTTATTTAGATCTAGGATTACAATTACCTTTTAGCCAAGGCTCTTTTACAAAGAGAGAATAAAGCAGGTCAGGCAGATATCCTACTACAAGGGAAAGAGGCAGTAAAAGCATAATGGATAAAGCTTCCATATTAGATGAGATTGGCTTACATATGGTTAATAGTGACATATTAAATAGCCACAAAACGGGAAAGGTGATAAAGGAGAAAGTAAATGGTGAACCTGCAGAAAATTGTCTATTACTATATGGAATGCATAGGCTGCCAAATAAAAATGAACTAAAATTGGTACAAATCCTAAGGGAATTTTATTTTAACAGGCTGTACAGATTCCTTTGGGGGGAGGATGAACTGATGTATGTGCATAGAGCTGGGTTGGATACAAAGAGCAATCAGATTATCCTTACATTTAAATATAGGAATCTAGTATTGAAGGTCCTAGGAAAGGTAAGAGTTCTAGATAAGTTAAGGCTATATACTGTTGAATAAGAGAGGACTGAGGAAGACAAAATGCACATACAATTTGCTAACTTCACAGAACACAACTGCATGAGTAACCAACTTGGGGTAGAGAAACTTGATAATTCTACTGAAAATAACAACAAACTGTTTAGTGTTTAACTTGCCAACACGCTAATAAATCTGCAATACTTGCAAGACAGGAATGTTGACTAGATTCAAATACAGTAGATAATGGGGTGCTGTTTGTCCTATATTTAACAAGCATTTGTCAATGCCAAATGTTTGCTTGCTGGTATTAGCATTGGTACTGCAAGAGAAAGAGAGCTACATAATAGGAATGGCAGTGAAGTATTGAACTAATGCAACCCCACCCCACCTTACAGAGACTGACAGGTGTTGGGGTTGTGGCTTTGGATCATCAGGCATAAAGCTCACATCATTTCATCTCACTCCACCCACCTTGCGACAGACAGGTGTCATAATGTGACTTGGGGTCTTTGGCTCTACGCCACTCCCATTCCATAAGGAAATAAGCTGAGATGAGTGCAGTACAGGAGAATGGAGGAATGTTAGCCAAGACCCCAACGCACACATTGATGCCTGTCACTGGCTACAGGGTGAGGGTGCAATGGCATGAGCATTACAGCTGACAACCCTAAGTCACACCCCGATGCCTGTCAGTCTCTACAGGGCAGAACATTATTGTTGAAACCCTAACACTGCTGGCCCGTGGTGCAGCAGTTAGTTCCGCTTGCAACACCAGCGACCCGGGTTCAGGAATGAGCCTGGGAAGCTGGCGGGCCAGCCAGGGGAGAAATATAGAAACAAAGAAACATAGAATTTGACGGCAGATAAGGACTGCTTGGCCCACCTAGTCTGCCCATTTTTCCTACCTAACAGATAAGCTGCAGATCCTAGTTAACCAACAGCTTACTTCCTCCTACCCCCCACTAGGACTGCCTTATGTCGGCCCCATGCATTCTTGAATTCCCCTACTGTTCTTGACTCTACGACCTCCTCAGGGAGGCTGTTCCATGCATCCACAACCCTCTCCATGAAAAAATACTTCCTCACATTACCTCTGAGCCGCCCCCTCTATCTTCAAATTGTGCCCCCTTGTTCTTGCACATCTCTTTTTCTGAAAGATGCTACCCTCTTGGACTTTGTTGATTCCCTTGAGGTACTTGAAAGTTTCTATCATGTCCCCTCTCCCTTCTTTCCTCAAGGGTATACATATTAAGCTCCTTTAGTCTTTCTTCATATGTCTTCTGGTGCAGACCCTGCACCATTTCGGTTGACTCCTCTGGACAGCCTCCACTCTGTCTATGTCTTTGCAGAGATGGAGTCTCCAGAACTGCACACAGTACTCCAGATGGGATCTCACCAACTGTCTGTACAGGATAACAACTTCCTGTTTTCTACTATTGATGCCTCTTCCTATGCATCCCAGTATCCTCCCAGCCTTCCTTACTGCATTCTTACATTGCTTGCCCACCTTTAGGTCATCTGATATAATTACCCCAGGTCCTGTTCCATTTTACTGTTGTCAGTATCTCACCCCCATTGTGTACTCTTCCCTGGAATTTTGTTTCCATGTGCATTACCTTGCACTTTTGCATTGAATCTGAGCTGCCATACATCTGACCATTCCTCCAACCTTGCCAAGTCCCTTCTCATCCTTTCCACTCCATCTTGTGTATCAACCCTGTTGCAGATCTTTGTGTCATCTGCAAAGAGACATACTTTTCCTTCCAGTTTCTCTGCAATGTCACTTATAAAGACATTAAAAAGGACCGGTCCCAGTACTGAACCCTGCGGTACCCCTCTAGTAACCCTCCTTTCTTCACTGTGTACTCCATTTACTACTACCCTTTGCGTCCTGTTGTCTAGCCAATTTTTTACCCTGGCTACCACCTTGGGGCCCACTCCAAGGCTGGCTAACTTGTGTATTAATCTTTTGTGTGGGACTGTATCAAATGGCTTGCTAACATCTAGGTAGGCCATGTCCACAGTCCCTCCCTGGTCTACTACTTCGGTCACCCAGTCAAAGAAATCTATTAGATTCGTCTGACACGACCTTCCCAACATGAATCCATGCTGCCTTGAGTCCCAGCCCCACTGGCCTCTAGGTACTCAACAATTCTTTCCTTCAGAAGTGATTCCATCATTTTCCCTACTGCTGAGGTCAAACGAACAGGTCTATAATTTCCTGCCTCTGCCCTGCTTCCACTTTTGTGAAGAGGAATCACATCTACCCTCCTTCAGTCTTCTGATACCACCCCATCTTCCCATGATTTGTTAAAGAGAGTAGTCAGTGGTGTCACTAGTTCTACCCTTAGTTCTTTTAGAATTCTTGGGTGAATCCCATCAGGCCCTTTGCTTTGTCCACCTTCAATTTTATTAGTTCTTTCAGAACCCTTTCTTCTGTAAATGGACTGGTATCGACCCCGTCTTCAGAGTGTTTCTCTTGTTTGGTTTAGGTACCTTCCCTCCTCTTTCTTTGTGAATACTGAGCAGAAATATTCATTCAGTATCCCTGCTTTTCACTGTCCCCTCTACCCACATTCCCTCCCTTTATTAAGCCTCAGTATCCTCCTTTGGTCTTTCTTCACTCCCTAATGTACCTATAAAAGGTCTTATCCCCCTTCTTAACAGAATTGGCTATCCTTTCCTCAGTTTGGGCCTTTGCTATTCTGACTGCCTTCCCAGGCTCTTTCTGCTTTAACTGATAAAGTTTTCTGCCCTGCTCCTTCTGTGTTTCCTTATATTTCCTGAATGCTATCCTTTTCTCCTTAACCTTCCCTGCCACCTCTTTTGAGAACCATAGCGGTTTTTTCCTTCATTGTGTTTTATTGATTTGCTTTACACAAAGGCTTGTTGCCTCTGTGATGGCTGTTTTGATTACTCCCTTTGTTCCTCTCGCCTCCTTCTTGCCTGTTTGCTAGTGCTTTTCTAATGCACTCTCTCATTTTCCCAAAGTCAGCCCTCCTAAAGTCCATACTCTTGCTTTTGTATGGCTTGATTGTATGGCTGTGTTTATTGTGACCCACACTGTTTGGTGGTCACTTGTTCCCAGATGGCTACCCACTTCTAAATCTGAGATTCTTTCTCCATCCCCATTTGGGAGTACCAGGTCTAAGATTGCTCCCTCCCGAGTGGGTTCCAATACTAGCTGTCTGAGGCATGCCCCTGTAGGGCATCAGGAATGACCCTGCTCTTGGATGTGCCTGAAGCAAAGGTGCTCCAGTTAACATCTGGCATATTCAGGTCCCCCATTAACAATATCTCCCCTTTTTCTGCCATTCTAAGGAAGCCTTCTATCATTTCTTTGTCCATTCCCTCCCCCTGAGATGGGGGTCTGTATACAACCCCGTGCGGATTGTGGTGCCATTTTCTGTCTCCAGGGTGACCCAGAGTGTCTCATCTGCTCCCTGTTTACTCTTTAGTTCTGTTGCTTTGATCCCTTCCTTTACATGAGAGCTACTCCTCCTCTTTTACCTTCCCTGTCCCTCCTGTAGATTGTGTATCCTGGTATGTTGACATCCCAGTCATGGTTCTCTGTGTACCATGTTTCTGTGACTGCCACAATATCCAGACAACCCTCTTCCATTAAGGCCACTAGTTCAGGGGCTTGTTACACAGACTATGGGCATTGGTACTCATCACCCTCCACTATTTGATAGCCTTACCCCTTTTAGCCCCATTCCTGTCCTTACCGCCTTTGCCTTTTTATACATTTACCTCTGTCCTGCTCCCTAATAACTTCTCTACCTTGGTGTTTACCTCACTAATTACCATGTTTTGTGGGGGATGCTGGGATTTCCCTGCTCCTTTTCAGTGCCTCCCCCCTTGGCTAGTTTAAATGCTTGCCAATGAAGCATTTAAACCTCTCACCTAGGATCCTGGTTCCCCCCTGGACAGATGCAGACCATCACACCAGTATAGGTCTGCATCCCTCCAGGTGGCTCCCCAGTCCCCAATGAAGCCAAAACCCTGAGCACCACACCAGTTTTTCAACCACTCATTGAATTCCCTGGTGAGGAGTGCCCTAGCATCACCCTTGCCATAGACAGGCAGCACCTCCGAGAAGGTTACCGTATGCGCTTCTTGTCTAAGGCCCCCAACTCTACAAACTCCTCTTGCACTGCTCTGATCCCATTCCTAGTCAGGTCATTTGTCCCTAGGTGGACAATGACATCCAGCTCCCTCCCTCGTGCAGCTCCTCCCACGATCCTGAGGATTCGCTTCCTGTTGCTCCAAGCCGTGGTGCCAGGAAGGCACCGTATCTCCCTCTCCCCTTCCTCCCCCATTTCTACCCCCTAATGATTGAGTCCCCCACCAGGAGTTGTTTCTTTCCCCTGTGGGGTCCCATGCCACCCTCCTGTGGGTCTCCTTTGTGAAGGTTCCCAGCATCCTTCTTGGTCTCCACTGCAGGTGCCTCCATAGAGGAACCACTATCCACCAGAAGGAATGAATTGTGGAGAGGTACAGCTGGAGGGATGAAACTCTGTTCCACCACCCTCTCCCTCCCTGATCCCACCCTGGTTCAGCCTCTCCTCTTTCTTGGCAACCTCTGAGGTAGTGGCATTGGCCCTGGTGGTCCCTAGGTGGGGGAGGAGGTTTCTCGAATCCTAGCCAGGTCAGCCTGGAGATGGGCAACCTCCTCTCTAAGACCAGAGAGGTGCCTGCAAATAGGGCAGCATCGCAGCCTCCAGAATGTCTCCCGAACACTGCCGCCCCACAGCCATTGCACTGCACCACCAATCATGTCTTATTTTGTGTCCCTCTCCTGTTTCTCTGTATGCTTACTTCTCCTCTTCTTACTACTCTCACCCTTCCTGTTCTGGGACAGCAACTTCCTATCTCCTTTAGTAGCCTCCTTCTTCCTTGCTCAATGTCAGACCACCAGCAGCTGGGGGGGGGAGTGAGCTACTTTTTTCCTTTAGGGTTGACAAAACCGATGTTTCTCTATGATCCTTCCCTTCCTACTGCCAAACAGGAAGTTCCTGTTGACAGTCAGATCCAGTGGCTATGAAAGTAGAACTGGCTTAGGGTGGGATGGAGGGAAATTAGTAAGAAAACAGGCTAGCAACAGGAAGTTGTAATTTGAGTCCCCTGCTTTTATAGTGTCTAAGCCACACCACCAATTAAGCTCTCTCTCCTCCTACTGGTTTAGCAAAGTCAGCTGATACAATACCCTTCCCAGCACAGAACACACACTGACTTTCTTTCTTTTCTTTCTTTTTTTAACCCTAAATAAGACCCCTTCTACTTCTAATAAAGTATCTGTCTACTTAATCTCAACAGACACTGACTCCTGCTGAGATATAAGTTTTAAATTAATAAAGAAATGTAGCTTTTTTAGTTAGCTGCTTTCTGCTCTGCAAGCAAGGCTAGCAACAGGAAGTTGTAATTTGAGTCACCTGCTTTTATAGTGTCTAAGCCATACCCCCAATTAAGCTCTCTCTCCTCCTCCTACTGGTTTAGCAAAGTCAGCTGATACAATACCCTTCCCAGCACAGAACACACACTGACTTTCTTTCTTTTTTTAACCCTAAATAAGACCCCTTCTACTCCTAATAAAGTATTGGTCTACTTAATCTCAACAGACACTGACTCCTGCTGAGATATTAGTTTTAAATTAATAAGAAAATGTAGCTTTTTTGGTTAGCTGCTTTCTGCTCTACAAGCAAGGCTTGTAACAGGAAGTTGTAATTTGAGTCACCTGCTTTTATAGTGTCTAAGCCACACATCCAATTAAGCTATCTCTCCTCCTACTGGTTTAGCAAAGTCAGCTGATACAATACCCTTCCCAGCACAGAACACACACTGACTTTCTTTCTTTTCTTTCTTTTTTTTTAACCCTAAATAAGACCCCTTCTACTTCTACTTCTAATAAAGTATCTGTCTATCTTGAGCATCCCAAGGACAGCTTGTCTTCTCCAGGGAGGGAGGGAGGTCAACATCCCTGTGCAAGACTGACCCCAGACGGAGGTCTGGGGCACAGCATGCGCCAAGGTGCAGTGAGGGGAGGACTTTGCGGGTGTCAATGCTATGTGCCCTGATGTCAGGGGATAACGTTACATCCACAGAAAAATGGGAAAAATGGCTGCGGCATCTCTGGAAGACAGAGCGCTAGCCCCGATCCCCAAAGCCTCCTACCTGCCACCGAACCATCATCCCAATGAGACAAGGTAGCACGGGGTAAAAGACCCCACTTTGACCCCACCTGGTGGGTAAACCAAGGCTCCATGGGGATGAGACTGCTCGGAGGGTCATGTAGGAGAGCAGGGACGACAAGGCATAGGCAACTCCCGAAGAGAGGAGTGTCAATGGCCGGGGAGCTTTAAAGAGAAAGTTAAAAAAAAACCCTAATGCCTCAGGCATTTGTTGGTATTCACTACAAATTTTCAACATGGGCTTTTGGGGACGCACCTCATGAATAGTGGCACTACCTTTTCATTACTCAATCCCCAAAGGTGATTTCACACAGCAACTGTGCCATTCAGCACAACAGGTGTGAAAACACATTTTGGGTAGGATGTGAAAAAAGACAACTGTACTGTTCGTGTGGAGGTATGAAAAAATGCCGATGCTGAAAACCTGGAGTGAAAATATGAAAAATTGGTGAAGTTATGAGCATGCTCGTAAGATTACTTTTTTTGGAATTATTTTACCGATTTTTCAGCATGGCCTTTCTGGGACATCTCCTCACGAACAGTGGTACTGTGATTTCATTAATCTGTCCCAAAAGCTGATTTTGCACAGTGACTGCCCCATTCTGAGTCACAGGTGTGAAAACAAATGTTGGTCAAGATGCAAAAAATTACAGCCACACTGTTCATAAGGAGGTGTGAAAAATGGCAATGTTGGAAATTTGGAGAGAAAATATTGAAAATTGGCAAGGTTATGAGTGTACGTAGAAACTGCGCAAGACATGCTCATAACACAGTCATTTTTGGGATTTTTTCACCAAATTTGCAACATGGCCTTTTTGAGACACCGTCTCATGAAAAGTGGCACTGTCATTTTGTTACTCAGTCCCAAAGGTGATTCTGCACAGTGACCACAAAATCACCTTTTAGGACAGAAAACAAAATGACAATTCAAGTGCTCATAAGGTGGGGTCCCAAGAACCCATGTTGAAAATCTGGGGCCAAAACTCCAAAATATGATTGAGATATCAACCTAAGTTGAAACCCCCATTGATGCCATTATAAAGCTTACTGTGATTTTCTTCATTTGTGGTTGGCATTTGAAGAGTTCAGATGTGTTCCAGGTCCACAGATGATCACAGTGCCAGACCTCAGAGGTAATTATGGGGGGGGTGCACAGAGGAGGGGTGGGGATGGGGGGGGCCCGGGAAGACAACAAGGGATTTTTTTTAGGTTTAAAAACAGCAAGGGACAGTTTTCTTCATTTACAGGTTAAAAAGTTTGGCACACTGGGAAAGGTGGGATGCCTACTCATGGATTGAGTACCTCGATGTTGACAAAGGGTGTTGACTGGCTGGGGGCATGCATCCAACACCAAGAGTGACCATCCTGGTGTTGGAAAAGAAAGGGAAATTGTTTAACCAGGAAAGACACACTAAGGGGAATGCCAGCATGGGATTGGGCACCCCATTTTGTCTTATGGGGACTGTGTGGTGGAAAGCAGGAGATGCTATATTTTGCACACTGGAGTGGGCTTCCAGTGTGCCACTTAATGAGGGAGGGATATGCCAACACAGGATTGGGCACCCCAATGTTGGCTTTCCCTTGGGAGTGTGTGGTGGGTGGCAGGAGCCACCAAATTAAAGAATGAAATCTGTTTTGCCGGAAAGGCACACTAGGGCCAGGGGCACAGGGCAGCAGCCGACAATAAGGAAACTGCACCCATGTGCATAACTGTGCACTGGAATGTGCATGGGTGGAGAGTCTTGTCAGCTGCCTCTGTGTTCCTGCTTGTGAGGAAGGGGGAGCTGCTGCTGCAATTAGGGATGATGAAACTGTCCCTGATTGGAGCAGCACATTTCTTTTAAGTCCAGTGCTCTCTCTGAAACTGCTGTCATCGTCAGTTTTTCCATTGATTGGTAGCCGAGGGATGGGCCCCTGAAAGGGTGAGCTGCATTTGCCACACACTAGCACACCTCTGCAATGCTCTACTTACCTCAATATGTTTTTTGTGCATTGCATGTGCAAGCAAACATAAAAATAGCCTCTAATTTTTCATTGCTGTCCTGGAACATTATTGGCTTGATGTCTAAATTCATGGATACAGAATGGTGTGACTTTATATGGAAATATAATATCATCTGTTTACAGGAAACGTGTCATGAAAAGGGTACAGATATGACACTGTATTGTTGTTTTTACGTACCCAGTAAGAGAGTGGCCAGAGCTGGCAAAGCCGCAGGTGGCCTGGCTGCTTGATTTAAGATTGGCCATGAAATGAAAGAATTATTTATGTATGAAACTTCTTTTTCAAAGGTCTTTTATGTTGAAATATTAGATTATAGATCATGTTTAATTAATATGTATGTACCTCCCTCTTCTTCAAAGTATTATCATAGTTCAGTTTGGGATGAGTTTAGTGAAATTGTAAACAGAATCTATGACTTGTACGAGAACAGTGACATTTTACTTGCAGGTGATTTTAATGTAAGGATTGGGAGCTTTGATGTGTATTCAGATAAGTTTACTAAAAGTTGTTTGGATAGTAAGGCTCAGAATCTTTCAAAAAGGTCAACAGATCATAAATGCTGTAGGCCATAAGCTGATAGAACTTATGACCATACATAATTTAGCATCCATGAATGGAAGAATTAAGGGAGACATGCTGGGAGAATCAACCTACTTTAGTCACATGGGTTCTTCAGTAATTGAGTTAATTTTTTTGGATTGGTTTAATGGGAGTATGGGATATTTGTAGATGGAAATTAGGGGAGAAACTGATCACTTCCCAGTGGCACTAGAATGGGGTGAAACATTAAGTCATAGGAATGGGAACTTTATCCCAGCCCAAATCCAGGGATAGAGGTAAGAACTATATAAAATATGGTGAAATCACCCCAGCAAGAAGCAAGTGGCAATTTCCTATTGTAATCCCTGGCCCCACTTGCCCAAAGAACCTGGCTGATGAGTGATTCCACAACATAATAAAAAAGAATTGTTCAATTGTTATATTGCTCTCTACTCTCAATAGTCTGCTCTGCAGGTACCTCAATTGAGGTTGTGAAATTCCTAAAGTATCTGAGACTGAAACTGGACCATGGCCTTACTCTGAAGCCTCATGTTGACCAGGTAACCAAAACTCTGTACCACAAACTGGGCCTGCTCTACCGCCTGAATGCTCAGTTAGTCCCTGAGACCAGGATCACAATAGCCAATAGCATCCTGCTACCAACTTTGACATATGCTGCCTCTGTCATGCAGAGCCTGGGAAAACAGGAGCTTACCAGAATGCAGGTACTATACAACAAGGTGGCCCACTTCACCACATCGTCTCAAAAAGGAACACCACTGTGAGGCACTGGCCTCCCTTAAATGGCCATCTCTCTGGCATCGCTTTTACCACCCCTGTGATTCTAGGGCAGATTGGAACATTCCCCCAACTCAAGATCTGGACAGGACCTATAGGCCACTGAAGCCACTCTCGCCCTTGCAGAATGCCCTGCAGGATTTTAGGGTTATGCTGGGGTTGGGTGACCCATGGCACCTCCTAAATCCTACACAACAGTCATACACATTCTATTCAAACATTCACCAGACCTGGTCCAGATTAGATTATTTTCTAATTAGTGGTTCCCTTATTCCAGGCTTACACCAGGTGGGTATGGAACCTATAGTGATATCAGACCATGCGGTGGTATGGATGGCCCTATCGGTAAACTCTCATACTCGGAGAGAAACAATTTGGAGATTGAATACCCAGTTGCTATGGAGGCTAACCCTGATTTCTGTATCAAGGAACTCATTGCTGAATTAATGGAACACAATAGTGATTCAGTTCAGAGGTTCAACCTCCTTTGGTGCTCTTTGAAGTGTTATCTTCAGGGTGAATTTATTAAAGTTGCCTCCAGGAGGAGGACATTACGAGACTCAAAGGCCTTAGCCTTACTATCCCAGATTAAAGATAGAGAAATGTCTCTATCTCCGGATGCTTCCAGGAGTACCCTAGAGGAGTTGTTGGGTCTGCGCAATGACTACGCAGAGTTATTAAGGGAAAAGGCAGAATACACCCTTATAAAAACTAAAGCTAAATATATAGACCAGGGGGAAAAGGCTGTTGTTGGCCTTGCGTTTATGACAGTTGGAAAGCTCCCGTTTAATCCTGTCTATAAGGGCTGCTGATGGCTCTATCAAAACAGAACTGGAGGACATAGTTAAAGTCTTTGAGAGCTTTTACCAGTCCTTGTATGGGAAGTGCCTCACTGACTTAAATTCACAGTACATTAGCAACTACCTAGACTCTTTAAACCTCCCAGTCTTGGAGGATTCATGCCAAACCTCTTTAACTTTGCCAATCTCCATCGCTGAAATAGAGATGGCTATTAATAGTCTTAGTCCTGATAAAGCGCCAGAACCGGACAGCTTTCCTTCAAATTTTTATAAAACATTCTCGAAAGAATTAGCTCCCTTCTTGCTTAAATTATATAGTTACATGTTTACAGCAGATAAGTTAGATCCATCGCTTATGGATGCCACGATCATTCTCTTACTCAAGCCAGACAAACCCCACCTGGACCCAGCTAATTACAGGCTAATTTCCCTTCTAAATTGTGACATTAAAATCCAAGCAAAATTGCTTTCGTCTCAGATAAAGACTTTTTGGACCCAGTTATTGACCCCAGAGCAGGTGGGGTTTGTGGCAGGACACTCCCCAGCAGACCACCTCAGGACACTCTCACATATTTTCCAGACAGCCCAACCATCCCAACTCCCAATGGCGGTCATCTCTCTAGATGCTGAAAAGGCTTTTGATAGAGTTAGCTGGGAATTTCTATGGCTAACTGTGGAAAATGGGCTTTCCACTCCAATTCATAGGAATGATACGGTCTCTTTATGTTTCCCCATCAGCCAAGATCTACTGTAATGGGATGTTTTCTGGGAGATTTTTATTACATACGGGTACTAGGCAAGGGTGCCCCCTTTCACCCTTCCTATTTAACCTGTATCTGGAACCTTTACTTCAACACATTAAACAGTCCCCTTTAATAACGGGTATCCCAGTTCACACTCAGGTCCTAAGCTCGGTTTATGCAGATGATATTCTCTTCACTTAACTCACCCTGCTGCCTCACTAGAACACGTTCTAAGGGTGGTCAAACAATTTGGTCAGCTTTCTAATTAAAAATTGAATATCTCTAAACCGAGATTTTCCTCTGAATAATTTGGCCCTAAAATCTGACGTTACTCATTTGGGTATCAAATGGTCCCACAAACCCTCAAGTACTTAGGTATCTATCTCACCAGAAATCTTACTTCGTACAAAAGCTTAATCTGGAGGATCTGGTTAGAGTTATCCAACAGGACCTTATGAGATGGTAAAGTCTATCTCTTTCCTTATGGCTCGGATAAGCATAATTAAGATGAATATTCTCCCACACTTGTTTTATCCCCTGAACCTACTGAATTTATGGCTCCCATTCTTTTCTTTAAGCTGTACATGCCATGATTTCTAATTTTATCTGGCTGGGTAAAGATCCCGTTGAGCTTTCTGTAGCTTAGTGCCCCAGACTACAGGGCGGTCTTCGCCTTCCAATTTCTTTTATATTACTGGGTGAGTCATTTAGCTAAAGTGGGCAGGTGGATACCTCAGAGTGATATGGAGTAAATACTGATTTGGCTTCAGATTGAGAGATCTTTTAAGAACTAGTAATGTTAATCCCTTTCAGTATATTATTTAACTAAACACTCATTGCCAAGGGATTTACGGGATTCGGCGATTGGTATTTCCTTGAAGGTTTTTTTCCAGTGCTGTTCATACCTTAGAATACCCCTTAAAGGTGATACAGGGCAGCCGATCATTTTAAATCCTAACTTTAAAGTGGGAGGGATGAATCTTTTACCCCAATGGCTCCCACAGTTAAGGCATGTCTCTGTTGAGGACTTATTTACTCAGGATACCCTCCTCCCTTCACCTGATATCCTTAGTAAGTACGATATCCCGAGTTCGATGATTTTTAAGGTATACCAACTGAGACATACTATAAGTACCTTGTTCAGGGTTAAAGGCTGGCCTTCCTTAGTTACACCCATCCTGACACAAGTTAATGAATGTTCTGTAAAACCACATGCTGTGGCTGCACTGTATGCCCTACTTTTGACCTTTATTCACACTGACTCACTGATGGGCTCTCTGACTTGGGAGTCCTTGCTTCCTGGGGTGAGTTTAGACTGGGCTAAGATCTGGATGGACCTCTATATCTATCTTACTCATGATAGACTCAGACTGACGCAATATAATATATTGAATAACATGTATTATACCCCCCTGAGATTAGCCAGATTAGGGAAGACTTCAGATACTACCTGCACAAGGTGTGCCAAGGAGGAGGGAATATGGTACACATTTTTTGGAACTGTGAGAAGATAGCTCCACTCTGGCAAGAAATTAGGGCTAAATTAGATCCCTGTCTAGGATTAGAGGGCCTGTTTACAGTAGAAGTTTGTCTCCTGGGATACTATGAGGATATTAGGGTTAAAGAGCGCAAATATCATATGGCTCTGATAGCCGTCATTGTTAAAAAGTTAGTTTTGAAACATTGGAGGGACCAAGTGGTAATATCTTATAAGGAGTAGTTAAGGGACATGTCCAGTTTTTTCAGAGCTGAACGGTTGATAGCAGGTTTCCGGAATAATATGGCAGGTTTCGATAAGACATGGGGGAAACTTTATGCGGTTTATCTACAATAAGTGAATGCTGACTACTTAATATTTCCAGTACCTTACGTCAGTGGACGTCCCTTCTCTTCATATGTATAATAAGTTCGGCACACTCCAGAGGGGTGGTGGGGTGGTGGGGAGGGGAGGAGGGAGGGTAGTTGGGGGTTAGTAAGCTGTCCCATGTATAGATTAGATTGATCTGGTTATTTTGACAGTACTGTATACATTGATGACTGACATGCTTAATGTTGGTTGTGTAAAATCAATAAACTTTGGAATTTAAAAAAAAATGGCCATCTCTCACAAATCAACTGCAGTACCTATTGTTATGTAACACATATAAGTTGCTCAACAAGCCCCCTGATGGTCTGACTGGGCTGCTGGTCCCTAAGAGTATGAACAGACAGCTCCAAACCACTAGAAGAAATCTCTTTGAAATAACCAGGGCTCGCACTGCAGCAGGCAATAAATCCTTCACCCATGCAGCCCCAGCGCTATGGAATAAGCTCCCACAACAATTGCAGGATGTGACCTCCCTGACAATCTTCCAATCTGGGTTGCAGGCACATCACTTAAGAAATAGCACTTGTACATGTGCAGGAACACTGAACAAGAGTGACTAGTTCACAAACCTACGCTGGCCTAGGCCAGTCCAGTCCTCTGCCAGGCGGAGTCACACTGTCCATTGCCCTGATTGTCTACTAAGCCCATCACCATACTAATTACTCTTATTCCAAATGTATGAATGCTTAAACCATACCATGTATTAAACACCTGACCTCTGCACTGTGATGACCAGATTGTAATGCTTGCTTTGTTCCTTCTCTGTATATGAAATGTTCTGCTGTGTAACTAACCTCGGTCACCCCTGAAAAGGGACCTTCGGGCTCAGCCTGCTTACCCGGTTATCAAAATTGAATAAATAAATAAATATAATGGTTTAAAAGAACTTCTACAGGCCAGTAAGGAATAGAGGTAACTCACTGTCCGGGATTACCTGGTTCGATAATGAATGTAGAAAATTAATAGCCATAATTAAAAGCCACTCTTACTAAACTTATAAAGAAAACCAAACAATCTGTGGATAAGAATAATTTTCGGATACTTAATAGAGAAGGGAAACCATAGAAACTTCTCAAAGAAAATGAAAAAAGGGGTTTTACAACAAGCAGTGGAACAGGATGTTAATGATTATACAAAACAAGGATTCTCAATCTTTCTGACTCATGGTAGCCAACTATACAGATACCAGTAAGTTTGAAATTGACACATATACTTCTCTTGACACATGGGTTAAGCATTATACAAACATCTTTTATGAAATACATAGCAAGGACAGTCTTTCTTTCCCGGAATGGTTGGTTAATAGAGTGAATTGTCCCCCGACACAGAGGAGTGAAATTTATCTGTCTATTGCTGTACTTAATAATAAAAAGTCCTGGTCCAGTTCTTATTCCCTGGAGGTCTTTCTGTTGAACCACAGCTTGAAGTAATGTTCTCCTCTCATTTTTAATATATGTATTTATAATAATTGCATAACACAGTCATGGAAAGGAACAGTAACTGTATGTATAAAAGGGTGACAAAAGGATCCTAAAATGTATAGATCTATTTCTATTTGATATAGCAGGGACATTTTTCTCAGAAATTATTCAGGAAAGATTATTAATATAAATAGAAAATTTGGGTGGATTATCAGAATTGCAGGCAGGTTTTACAACAGGTTACAGTACTATCGATAACTTTTTTATAATGGATCATTTAATTGAGAAGTATGTTAGGTTGAGAAAGCAAAAGTTATATGTGGCCTCATAGATTTCAGCTCTGCTTTTGATCTTGTGTTGCATAACTTGCTGTTGGAAACAGTTTGGAAATAGGGTATAGACTAGAGGTGGGTGAAGTCCATAAGCTTCGCTCCGCATAGTATTTCACGTGTAACCCGAATTTCAAGAAATACTCTCTAAAGCGAAGTGAATAACTTTGCATCGCAAAGTAATGTGAAGTTCCCATTGTTCTCTATGGACTTCACATTATTTTGCCTTTAGGGGGCTCTTTAAGGTGAATTTTGTAGTGATTTATGGGATGTAAGGTCACATGGGCTCTATGTAGTCTTGCACAGCCTCTGTTCAGCATAGTGTGTGTAGTGAAAAGCAGGAGGCAGTTTGGTCTCAGAGCTCTGAGAATCAAACCATCTAAAAACCTTTACAAAAGCATTTTTGAGACAACATTTTGTGTCAAAATTTAGTACATCAATTGTAGTAACCCTTGTGTGTTTATATCATCAAGTATTCATTGATACTGTGTGAATATTTAATGTTAATTTAGTGCATTCAGTCTCTGTACTGACAGACACTGTAGAAGTGTGCTTCAGGGGAGGGGCAGATCTGTGGTGTAGGAGGGAGAGTCTCAGACCACAGTGAGAAAGGCAGTCTTTCCAACTGTTGTTGGCTAGTGTTTTTGTATTTGTGTGTTCAGGTACACACTGTACAACTTCAATTAATGTTTTATACGTTTTTTCTGTTTGCTGGGCATTTTCAGTTGATTTAAAAGACTGTCTGTGGTGTAGTTTACTGAACAGTTAAAGTTTCTGTGCCTGACCTTTAATCTGTGTATGTGCTGTCAATTCATACGCATTTATGTGGCACCACAATAGCAGTACTCTGAATTTCTCAGCCTGTCTGCAATATTTTCCCTGCTTCTCTGTAGCTACTGCTGTACCCCCACCCCCACAAAACAAGGTATTGTTTTTGGGCTTTTGGATTTTTGAAGACTGGTTAAGATCTTATCTTGAGCCTGTGCGACTGCGACTCTTTAGTTTTTTCTTCCCATCCACCAAAAACTGCAGAAATATAAAGTTGCTGTTAACTTTCTGTGTAATCTTAGAAAATGCCTGCAAAGATATGGTCATGCAAAGCTATTACTGGCTGTGGCACTGCTGCCAAGAAGACTATTAGCAGTGGAAGTTGTTGTGATGATGAGGCATGTTCATCAGGGACTAGCAAGTCTAGCAATATTTAGAGTGGTCATGGCAGTGGCTGTGGTAGTACACAGCAGAAGGGAAATGTACTAGTTGCTGCAAGTAAAGGGATTTCTCTGACTGTTTTTCGCAACAAAATCAATCACTTCAATACTAGTTGGAGATGCTGTTTTCCCTGCTGGTAGTAAAGTTTTTTTTTTATTATTATTTTATTTAGTTGTTTAACCAGGTATAGCACACTAAGCTGAAAACTTTTTTACAGGAGCGACCTGAGAACACAAGGAGGTTAAGTGACTTTCTCAGGGTCACACAGTATGCAAGTGGAAGCTATGGGATTCAAACCCAGGTCTGGTCTGCTGGATGTCACCAGATTTGCAACTCAGAGCCTTAGACCACTGCACTATTCTGCCTCCCTAAAGTTAGTGATGGCATGGCTCATAACAGCATGAGTATTGCTACAAGTTCAACCCAAGGAAAGTTATCAGGTGGGAAAAATGTTGTTGAGTCCACAGACTTGAGCGTAGTTGATGTCCCACTCCCCACAGTAGTTGAGCATGATGATGACTCAGTCTCATGTTTGCACTGATCTTCTGGTTCGGTCATCAAAACATTCAGATGTTGACGAAAAAGGGTAGATGATAATATTGAGGCTGTGGTTGGAATATTCCACAGGGCAGCATCAAAGTGAATTTGTGGATGAAGATTATGATAATGATGATGCTAGTGACCTCATTTGGGAGCTTGACAGAAAGAAAATGAAGGTAGCTATTTGTAAACATTCTGTTAGTCAATCAACCCCTCCTCAAAGTTCTGATGTAGCCGTGTCTGTTGATGACCCTTAAGTAATAGTCATAGATTGTGATGTTCAGTGAAAGTCTAAGTGTGCACAACACTGAAAATCATGCAGATACACCCCATTTCATTTGCCACCAAAACTGCATTTCCATATGCAGCACCAGACAACATGTGAAACTAGGGCATCAAAATCCCTAGTTTGGGATTTTGTAAGCGATGGCAGAGATGAAATAGTGGCAATCTGCCAGCTTTGCCAAACGTGTGTGAAGCTGGGTAAAAGGGTAGCCATCTGGGTTCTGGGGCCAGCATAAGCATCTCAAGGGCAGCCACATGAACTGTGGATTTGGCACCAGAGGGAGCTTATGCTGTAGTAGAGTGTTCACCCTTATCCACCTTAGTAAGCATGGTATCCCCTTCCTTCAGTGTAAGCAACTATGTCAGTAAAAGTGGTTAAATAACACTGGAGAATTACTACAGGCATGAGGAGGAAGATGATTTTGAATGTTCAAGTAGTGGTCAGAGTAGCAGTGGTGGTTCTTGTAGTAATTCTACCACATCAACCCCTGAGCTTAAAACAGGGAAAATAACAGCATTTATTGGCTTGTCACCTGTGCACCCACCATCACACATCAAAGGTACCCCATCCATGTCAGTTAGAAGAGGAGAGTCATTTGGCATACCACATGCAAAACAATGAACAATACGGCCTACGTTGTGCAGCCTTTTTGAGCAGAACAGTAAATACCCACCAAATCATGCAATTGCACATGAACCCAATGCTGCCATAGTGGAAATGCTGGGAATTGACCTTTTGCCATTCTCCTTTGTGGAGAACGCAGAATTCTAGCACTTTGCGACATGCGCATGTCCTAAATGGAAGATCCTGTCCAGGACATACTTTTCCACCTCTGCTGTCCCTGAGTTATATCAGATGGTGACAGAATCTGTAAGGCATGCCCTTCAACAGTCCACATCACCTTACATTCACTTAAGCAGGGATATGTGGACAAGTGGCAAAATGATGAGTAGTTCCTATTTATGTACTACTGCATATTGGGCATAGCTACCTGGGGTTGTCTGTGATGGTAGGATGGGAAAGCATTGTAATAAGTCATACTGTGGTGGTAGCAATTTTCATGGCATTAGACATCATGCCTCGCTTGCAATGCGTAGTGCATCAGGGTCACATACAGACAAAAACATGCTAGACTTGCTACTGACAGCAATTGATGAGTGGCTGCACCCCTGTCCCTAAAAGCTGGCTTCATAGCTAGTGATAATGGATCAAACATTGTTAAATGTATCAGCAATGGTGGTTTTGTGAGGGTTCCCTGCATGACCCACTGTTTAAATCTTGTGTACAGGAGTTTCTGCAGTACCCAGAAATAAAGCAAATGCTGACTGTTGCACGTCATATGTGCACCACTTTGTATGTTCTGGAAAGGCCCGTGACCAGCTTAGGCAGTTGCAGATTCAAACCAGCATCCCTCAGCACTGCCTCAAGTTTGAAGTTGTCATGAGTTGGAACTTGACACTTTATATGGCAGAAGCGGTTGTACAATCAGTACAAAGCAATCTCCAACTTCCTAGTTTTGCACACTAGCTGTGACAGTTCAGGGGCCTCAATGTCTATGACAACTGAACAGTGGCGATCTCATGGATTCAGTAATAGTAATTTTGAGGCCATCTGAGCATGCCACACAGGCAGTGAGTGGTGACACTGCATCTGTTAGTCAAGCCATTCCACTGCTCTGAGTGCTGAGGAAGACTTTGTTGAATCTGCAGCCTAATCTTGATGTGACCAGAGATAGGTCAAGCTGTGCATTATTGAAAAACATGATTACAATATTAGACAGCAATCGACACATCACCACTATTCAACAATCTCCAGAATTTGGAATAGCCACAATGCTGGACCCATGCTATAAACATGGCATTGCATCCATACTGGAAGGAGGGTATGATCAGGTTCAAAATCTGACTAGACAGTTGGTCCAATTAGTTCATGGGGAACAGAAGTCATGTGCAAAGTTCTGTAAACCATAGCATAACAAGGTTGAAGGTCACTGTGGACCGAGTTCATCCAGTAAGGAGGCTGAAGGGCAAGGGGTGGTGTCAGCTACAGAGTTGATCATTAATCCACTTTGGGGTGCCTTGTCCCAATTAGGAATCTGTGACCTAGATGAATCTTATGAACAGGTGGACAAGTCATCAGGAATGCATGCATCACAGACCATGGCTGAGGCCTATTTGGCAGAAAACAGGTATCTAACAATATCAGATAATCCTTTGGTGTACTGGAGTGGCAATGTTAATGAATGGCCAGCACTGAGGTCAGTAGTACTGAAGTACCTGACATGTCCACCCTCCAGTGTAAGTGTGGAGAGGGTATTTAGTTCTGTGGGGGCCATAGTGTGTGACTGTCATACTACCCTATTATCTACAAATATATGTGAAGGAAGGACTGAAGTGTGTAAGGGAGGAAGGGGAGGAGGGTAGTATGGAGTCACCTTGGCTGCAAATACAGGATTCCAAGAATAGGATTCTTAGAATGGGAGTGGTGTACAGGCCACCATCTCAGACAGAGGAGTTAGACAGGGAACTAGCGGGACAGATCAGGAGGACCTGCGAGAAGGGTAGTGTGGTGATTGTGGGGACTTCAACATGCCAGGAGTGGACTGGAGTACCCCAACAACCAGGAACAGAAGGGAGCAGGTACTGCTGGATGCCTTCCAGGACAGCTTCCTGCTGCAAATGGTCAGTGAACCAACCAGGTTAGGGAATACCCTTGACCTTGTGCTGGCAAATGGGGACTTTGTGAGAGAACTTACAGTGGAGGAACCGCTGTCAGGGAGTGACCACACTCAGTATTGCTCACATTGGATATGGGCAAGGAAGGAGCGGAATCTGGCACAAGAGTGCTGGACTTCAGGAGGGCCGACTTTGGGAGGATGGGGGAAGTGGTAAAAGGGTACCTGGCCAGAATTCAATCTAGTATGGACACCAACCAGAGGTGGGAGCTCATAAAGCTGGGAATAGTGGAGGCAACCAAAACCTGCTGCAAAGCCCAGAGCAAGAAGGTTAGGGCTAAGAAACTGAGCTGGTTGAGCAAGAAGGTCATGGAAAAGGTAAGGAGGAAAAGAGCTGCCTTTAGGAAGTACAAGAAAACAGGGAGGGGGGAGGACAGGGAGGAGTACTTGACAGAATCGAAGGAGGTGACAAGGGCAGTAAGGGGAGCCAGAGCATCTACGGAACTCAGGCTGGCACAATGCATTAAGAAGGGGGAGAAGGACTTCTTTAAGTACATCAGGGAGAAAAGGAGCTGTAAGGACCACATAGTAAGGATTAGGAAGGAGGGGGGTTGGGTGGAAGCAGGGTGCAATAAAGCAGAAGCACTAAATGAGTACTTCTGCTCAGTATTTACTAAAGAGAAGAGGGGTGACACCCAAGGTGGGAGAAATGGCAGAAACAGGGGGGAAGTGGTGACAGATGAGGAAATCATGAAGGGCAGAGTTTGAGAGGGTTTGAAGGCACTGAGGGTGGACAAGGAGCCAGGCCCAGATGGCATCCACCCCAGGGTACTGAAGGAGCTGGCAGAGGTCCTTGCAGGACCTTTGGCAGACCTATTTAATGCCTCACTACATTCAGGGTGTGTATCTCAGGATTGGAGGATGGCTCATGTGGTGCCCCTCCACAAGAGTGGCCCCAAGGATGAACCTGGAAACTACAGACCAGTGAGCCTCACATCCATCGTGGGTAAGCTAATGGAGACTATCCTGAAGGAGAGGCTGGTGGTCCTCCTAGAGGCCAAAGGACTACAGGACAGCAGGCAGCATGGCTTCATATGTGGCAGATCCTGCCAAACCAACCTGGTGGAGTTCTATGACTGGGTAACTAGGCAACTGGACAGGGGCCATGCAGTGGATGTCCTGTATCTGGACTTCAGTAAGGCATTCGATTCGGTGCCGCATGGAAGACTGGAAAGGAAGTTAGTAGGCACAGGGGCAGGTGCAAAGCTGGTGAGATGGGTAGGAAACTGGCTTCAGTGAAGGCAACAGAGGGTGGTGGTGGGTGGGGAGCTCTCACACCCAAGGGCAGTGACGAGCGGTGTTCCACAGGGCTCGGTGTTGGGACCAGTGTTGTTTGGGATATTCATTGCAGACATATCATGGGACATCAAGAGCAAGATCAGTCTGTTTGCTGATGATACCAAGGTAGGCGCAGTGGTGGATGACCTAGGGGATGGCAGGGGTTGCAGGATGATCTGGCAAAGCTTGAAACCTGGTCAGACACCTGGCAACTGGGGTTTAATGCCAAAAGTGCAAGGCTGCATTTTGGGATGAAGAACCCAAGGAGGAGTTACCAGCTGGGGAGTGCAGCTAGCCCAGACAGAGGAGGTGAAGGATCTGGGTGTGCTCATTACAGGGTCAATGAACAACTCGGCACAATGTGGGAAGGCAGCTGCAAGGCCAACAAAATGCTGGGTTGTATTGCAAGGGATATATTCTCGAGGAGGAGAATGATTCTGCCACTGTATAGGTCATTAGTTAGACCACACCTGGAGTACTGCAGCAGTACTGGTGCCCATATCTGTAGAGGACATTGAGTTACTGGAGGAGGTGCAGCGAGGGTGACAAAGATGATCAAGGGGCTGGGGGACTTATCATCACGAGAGGAGGTTGAAGGAGTTGAACATGTACTTACTGGAGGAGAGGAGGATGGGGTGACATGATTGAAACCTTTAAATACATGAAAGGAATAAACAAGTTGGGTACAGAGGGGCTGTTCAAAGTAAGGGAGGGAGGGCCACCAGGGCCATGATATGAGACTGGCGGGAGGAAGGTTTAGGAGGGAGATGAGGAGACACTTTTTTGCAGAGATGGTGGTGGCTGGGTGGAATGCGTTATCTGCAGAAGTGGTATCCAGTAGAACAGTGGACTGCTTCAAAAGGGGATGGAACAGGACAAGGGGAAGGGTTAATGAAGGGGAAGGGTGGAAGGGAGGGGCAGCTGCAGAATAAGGGGTGCTAGCTGCACATTCAAGTAGATTTGATAGACCTCTAGGCCTTTATCTGCTGGCAAATTTCGTATGTTCGTGCAAATGTCAGCATACTGACATTTATCAAAATAAATGATGGTCACATATCAACAGGAATAACCACATCTATGTTAGTACCCAGTCACGATGATGGTTGTGCTGATGATGCGGGTGAAGCAGACCATCCTGGTGTCAGTGTCAAATAGTGTACCATTGAAATTGATGATGCAGTCATGGAAAAAAAATTTCCAAGTGGGTACAACTCCAGCACTGATGATTGTGAGGGCTGCTTCCTCCTTGATGATGATGAGGAGGATGTTGGTGGGAGAGCACAACGACAAAAAATGCATTCACTTACTTCTCCTGTTATTTAGAACAGTGGCCTTGACTATCATATTACAATTGACAAATAATGACATGTCGTTATATTTTGACTTCCCTTTCTTGATTTTGTGAGTACATTTCACAGAATGTGTGCAGTTCTTATTACCTGCAGTCCTCTAAACACAAATGTCAACTTCTAGCCACTTAAATCTTGCTGACTGAATGACAGATATCCTCCTGACACTGAAAACAGTAATGCACTCCAGCCAGCCAACCTGCTTCTTGAGCTTGAGAGAGACACTGTACCTGTGCAAAATCAATGAACCTCAGCCAGCCACAGCCACTGCTTCTTAACGGTGAGAGAGACATTGTACTTGTGCTCAGTCTATGAACCCTCAGCCAGCCACAGCTGCCCTGCTTCTTGAGATTGAGAGAGAGAGAGAGCCATTGTACCTGTGCAAAATCTATGACTCCTCAGCCAGCCTCAGTCACCCTGCTTCTTAACAGTGAGAGAGAGAGAGAGAGAGAGAAATTGTACCTGTGCCCAATCTATGAACCTTCAGCCAGCCACAGCTGCACTGCTTCTTATCACTAATTTACAGTAAGTATGTACTAATGTCATGTACTATGATTTTCACTTGAATGGCAGTGTGAATCCTTCCTTTAACTTTTTAAAGATGCCACTGTCACCAAATACAGGCAATTGATTTTCCTTTTGTTTTCACAGGTTACAGACAGTGTAAACTTGGAGGATTACAGTACTCACACCTCCTAAAGGATAACATCTATAGGTAAGTATCACTCTTGTTTCCTCTTCCCTTTTTGTTTTTAATTTATTCTGCTGTTGTAAAGCATTCAACAGCGGTGACAAACAGGCCAGATAATACATTTTTTCATCATGGATGGGACAGGCATACTTCGGTACATGAGGGTTGTACAACGTGTTATCCTGGTCGTGAAAACACATGATGTAATGTACTGTAAGAAAGTGGGCCAGTGCATGTCACTCACTAAACGTATTAATTTTTTTAAAAGAAGTTTACTAATAGCTTGGTATTTAAAGCTGGATATAACAGAAGACAGGAACAACCATGCTGGGAACCGAATGTGGTAGTGCAATGAACTCCTTATTTCTTCTTCATCTGTTTTCAGGCAACATCAAGGTGCTGTGGAATGTTGTCGGTATCTTCCCATTGGAAGATAGACATAGTTAGGATATGCTGAACACCTGGAAAGAAGACAAAACATTAATGGAATTTGTTTTCAAATGATGCTCCCACCCCTCTCGAAAAAAAATCCTTTCATGGCTTGATAGTTTCCGTGATAGCCAAAGTCATCAACACTCCAAATGTGTGGAACACAAGTGTGCCTACGACCTGAAAATTAAAAAAATGTAATCAGAAATTATTATAATTCAGTCAATCACAGTAGTAACTCCCCATCCCATGAATACAAATTAAATGTTACAGTACCACATTAGGTGTCAGACTGGTAACATACTGTATGTCTGGCATGTGGATGTGATCGCATGCCCACCACGGTAAAGTGGAAACATTCCACATCTACTTATGATGATTCCCTGAAAAGGAACAATATGACAGACTGCTTAAAACACATAACAAGATTCAATGTAAATTAAATGACTCGTCCTATGAAAAACATGACAGTGAGATGAACAATAACTCACTATTGTGGTATGAAGGCACACTCAAAGGGCAGCATGTATCAGTGATGCAGCAGGCTTTAATGCATGCAATGCTCTCACTTGGGACAGTGTAACACATTTCTGGCCTTATCTTCTTCATCAGGACTTCTCATCCAATTAAAACAGTGGGACAACAGCAGCAGCATCAGGCATCCCCAGGCAATGCTCTCATTTGGGACACTGTGACACATTTCTGGCCTTATTCTTCATCGTGACTTTTCATTAAAATTAAAACAGTGGGACAACAGCAGCAGCAGCATCAGGCGTCCCCAGGCAATGCTCTCACTTGGGACACTGTGACACATTTCTATCCTTATTCTTCATCGGGACTTTTCTTGAAATTAAAACAGTGGGACATTCACAAGATAAGACATTGGAGGGGGGCATGGTAGGTGATTTAATGGTATTGTGATTGTTGTTGTTGTATGTATACTACAAAATGTAACAAACACTAAACAGTAACCAAAAAGTAATACAGCATGAAAATAAAGCAGCAGTGCAAGAAAATGGTTACAATTTTGTCCTATACTATCTTATTGTATGTTACATTGGCCCTTATCTAATAAATTGTGTATACAAAGGAACAATACCCTGATTTTCATTATTTAAGTAGGCTGTACTCTTTGTTTCCAGATCTTAAGTAATATTGCAGTGCTCATTTTACTCTGCCACCATGCACGTGAGCCATGTTTCTCAGTCTTCTACATGCTTTTGAACATCAGCTACTTAAAAAACTTGTGTCTAAAATGAAGTCATATCCAGCAGTCAGTGCTCCATGACTGTATGGAACAGTAGCTTTTAAAAACAGCTGGGAATACTGTTGAAAACAAGGTCACGGTAACATTAAATGAGCACTACTTTTATTATTTCAGATGTAAAAACAATGGAGAAATGCAGAATAAAATAAATGGTGTAAATAAAGGTATCATACAATAAGTAGATAAGGCAAATTAAAGCTATAATACAAAAGTATGGGTCTAAATTGTCAGTGAATTATTGTGCTGCTGCTTTAAGCAAATGTAAGGAAAAGTCAGAATTCTAATCTAAATCAACCTCTCATAATTTATCACACCACCATTATGCTTTTCGCAATAGAAAGGCACTTTCTCAGAGTTCTTACTTACTTTCTTTTTTTAAATCTCATAGAGTCTGTAAATGATGGACACTGCGTGATTTCATTTCAGGAGAAATTGTGACTTCGCAATGCCCGCTGCAATAAAAGTGCATTGAAGAGGGCATTCAGGTACCAGTTTAAAATGAAATTAAATACAAGCATACAGTGTCCACAAAGTTAGCACCACATGACTTATTAAATAAAATTAATAGTAAGAAAAAATGTTCTATTGAGGAAAGCCTAATGGGGGGCAATTGAGGATGTTGTGATTTAGCATTATGAACATCAATGAAATACAGGATCAACAAAATTAACATCAGAAGAAAACACTAATTGAACATAAAATACATACTTATTCTGTACTAAAAAATACTGATTAAGAAAAATAGGAAAAGCGGAGGACAGGTTTTGAGGGTAGAGTTGGTTAATTAATAATCCTTTTACTGGGCCTGTGGGGTATGTGGCTTATCACCAGTAAGTGTTCATAACATGCTGATTATTTCAGCATTCTGACCCTCTATACAGTTCAGCTGCTGGCATGCACCCTCCACAACATTCCATATGGCTTCCACCTAACTCCATAACACAACCAGGTCAGCCTGTGTGGCAGGCATTTGGGATGGGTCACGCTGTCAGGCAGCTGTTGGAGCCACCACTGGTTTTGCTGCCCTGTTCATTCATCGCCGATGGTGCACAGGTAGACACACTCCTCTTCAACATCTTCCACTGCACTCGCACAGTAGTACAGTAAAAGATGGGTTCTCTGCCCACACATGCCCAAGTGGCTGCCCTTGCAACCATGACATACAAGAACTTCACAGAGCTTGCATTTAACCACTGTCAGGTTGCATGGGAGGAAGAGGAAAAATTCCTAAATTGGTGAGCTCCAGGGAGGACCAGGCACAGGCAGTGGGTGGGGCATCAGATACTGTCACCTGCTGTGCTGCACTTGGTGGAGGGCAACACGCTACTGCTGCTGCTGTGGTTCTTGTTGCTGCTGCTGTAGTTCCAGCTGCAGTTGCTGCTTAGGTCCTCATCACTGGTAGCCACCTGTGCTGCAGGGCTGGTAGCGGCTGCAACAGTAATCACTGAAGAAGCAGCAGCAACTGATGATGCTTCAGGCACCACATGGCCACTTGCAGCATTGGGTTGTGACTGTCAGGGTACTATCAAGGTAGAAACAATACCTTGGTTGAGGTGAAATGGTCACCCCAGGCCACCAAGCATTCGGGGCCCCTGCTGCTCACCACTTTTGCCACCTCTCTCCATATTACAAAAATTAAACATCAATCAAAACTAAACAAAAAACTACTAGTAAAAGTACTAGTACTCAAACTACATTAACTAAAACTAGTAACTTAAAAACTACTTGTTTAAATGAAGGTTTCAAATCAACTCAAACTGGCTGCAAAACTTAAACAAAAACGATCCAAAACTTTTAAGCACTAAATGACTAAATTTATCAAGTTAGTTAGCTACTGAAGCAAAAAGCACACAGTAAACACACACACTGACTATCCAGATCCTTCTCCAAGAGAAAGTGAAACTAGTTCACTGACTTCCTGCCTAATTAACTGCCTGCCTCCATCAGTGACCTGTAGACAGTCAGACATGTGATCTGTGGACTGTTTCTTACCAACTTCACCTTCTCAAACTATAACTCGAAGTTAACTTCAGTACACAACAAAGTTCATTAAAGGTGAATTTCAACCTTTAATGGGAAATTATATACTGCCCAAATTCGAAGTTGGGCACTTTGAGTTAACTTTGCAGGCATAGTAAAACATCGCTGCATCTCTAGTATAGACTCCAGGTCTCATTAGTATTATTAGAAATCTACATACTAATTCTTGGGTCAGCTTAATTTGGGGACCGGGGCAGCTCACCTCAACCTTTCCTACTAACTTGGGGGCAGGACAGGGCTGTGTCATGGCCTCTGCACTTTTCTGTATTTATATAAATGATCTGCTTGTGAACCTGGAACATTTGGCTTCTGATTCTCCAAAGATAGGTGCTTCTTCTTCTTGTCCTGCATTAACATATGAAGATGACCTGGCCTTAATAGCTCTTACAAACCTTATGGAAAAGCAGGACTTTTCAATAATTATGCAGAAACATTTTAGCTTAAAATGAAACAAAAAGCCAGGTTCTTGTATTTGGTTTTAAGAATTACAAATGAACCTGGACATTTGGATTAAAAAACTGAACTCAGTTAAGACATATGCTTATCTCAGCCTAACCTTCACTGAGAATGGATTATGGGCAAAGCAGATTAAGAAAGTACTTTTTATACTGAGACAGACTGCAGCAGCATTGAAGAAATTTAATAGACAATATGAGGGTGATAGTGTGTGCCAATTGTTGGAAGCAATAAGAGCAAAATACATAACTTAGGTTCTTTTTTAATTGATAATTGGGACCCCAGGCATATTGATCCATTGGAGGCCCCCTTAATTCAAATGTATAGATCATTGCTTGGAGTAGGGAACTCAACCCCTGCTCACTATTTGAGAGCTGAGTTTGGTACTATAAACTTAAATGCATTAGCTTCCACACATAGAATAAATTATTGATTAAGAATTACTAGAATGCCAGAACACAGACTTACTCATAAATGCCTGAAGGAAAAGCAGAGCTGGGTTGCATAGGGTGTAGGCAATCAAACTGGCTCACTGAAATTTTCAAAACCTTTAAGTAGTATGACTTGAATTCTTAGAAAAATATGTCAAAAAGGAGGAACCCTTACCCAAAATATAAGACTTATATGAAAAATAAGATAGCAAACTTTCATAACAATGAAGATTTAGAGGGAATCAAATATTCCAGCCAGCCAGCTGGCGCTTGAGGGTTGAGGCGCTGGATGCCACGCCTGTGCTATGTTGGCAACCTGGGTTCGGAATGAGCCCAGGTCATCAGGGGGTTAGCATGGGAGGACTATGATTGATCATCTACAGACTGCTGTCCTAGTCCTGGGGTGGGCTGGGGACATCCACCACACTGTAGCGACTTCTGGGGATGCCCGGAGGTACTACTTATCGGTGCAAACGTGGGGAATGTGACATACATCAGCACGCTGTTCCTAGACATCATTGCATGGCCGCATTCCAAGGGACTAATGAGGAGGAAAATTGGTTGGCGTGACCATGCAGCCTGATGGCCGACTCTGCGATGCCCGGAGGACTTGTGAGGAGTCCTGTCGGGAGGGTCCCTGGCTGTCTTGGCTGAGAGAGCATGGGGGCCCTCTATTAGGATTGCAAGACAGCCATTCTGGACCTCCTGGTGCAGTTAGAGCCACCAGCCTCTGGGCGGGATGAGCCAGCAGCTGGATACCCCACACCAGAAGCCGCCTCAGCAGGCAGAAAAATACAGTGGTTATAAAAAAAGAATCAAATATTCCAAATATTCCCAATGGCTTTTACAGAATGATATCAGGCATTGTTTAAGACACCTGTATTATTTGGACCTCCTGACTGAACCATGTATAAGAAGATTATTCACTCTATAGATATGAATTATTTTACAGTAATGTATTAAAAGCCAGGTACAATAACTCAGTTAACACTGATGATACAAAGTGCAGTTGTGATAAACCAAACTATGAAAGTCTGTTTCATATATTGTTGAGTGCACTTGGTGTAATAAAACTAGACTAATATGGCTCACTCCAATATGGAATGGTATACAAACTGTTAACAAACATGAACTTTTGGCAATCATGTTTACTGCTGAAGATGATTATGTTATTATTAGAGTAGCAGGTTATCTCTGTGCTATAAACAAAATACGACTTAAACATTGTTAACTTGAGTTGCTTTAATGGTTTTATATTCTGATTTGGGGGATGTTTTGTCATGAGATGTAAATACACTGCCTGTATGTATGTATGACTCTAATATTTCTCTTAAAAGTGAGGCATCGTATATTATTATAGTCTTAAATACCATAATACTATGTGAAGTATTACGTGTACATGCTGAACAACATTTTAAATTGTAGTGATCTTTTTAATGATCTCACAATAAATTAACTACTGCTATTCATTCTGTTTTATCTTATTGTATGTGAATTAGATTATACATTCATATTGAATTTTGTCACATTTTTATTCTCATATGCCCTGAATTGTGACTGTTCTTATGTTGCTTGTTCTGTAAGGTGCCCTGAATCCCCGGGGAATGGTGCTCTATAAATAAATGTACTACTACTGCTGCTACTTATGAAATGGATTAATATTTTCCCTTTATTTAAAGATACACTAACATTACTTTCAGCAAAAATACATGCTTGAACTGAATTGTTTCTATACAGTACCTTATCCCTTGTCCTTGCCCCCTCCCCATCCTTGTTTGTCAATCTGCATTTATTTTTTATGATTTTTTTTATATGCTCTTTCACCTGTACATTTGTACTTTTGTCACACACTGATTGCACAAAAACCATGCATTCAGTGTTTCATATTTTGCACAGATGCTGTCTCTTTAAGAGATGCATTTTTAAGCACCCTTCACAATGGAGGCTGATGCTTTGATGATAACACAAGTTTAGCATCAATACATAGCGAGTGGAATTGTTGAGGTACTGCCGGCATGTTTTGAGTGCTGGGATTCATTCCATTTCTTTGTTTTGGAGCTGGCTTTTAACAAAGTAAGTTGTATTAGTTATGTGATGCTGTTTGTTTGCACGGTCAGCACATATGGTAGCTTGCTTACAAGTGTGTATTCCACCCTCCTTCCATGACCAAAAGTCTGAAATATGCATATTCAGTGAGTCAGAAATTGCATTGCTCTATTTACACAAAAAGCTGTTCTTTGCACAAAGCTATATGAAGAACAAGTACTGCATTGCTAAGACTTTTCTTTGACTTAATTGCTTGGATGGTGCTGACTCCTTCACTGAGTGGAGTACCTATGTGATTGTGTCAACTGTTGCACTCCATGGTAAGGTGCACATGCCCTCTCACGGAGCTACCAGTACTTGTGTTTTGTTTAATAATACACTGACATTAAATGAAGCTAAAATTCATGCTCCTTCTGATTGAAGATATATAATTCTTTATGTGCATGATCCTTTTAAATAATTGAGATGCATTTCTGTCTTGCTTCTCCACTTCACGTCCTGATGCTTTACTCCTTTCTTCTTTGATGAAAGCAATTGCCAAGTGCTCGCCACAACTTTTGACCTCTCCAATCCCTACTCCTTCATTTTCAGTTCATATTCTTTCATTTTAAGGCCTACAAGGCCTCTTGAAGTGTCAAGTATGTCAGGAAAACTGATGCCCAGAAGACAGTTAGCTGTGCAATTTATGACATCATGTTTCCCTTTCCTTAGAGCCCTGAATATTGCTACAAAGTATTCTGAGTGAGGGTGAAAATAATCAGGATGATCACAAATAACTTTTGGTTTTAAACAGTGCAATCTGTTTTGTTTAAGCTACAATCAACACTTTCTGTTTTACATCAGTCTAGAAATTGTAAAATTACTGACCTTGATGGTACATCTTCAGAAGTCAACTTTTGTGTGCCTTACTAGCTGCTGCTTCACACTTTTGCTCCAATTTCAAGCTACTGCTGATCATTACTCTCATGTCTTTTTTTGCCACTAGATTATAGTAATCTCCATGCCATCCACATAGTATTTTACATCCATGTTCTTTTCTCAACCTTGAATTTCATCTGCCATTGGGTCTCCTATTTCCCAAAATGTCTAGATCTTTCTGCATTTTATTAATCTCCTGTTGTGATTTATTCACTCTATGCATCTTGTTGTCATTAGCACATTGGTTATTCAGCTATTAATATCCACGCTTAGATTATTTTAGGAACATACCAAACAATGCAGGTCCTAGAATGGACCCCTATGGAACTACACTGGTCATCTGTTTTCCTATTGATTGGTTACATATGTAATAAGACACAGCAGGGTGTCGGTTGTAGTGGCATAACTGCATGCCCAGGAGTATAGCAACGCATGAGGCTGAGTGCCTTCAGCCCTCAGAACCACATTTGTGACACTACAGCTAAAAACCTGGAGTGCCTTATTGCTCCTTATAAACTTTTGATAAACACATTAAAAAAATTAAAGTTGTTAAAAATATGTACAAAAGAAACTGACATAAAAATATGATAAAATAAGACATCTGTACCATGTTAAATGTGACAGTATTAGAAAGCTGCCAACAGAGGATGCTGCAAGAATAGTAGATGAGCAGGAGCTTTTTAGAAGGTTTTGAGAGTGCACATTGATATTTGTGGTACTAAGGTAGGCTGGTACCAGGACTTGTTTGTACCCATTGGTTGTGGTCTCCCAATCTAATGAGCAAAACAAGTTTTAGCCGATCAGGATGAGGATTTCTCCTATCCATTTTATAACATTAATTATGAGTCTGTGTCATATCATGCATTCAGTTTTGAACCTATTTCATCAACCCCCTCCCCAGTTACACTTAGGCTTTCTTGTTTATAAACTAGTCTCCTGTGTGGAACAGTATCATATGCTTTGCTGAAGTCCTGAAATGTATTTGTTTATTTCAAAGGTGTTACCATGGAAGATTGAGCTGGTAGCAACTTATTTCCAGATTCATCCTGGGGGAAGTAAATATGGGAACCATGGTACCAAACAATAAATACCATAATAAGGTGTATATGAAATAAATAAAACATAATATAGTTACAGTAAAAAAGGTATATAGGTATGAACATACTACAAACTTCAGATACTAGAATAACTAATAGGAACATTAAAATGGAATCAAATCTAGCAGTAGAAACATACTAATTGAGATGCAGCCTTGAGGGTGGGAACACATGTGGCAGTGAAACACAGACCAGCACATTGAGCAGTATAAGGGCTAGGAGGGGGTAGGAGCATTTGCAGGAGTGAACTGAGAAGAGGCAAAGGGGAGTTTTGAGGTATGGTAGAGAAGATGTGGAACAAATAGCATGGGGTGAATGAAGACCAGAGCATAGAGAATCCAAAGGAGAAAGCTGCTTGACCACCAGTGGATTACATGGAAGGAGGAGTCAGTGTTATGAAGGTAGTACAGAGGAGGAGGGAACCGTAAGGAGAGATGGAGCCAAGACTGAATTTGAGATAAAGGAGGCAAAATGAGTGAGGCATCTTGCTTTGAGAGAAGGGAGGGAAAGGAAGGAGTAGAGGAACAGGTGTGGTTATGAGCAGGGCAGTCCATGGTGACTCAGCAGAAGGAGTGAAAAAGGGGTCCAGTTTTGCCAGGGTTGATTTAGGAGTGACTCTTACAATGTCACTATAGTCAAAGATGGGGAGGATCATTTTTGAGACCATTTCTTTATGGCCAGTTAGCGGGAGGCCTGCTTTGTTCCTGTTCTAAGCCCCATGCTTCAGTTAGAGCATCTTATGGATGGTGACATATTCAAAGTGAAACTGAGGTGATGATCCGACCAGATCTCAAGGTAATTAGATGAGATTATAACGGATGACTGATTATAACAGATGACCTAAAAAAGACCAGGCAGTGTGAGAAGGTGGTATTAAAGGCAAATGATATGCTGGGATGCATAGGAAGGGGAATCACCAGTAGAAAAAGGGAAGTTGTGGTGCCACTCTATAGATCACTGGTAAGACCGCACCTTGAATAATGCGTATAGTTCTGGTGCCAATATCTTAGAAATGATGTGAACAGATTGGAGGTGGTGCAAAGGAAACCTACAAAGATGGTACAGGGACTGCATCTGAAACCATATGATGAATGGTTGAAGGACCTCAAAATGTATTCCTTGGAACAAAGAGAGAAAGGAGACATGATTGAAATATTCAAGTACATGAAGGAAATAAATAGGGTATAGGTTCAAGACCTGTTTCAGGTCAAGAGTTATTCGAGAACAAGAGATCATGATATAAAACTGGGAGGGGCCAAGTTCAGCAGCAAGACACATAAGCTCTTTTTCACAGAATGGGTGGTCGATGCATGCAACAGCTTTCCACAGGGAGCAGTGGAGTCAAAAACATTTGGGGTGTTTAAGAATGCTTGGGATAATTACAAAGGCATCATAATGGCCAGCCTGGTGGTGCTGAGGGTTAAGGTGCTGGACGGCACACCTCGCGCCATGCTGGTGACCAGGGTTTGGATGCAAGGCCGGGCCACCAGGGGTCGGCAGGGGAGGGATAGGATTGAGCATCTGGAGGACTGCTCTCCTATCCCGGGGAGGGATCCAGGGAACCACTGCTCTGTAGCAGCTCCTGGTGATGACCAGCAGCATTACCATACCGGTGGCAATGTAAGGAGGTGGAGTGCAGCAAGATGTCGGCACATCAGTGCCTGGAGGTCATTGCACACTGCACTCCGGGGCCGAAAAAAACATGGAGGAAAATACAGGGGGCGATCTCTGTGGCTGATGGCCACACCCTGTAGCCCTGGACCTGAGAGAGGCACCTGTCCACAGTATGGCACGATGCTGGCCCATCCCTGTGTTCCGTGGGTTCATGTGGCCCGCGCACATGACCAGGTCTGGGGGGTGCAGACACATTGGCCAGAGATCGTGGGGCTTGCTCCGCTGAGGAGGCAAATAAATAGAATAAGAAAACAAAACAAAACAAAGGCATCATAACACTGAGTAGCAGTTAAGGGAGGTGGGGGTAGGGACATGCAGACTAGATGGATCTTATGGTCCCCTTCTGCCATCACTTTCTGTATACAGTATCTGTGTATCTCTGCAGAAAATGTCTTAATCACTGAACCATCAAGGATTTCGAAGGAGGGAAGGGTGAGAGTCAGGCCAGTTGCTGCCTGATGCCACAAGTTATAGAGACTGTTTTCTTGGAAGTGGGATATACAGAATCAACAACCACATACAAATCATTAGCAACATCTTCAAAAAAGAAATGAGGCTTGTTTGGAATGATTAACCCACACAGAGTTAAAGTGAGTGAGTGAATGAGTGAGTGAGTGAGTGAGAAAAGTTGCTACTTTGGTTCAGCTTCTATTCAGACCCCTTGTTTTCAGTTTGACCTTGATACTGTATTTCCACCACATACACTTGGGGCCCTTGTTATGGTGTCTACATAGCTACAAGTGAGGGTAAGGGACATCCATTCACCACCTCTTGCCCATTGCAATTAATCCCAGCCTCTTCCACCATCCCATGTTCCTCCAGTCAATTTTTTTAAAACTCGGTCATCTGTATTTTTCAGTAAAAAATGTCTGGAGACGGGGTTGTGGAATGCAAATGGTATGGGGAAAGTATGGTCAATTGGACTAACCTGGCTACCTGGGAGAACTAATGTGTTGTTTTTTTGTCTTTCTAATTATTTTGATGGTAAAAGTGATTTGAAGTAGTCAAAACATTTTATTGGTCTGAAATGAAGGTTGAAGGTTAAAGAGCTGAATTTCTATGCATTTATGGTCAAGAAGCCCCTGGGTGGAAGTGATCAACCATGCAGTGTGGTTCAAGCTGAATATGGGCAGGGAAAATATCCCCACTAAGACCAAAATCTTGGACTTTAGGAGGATGGACTTTAGGAAGATTGGGCAAATTGTAAAGGAAATGTGTTGCAGGCATCATGGCAGATATGGAGGGCAGGACCAGCATGGCTTAGTTGGCAGCACAGTTGCTTCTGGACCAGAAGGCTGTGGGTTGTAGTCCCACAGGGATTACTGAACATACAAGCAAATAAAATAGCCGGCAGAGAAATGCCCACAGGTCTATCAAGTCTGCCTCATTGTGCAGCTCTTAGTTTCAATTGGGTTGATTGGTCTCATACCTAAATTCTGGCACCGGAATGCAGTGTTAGTGGGTGCTGTACTGCTGGAGTGTGCCATCCTTTGGATTAGATGTTACACTGAGGTCTCTTCTACCCATCCTGGTGCTGTCTTGGTGAGTGTCCAGGTGGAAGTAAAAGAAACCCAAGGAACTTTTTGAAAAGAGTAGGGGAATTTTATCAGAACACAAACTCATACAGAAAATGCTTCATTCACAAAAGGGTAACACGACAGCAGTACCAAGAAATATATATATATTCCTGTGTTACAACAAATAGGGAAAAATAATTAAAAAATAAAAGTAATTACAATGAATCATAGAACCATAGATGCCATCAGCAGAAAAGGACCACCTGTCCCACCTAATCTGCCCTAAAGTCCCTACCTTCTGTTGCACGGTAGACCTTAATTTGATCACTGGCATTAGCGGGTAACACTTTAACTTAAAGCCTCATCATTCAGATATTGCAAAATAGGAGACTTCTGTTGAAGTATGCAATACATCAAGTATATGTAATCTATCCTGTGGCAAGAATCTGTTACACCATTTCCAGTATTCATTAACAGTTGAAGGCCTTTGTGTTTTTATCTCTTTTTGATATACTAAAGTCAGGCTATGTTTTACCATTTGTGGTACTTCTAGTGGAAGCATAAGCTTTTGTTGTATGGTGAAGGCACATCTGGCTTGCCATAAGTAATATTTGCATAATGCCAAACAAACTTGTATAGTCCCCTTATGAAATTTAGTCCACCTATCTGTGTGGATAGCAAAAATAAGCATATGATACGTTATATTAAGAACAATGGTTCATTTCAGGTAATGCTGAAAGTTTACCAAAACTGCTGTCTATCGGGACACTCCAAAATGAAGTGAAATTGGGTTTCTAACACCTTGTACAGGAATCCCATGGGCAAAATCTCTGTTCAATTGCTTTGTGTTTCCGAGAGCCTTTAACTGGAGTTTTACCATGGATCCCTAGCCATGCCAGATCCTACATTGGAGCAGGTAACTGTGGATTAATCAATTGACTTAAAGCCTCAGTAACATTATGTGAGGAACAAACATTTAGATTTACAGGAGGGCAGAATTTTAAAGAGATGATGTATCAATAAAGGTTTTCTCTGCTTCTAGATTGTACATCAACTGGTTTTAGATTCTATAATTTAACTTTCTGACAAGCCAAAGAAACATAATTAGGAATTATGTGAACAAAACCTTTTCAAGTACCGGGGGGAAATTTGTTGTTCCCAAGAGTATAATACCATCAACCATTCTTCCATGGACAAAGCCCACACAGCAGGAAGGTTACATAAAACTTGACAAAAGTTCCAATTAAGGAAGATACTATACAGAAAGACAATCATAAAACTCATATTAATGCCACCTTATCAAATGTGTGATAGGTAACATAGAAACATAGAAGCTGATGGAGATAAGGACCACAAGGCCCATCCAGTCTGCCCATTTCTTTTCTACCTTATGAATATGCCATTGGCCTTTGCTCTGTCAATGGGCTATCTAGTCATACTCATCTGTATTGCTTCCTTATGCCTGTCCCATGCCTGTTTGAAGCCCTGCACTGTATTCGTATCGACCACTTCCTGAGGTAGGCCATTCCATGCATCCACAACCCCTTCTGTGAAAAAGAACTTCCTCACATTACCCCTTAATCGGCCTCCCTCTAATCTCATGCTGTGTCCTCTTGTCCTGCTAGTTTTCTTATATTGAAACATGTCAGACTCTTTCACCTTGTTAATGCCCTTAAGGTATTTGAATGTTTCAATCATATCACCTCTCTCCCTCCTTTGCTCTAGGGTATACATATTGAGCTCAGTTAATCTGTCCTCAGATGTTTTCTGATGCAGTCCCTGCACCATTTTGCTTGCCCTTCTCTGGTCTGCCTCAATTTGGTTAATGTCCTTGTGAAGGTGTGGCCTCCAGTACTGCATGCAGCACTCCAGATGGGGCCTAACCAGTGTCTTGTAAAGAGGGATTATTACCTCCCTCTTCCGACACCACCCTTTGTGGGGGGCAAGCCCCCTGCACCCTGAACTTAAAGATTATGAACTCCGGGTACGGGGCGGATTTAGAAAAAAAATGATAAACTTCAGGACAAAAAAAAAATTCTGCCCTGCTTCAAGACCCAAACTCAAGTCATTCAGCTCTATAGGCAGTAGCTCTAGCCATTATGCCAAACTGCCTTCTCAGCAGGTCTTGGTCAAACTACTCCCCATATCTCCTTCCAGTGAGGGCAGTTAACTGCAACACTTGCTCTAACCTACTTCATGGTATTGTGCACCACTTGTTCTTCTTATGGGAAGAGATGCAATGAATTTAAAATCCTTGGCAAAGTGAACACAAAGTGGCCACTTAGCGTTATCATAACACTATGTGAAGTGGGCATTGAAAAGTGTTAACTCACTTTGTCATTATGACTTCAATGTTGTTATTCCACTTTAATGAGAAGTAAGGCAGAATGACAACAATATAGGCACTTTAGGAAGCCACTCCCCACACATCACATGGCTTACAGTATTGTAAGTCACATGCTTTAGCCAGGAAGGAAATGAGTCATATAAACAGATACTTTCATTTTCTCCTTTGCAGAGGTAGAAGGAGGAAGCATTTGTGCAGGAGAGGAAAGTTTGTTATTAGTTTCTTTTCTTGAGCAAATTTCAGAAAACCCAAAAGCTTTTTTAAAATCTAATTCTTTAGTTTTTTTATACTGTTTTGTCAGTTCTTTTTGGTGACTGATTTCCTTGTTTTTTAAGTTTTGTTTTGTGTGTGTGTGTGTGTGACTGTGTGTGTGCGTGTGTGTGAGACCATGAGTGTGTGTGAAGTCGCTCATCAAGTGATGCATCAGAGAGGGAAGGAGTGTTTTGTGCGATGGACCAGGGACAGTGGGTGGCCCGTGGCCAGAGGGGAGTGCGCAAACATGGGGGTCATAGCTGGGTGTCATTGGACCACTTCAGACTGTTTGGTCCTGCCTCCCCTCCAGAAGCAGCAGCACCACCACCAGTGCCACTGCCACATCCACCAAGTCTGCCACCACTAGCAGCTGCAGGAGCTCCAGCAGCACCACCTGCACAGGCAGGTGGAGCCCCAGGTGTGGACAGATCTGCAGGCACTACATCTGCCCCTCCTGTGCCTGGTCCCCATGCAGCTCCACAGTTTGGCAGTTTTTCAACTGTGTCAAGGGGCAGCAGCATTGTGGTGTGTCTGCTTTGTGGTGTGCAGGGTGCACTTTGGCTCCTGGGGACACATCTGGGGACTGAGGCCAGAGCACATATGCTGAACCACCACAGGTACAGTGGCAGGCTGCAACCAGATGGGCCAGACCTCCACCTGCTAGCCCTTCTGTGGCAGTGGCAGAGGTGCTGCTGTGTGCAGTGCCACAGTAGGAGGAGGGCCACAGCAGCAGCTGCTTCACCACTACTGCCACCACTGCCAGCACCACCCTCACCACCACCATTACCTGGTTTCCCCCGACCAGTGGACGACCCAATGCCTGCAATGCAGGCAGACATAGCATTTTTGTGGGCTGTGGTGGAGGAAAGTAATAACAGGGTGGGTGCTGTCCAGCAGGTGGAGCAGATCCACAACACCAGCTAGAGATAGTGTCGGTGCTCCATCTGCTGCTGCAACATCATGGGATCCCCCATTAACTTTTTTTTATGCACACCTCCCCCCCACTGTAGTGTTTTGTTCATGTCTAATAACAGACAGAGGGAAGGCCACACCCTATTAATTTAAATGGAAGCAGTCAGCAACAGGAGGTCCCACCCCCTGCAAGGCTTACCCTCTGGTGAAGTCTTTTTTTTTTTAAACTTGCTATTTTTTGTCCACCTCCCTCACCCGGGTGCTACGCTTCTTTGGGAGATTCCTAGGTACCACCCCATGACTTGCCTTACCTGAATCCCCAGGGGTTCCCCCATGGAGCCATGGATATATGCCCCAGGTGGGTGCCGGATGGGACCCCAATGCCCCAATATCTTCAGTATCTCATCGGGTCCCCTGGTGGTCAGGCAGGCAGTTGCAATTAGGGTCAGTACCAGTGCTCCATCTACTCATGCTCCAGTGGTGTGTTTTTTTTCCTCCTTTCTAAGGAAGTGTCCAGCATCCTGACGTCAAGGCGTCCCCACCGACGTCCACCACTCTCGACCCTCTTTTTGCATGCTCCTGTGCTTGCTATGCCTCTGGCCACCACCAGAGGCCAGCCAAGCACCAGGCAAGTGCCTCCTCCCTCTCAAGAGAGGAGAGCTGTCCATCGGATGCTCAATCCTCTCCCTTCCCTGCCGACCCCTGGTTAAGCCTTTTAAGTATGCTGCGGTGTTTTTTTCACACTGCAACATACTTTATTTTAATAAAGAACAGTCAGTGACCCAGAAGTATGGTGGATATGGGGGCTCCATTACATGTAAAGGTGCAATGGCGACACACAACATGCTTCGATATAAAAGTATTGAAGTGCATGGTACGTCTCCGCCACACCGTTCCTTTACACATAATGGAGCCCCCATAGCGTCTACAATCCTTCAGGGTCACTGACTTTTCTTTAGCCTTGCAGGGGGCAGGAGCTCCTGTTGCTGACTGCTTCCTTTTAAATATATACATACACATACACTCATCCATGCTTCTTATTGCCCTGTTATTATAATCCAGTGCCTCAGTAATGTTTACTTTCTGTTGTGGAGTGGTTGTGTAACAGCTAGTGTGAGCAGTGCACGTATGATGTGCTTAACTGCATGTGTGTAGTCAGTGTTGTTTCCTGTGTGTGTGTGTTTGTGTGTGTGTGTGTGAGACATCAGACATTGTGCAGCTTCTTGCAAACATATATTGCTGACTTGTTGCAGTGTTTATGGTATAAAGAACAGTGAGCAGAATAATGTATATTTTATTGTCACCATCATCATCAGTGGACTAACTGATATGATACTTTTTTCAGAGGTGTCTGGTCAGAGAGCACCTTAGTCACATACTGCACACATGACTTTTAGGAGAGCATGTGTTTTTTGTGCTATGATCTCCGCAAAGTCATGTGTGCACTGTGAGTGACTGAGGTGCACAGTGACCCGATACCTCTGAAAAAATATCATATCACTTACTCCGCTGGTGCTGATGGTACAAATAAAATATACATCATATATTCTTTCTTATCTTTATTCTTGAGATACTGCAACAAGTCAAGCCATATACAGTATACGTTTGCATGAAACTGGACAATGTATGCACACACAGGAAAGAACACTGACGGTACACATGCAGTTTAGCACAACATACTTGCACTGCTCAGTCATGCTTTTTGCGAAACACCTCAACTCACGAGTCCCAACACAAAGTAAACATTACTGAGGCTCCAGAAATATTTCTTTTTTGAAATAGACGTTAAAGAGATTCACCAAGTTATAGTATTGCACCCGATATATGGGTGCAGTACCTCCAGGGGAATCTTTCTTGCTCCACATGTCCTTACATAGTGCAATACTTTTCTGTAAAACACTTATAATTTCACTAAACCAGGTTCTGGATGACTTCCTGTTCTGAAGAGCCTCTGCAAGTTCCCCCAGCACTCAGCAAAGTTATAACGTGATGCAAGGAGGTGAGGCGTGCTCCATTATAATGATGGCTGGCAGCTTTCCAATTTGTTTATGTTATAATGGTCAGTTTGTGGTGAAACGAGGGCATGTTTCTCTAACAAGGCTCTTCTTAGTCAAAACGTGCACACCTTTCACTACAAACTGACCATTATAACATAAAAAATTTGGAAAGCTGCCGCCATTCAGTATAATGGAGCATACCCCGCTGCTCTTCCTGGCATCACGTCATAACGTTGTTGAGCGAAGGGTGGAACTTGGGCGCCTCTTCAGAACGGGAAGTCTTCCAGGACCCAGTGTACCTAAATTATGAATGTTTTGCCAGAAAAGTATTTCACTATGTAAGGACATGTGGAGCAACAAAGATTTCCTGAGGTTAGGCACCCATATTGGGTGCAACACCATAACTATGTAACTTGGTGAATCTCTTTAAAGCAGCAGTGCAACAATCTGTTGAAAATGTTGACCTATACTTTTTATGCTATTTACATTCCACTTTACTTTACATTCTGACTTGTATGATACTATTCTTTCCAGCATTTGAATCTGCTTTAGTACTTTTTTTCATGGCTGAAATAGTAAAAGGAGAACTCCTTTTAATACGGATGCAGACCAGGTCTTTGTCAGTATTTTCCACTGTTTTTCTCCATCAGTTGTTTTATATTACTTCTGTTGTAAAATTAACAATTATGCAGCAGGTAGTGTTGCATGACCTCACAGAACAATATTTATTCAAAAACAATTGCAGTGATGAAAACCTGGTCAGAACAATATTAAAAGGTGTGCTCTTTTTTTTTTCTGACATGAGAAAAAGTAGTAAAGCAGACATAAATTGTCAAAAGAAGGGTATCATACAAGTCAGGAGGTAACTAGTGGCTGGCAATGTAAAATAGCATAAAAAAGTATAGGTCAAAATTTTCACCACATTGTTGCACTGCTGCTTTAATTTATAATTTAAGTATGACATGTGCTCCCAATCACAACACACAAAATGCATCTGTCTTGTGTCCAGAAAATTGGCAAGTGCTAAGGAAGTGAAATGGGAGCATTACACCACATGCAAAGTCCTGCAGAATTTATTCACAGTGACTCATGAGCGCAGTGGTCACACTGAGTCCCTAGAATTTTTCTACATCCCCAAAATGCATCTATCTTGTTTCCTGAAACTTTACATAATCTGTGATGATGATGTACTCATGATGCACAGTGTCTTGACAAACCGAGTGAAGGAGGGATAGCATGATGAATCCATTCAGCGTTCTGTCAGAAATGATGACCGTGAGGGAACTGTTGCTGGTCCAAAGTGTGCTGCGACTTCTGCAAATGTGATGTGATCACCTCAACCTCATGGAAGGGTGCCCTTTATGTGTACACTAATAGTAGCCTTGGTGAGTTGATATATACACATATATATATATATATATATATGTATATATATTAGGGCTGTGCGAATACCTTTTCCTGAATATTCGGCCGAATATTTGGTATTCGGGTCCCAAGTATTCGGTATTCGTTATTCTGTATTCAGCCAGAAAAGGTGCTTTTTTAAAGAAACTTTAAAAAAGCACTTCGGCAACACCATTAATCATCCATTGAACCTGGTATACCATATACACCTCAGTGACACTTCAGCCACTAACACTGAGCTCTCACTAATGCAACACAAGCTTCATGTGGCACACTCGATCCACTGCAACACACACATAGCACTCTGAAAACAATATCAAGCATTGGATTGGGTCAGCACCAGAGGGTGTTCATGGTCACAAACACAGGGTAGAAGATGCTTCAACCATGGGCATAGGAATAGTGGTAGCAGTGGCTGCAGTAGTGATGACAGCTGAAAGGGTGGCTGCTGCAAGAATGGCACTGGTAGTGGTGGGAAGCACACTGGCTGTGGATGTAGCAGCCATAATGGTAGCAGTGGGGACACTGGTAGTGGTGTCTGCTGCTTGCTGCACAAAGCATGTATGCTCTAATTCCCCCCTACTACTGCACAACAGGATATGACAGTGAATGTACAGATGGACAGGTGGCGACACTAGCAGTAGTAGTACTGCTAATGGTATTAGTGGTAGTAGTACTATTACCAATGCTACAAGAACTAAAAGACTTGCTTGGGGAGAACAATATTTGAGCCCATCAAATAAAGAGAGACACCTGTATGTCATTGTCTATGTAGTCTATTTCACCACCTTCTCTGGAATTGTATTATGTATCAGTAATTTACAGTGGAGCAAGGCAAGATGCAATTCAGTACTTTGCAGTAAATGACATGCCACAAAATATTGGATGACTGGAGGGCTTAATTGCCATTAAATTATACTGCTTCTATCAGCATACTGCAGCATTTTACAGCAATTTTGCAAGATACTGCATTGTGTACTGTCTGGCACCACAGTATGAGCTATTTTCTATAATCTTAATGCAGTGTTTCATCCTTGGGTATGTTAGTTGTGGATTATTTTGTTACAAGAGCATCTCAGTCTCATTCATTTTAACTTCACTTATTTATAGTGTGTGTTTCTTTAAGGGTCGTATGTTCATAGCATGTTTGTATGTTCCTGACATGCACCCTGACAAAGACCAGGTTCTGGTCAAAGCACCAGGGCTCTATTGGCATCCTCCAGCCTTAGCACAATCAAATGTATTGGCAACTTTATACTCCACTGCTCTTAACTGTATTTTGTTACTGCAACCCCCCGCCCCCCGCTGAGTGCTTCCTTTTTTCTACATAGATTCTTTGGGGGTTTGGCAGCCCAGGGACAACACTAGAAGTAATTGTGTGGATGTGCTGTATGTATGTGGTCTATCATCCTGTCCCTCACCACTTGGGGCTAGTGGTGCAGATGCTTTACTGGGACAGGACCAAGCATGTTTGCAAGATTGCTAAAGACATGATGGCTCAGGTCACTACTGGTTTCTGGTTAAAACACAAACTATTACTATGTAGTACCTGTGTGTGTGATGCTTTACTTAGTGCTTGTGGAACTACAGTAATACACCAACCTTTCCAGTTATACTGCACCACACAAACGTAGCAGCAAAGAAAAACACTGCTAAGAAGGGGGAAGAAAAGGGCAACCTATTTAGTCAAACATGGAACCGAGCAAGGAACAGACAGATGACATACAGTCAACTCAGTGAGACAAGTCTGCCCCACTAAGTGGTTTAATTAACAAAACAACAATAAACAAACAAAAAATGCATGTGCACAACTGTGCACACATACATGGCACAGACTCGCAGGGGGATGTATTTCACAAGCACAGCTTAATCGTGTGCAGTGCACTGTAGAAGTGGGGGCAGTCAGCCACTGTGTCAGTGTGGCTCAGTTGGTAGCACATCCGCCTCTGGAGAAGAAGATCGTGGGTTCTCGTCCCACACTGGGATTGGACTTGCACCTAAAAATCGCTGGCATCCGAATGCAGTATTGGGGGGTGCTGTACTGCTGGGGTGTGCCATCCTTGGGATGAGATGTTAAACTGAGGTCCCTTCTGCCCATCCTGGTGTTGTCCTGGTCAGTGTCCAGGTGGAAGTAAAAGAACCCAGGGCACTCTTCGCAAAGATTAGGGAACATTCCTGGTGTCCTGGCCAACATTCCCCTTCCCATAAACTGGTTCTTGCAATTATCCAGGCTGTGTGTGGGTGATGATGTGCGATATGGCCACCACCACACATTCAGTCACTTCACTACCAGTCTAGCATTGCTTGTAAAGCGCTTTGGGATACACTGTGTATGAAAAGCACTATATAAATGCTGATTCTTCTTCTTCTTCTCCCCATGTGTACAGGGATCTATCCCCAGAACCAGAGGAGACTAACAATACTAATTCAGTGAGTCAAGCCTGACTGGCTTAGAACTGAAGAAGTTTATTTCAAAATCTGTATGCACACAGATGTGCACACATGTGGACCTGCCTCATGAAAAAAATATACTAAGCATGCACATGCAGGGTGAAGCCTCACAAAATCAAATATTTTGCACATATACAGCAAATTATAAGCAATGACCTGCAGGAGGGGGAGTTAGCAGACACCCTCATCAGTTGTGCAGGGAACCAAGCCTGGAACCAGACAACAGCAAAAAAAAAAAAAACACAAAAATAAAATGTGCTCCACCACAAAAAAATCACACTGGAGCTGTGTCAGACAGCAGCAGAGAAGGGGTGTTAGCAGACAGCCCTTCTAGTCCCTGTAACTGAGTACAGCAATAAGGACAAACTACTTGTCAGAAAGCCAAACGTAGCTTTTCTGACACTAATCAAAAAAACTATACTGACTCAAAAAAGCCTGTGAAGCAAAAATCTATTTCTTTTTTTTAGCAAGTTTAAGGTCTCAAAAGTACTGCATAGCAGCTCTCAGAAACCACTGTCTCCTGTCTTCTACCAGCTCAGAGTGAGGAAGTCACATGGTGTACTTGCCTTTGTGCTCAAGAAATAGTTTTGACTGGCCAACAAAGCTCTGCAAGACTTGGAAATCTCACCTAATAGTAGTTCCTGAATAGTGGCCGAATAGTGAACTATTCAGAAAATGCATCCGAATATTCGGGAAGCCTACTATTCATGGTATTCAGAAAATACTATTCAGCCCATGCACATCCCTAATATATATATATATAGTTTCTAGGTAGGGGGGTTGACATATATACACATGTACTCATTGTATTGTTTTGTATCACAGGTCACAGATACTGTTGGTGTGCACATTCCAGTGCTTGATGAAAAATTGTTGCATTGAAATTGGAAATGGAATACTCTGAAGCCAATGAAGGTAAGCATTTGTTTTGGGAAGGGGAAGCATATTTGCATGTAGGTCTCATTAATGGTTTCTTATTTGGTTACTTCTTCACAGATTTCATCTGCATCCTTCTTGAGTCTGGTTGGTAATGATGGTCATGGCCATCGATTGAAATGACTTCTGCATGTTGCATGTTTGCCCCAGCCTTGGGGTGGGGGCTGATATTGAAGAAGTTCTTTGGATAAGGCAATTATGACACAACAAAGCATCTGGAAGTTTCCTAAAAGAAGAAATGAAGGACTTATTACAACTTGATTGCAGCAGTAACACATTATGTTTAAGCCATGGCACTTCAACGGGTATCTGGATTAGGGTTGTCAGAACTAGTTCGTCAAAGATTCGAACCCTGGTGTTCGAGTTCTTACTTAGAACTCGAACACTAAAAGGTTCACAAAAGGGTTCGAATCTGCGTCCCAGCATGTGTGTGGAGAGGAGGGCGGAGGAGGCACGTCCCAGCAGGCAGCCCCGAAGGGGGGGTGTAGAGGTATGTGTGGGGACTGGAAGAGGCATGTCCCAGGCAGCAGCAGGCAAGTGGCAGCCCCAATGTGGTGGGGGGGTGCAGCAGCAGCAGCAGTGTTGTTGGGGGTTGAGCAACTTGCCATTGCCATCCACCGTGAGTTGTCTGTTTGCGCTTGCGTAACATACTTACACGTACTCTCAAGTGAAGTCATCCTCCTCACCACCTGACCAATACTATGTGGTCAGGTGGGGGTCGAGTAAGCTGCACGAGCCGCGGGATCTGTAGAGGTATTTATAGGCAGATGCAAGCTGAGACAGAGCGCCATTTGCTGAGGATTTCAGGAGGCAGCAGCAGCCTACTTAACTGTAGCATTAGCGATTAGTGTACCGCTACTCTGCTACCGTAGCCAGGCATTCTCTTGCCCAATACTATACTTATAGGCCAGGGCCCAGGTCGGTGTGGCCGCAATTGGACTGTAGCGAGCACTTGCTAGTTGCTGCAGTGCTATTTAAAAAATTCCATCATCCATTTTCCTATGAGACAGAGAACGAGATAAAGGCTGAAAAAAAGGCTCAGTAAATTAACGGTCAGGTGGGAGTGGGACTAGGGGGAGGTTCAGGTGGAGGGATTAATCAAGAATTGGGAAGGGATTGGGGAATAGGGAGGGATCGAGACCGAGATTAATCAATATCAGGACTCAGGAGAGAGAATAAAAAAATAAAAAGAAGAACCTTTGTGAAATGTGATTGTGATTATTTGAAACTGCAGCACTGCACAGTGGTGCACACTCAGCAGCGGCCAGCAACAAGCATATAACAAGGGGGGCAGAAAAAAGGCAAATAAATCTGTACCCTACCCAGTGTGTGTTACAGAGAGAAGCCCAGTGGCCAATTGTGTGGTGGCATTAACCTTACATGACAGAAACGTAGAAATATAATTCTCATTCCCTGGGTTGTGTATGTGACTCTGTCTCCTGTAGTCAGCCCATCACCCTGCTGCTGTGTGTGCCCTTGACTGCACTGTACCCTACCCAGTGTGTGTTACAGAGAAGCCCAGTGGCCAGTTGTGTGGTGGCATTAACCTTACATGACAGAAATGTAGAAATATAATTCTCATTCCCTGGGTTGCGTATGTGACTCTGTCTCCTGTGGTCAGCCCATCACCCCGCTGCTGTGCGCCCCTTGACTGCACTGTACCCTACCCAGTGTGTGTTACAGAGAGAAGCCCAGTGGCCAGTTGTGTGGTGGCATTAACCTTACATGACAGAAGCATAGAAATGTAATTCTTATTCCCTGAGTTGTGTGTTGATTATGTATGTGACTCCGTCTCCTGTGGTCAGCCCATCACCCTGCTGCTGTGTGCACCTTGACTGCACTGTACCCTACCCAGTGTGTGTTACAGAGAGAAGCCCAGTGGCCAGTTGTGTGGTGGCATTAACCTTACATGACAGAAACGTAGAAATATAATTCTCATTCCTTGGGTTGCATATGTGACTCCGTCTCCTGTGGTCAGCCCATCACCCTGCTGCTGCTGTGTGACCCTTGACTGCTATGTGTATGCCTATGCCCAGCAGCCCAATCATTCTGTAAGCCTTGAACCTGGGATCCTTTCATTGCAAACCGTCATATTCTTTAATTACTTTCAGTCTACTGCATCACAGTGTCGCACAACCAAAATAAAATTTTGGAGTTGTAGCCAGCGATCACAGATCACATTGATTTCTTACACAGGAATTGTTTGGGTGTGGGTGTGTTCACCGCAGTATACTGGTAGTACTGGTACTGTCTGTTCTAGCTGACACCAACATAGAAGAAGCATCTGGTGATGGTGTTGGAGTAGGTGTTGGTGGTAGTGGTAATCCTGGTGCTAGCAGAAATAACCAAAATGCTTCATGTGATAAAAATTCAAGAAACAGCAAAAGAGCAACAGTGAAGTGTGGTAAAGGGGGGACCTTTTAAGAAAACCTGTACAGCTGCTGGGGTCACACGGAGAGGCACCATAAGGTATGCCATTCATGCTGTTAAGATCCCTGTGACTAGCAGCAATAATGCAAGTGACAGTGAGTCCCTCTCTGACTCAGACAGTAGCTCTTTGTCTCAGTCCGACACTGTTGTGTCTCGCGACGAATCATTACTTCCTCAACAAAGTGAAATAAGCAAGTCAGCTGACAATGAATCAGGTAGTGTACTTGCAAATACATCCAGCACTGTTGGCAATGAAAAGGACATATCCATTGAATCCACCACTTCTGTGTTGGCCAGCAATGAAAATCCATCAGAGTCTTCTGCCCACTCTTCTAGCACCAAGGAGCATGTCCCGGGTTCTGTTAGGACAGGTGAAAAGACACAAACAGTCTTTAGCTATCTTCCTAGCACTCGAACAAAATCTGTCACATCTGAGGTGTGGAATTATTTCTCTGTCAGTAAAACTGATCCATGCAGAGCAATTTGTTCCTTGTAAACAGAGTGTAAGCTGTGGTAAAGTTGTGTCATGCCTTGGCACTACAGCTCTTAAACGCCATCTGAAAAAGCATTCAGCATTTTTTGATCATCCAAAACCCATGTCCTCCATCTTCCAGACCGCACGTGAGAAGGGTCAGAAATCTGAAATGGATACTGAATTGTCTGAACTTGATGTGGGCAGAACCACTGCCAGCCCTAGGATCACTGTTACCACCAATGCCAGCACCATTAGTACTCGCTGCACATCCAGTGATGGCACTGCATGTATAAGTTCTAGTCCACCATCTCTGCGTCCATCTGCCATCGGAGCATGGTGTATAATAAACCAGCAGGGACATGTTGTAAACAGCTAACACTGTCTCAGGCATTTGAAAGGAAGAATACCTTTACTAGAAATCATCCAAAGACCCTTCATCTTAATCACTGAATTGGTGAACTGTTAGCCGGAGCCCTTCTCCCATACTCTTTGGTAGATCATGAGGATTTTAGGGAGCTCATGACAGTAGCAGAGCCCCATTACAATGTTCCTCATCGAAGGTACTTTTCCTATGTTGAAATCCCAAACATTTATCAGGCTTTAAAAGCGACAGTGATGCTTGCACTTAAAACTGTGGAGGGTGGGGTTATTCATGACACAACAGATATGTGGACCAGCACTCAAAACATAGATTACATGTCCCTTACCACTCATTGGGTCACGTTTTCTTGTGCTTCTTCAAAAACAAAGACACCCCAAAAGATGGCGCTGCTGCATATAAAGAAGTTTGGGCAAAGTCATACTGCTGCAAACATCTTGCAGGAACTAAATGACCTCCTTGATGAATGGGTTTATTCTCACGGTCTAAAATGTGGCTTCATAGTAAGTGACAATGGAGCCAACATCTTGAAAGCAGTACAAGATGGAGGATTTCTGCATGCTTCTTGCTTTGCACATAGCTTACACTTAATTGTCACGGGATTTCTCAGCAATGAAACACAAGAGGATGGTATGATTGCTGTTTGCAAAAAAATTGTGACTCACTTTTCACATTCAACCAAGGCTATACGGATATTGTCCGAACTGCAAAAAAAACACAAGCTGCCCCAGCAAAAGCTGATTCAAAATGTTTCCACTCATTGGAACTCAACGCTTTATAGGCTGCAGCACATCTTGGAGCAAAAGCAAGCTGTAGATGAGTATTGCTCCAGTTACATTATTGGAGATGGCATTATGCTGTCTGTGCTGCAGTGGAAATTAATGGAGACAGTGTGCTGCATCCTAGCTTCTTTTGAGACAGCTACAAGGGACATGTCTTTTGAAGGCGCATCTGTGAGTCAGGTTATCCCACTCATAATGCTCATTTCACATCATCTTAGTGTTCTAAATCTACAAATAGAAAAAGACAGATCTGAAGCGCAGACAGCATATCGCCTGTATCATGGGAATCTCGTAAAGAGAATGACCAAGCACTTCAAAACCAATGACAAATTAGTTGCAATGACGAAATCAAAACACTACATCCTTGCAACTCTCTTAGATCCCAGGTTCAAGGCTATACATATTCCAAAAACAGATGATATAGAGCAGTACAAATGTCTGTTGCTAGATGAGCTGCAGCACTCACAGGAGTCAAACACAGACACGCACAGTACCCTCAGGTTGTCATCACCACAACATGCAGGTTCATCTTCACAAAGGGATACAGAACTGGAAAAGTCACCAAACATTAACAGTAGTTGTTCCACAACTGCCACTTCTTCAACCCTTAGTAGCAAGCTAAATCTGTGGCAAAACCTTTCCCAAATTGCTGCCATACCAGCTTCTGCTGATTCATCTTCTGAGCGGTCTCTGTCCATCATGGTAGACAGTTACCTGCAAGAACTGCCTATTCCTATTGATGCATGCAAAAAGTCAATTTGGACAGAGCTGTATGATGAAGCCTGTAAATATCTTGGTTGTCCTGCAACAAGTGTCTCTTCAGAACGCATGTTTAGTACAGCTGTCAATATTGTGACAGACACCAGAAATAGGTTGCTGCCAGAAAATGTACACACGTTAACTTTTATTAAAGTTAATAAGTCAAGATTTTCGTATCCCTACAAGAGTATACAAACTGATCCTGAAGTGATTGATGTTGTGGATGTTGATGGTGATGACAACTCAGATGGTGGTGGCTGGTGGCTGGTAAATACTGTGTGGGACAGAGTCTCTCTGCACCAAAAAGGAAACTTTTACAGACTGTGATGACTTTGGTTGTCTCTCTCCTTTCTCGATCTACTACCTTGGACTATATACCCCCAAACTTTCACCATTTCATGGCAAACTGCTTTGTAGCTAGGGTCTAAACTAAAGTCAACAAGTTTTATATACAGGGCAATTTTAACATCAGTGGGAACAGGCCCAAATTTGGCATAAAAGGGACACTGTCACATCAATCCTTTCTGTATCATATTATTTATAGTTAAAGTGCAAACACATATTTTTGGATTTACTTTCTGTGACTTTGTGGTGCATCAGTATGGGCTGGGACCGGGGACAGTCTATTTTTCAATTTTAAAGAGGACAAAACAATGAGTTCTAATTGGTAGTTGTTTATTATTTTTTCAATTACAGAAATGTTAGCCATAAACCAAAAATGGATGCTAGTACATGGGTGAGGGTTGTGAGTTGGTTTTAACATGGGTGTAAGGGTGGTATGGGTGCTACTGCACAGATGAGGGTGGTGGAAGAAAAGTGGAATGGGTGATGGGTGAAAGGTGGGTGTTGTTTTAGTCCTTTCATTTACAGATTCGTGATCGGCTGCGGATGGTGAGGAAAAAAATGATGACAGACCGAACCTACTGTGTACATATAATATATATATATATTTTTTTCTTATTAAATACATTGCAAACTGCTGCCACCTAGCACAATTGTCCTGTCCCCTTTAAAAAAAGAATAAAGGAATCAGAAATAAAAGAAAATCTGCATCAGCAGTTTTCACAGAATGTGACCTATCATAAAGTGTTTTTGCTTTACAAGTAGTGATAATTTGATACATAATGGGGTTGACAGATGCTGTCCCTTAAACATCACATGCCAACTGCTGCAGCTACATTAAATGTTCCTTAAGTTAATATGTGGTGAGGAAAACACTTTTTTTATTTATGTGACTGAAATACAGATTTTATTGAAGTATCAGCTGCACAAATGCATCATCTTAGAAAGTTGTATGTATTACTTCAATTTGCCAACAAAAATGTTGGTATAAGTATGCATTATCTTAGAAAATTGCATGCATTTTTTGTCAGCAACGACTGGCATATTTTTTTATTCAAATGTCTTGACTGACTACATTATGACATAATATGTTTTGCAACAGTTCCACATGTTACTGCTGTAGTACCTTGGCTTGACTTTGTTATAAAAGCTTTCTTTTAAACATAGCAACTTTTGAGTTACTCATTTAAAACAGAAAGCAGCAAATAGCTGAGATTAGGTAATATCAGTTATTTTTTCTCATAATTCATGATGACGAGTATATATAACTGAGTACATAAATGGCTAATGTGCCTTTCTTTCACTTAGGAACTATGATGCAGCTGCAGCAGGAAAACTTTAACATACGGGTGGTGGTGGGCCTGTTACGTATTAAGTTGCTGGCTTTAGCAAACAGAAGAAACCATAGATAAACCTAGTTGTATTCCTATCAATGTCACACATGATAATTTCTCTCCCCCTTATATTGAACAGTTTTTCCTTTACATGTATTTTATTACTATCTTCATTACTGGCAGCACAATAAAAAAATAGGGTTTGAGTTCTAAAAAGTTCTAAAAAAGATTAGAACCCTAGAACTTTTTCAAAAGTTCTAGACTAGAACTAGAACCCAGAACTTCAGAGGGTTCTGACAACCCTAATCTGGATTAACACAGATAGCAAGCTCTCCCACTGCAATCAGCAGATCACAACTTAATTTAGTACCAGGCTGTGTAACAAATATACTGTGTCAGTGTCTCTGCATCTCAACTCAAGTTACATTTCAAAACCACATCTTGTCTAGTAACAGAACCTGGGTCCAACTTTTTCAACACTGTCATGGCTGCACAGCTGCAAATTTGGAATACAGTGCATGATATGTTGCAGAAATATTTTTTCTGACATACACAGGTCACCTAGTTTATGAATCCTCAGTTGGATTTGTTGCACTCTTATGAAAAAAAAAGAAACAGATGGAATAAAATATATATACTTACCAGTATGCATTGGAAATGGATATTCCATAGGATCCTGTGGATGGTACTGCTGCTGTACCATTGATACCAACTTTCAGTGAAGGAGAGTAATTTATTGTTAACCTGTAAAAAAACAAAATAAGTTTACCCTATGTGTTTGACCATTGCAGCTCAGAAAAGCAACAGAAAACAAAACACACAGCTAAAGGACATTGAATAGCATAAAAAATATTAGTACACATACTCACTTTATAGTTTTAATAGCAAGAAGCCTTGTGCCTGTGGCTGATGGGTGTGGTCTCCTGTTCGACTCCCTCTGCCTTGGCATGGTCAATTTAATGGGAAAGTATTGTCAGAATGACACTGGTGGTGGGTGCTGATGGTTATAGCTGTGGCACATGATGACATTCCCTCTGACATCTTCCTGCATCTGGTGATGGTGGCAGTGGCTAACAGTGGTCTTATGGTGGTGGTCCAGGGGAGCACACAAAGTCATTCCCAATCCCTGTGGTGGCAGTGGCTAACATCAGTCTTATAGTGGTGGTCCAGAGGGGGCACACAAAGTTATACCCTGTGGTGGCAGTGGCTAACAGCAGTCTTATGGTGGTGGTCCAGAGGGGGCACACAAAGTTATACCCCGTGGTGGCAGTGGCTAACAGCGGTCTTATGGTGTTGGTCTGGGGGGGCACAGAAAGTCATTCTCTGTGGTGGCAGTGGCTAACAGTGGTATTTTGGTGGTGGTCTAGAGGGGGCACACAAAGTTATACCCTGTGGTGGCAGTGGCTAACAGCAGTCTTGTAGTGGTGGTCCATGGGGGCACACAAAGTCATTCTCTGCAGTGGCAGTGGCTAACAGTGGTCTTATGGTGGTGGTACAGGTGCCAGGATATATTGTGCTCTCTGTTACAAATGTAACATGACATATGGAATTTGAATCACTCTAAGTGGGACACTCATTGAACCTTATGAAAAAGAAAACATGTATCATACAACAAATGTGACAGCCTTTTAACAATTAAAGTTAAAACCTGCTAACATTAACCTCATCATCATCATCCTCATAAAGAAATTACCCTCACAGTCATCTGTCTCTGATGTCTGACCACTGGGAAATTCTTTCTCCATTGTGTCATTATCTACATCAGTGGAAGGCCATTTCATGCTGCCATTGCCAGTGCCACCAGGATGGTCCTTTTCTACATCACCAAAACTATGACTAGGCCGGGGTATGGATACTGAGGTTGCAGTCTGAGCTGGTGGGTGCCTCTCATTCATTTTTCTGAATGTTAGCAAACTGACATTAGCAGGAGAGAGGTTTGTATGATGATCTCAAACTATTGCACCTGCTGAGCTGAATACCCTCTCGACACTTACACTGGAGGGTGGGCATGTCAGGTACTTCAGTGCCACTGCAGTCAGCTCTAGCTATTCACTGACCTTTCTGCTCCAGTATAAAAGAGGATCATCAGTTGTTGACAGATGCCTATTTTCAGACAAATATGACTCAACCATTCTGCGTGCTGCACTAAGTCCAGTGGTTGATGTATCAACCTGTTCTCCGGAATCATTTATGTCACAAATCCTCACTTAGGACAAAGCCTCCCAAAGTGGGTTGACGCCAACCGCTTTGGATGACAGACCACCTGGAACCACAGCCCCCTTCCCCTTACAGAATATGCTTGATACTCCTCCAGGTTCACCTTCAGCCTGATTATGCTGTTGAGGTTTGCTGACCTTGGCATGTAACCTCTGTGCCTCATGAACCAAGCGCACCAGTTACCCACTGACATTTTTTACCTGTTCAGGCCCTCCCTCCAGTACTGAGGCCATTCCACGTTTATATCGTGGGTCCAGCGTTGTTGCTATTGCAAAGTTGTCACTACGCTGAATGCTCAAGATGTGACGATTCTGGTCAAAAACTGTCAGCATGTGTTTTAGCAACATACTGCTAGCACTGTCTCCGGCAACACCAAGGCTATGCTGTACATTCACCAATGTCTGCCTCAGCACTTGCAGCAGTGGAGTTGATTGGCTAATGGAGGCAGACTCACTACTCGCTGCCTGTGTGGCATGTTCAAAAGGCTGCAAATTTGTTATTACAGAGTCCATGAGGCACCACTGTTCAGTTGTCATACACATGGAGGCCCCGGAACTGTCACAGCTAGTGTGCAAGACAAGATATTCTGAGATAGCTTTGTATTGTTCATACAACTTCTCTGCCATGTATAAAGTGGAGTTCCGCTGGGTGACAGCTTCCAGCTTCAAGCGGTGTTGAGGGAGGCTGTTTCACATCTGCAACTGCCGAAGTTGGTCACGGGCCTTTGCAGATTGTGAAAGGTGAGAACAGACACAGCATGCAACTGTCAGCATTTCCTTTACATCAGGGTGCTGCAGAAACTCCTGTACCACAAGATTTAAACAGCAGGTCATGCATGGAACATGAACAAAGCCACCATTTGTGATGTATTTCACCACATTTGACCCATTTTCACATGCTTTGAACCCAGCTCAGGGATAGGGGTTTCAGTCACATGTCAATTTCCATCAGTACCAAGTCCAACATGTTTTCACCAATGTGAGAACAGGTCACATTGCACATAGCAATTGTTGCATGCTGTCAAATTCCTGGAAGATTGCTACCACAACACTCCACGTTACTGCACTGATTATACACACTACCAACAGCACAAACAACACCCAGCACCTGCGCCCAATGTGCAGTTATACACAAATATGAACTCCCTGCTGTTTTGCCACTTGTCTACATATCCATACTTAAATGGATGAATGGAGAGGAGGAATGTTGAAGGGCATGTCTTACAGAGTCGGACACAGTATGGTACAACTAGGGGACAGTATGGGTCAAAAAGTTTGTCCTGGATGAGACTTTCCATTTTGGACAGGTATGTGCAACAAACCACCGGAACCCAGAATTCTCCACAAAGGAGAAGGGCAAAAGATCAATTGCCAGCATTTCAGCTACAGCAGCTTTAAGTTCACGTGATACTGTATGATTGGGTGGGTACTTCAGCTTATGCGCAAAAATACTCTGTAATGTGGGCTGACTTAAACATTTTACATGGGGCGTGACGACAAATGGTTCTGCTCTGCGAATGGCAGTGGGTGGACTGTGGAAATTTGATGAAGACAGTTGCACAGGTGATGATGACAAACCCACAAATGCAGTTATTTTGCCAGATTTACCAACCCGGGTTGATGTACCACTTGCACTAGACGTACTGCATTCACCACCACCACCACCAAAACTTCTACTCTCACCAGCACTGGACATTTCAAAATTATTATGCTCCTCCACCTCATCATGCCTGTAGTAATCCTCTGCTCTCATTTCATCACTACTGTACACATTTAATTTCCTACTTGATTTAACAGTCATGGAAGGGGATAACATGCTCGCTATGGTTGAGGACGAGGGTGAATGTCACACTGTGGTATTAGCTGTCATCTTGTACTGGGTCCACAGTGCCATGTGCCTGTTCTTAAGATGTGGAAGCTGTCCTCCTGTGCCTACATGGCTCCACTTTTTACCTTGACTCACACACACATGGCAAACCTGGCAGATTGTAACTGACTCATCATTTGCATCTTGCACAAAAAAATCCCAGACGAGGGATTGTGATGCTCTACTTTTAATATGTCCCTGATGCTGCTTAATAGACTCTGTTTTTTTAGGCCACGAAGTGGTGGGGGGTGCTACATGATTTTTCGGGCAGGACACACTTGGACTGCATCTGATCACCATGACTACCTATCATTATTACTGGGTCATCATCATCATCATCATCACCATCAACTGAAACCAGTAAATCACAACTTTTTACAGCAGGGCGATTAATGCAAACAGACCCAGACACAGCCACCTTGCATTTCTTTTTCTCCGGTTCTCAACTGGGGTCACTTGCATCATCATCCTATTCATCAACATCACCCACATCCACATCTTCTTCTTGGATGCTGGCATGTGGACTGCATGTCGCAACCACAGCAACATCATCATCATTAGATTCATCATCATCAACACCACCATCACCTGATATTTTTTTCACCAAACTGTGAATCACTGTATGGCAAATGTGTGACCTGAATCACGGTGGAAGAAATGTCACTTTGTATGCTATTGTTGACATGATGATCAGAATCCTCATGCTCAGTTACTGAGATGTTACTGGGAAGTATGACATCATCTACACTGCCATTCACTCACACTGCTTCACACTCCACTATATTTTTGGACATGGGAAACTGATCAGAAGTGGGACTTGAGGCAGCAATACTCATACCACCACCAGCACCTGCACTAACACCACTGGCTGGGACAACATCATCTCCTTCAACTATGAGTGAAGCTACTGATTGGGCTGTAAAAAATATTACAGGAGAAATACCTTTCCTCACATCAGCAATGCACTTCTGCGTGTCTGCATACTACCATGCCCACAGACAATATTACCACTGGCAGCAGTGCTTTGGCAATAACCAACTTTGCTTGCACGTCTCTTTGAGGGCATTTTGAGGGGGTCAACAACAATATTCTAAACAAATTTAGATTTTGGAGCATTCGCTCTGGATGTGAAGCCAAAAAAACAACTGTGGCTTCAGCAACAGATACAGATGCAAAGTCACAAGTTCAACAACACCTTAACTAACCAGTGGTGCTGAAGACACAAACAATCCAAACTGGAAAATAATTCCTTTTGCCAGTGTGGGGGGGGGCACTGACTGCAGGTTTTTTACAGCAATGCAAGCAGCAAAAAAAAAAAAGATACCACAATGGCAGTACAAAATCACAGAGCTGCAGTGGATAGCAGGTTCACACTGCTGTGCCTGCAGTTACACTGTGGCACAATAAAAGGTGTATTATTTGATGTCACACACCGCAAGCAGACACACACACACACAATTTGTCCACAAGTAATGCATAGCAGATTGAAAACTTCAGTAATATACCACGTACTTTAAACAACCTGAAATTATGAACTGCTGCACCAGATCCACACAACACCCAATTAGCAAAAAAAATTCAACAATTACTGACAATATTACTGTGCGTACATTAACACATTCAGTTATATAACAAAAATATAACCAAAAGACAAAGAACTCCCTATTTCTCCAACTTAAATCTACCTACACCACAGTTAAGCTCCTCCCCAAAGCACACTTGCACTGTCTCTTACTACACAGACTCAATGTTGTACATTAACATTCAAAATCCACACACAAACAATAAACGCTCGATGATATGAGCACAGGAGGGTTTCCTACAATCGATGAACTAAAGTTTGAGCAAAAAAAATTACTCAAAAGGCTTTTTTAACAGCTTTTAAAAGGTTTGAATCATAGAGAGCTCTCAGAGCAGACTGTCTCCTACATCTCCCTACACACACTACCCCAAACTGAGGCTGTGCAGAACAATATAGAGCCCATGTGACCTGAAATCCCATGAATCACTGCACAATTCACCTTTGGAGCTTAAAAACAAGGCGAAGTGAAGCAAAGTACATGGTTTTCAATGCACTTCACCTTTAAAATTGGTGGAGTAGTGGTCTGGGAAGGCAGATTAATGCAAAGTGATTGTTTTCAATGAACTGCGCGTTACCCATCATAACACGAATTACTCCGCTTCACATTGCAGGGTACTCTGCGAATTCTACCCACTACCCACGGGTGGTATTATTGAGTCACTCAAATTAAACCTCTCTATTATACTCGCTCGCATCACTGTACATCATGTTGAATGATTTATCAGCTATACTTAGATCTGACATGTCTTTTGTAATCCTAGTAAGCGGTACCACTACACTTTTTTCAAAATTAATATAAGAACCAGATACTGTAGTATAAGTATTGTAATTTTGACACAGGTACCTAAGGCTATGTCTTGTACAACCACGCAAAGGTCATATGCATAAGCAAGAACTTTCAGATCCTGGATTTCTGGAGACATAGAGAGCCCAGTAATTTTTGGATTAGTTTGTAATAGACATAGTACTGGATTTGTCAAAATAAATGTACAAACTAGGGCTTAAAGGGCACCTTTATGTCACCCCCATTTTTACCGCTATTGGGGTACCATGCCATTTATTTACATGAGGAATTATGAAAGCCTAATTATGAAAAGAACAATGCCAATGTAGAATGGTCTTCAGGATCCCATATTTTTCTAAAGTAGCAAAGAGGAAACCATGATTTACGTGGTCAATGGTTTTTGATTAGTCCAGAGATAAGACATAACCTGACACAATTTTTTTCCCCCGGTTCAAATAGTTCCCTTAGAAGTACCATATTGTCTTGTATTTGATGACTTGGAATATCTCATGTCTAGGTCAGTGAAATTACTGTTGTGTTAAAATAATAGGCAACATTTTTTGAACAATATTCAATACATAAATGTCTGCAATTCTGTAATAGTTAATTTTCTCCTTTTTACATATAAAGACCAGTATAGCTTGTAATGTAGAGGGGGACAATTTCCCAGCTTTCTAAAAGTAGCTGTACAAAAATTGAAAGGTGGAATACAACTAAGTTTAAATTTTTTTATAAAATTCAGATCCTGGTAAAATGTTGTTCTTTAAACTATTTATGACTGCATCTACTTCTGATAATTGTATGGGTTTCACAAGGTCCGTGATTACACTACCTGGGATGGGAGGAATATGTAAGGGAACCATGAGTTAGCTAGTCTGTTGGATGTACCAAAGCTTTCAGTAACAAAATCATGGACAGTACATAAGATCCCATCTTTATTTCAGGCTCGAAAGTCTCCCTCAGGTGTTTTAAGGCTATTCATATTTTGAGGTTTTTGTCTATGCTGACTGGCTTTAAAACAGTCTAAGGATTGTTTTTATTGGTATACCATCAAAACAGCATTTGAGCCAGCCTGCCAGTGCAGTAGTAGCACTACTGTTTGTGATGCCAGTGGCCTGGGTTCGATAGTGAACCAGGGCTGCTGGACAGCCAGCCAGGGGAGAGGGACTGAGTACCTGATGGGCCACTCTCCCTCTCCAGGGAGGGGTGGGCTGTATTCCTTGCTGCTATACTGCCACCACCTAGGTGACCACAGGTGGTAGGGGAATCAGACCATAGCAGAGGGGCTAGCATCAGCTGGGGACCTGAGCAGAGGCATGTCTCAGGGTTCCCCCATCACATTGGTCCTCCCTAGACTGCCACTGACAGATGGGGAAGGGACCAAAGCAAGGAAAAACACCCCACAGTTGCACCTGTAGACCACCTCAGCGTCGGTGATTGAGGAGGAGCTGGGAAAGCGAGCAATAGTGCACACCCTCACTGAGGTAAGGAGGTAAGGAGGGGAAGGGGGACTCCTCCACCCTAACGGGGGGGGTTAAACTGGAGGGCTTAAGTGAAAATAGAGAGCGGGGCACTCATCTGGGCTTATTGATCCTTCCCTTCCATTGCTAGGGTACATTGGAGCGCCCTAAAGAAAGGGGCAGCTGTGGTGCAAGGGGGAGTATAAAGAGTAAGTGAAAAAAACAAAAAGCATTTGAATAGCAGTGCAGAAAAAAATATGTGCTATAGAAATAGCTACATGCACAGAACAGCATGGTGATATTACAGTGCATGACTCAAAATATTCATCTCCACCCCACCCGTCCCCACCTGACTTTCTCCCACCCAGCAGGAGCTGGGAATAGTAAATCACCTCCAACCCTGAGTTGCCCCCCCCGAGTTGTAATCTTAAATTGCAGCACTATCATTACTTTTTCCTATATTTGTGAAGTGCAGTTTTTGGTTGTGGCATTTTGTGTGCACTCTTATTGACTGCACTGTTTGCTTTAGCGGCCTTGTGGTGGACCCATTCTTTTATCCTGCATGTCAAATTTCACACTTTGGAGTTCAAAATTGGCCTGTGTGGCTGGGTGTTTGTGTTTGTCTCTGTCAATAGTTTAGTTTTGTGGATTTTCATGTGATTTGGCTTGGAGGAACTAGACCATTCTTGGATATATGATCTATGAAAGTTTTCTGGACTAAGAAACTGGAAAACATCACCAGCAGATATTGGGATTCTCATTATAAATCAACTTTTTTGGAAGTCATCACAATCAAAGTAAGTACAGCTAAGAAATTCTACAAGCTCTGACCTGGGAAGTGCAAACTGAATCCACATTTCAGTCTGCCTTGTTGCTAATAGGAACTGCATGTCTTTGAGAACCATTCACAAGTATTTAAACAAAGGGAAGACACTGACAAAGGGTTTTAACTTCCTGCATATGCCCCAGGCCAGTGTTCCAGGAATTTAACACATCCTTTGTCTTGGTACCATAGATCAAACAGTTTACTGGTCATTTTCCTGTGGATTTGATTACTTTACATCATTTGGCAATGGGGCAAATCCTCCCCCTGGAGTCACACCACTGAAATTGATCTGTCCCTGCTCATGTGTGAGCCTTAGGTTTACCTATGTAAACCTCCTCCTGTCTTTTCTATCTCTCTCCATTTGTTATCCACTGTGTCAACTTCCTCTCTCCTCCTACCCCAAGCAACCCCCCACTGTATGCATCTTGACATCCTACCTTCATTATGGAACCATGGCAAATACCCTTTATTTCTCTCTGAGGCACCCCATTACTAAGGACTGGGTGCAGACGACCGCCCTGGCTGGAAAAATCATATTTTTTGTTTTTGCAAATAACTTTATTTTTAGAATTCCAAGCACCTAATACAAAACCAAACAAACAACCATTATCAAAACATGGAAGCCAGCGCTTATATATGACAGTGTCTACTAATAAAAATAAAGAAAAGAAAAAAGGAGGAAAAAAAAAAACGCCTCAACCCACCCCCAACTTGGCAGCAAATACTTAGGACTTACAAACAATTTATTTTCCTTGTAGGTATTTAGTTGGTAAAGTTTAGGTTAGCCTACCAAATAAAACATTAGTTCAACCTTGGAGTTCCACCTTGAAGGAGGGGGAGACAATGAAGGAAACACCACCAAAGGAGTAAAAGAAGGCCTGAGAGAGGGGAGAAGAAATAAAACTAAAAAGTGCATTGAAGAAATTCCCTTTCTAATAACTCCATGTCAAAATCCCTATCTACCTCAAGGGGAGGGAGGGGGGCAGAGAAGAGCTGCCAGGAACATAGATAACCTGGTTCCAAGGAGGCCCTAGCTTAGAAGGGTTCAAGGCTCGCTCTCCCCTAATAACCGTACTTGTCTTTTAAGTTTACAAAAAATCCACCCCAGCACCTCTGAAATTTCTCGGCAGATTGAAAAAGACTGGTGACACACCTTTCAGCATTTAGAGCGTTTAAAAACTCATCCCACCATTCTCTGAACGAAGGTTCCCAACTGCCCTGCCAGTGCCGGAGTATTACCAGCTTGGTAACGAGAGCTATCATTGCCATCTGCCTCTTTTGAGTCCAGGTTGGAATTTGAGCGTACATCCCTAGTAAGCATATATTTTCATTAAAAAAGGCTGAAATATTACAAAAGGAGGCCACCCACTGCTTGACCGAGTCCCAGAATTTAGCAATTTTTGGACAGGCCCAAAGTTTGTGATGTAAAGTGGCAAAAGAGTCGCCACAGTCCACACAGCTGGAAGGAGAAGACTTATAAATCCGGGATAGTTTGGCAGGAGAAAAATAAAGGTTATGTAGGATGTTGAATTGGATATTTCTGAGTCTATCTTGTTTAATACAGGAATATGTATCCATCCAAATCCTTTCCCAAATTTTGGCTGACCACCCTTTAATAAAGTTAGTCTCCCAATAGTGGGCTGTGGGAGTATATTTGTGCATTACCTCTGACAAAATTAACTTATAAGTCTTGGAAATTGCTTTCTGGCTGTCTGCTAATTCCTTCAATTTTTTTAATATAACTCTGGCTCCATCGGTCCATGGACCTTTCCCTAAGAAAAGGCATACACCCTGGCGAACCTGGTACAGTCATAATAAGTCGTTATGACTCACCTCGAATTTAATTGGCGGCGGTGCGGAATCATTGAATCGGCCAAAACAAAGTCTGCCAGTCAATTTTGGAAGAGTATTTGCCTATGAAGTTATTGATTGGGCGATTACCTATTTGTAGGTTTGGGTTATTGAGCAGAGGTTGGCCAAGTCCCTTAAGTAAGGTTTATGAAGCAAAGAATAGAGCTGGTATAGGGCCTTCACGTCCCAACCTAATGGAGTGTTTTTTATTTTTGGGGAACCTTAGACCAGGGGATATATAAAAGAGCTTCCAAGTCTAACTTATGGCTGACAATTGAGGAATGATCTAAAATTAGCCAGGGGAGAGAACTTGGGGCTACTTCGGTTGCGGCCACCCATTGCGAGAATCTCGTAGCATGAATAGCTAAGTAATAAACATAGAAGTCAGGCAACTGTAGCCCCCCTAGTTTCTTAGGGCGGGTAAGTTTTGCATATGCCTGACATGGGGCTTTGCCTTTCCACAGAAAATCTGAACAAAATCTGTATAGCGGCTTGAAGAAGGACTTAGGCAGATAGATGTTAAGATTAAAAAGGGGGTAAACAATTTTGGGTAAAACCGCCATTTTTAAAGTGTTTGCTCTACCCCAGAAAGACAAGGGTAGTTAGATGGTCACGTGATGGCATCCAGCTAGGCTGCAGCCAAGGCCTAGAGCTCTGCCTTCCGGTCGCTTTAATAGCCATTATTTTTATCCATCCGGTGCTTAAATTGGCATAAATCCCGTAGACATCATTAATTATACTACGAGTGGCTCTCCGGAGAGAAGCTTGAGACTGCCGACTGCAATACCACGCCGCGATGGAGGTCGATGTTAAGCAGGCCGCTGTTCACCGTACACCACCCGCTTCACCGGAAAAAGCGGCCAAAAAGCAAAGGAATCACCTGAACACCAAACCGGAATGCGGGACCGATAAAAACCAGACGCCTAGCCCCCTCTCTGAAGAGAGATTTCTCCAAGAGCTGACCCCGCTGAAGGACCTGCTGCACGAACTAAATGGGAACTTAAGTCCTCAGGAGCGACTCTAGTCTCTGTATCCACCTGGTGGCCGACGCTAGCCAGGGCCTTCTCGCCGAGCAGTGGAGAGACAGGATTGACTCAGAGGTACAGGGGCTCAAACAGCATGTAAATAAGTTACAAGGCAAGTCCGAGGATTTGGAGGAAGGAACTGGAGGAATAACCTGCTGATTTTGGGCCTGCCTGAGGCCGAGGAGGGGCGGACCTAACACATTCCTCCAGAAGTTGCTGCTCAAGGTAGCGGGCCCTCGCCTGTCAGTTCATCTTACCACATGGAGCCGGCCCACCGGTTCCTGAGGCCTCGTCCTCCACCGGGATCTCCTCCGCTCCCCATTATCATTAAATTCCTAAGCTATATAGAATGGCAGCATGTCTATAACAAATCCCGGGACCTAAAGGAGGTGTTGTGGGGGACGGCTAGGCTTAGAGTCACCCAGGATCTGCCGAAAGAAATTAGAGCCAAAAGAGCTGCCTATCATGATGTTGTCCAGAAGTTGATTGCTGCTGCCATACCTTTCAGAATGACCTACCCTGCGACTCTTCGGGTCACCATTGGAGGCTCAACCTTCTCCTTTAACACCCCAGAGGCGGCCTTGAAGGACCTTGTGGTTAAACTGCCAGATTTATTTAAGAATGCTGGATGAAGGCCGTTGGTTCGATCTTTATTGCACTGGATGGACTGGCTTGACTTGTGGACTATCTGATTGAAACAAGACTTTTTTCCTACCTACTTTCTGGAGACATCTTTTAAACTGACTCCCCTCCCTTTCCTCTCCCTTTGGTTTGATTCCCCCTTTTTTTTTTATTTCTATTTTTGTCCTCCCCATTGCTTGTTAATTTCGGCGATATCTTGGGGCTATCTTTAAGTCCTGCTCTGTTAGCCTCCCTCCCTCTTATTAGGTTTCCTACCTGGTTGCTTTGGGATGGAGGAGGGCTATCCAGGCTGTTGTGCTGCCAGTTTAAATTGGAGCTCCGCTCCTGGGCCACTGGGTGCGCCTATCTGGATCTCATCTGCATGGCGGTGGTTCCTTGGGGGACACTTCCGGATGGTGGGACTGGTTAGGTCCGTGGCAGTTTTCATTCCCCCCGACAACACTGGGCCTACGTGGTTTGCTCCATGTGCACAGGAGCTGATTTGTTGCCAAGACGGTACGGTCTGGGGGAAGGATTCTAGGTGGGTGAGTGCCCTCTTTGATGCCTTCTCATGTCGGCGGGGGCTGGTTTAGCTTAATTGCGATTGCAGGGAGAGGTTTATTTTCGGAGGGGTTTATCGGTCTCTATTTCTGTCCTCCTTTCTTTAGGCGATACTCAGGGCTGGAAGGGCCGGGGAGTGGGGCTTTCAAGGGCTGGCTGGATGAATAATCACTGAGCCTAAAATGGGGGTTACTAACTTGGCCGGTGGGGCAGACTTGGACTGATACCTTCTGGGTTGTGGGACCTGATGTTCACTGTGGTGGATATCTGGGTAGACAATCCTTTCAGGTCTGGATCTGTACCAGGAGGTGGTGGAAGTTCGCTAGGGGTGGGTGGCTGGAGTTCCTTACTTCCTGCTACACTTAGTTGGGCTCCTGCCTGGCTCCCCAATGTACATAGTTTTGTGTGGGATTTAAGGTTGGGGGTATGGGGAGGGATGGACAGTACTTATATTACTCCGACGATGATGCTGGGGTATTTGGGCTGTGGGGGTGGGGAGGTTGGGGTGGGTTACTAATGGCACTGTTGGATATCTTATCAATGTTATTCCATTTTCACTTGGTTATGTGATATATATAGTGCTTTGTCAATCATTTTCGGATTATTATGTGCTGTGCCAGTGAATGGTTTTGGATGTTGGGGGTATTCATGAGGAAGGGTGGCTTGGGTCTGTATCAGTGTTTGGAGGGGAGGGGTTTTCCACGGTTTTCCAGCCTTATCTACACTGTAAGCCTTTCTGAGTTTGATTGTGGGGTATGTGTCAAAGATACTGGAACTTCGGGTTATGGTTGGCAGATAGGATTGGGATCTGTTTGGTATGGGGGGGATTTCCTTCTGTTCTGGGTGTGTGGTTTTCCTGGGCATACTGTAGAACTGTTTTGGATAACTGGTATCATATTACTGTTTCTTAAATGGCTATTAACAGAATCAAACTAGCTTCCTGGAATGTGCGTGGACTCAAGGATCGGGTCAAGAGGGCACAGATTTTCAACCACCATTAAGGTGGATATTTTATTGCTTCAGGAGACGCACTTGAGCCATACGGACACCAAGTACTTATCCCGTTCAGGTTTTTCACAGGTTTTTCTGGCTGGTGCTCTAATTTGAGTAAAGGGTGGCAATTTTGGTTAAAAGCATGTTTCTTTGTGACAGAGTTAGTGGTTTGGAACCGACGGGCGTTTATTTTTGTTAAGGGGTTCTGAATGGGTGCTCAGTGACTCTGGGTTCTGTATATGCCTGGTTGGAGGCTGCTCTGAATTTTTATGACCCTAGTAGGTAAGATTAGTAACCTCCTTCCCTCCCATCTCATACTGGGTGGGATTGAATGTACCCTTTCATTTACCTTTAGATAAGGAACCTCAGGATAATCGCCCTCTACTCCAGCTCAGAGGTCCCTTCAGGATCTGATTTCAATGCTAGGAGTCTGTGATCCCTGGAGAATCTCGAACCTCCTTATGGCTTTCTCCTTTTCTCTCAGCCGCATAACCCAAGTCGAGGATTGACTATTTCTGGTCAGTAAGGCTTTACTGTCAAGGTCTTTCTTTCTGGTATTGATCCAATTATTCTCTCAGATCGTGCGTGGTCTGGATTACCTGTTCCCTAGACCTGAATTCAGTAGAGATACTATCTGGTGGTTAAATACTCAACTACTTAAGGAACCTTCCATAGTATCGTCCATTAGGTCCCAGATCTCTCTTTTCCTTGCTGATAATCTTGACTCTACCCCGAGGTTTGATATAGTCTGGAGTTCACTGAAATGTTATCTTAGGGGAGAGCTGATAAAGATGGCCTCGACTAGGAAGAAAGCTAAGCTGGCTGAAGCTATTTCTCTGTTAAGTAAAATTACAGAGTTAGAAGCTAACTATTCCTTACTTCTTCTCTAACCTCCTTAAGGCTCTTCTTGCTGCTAAACGAGATTACTCAGAACTGTTAAAGGATAAGATAGAGTACTGCTTTATGAGAACTCAGGCCAAATATTATGATCATGGGAAAAGCGGAAACTCCTGGCTCTACTTCTTAAGACTCGAGGGTTTGAGAATAATCTGCCTTTGAGAACATCTTCAGGTTCTATTGTTACATCCCCAGAGGTATTGCTGATATTTTGAGAAATTTTATATAGATCTTTATAGTAATCCGATAATGTCCGATCGACTTTGAGCATTACCTCATATTTAGAGAATATGGATATTCCTTGTCTGGCTTTCTCTCATCATCAAATCTTGACTGCCCTATTTCTTTGGAGGAAATTGAAAAGACCATCGCGCTGACTGTAGATAAGCACCAGGGCCCAAGGCTTTCCGCCGATTTCTATAAGACCTTTTCCAAAGAGCTGGCCCTCTGCTTCTCAAGCTCTACCAGTTTTTTCATATGCAGTCGAGATTGATCCCACTTGTTCGAGGCACAGTTATTTTGATTCCCAAGCCAGATAAACCTCTTACGGACCCAGCCAATTACCGCCTATTTCTTCAGAATTACGATGTTAAAATTTTGCTAAGATTCTTGCTGAAAGAATTAAAAAGTTTGGTTAGGCCTACTTAGCCCTGAGCAAGTGGGTTTCGCCTGGGTAGGTCATCTGCTGATCACTTAAGAACCCTGTCTCATCTCTCCGCATGCTCAAACAGTTTCATATCCGTAGCCTTGGTCTCGTTGGATGCTGAAAAGGCCTTTGGACCGTGGATTGGGCCTTTCTGTGGGGTTTTGAGAGAATGATTCCCGTGACTCATTCCTCAGTTTGGTGAAAATCTTGTACAGAACCCTTCGGCCAAAATTTATTGTAATGGAGTCTTTTCCTCTTTGTTTCGGTTATATACGGGCACCAGACAGGGTTGCCTCTCTCCTTTTGTTCAATCTATATTTGGAACCACTTAATTAAACTTAAGGCGCACCTTTGGTTAAAGGCTGCAGGCTTTACAACAGGAGTCCGTTCTTTCAGCCTATGGATGATATTCTTCTTCATTTGGAACATCCAAAGGAGTCTCTACTGCAGCAGTCGAGCTTATTAACCAGTTTGGTTCCCTTTCCCGATACAAATTAAATATTTCAAATCGGAGATCTTCCCGCTTAATGTCTATACCTGTAGACAGGATTTTGCCTCCTTTGGTAACAGGTGGTCCCTAAATCTATCAAATATTTGTGAATTCATTTTGCTACTGAACCCACCATACTGAAGACCCTGAATTTAGATAGTATAAGAAGGCATGTTCAGCAGGATTTGAAGCGGTGGTCAAAACTTCCCATTTCCCTCTGGGGCCGGATCAACATTATTAAGATGAACATCCTCCCGCGAATCTTTTACCCTCTTAATCTGTTAAATTTGTGGCTTCCTATGGCATACCTTCAGCAATTCCACACTATGTTTTCGGATTTTGTCTGGTCTGGGAAGGGAGTACGACGCTCCTATGCCAGACTTTCACTCCCTAAGGAGAAGGGTGGACTTAGGCTTCCCAACCTTGTCCTCTACTATTGGGTGGCCTACCTCTCGAAACTTGGGAAGTGGTTTTTTGCCAGTCGTAGTATGGACTGCCCTTCCTGGCTCCAGTTTGAATGTTTATTACTTTCTAAAGCTAAACTCAATACCCATGCTATATACTTTGTTCCCTTAAGGGAGTTAGAGCGGCGGTTACCTGATAATGTGATTCTACTATCTCTAAAGACACTGGCTCAATGTTTGGTGTCCCTTGGTATTCTGAATCCTTCTGATTTTGGACAATCGGTGGTTCTCAACCCTAATATTAAGCTGGACAACTCATGGATTACTCCAGAATGGCTTCCGTAGATCGTTGAGGCCAGAGTGGAAAGCTTTTACAATCAAGGTTCTTCTTTGACTTCGGGACATCCTGGATAAATTTGACATTCTTAGAGGGATATTTTAAAGTCTATCAATTGAGACATCTTTTACTTGATGATTTGCCTCCTTCAAGGAGTCTAGGGTTCACCCTTTCTCTCTGAGATCCTCTGCCTGGCTTCTCAACCTCACTCTATCTCTAATTTACTCCTTCCTTCTCAATTATAAGTTTCCTGAAATAAGTGAAGGTTCCATGTCTGGTCCTCCTTACTACCTGAGATTATGCCAGACTGGCCCTGTATTTGGAAAGATTTGCACAGGTTTCACACCCAAGATAGATTTAGGCTCACCCAATATTATATTACTAATAATTTGTACTACACTCCGACGAAACTGTGTAAACTCAAGAAACTTTCCAGTTCTAACTGTTCTAGGTGTTTACAAGAGGAAGGAAATCTCCTCCATGTTTTTGGGCCTGCTCTAAGGTTGCCCCACTGTGGACTCTTATTAGGGATAATCTGGATCCCTTCTTGGTTTATCAGCTGATTTTACTCCCCGTGATCTGTGTTCTAGGGACTATTCCTCAGATAGATAGCAGAGAGCTTACTTCATTTTTATGGCCTTGGTGTTCATGGTGGCAGTCAAGAGGCTTGTTTTGAGGCATTGGACAGATCATCTGGCCTTGTCCTATGCTGAATGGATTACGGAGATCAGTGCTCTCCTTCACTCGGAGAGTTTGATTGCTAGTTTACGTGGTCGTGTGGACGTGTTCCAGAAGAGGTGGAGCAAGTTACAGACCCTTGCCTTGCTCTAGTGTATGGAGGCCCGATCCTTGTAGTCTGCCATTTCCCTCTGTGATTCTGGTTACCTATATGCCCAGGAATGTGTTGATTAATGGTTACCTCATCTTAAAGGAAGGTGGTTTACCCAGAGCATATGTGACCCTGTTAAGAAACATTGTGATGGGGAGAGGTGGCTGGGTTTTGTGGCTTAGTGTATGGCTGGGGCCCTTTGTATGTTTGCTAGCCCTGACCCAGGGGGACTCTGTGGTGATTGGGGGAGGTGGGGGAGACGGGGGATGGGGGGGGGAGGGTTTAGGAGAGGGTAGTTGTTTGTTATAATGTACTGGTCCTGTTGTGGTGTTGTTTTTTTGTATTTGAAAAATTTAATAAACTTGAATTTCAAAAAAAAAAGGGTAGTTTGTTCCATCTCTCTAAGTCCTCTTTGATAGTTTTGAACAGAGGGATTAGATTAAGGCTCACAAGGTTGGAAAGGTCTTTCGAGATTCTAACACCCAAATAAACCAGGGAGTTTTCCTGCCATTGTAGGCCCAAGGAGGAGCACCAATCCTTCGGTAGAAGAGGAGATAAGGGATATACATTAGTTTTGTTCCTATTGAGTTTATAACCTGAGAAGACGCTGAAACAAGAAATGGTCTGGAGTAATTGAGGTAAGGATTCTCTGCTATTTTCTATATGTATAAGCAGGTCATCCGCGAAGGTGGATATTTTGCATTCGAGATTACCAACATGAATTCCCTGTATTAGGTTGTCCGACTTCAGGACCCTTATTAGGGGCTCGATATACAGATTGAAAAGGAACAGAGAAAGAAGGCAACCCTGACGGGTACCTCGGGAAAGGGGAAAGACGACCGAGATAAGATTGTTACATTGAAGTCTGGCCGATGGGCATGAATAAAGAACATGGATGTGATCAATGAACCATTGGGGAATACTGAATTTCTGTAATACTGCAAACATGAAACACCATTCTACTCTGTCGAAAGCTTTTTCCACGTCTAGGGATACCAGAGATGCTTCTAGTTCAGGAGCCCCAGCCGCAGAAATTAAACAGAACAGCTTCCTGAAATGATCCGCCGAGGAACGCCCAGCCACGAACCCAGCTTGTTCTGGGCTGAGTAGCCCTTTCCATACTAACCCCAGTCTGTTAGCCAGAATTTTGGCATATATTTTAACGTCTACATTAAGGAGCGAGATAGGCCTGTAGTTGCCTACTTCAGACGGGTTTTCCCGGTTTAGGCAAAAGGATTATTCTTGCTTCGAACAGGGTTTGATCACTAACCCCCTGGGAATACCAATGTGCATATACTTGGAGTAGCAAGGGTGTTAGCCATTTTTTAAAGGTTGTATAAAAAAGGCCAGTGAAGCCATCGGGACCTGGTGCTTTATCTGGCTTTAGAGAGTCAATGATTTCTGATATTTCTCGCTTGAGAAGGGAGCTTCTAAAACTAGTTTAGCTTCCTCTGACAAAGTCGGAAAGGAGATCTTTCCAAGGAAAGCCCACATCTTGTTGTCGTGTTCCGGAGTACTTGACTCTCCAGAATATAATGTTTTATAATAGTCATGAAACAGTGCCAATATTCCTTCCGGATCAGCGACCAAAGCATTCGTATGAGGATGCATTAAGGCTGTAACCCATTTAGCGGATGAATGCTGCTTCAATTGCCATGCTAGAAGCTTACCAGCTTTGCTGCCTTGGCCATTATATGAGGCTTTTAGTAAAGAAGTGGATCTCTCAACAGATTCCTGGAGAACGCTAGCATACATGGCTCTAAGAGCAGAGAGCTCTTGCTCTTGTGGTTGGGAAAGTGTGCCGACCTCTTTACTTTCCAGGGCCTTCATTTTGTTTAAACAGCTAGTTAAGAAGTTATTTTTTTCCTTTTTCCGCACTGATGCTATGCGGATAAGTTCCCCTCTCCAAGTGGCTTTCAGCACGGCCCATGCCCGGTCTGTTGCATTGATCGAGCCCCAATTGGTGGTAATAGAGTTTGTGAAAAATTCTTGGAATCGCACCACTATTTGGCTGTCAGACAAGAATTTGTTATTAAGTGTCCAAGAGTGGGATCTTATTAGAATATTTGCTAACAAACACTGCATCATGATAGGAGAGTGATCGGAGATTACTCGGGCTAAAATATTAGCGTCTACTATGTAAGGTAGTAACTGTTGGCTAATCAAGAAATAGTCGAGACGAGAATAGCTTTTGTGGACTGGGGAGAAAAATGTGAATTCCTTACTTGAAGCATTAATTATCCTCCACGGATCTACAAGGCCCAGCGATGCTGCAAATTCTGCAGAGCTCTCTGCAAGGGGGAACTTTTGGTTCCTTTATGATAAGTGCGGTCTAAGTAGTTAGACTGTACCAGATTCCAATTGCCACCCAAAAGTATGGGCAAATTTAAAAAAGGGGCCAAAACCGTAGCCAGGTGTGTGAAAAAGGATGGGGATTCTAGATTTGGTCCATAAATGGAACCCAAAACAATGTCTAGGCTACCAATTTTGCCTACAACAAAATTGAACCTGCCTTCCAGATCAGAAATGACTTCCGTTGGTGTGAGTGGGATTCTTTTAGCCAGCAGTACAGCTACTCCCCGTTTGTTAGATGCAAATCCTGATCCAAAAACCTGACCTACCCATTTTTTTTGGAAGTGATGTAATTGTTCATGTGACAAATGGGTTTCCTGCAGAAACATGATTGAAGGGTTGAATTTCAAGGTGATTTAGGATGATATGTTTCTTTTATTGTTTTTCCTCCTTTTACATTCCAAGAAAGGATATTTAAACTGTTAACCATACAAGTGCCAACAGTAAATCCCTATGAGATGGTGGAAGATGCTGCCCCCCCACCCTAAGAAAAAAATCAATAACTCTTCGTTAGCCCACCCCAAACATACCCCCAAAAACCTATCCTACCCCTAACAGACCCACTGTATAGCTCGCCTGAAGCCTACTGCTAACCAGCTGATCCATGGTGCGCACTAGAAAGTGAGCTCTACTCCCAATCCAGACATAAAAAGGCAAAAGCTATAAGAAGCTTATAATACTCTGTTAAATCCCATCCTTATTATTATTTGACTTCCACACACTTTACTTTACACTTCCCATTTTCTTTTTATTTTAATTCCAGTGATTTTTCCCATGAGCTAGTAGCCATGTTGGCAGAAACTGACTGCCTTGCCTGTAAGAAACAAAAGACCATTAATATCATGTGCTACATATAAAGAAAAAAATAAGGATGTACATGGCTACTAGTAGAAGTCTATCATTACGGTCGTCCTAACCTAGTTAGTGCCTTATCCTTGTAGCAAAGACAGGGGCCTTACACCAACCCAAAATAAATCTGAGAGACAACCCCACTTCTATAAACTAAATACTGATTGCATCACAGGTTTTAATGATCGCACCATTTACAATATAACAACAGCTGTAGAATCCACCAGGAACCAGGAGCAAATTTAGGTTTTAAAGCAAAGTTAAAAATAAAATGGGCTCCTGCAAAAGTAGCCTGTACATGCTGCAATTCGTCTGGGGTTGCAAACAAGGAAGACATATTGGAGCCTTTAGCCTCTGACTGCCTGGGGGAACCCCGACCCAGTTCTAAGCTGCAGCATTCAGTTATAACCTGCTTATCTACAAGAGGGTAGAGTGAAAATAAAGAACTTCAGTAAAAGCTGCATTAGACCACCCATTTATAGAGACGGAGCTCCCTCTAGTGGGTAAAAAGGAAAAAACGGCCATCTCCTGGCAAGTAAACGAAAGTCCGTAGCAAAATAGAGTTATTCATGTGAAAAAAAAGAGAAGAAAAAAAAAAACACGAAGCCAAGTACAGTCCAAGATTGGTTTATGCTAAACATTCGGCTAGTAGATCCCCATCGAAAGCGAGAAACCACACCATAGTCTGGTAACGGCTGGATACACCCAAGTCTCTTATAAACATCACACTATGAGCTCCATACTTCACTCAGTAAATTGCTTCTTCATCCTTTCGAAAACAGATCAGGGTAGCATTTCCTCAGGAACTTTAGAGCTTCTTCAGGCAAATCGAAGCATTTGGATCCCTTTCTCAGAGTTACCTCTAGACATGCTGGGTACAGTATTCGATGTTTGATACTGGCTGCCCACAGTTTAGAAGTGATGGGGTGATAACTCGCCCTAAGCAGGTGCATCTTTACTGTTAGGTCTGGGACAAGTCTAAGTTTTTTCCTTCCCATAATATAGCAAAGAGTTTCCTGGACTCTTTAAAGATAGAGTCACGATCCAGGTAGTTAAGTAATTTAAATATAATTGGCCTGGGAGGTTCTGATGCTGGTGGCTTAGCACGCAAAGACCGATGGCCTCTTTCAATTATAAACTCTGTGCCATTTGGTGAGGGGCCTACCGTCTGCTTTAAGAGTTTTTGTAAAAATAGTATCGTGTTCGGACCTTCGTCCCCCTCGGGGAGTCCTAGTAGGACTAGATTGTTTCTTCTGTTCCTCCCCTCTAAATCTTCCAAACGATCTTCCAGCTTGGTAATTGATTTTTTAAACTCCGACAGAGTAGGGTCGGTTTTCTCCACTTTCCTCTCTACGGAGGTTATCCTCGCTTCTGTGTCCATTACTCACTGAGCTAACTGGGTCAACGCCAGTTTGAAGTCAGTGACTTCCTCAATCAATTTGAAAAGAGCTTCTTTGATAGTGGAAAGCTCTGTTTAGACTCAGGTAGGTGTCAGTTCTTCCTCGGATGTCATGGGAGAAGAACTCCGATGGGGCCGCTTGGCCTCGAGTTCCTGGACTGGCTCTTCCGTCTCCGTTGAATTAGACATGTTGCTGCAACTGCTCGCAGGTAAGTGTGTAGGAGACGCTTGATAAACAGTGTAGAGGAATAGAAATCTTCTTGTTGGCGAGTCTAATGTGGATATTCGCAAATTTTGATGATCGAGAGGGACAGAGCTCGTGGCAATGCTGCTACTCTCCTCGTTGCATCATGTGACCTCCCAGTCAGAAAAATCATATTTGAGCACCTGTCGTTAGCAACCCTCCTTTGTTGGGACCCTAGGCAACTGCAGTGTATCCAAACCTGCAGCATGCAGAGGAAAGACGTTACATGGTATGAGCTACGGGAGATATCCCTCAAACTGCTGCTCCTCCTACTTCTCATGTCTGGTGGGATCCACCCATACCCTTGCCCTGGCTCAAACATTAAGATAAAGTCTGGAAAAACTGAAAACAGGCTATCCATTGTTACCCTAAATATCTGCAGCCTCCTTCCTAAGCTGGCATCTCTTCAAGCCTTTATTGGACAACATAATCCTGACATACTTGTAATTGTTGAGACCTGGCTAACACCTAGCACTCCAGATCATGCAGTCTCACTCCAATTCTACAAACTCTTCAGACTTGACCAGGTAAAAAGAAAGGGGGGTGGATGTGTTATCTATATGAAGGACTACCTCTCATGCCACCTTGCCAGTTTCTCCCCAGAAAACACCCTAGTACAGCTTCTCCCTGTCAAGCTTCTCCTTGGTGCCCATAACAAAGTGCTTACCATGGCTGCAGTCTATATCCCCCCTAAAGACCCACGAGCTGGGCTCCAGTCTATCCTTGAATTTGCAAGATTACAACCTCCTGACTCTGAGCTCCTCTTTCTCAGTGATTTGAATATAAATTGGCTTGCCTCAGATATCGGACCCAGCAGGGATACTATCCTAGCAACCAACCTAACACAGATGGTCAACTCCTCTACTAGAAAAAACTACAAGACTGGAACCAGCACTCTCATTGACTGGATTCTTACTAATCACCTGGACCGGATAAAAAACACCACCGTTCTCTCCGTCTCCCTCAGTGACCACTCCCCTGTGATCTGTATCTGGACAGATAAATTCCACAAATCACCTCCTAAAACCATCCTAAGTCGAATGCTACCACACGGAAACCTTGCCAAGCTAAAGACCTGCCTCCTACAACAAGACTGGTTCCCTATCTACAATACGCTGGATGTGGACGCTGCTCTAGACTTCTTCATTAAAACTTTCAACACTGCCTATGACACCTACTCACCTTTCAAAAAACGTAAAATCAAAGCCCTCTCTAATCCCTGGCTAACAGCCAAACTACTGGCTCAGCTTAAAGCACGTGGCCATCTTTGGGCTTTAGCCAGGGCCACAGGCTCCATAACAGACTCACTTAAGTATAAACAGGCGCGCAACCTATGCACTTCACAAATCAGGCAAATGAAGAGCTCCTATTTCAGGATTGCTCTAGAAACCACCTGGGGTGACGGGAGATCCTTCTGGGACAATATACGTAATATTATGGGCAAACAGTCTAAATCCTCTCCCACGGCAATGAATCATTGATGGCTCCACTACCCGTGACCCTAAGACTATGGCCGATGCCCTAAATAAAACCTTCACTGACCTCAGTGGTGTCCTTTCACCAGACTACTTCCAGGACTTGTCAGTTCCAAAACTCGTATCCCAAACCAACTCGCTAGACAAACCGCTATTTCACTTTAAAATAGTTAAGACATATGAAGCCTACAGATACATAAAAAAGGCCTGCTCTAAATCTAGAAATAGCAGTGATGCCATTGATCTAAAACTTCTGTCCCTCACCTTAGAAGAAGTGATCCACCCCCTCACCAAAATTCTCAACCTCTCCCTGTGCCAAAGTCAATTCCCCAACACATGGAAGGCCGCTATAGTCACACCAGTGCATAAAGGGGGCGACAAATCCACATCAGGGAACTATCGGCCCATATCTATACTTCCACCTCTCTCCAAAGCTCTTGAACGGATCGTGGCGGATCAACTATCAGACTACCTGCAAAAGTACGATCTACTCTGCACTCAGCAACACGGATTTAGGAAAGGACACAGTACGTCGATGGCCCTACTTGATTTCTCTAGTGAAACTCACAAAGCCTTGGATAAGGGTTATTTAACCGGAGCTGTTTTCATAGACCTCACAAAGGCCTTTAACACTGTTCACCATAGCCTTCTAATCTCTCTTCTGCTCAACATTGGGCTAGCCGAGGGACCTGGAGCCTGGGTAAAAAGTTACCTGGCACAACATTCTCAAACAGTAAAAATCTCTGAGGTTTCTCTCTGGCTCCAAACCAGTCCTCTCTGTTGTCCCCAGGGTTCAATTTTAGGTCCCCTCCTCTTCAGCCTATTTCTAAACTTGCTTCCCAAATCCTGCCCTGAAAAATTAATACTCTATGCTGATGACGCTGTAATTCTCTCCTCCCATAAGGATCCAAATCCACTACGACAGAGCTTGCAGCTTGCTTTCTCATGTGTTGAAAAGTTGTTCCTTGAGCACAAGCTGGTCCTAAATAAAAAAAAAAAAGTCATGCTTTTTTCCAGTCATCAAAACAGGAATAGGCATACTCCACTCGTCATAAAAACTTCTCTTGGAAATACACTAGAACAAGTGAACACCTTCAAATACCTTGGTATCACTTTTGACGAATGTCTTACTTTTGCGGCCCATATCGATAACACTGCAAAAACAGTGCACCAACGCATTGGAATTTTGTACCGGAATCATCAATTTTTCAACCAAGCTGCCTTGAGGATTGCTGTTCAAAGCTCCATCATCTCAATCATAGACTATGGTCTAATTGTCTATGGCTCAGCTACTACCACTGCACTAAAGCACATCTCAACAGCACTAAACAAAATCTGTCGACTCCTCACTGGAGCACAAAGATGGACCCACACTTGTGACCTCTACATGGAAACTGGTTGGTTGCATCTTTCCAATCGCCTCATGTATCTCACCTGCGTGATGGCAAAAAAATCAATCTTGGGACTCACTCCTTCATGTATCCGGGACCTGCTCTGCCTGAACAATGGCACTCATACCACCAGAAGATCTGACCACAAACCTTTCCTTGTCCCTAGATGCCGGACTGCTCAGGGACAAAGATCTTTTACATACCGTGCCCCTACCTTGTACAATGCCCTTAACCTGCCCTCCCTATCCTCCACGACATTGGGAGCTTTCAAATCCATACTTTATGCTCACCTCACAGCCTCCAGCTCCTGTGACTGCTTTGACTAAAGTCTTATCCCACTGAGTGCACTTACATTTGTTTCACTCAACCACCATGATCTCCTCTTTGACAAAGACAACCTGAGTACCACTAACCTGGTTCTGTCTGCTCCTAAACTTCTTATTTCTCCCTCTCTTCCTCTCAAGCTCTCCAATCCTTATTCCTTGCCCTTGACACTGCCTCTGAGTTCTTTTTTTTCTGTACATAAATGTTACTGTTTAAGTTGTAGCCTTGTTAAACGGCTTACTGATTGTTTGTGACACTGTCTACTATGTTTTTGTACTTAATGACGTGGAACCTTTGTAAAAGAGCCTTGGCTCAAAGGTATTAATTCCTAGAACAATAAATTTCAAACTTTAAATTTCATTTGATGCAATAATGAATTAGCATATCATACTGCATGTTCTTCATTTCTGTCTTAATGTTATTACTCTGCACCAGAAAGTCTTCCCCAGCAGAAGACATTATAGAAATTAAATTGTGCAGTTGGAATCATAAACTTAAATATTTCAAATATTTATTTGTCTTCCCCATAGTTCCTCATTGTTTAAAAAGGCATTAAAGTTGTGCTTCCTTAGCCCAGTGGCACTGAGGGCTGAGGTGATGGTTGCCTCACCTTGTGCTGCTCCAGCTACCCAGGTTCAGGAATGGCCGTGGGTCGCTGGGGTGCTGGCATGGGGGGAGGGTGCGAGCAGGATTGAGTGAAGGCTCCCCTCTCCCGGGAAAGGGGGTGCCACCTGCCCATAGTCCTGCTGTCACCAGATGGAGGTCCAGTGATGGGGCAGGTGGCAACAGTGCGACCAGTAGGGTGGGGGGGCATCCCGCAAGGCATGCGTATTCGTGCCTCCACATGAGTGCAACATGTCGGGTATGCACAGGAGTGGGACTAAAAGGGAAAAAGCCAAAAGTACATATGGAAAAAAAATAATGTTGTGCTTCATATCTTCCCACCATTGTGGAATGCTGTCATGTGCCCCAAACTCAGACCATCTGTCCTGAAACAGTTGCTCACATCTCTGGGAAACGTGTAGGTTATCCAAAAGGGTTGTGCTCAGTTTCCAGGCTGTGTGGGTGGTGGAAAAGCCTTGTCCCAGCAGACAATGACAGAATGCTCAGATGTCTCAACCAGAAAAGTTTTAAATCCAGTTACTGAGAGTATTTTTGATGGAAATAGAAAATCCATGCGAAGGGCTAGAGTGTCCTTGTGAAATATGAAGATGTTATGTCAAGCATAGTTTTTTTCTACTGTCAAGCCTTGCTGGGCTAGCCATCAGCAGCAGCAGTTGTTTTTTAACTGTTGTTGGTTTTTGTTTTATTTTTTCTTTTGGTCTCGGGTTTTATTTATTTTATTCTGAGTCATCAGTTAGCTAGTTTTGTGAGGAATTAGAGTGAGCTAGCTAGTTAATGCTTTAGCGTTCTTGGGTGTTTAGGATAGGCTCCCATTTCTCGCTGTATGTTACCACTAAAACACATGGCACTTTAACTCACCACAGAGTGCTTTTGTGCTGTTTGTCTGTAATCAGCAAGCCAAATATTGCTGATAAAGGGTGGCATGAGCATTTAAAATTTGCCCTTACTGACCAGCTCCGGACGATTGCAGAGGTGTACGGTACTGGTCACTGGATACTGGGTAGAAAGTGAAATCATTGAGGAGGTGCAGAGGACTGCAGAGGATTGCTACTGGTGAGGAGGTGCAGGCCAGAATAGTGTTGATGCCTTTTGGCTGGTGGACTTTTGCAGCCGTAATATCACGGAGGCCTAACTATGTTGAACTGCTGAGCCATTCTGTTGGAAAGGACTGTTGAATTGGATGACAGTGAGCAAGCCCTGAAATTATCTTTGGAGTTTGGTTTGTGGGATCTGGGGTTGTGGCTCCCTGAAGGTTGTCCTACGGAGGGTTGGTGGTGCCCATTCCCAAACAGGAGGGGCTAGTCTGGGGCCAGTCGATGGGCTGTCCCTTGTTCTGGAGGTTTCTTAGGTTTCTTGGGAGTATCCAGAATAGGCTGGTCATGTCCCCGGGGCCACTAGGGTGGGATTATTTGGGCCTATTTTCCCTACAGGGTGACGGGCATTTTTGGGGTTCCTCCATCATGACCCCAGCCAATATTCTGTCTCCTATCATGGGCAGCCTGTGAATTGTCCCTGGCATATCTCTCAACCTCTTGCTTCGTGAATCAGGGACAAGGCTTAAAATAATCAGGGACAAAGACCCAAAATCAGGGACACATCTTAAAAACTGGTACTATTCACTTAGAAAGCTCATACTGTAGAATAAGGGGATTTGTGTTAAGTTACATTTTCTGAAGAAGAACAAGTCTGTAACTTTAATGTTTGATATTATTTTGTGCTTTTAATCCCCACTGTTTTGTCACAAAAACACAAATTTTATGAGGGACAGCGGAAAATTCTGAGGCAAAATCAGGGATGTCCCTGAAAATCAGGGACTGTTGAGAGGTATGGTCCCTGGGGCAGCTGTGGAGATGAGTGCCTCAGGTAAGGCCTGCACAGTAATGAGTGAGGGCTATCTGCTGGCTGACTGCAAGATTTGTAGAGCTGAGGAGCGTCTCTTTAAAGAAGATCTTTTCCCTTCCCTCTGACTGTTCCATGGATGGGTCTTTGGAATTAGAGCTGGTTGGAACTGTGGTTGATTTGACTTCAAATAGTTATAAGGCAGTGGGACTGCCTTTTGGCAAAAATGTATACTGTATTTTACTGTGCTGTATGATGCCCATGTGAGAGATGGTTGCCTACATGAGCATTTATTGGAACTTTTGTCCTAAGCAGTGAGAGTGTGGAGGGACATTCATCTGGACTTTTTTATAAGAGACTAAGCAACTCTTTTGAACAGTGAAGCATTTAAATCATTTAACCCAAGCATTTTATTGTGATATCTTAATTGTTATGCTTATTGTGTAGTTAATTCTCTTTTGTGTGTCATTTTATGGGGTTGAGTTGGGTTTTGGTGTTTGGGGGGAACGGATTAGTTTGATTTGTTTGAGTGAAAACTGTTGTTTGTATAGTGTGTACTGCTGCTGGGAGTTTAGGTAGTCGGGATGTGTTGGGAGTGTTCTTTGGTGGGCAGGCACTACTCTCCCTCCAGGCAGAGGGACCTGCATTCCTTTGGTTGCCTGAAAGCAGAAATAAAGGTGCATCTCAGGCAATATCCCAGGTGCTAACACAATGTAGGAAGGCAAATCCCAACATCTGACATTTGCAAAGACTTGTGGCACTCGTGGTCTCCCTGAAAATTAGAGGATGAAATAACGCAGACAAAGAAGCAGCATTCCTGGTTCAAACTGCAGTTTATTGACTGGAGAACGACTGCTACCCTAGCGCCTTGGCCCTACAATCAGGCCTTCGATTAGGGGTAAATTCATTACTTACAGGTGCTACCTTTATTCCGGTGGCTTAAAGAAATACACACACACATAATACAAATAACCTAACTTATAAAAAATAAAACAATTATTTTTCTTTAGAAAAACTCACTATTATTAATAAGGGAACAAACTATTTTCCCACACAGTGAATACAATATTAAACATTCTATATATTCCCTTATTAAATGCTACATTGTTTCATCATGTTTAGAGATAGAATGGACACAACTCAATAGTTTGATATTACACACTTAAAAAAAAAAAAACATTCTGTTTCATTATACCACTATGAAAACTGGTGTAACTTAATTGAAATAATAATATTTATTTCTTTGTGTCATAACTCACTTTTAAGGCTAGGCAACTCCATATGGGAATCTTAACATAAAAGCCTTAGCATGATGATTGTTGTAGAGAAATACAAGCATTTTGACCATGGGCTTATCATAATTCTGTGATAACTTTTGTATTACATCCAGGTAGTGGGGCGAAATATATCCAGGAAAGTGATCTTCACAGCTTGGTTCCCATATCTAAAGGTTCCACTACTGTAGCAGTGGGCAAATGATGCGATCTTCCTTTGCAGCCCATCCAACCTGAGCTGTGTTATGCAATGCCAGGTCAATGAAGAACAAGACAGCATTATTTGCCGATCTTGTTGGAACATTTGACTTGACTTGCATCACCAAGACCTGGTTGGATGAAAATGCTGGCCCTGTATTGGAATCAGCAGTTCCAGCTGGGTACTCAGTGATACACTGCCCGAGATTGGATCGTAGGGCCGGGGACATTGCCACCTGTTTTAAGATGGAGCTGGACCTTATAGATGTTCCAGTGGGGGCCACCAGATCCTTCAAGTGTATCTTGGGTGCAGTTGTGGTTTGCAGGATTCTCCTCATCCACATTTCACCAGGGGACAAGAAAGCTTTCCTGCAGGAAGTCATGGGCTTCTTGGTTGACCTGGTGTTGGAGTCCTCCAGGTGGTTGGTCTTGGAGGATTTCAATGCCTTGGTTGACGATGAACTCTCGAATTTTGGTTAGTATTTCCTCCAACTGATGATTTTATTGGGCTTCACATAGGAAGTTAACTATGTGACCCACAGTTATGGTCACTCTCTGGATCTGGTGTTCTTCCAGGGAATGGAGGTCTCTGACCTGGTGGCGGAACCAGTCAATCGGTTCCACCATCACACTATAGGGTTCAGTTTCATTGCTTCCCCAGTATACCTGCCCCTTTGGAGATGGTCCGGTACCACTCTTTAAAGGGTGAGACCCCCAAGGGTCTAATGCTGGTACTGAACCTATCGGGTAGACCAATGGAATGCTTGGATCTGGGGGACCTTGTACTGTACTATAACAGTGCGGTATCAGGGACCCTGCATTCTATAGCTCCCATTCGTGTTCATCCATTCACTCTTCGTTCACGGTCCCCGTGCTTTGACGGGACCCTGAAGGAGTTGAGGTTAGTGGGTTGAAGGGTGGAATGACGCTGGCAGAAATCCAGCCTGGAGGATGATAAGCTTAGACTGATGGCCCATTATCTGGACTATCAATCAGAACTCTCTGGTAAGAAGGCAGAGTTCCTGTCCAGGGAGATTTCTGCAGCAAGAAAATAACCACCTCTGCTCTTACGATTTGTTGTCAGGCTGAGCAATCCAACCTGTCATCAGAATAGGAAAGCATTTTCACAACTGAAGTGTGAGGAGTTCTCTCGATTTTTTGTAGATGAGGTCACCACCATTAGGTCGCAGAGCCAGCTAGCATATTCTTTGAGTGTTGTGACTGTCGGTGGGAGGTTACAGGCACCCAGTTTGTCTGGGCAAATTTTGATTAGTTGTCAATCACTGATATAATGAAGATTGTTCAGGGCTTGCAACCGAATTGCTGTAGTTTGGATCCTGGTCCTACCTGTCTCCTGGTGGAGTGAATGGATGCCATCAGACTGGTCTTGGATGAGATTGTCTGGTGTTTGCTGGGGAAGGGTGTGTTCCCACAACCCTTGAAGGAGGCAGTGGTGGCACCCCTCTGAAGAAATCCTTCCTTGACCCAGACTGTCTTGCGAACTACAGACCTGCCTCTAACCTGCCCTTTTTGGGTAAGGTTATTGAGAAGGCAGTCACGTTGCAGCTGGAAAATTATCTGACAACCCACGAGGTCTATGATCCTCTCCAGTCTGGTTTCAGGAAGAGGCACAGTACAGAGATGACCCTTGTTTGGGTACTAAATGATCTCCTGATGATGAGAGATCAGAATAGCTGTTCGATCTTGGTTCTCCTTGACCTCTCCACAGCGTTTGACACCGTGGATCATGGGATATTATTGGAGCACCTGCGGCTGATCTGTGGACTGTTGGGTACAATACTTAGATGGTTCCATTCATTCTCCATGGGCAGGTCTCACAGAGTGGTGTTGAGGATTTTCTCCTCAACCTTTCTTCTCCTGTCATGCTGGGTGTCGCAGAGCTCTGTTTTGTCTCCCATGTTGTTCGTGGTGTATGTGCTGCCATTGGGAGACATTATAAGGAAGCACAGGCTGCGTTTTCATTGCTATGCAGATGTTACTCAACTGTACATGTCCTTTGTGTCTGAAAGGGGTGATGCTGTCTCGGTCTTTAACAACTGCCTCGCTGAGATTCAAGACTGGATGAGTGCCATCTGGTTGGGATTGCACCTGGATAAGAGCGAGGTGTTGGTGGTGGACCAAGATCATTGGGCAGAGGGATTACTTCCTGGTCAGGTGTCTGGGCATGGGGCATTCAGCAGAACAGGTGAGGAATCTTGGCATTGCACTTGATGGCCAACTGACACTTAAGTCTCAGGTGTCAGCTGCCATCAAGACCTCATTTTACCATCTGAAGAACATCGCCCAGATAAAACACCTTGTTCCGTGCGAGGATCTTCCAACATTGGTCCATGCCTTTGTGACCATCCGCCTTGACTATTGCAATGCTCTATAACTAGGGCTCCGGGGGGTGGGCATCTGCCACCTGCAGCTGGTGCAGAATGCATGAAATTGTTTTTGTGATTGTATGTTGTACAGGTGCTTTGGTATTTAAAAAGCACCTTTTATAAATTAAACATGACTTGACTTGACTTATGCTGGTGCACATGACACTGTCTATAAAGTCTGCAACAGTTATCCTTTCTTGAAGAAATGCAGAATCACAGTATGTTTTTGAAGTTTTTGAACCTGAATTAGTGCTCAGCATCTTGCAATTAAAGTCCCCACCAAGAATAATGGCCCTGCTTGTATGTAAATAGGGTCAAATGTCTTTAAATAAATCAATTCTGCTTGCTTTAGTTTGGGGTACGTAGACATGTATGAGACATAATGAGAAGTTTGCATATAAAATATCCAACAACAAAGCACAATCAGGTACCATTTCTAGTAAATGGTGTACGTGGTAAGAAAAGGATTTAAACAGAATGCCAGTATCATCACCATCTGTCATGTCCTTGTGACCAAATGGAGGACCAAAGGACCATAGCTTTTTTGTTGTTGACAAGTCATGCAGGGTTTTTAAACTTGTGTCTTGTAAAAAGACAATATTTCCAGGAGGGGCGGCTAGAAGGGAAAGAGTTGGCAGTCTTTTCTTACAGTTTGTTATACTACAGTATTAACATTCAAGTTACGCAGGAGAAAGTGGGACCGGGACACATGGGGTAGCTCTATGACCAGAGGATCTGACAATTTCCTGGCCTGAGACCTGGTTCTACAACATTTGGGAATAGCTTCACATGGATTATCCTATTGACTTGATCTCTGACAGAGGAAATGACAGAAGAAACATTAGTGTCCTCTGTCTCTTTTTCAGAATCTCCCCATTGCTGCATAGTAGATAATGCAGCATACCTGTTTTCAGTTTCAGCCTTTTTGTAGGGGTGATTTTGCACTTAGTGGTACCACAACACTGCCTCTTATGGGTTTTTACCATGGTCATTGTTTTTTCCTGTTGGGGGGGGAACTGGAGCCATGGGAAAGAGATCAGGCTGATATTTCAGGTTGTGCAACCATACTGGGAGCCTTGGCAATAGAGCTCTCACCACGTGGCTGGTATTGTTGTTCTTTAGAGCAAGGAGGAAGGTTCTGTTCAATAACAGTACTTTAACCGGTGGGGGCAGAAGCCTAATCCTGACTCACTGTTGAGATAATAGGAGGTTGTACAGTCCCAGTAGCTTTATTAAGTAGACCTGCCTGATGAGTGGCAAATCTTTTGGCACTTGTAGCTGCAGACCCCATAGACTGACCTCTAGCTATCATATCATCTTGATGCCACCCGCCCCCTTTGTTGTGGGTAGTTCAAGGGCATCTTCATAAAGATTGGCCTCGTTCGTCACATAAGTTGCACCTAAATGGGTTGGGGCAAGAGTGGCTAAGACGACCATATTCCAGACATTTGTTGCATCTTTCATTGTCACACATAGAGCTAAAATGTGCTTTTGACTCACATGTGTGACAGGATTTGGGTTAGCCTGGATAAAAAAACACCCCTTAGCTGGCCTGGTGGCGCTGGAGGTTGAGGCACTGGTCACTACACCTTGTGCCACTCCGGCAGCCCAGATTTTGGAATGAGCCCTGGCTGCTGGGGGTCAGCAAGGAGGAGAGAGGATTGAGCATCCGGAGGACTGCTCTCCTCTATCAGGGGGAGAGGAACTAGTAGTGCCACTCGCTGGCTGCCCTTTGGTGATGGTTAGAGAGCAGTGTGGGTTAGGAGGCTTGATCTGACGTCCTTATGTTGGAAGGAGGGTGTAGGAAATGGAGAAATGAGCCTGGTGGGCTTGATGATGTCCACTGCTTCCGGGAGTGGTCCCCGGAATCTGGATTGGGTCTCCTGGGAGGGAGAAAGCCAGCATCCTCCTCCTAGCCCCACTGTGAGGGCAATCTACAGGAACTACCAGGGACCACCTAGAATGGGAAAGGCTGGACTGGAGAGAGTCCCTCCATTCAGAGGGCCATAGCTGCATGCCAGAACTCAGGTGGATAAAGTGCTTACGGAAAAAAAAACTTCTGTCTCTGCTGAAGTAAAAGCTACTGGGCAAATGACAGATGCAGTTGTTAGTTTGGTATACTGTAATTTTACTTGAAACTCCCCCCACCCTTCCATACCTGTTCACAGACAATTATTTGAAGTGGCTTGTGTAGAACATCATATCTTTGCTTTAACCAATAACATGTGTCTGATACATGAACACCCTTGTTTCTAAACATAATAGTGATAGTTTTCACTGCAGTCTTGGAAAGTGGAATATCCTGAAAAGGAGACCATAATGTGATATCTTTTAGTTGGTCATACTTGTTTCAGAATCTTTCCAATGCTTTCAGAGAACGAAAGCTAATGTCATAAATGCCGTCCCCTGAAATACGTAATACAGCATATAAATCAGAGGCAAAGAACCACACAGACTCCTTCAACAGTTTATGAATGATAAAGATTCTATCTGGTGTTTCCTCAAGGCCTCCTGAGTATTTCAGGCATATTGCATTGTGCCTTGGAGCTGATTCACCAGAGATTGAGAAAAGACCTGACTTCTGGGAAGCTCAGAAACTGGAACCTGCAGCAGGGTTTGTATCAGTAGTGCTGTGCTCCACATAATCATCATCATCAGATTCTAATGATGTATCCCAAGCCAACTCCAGTGATGGAGGGGTCCATCTGAAATGATGGGTCAGAAGTCCCAGCAGTGTTGTATGAGGCACTGTCTGTTGACTGAGATAACTTTCCTGTGGGAAGAGGTTGTGGCCTGCTGTGGAGATGGAGAATGTCCATAACAGTTTTTATCAAGGGATCCCAAAAACTCTATCAGCTGGCTTTACTCCAGCCTGCTGTTAGTAAGGAAGCTTCAACAGACCATTTTTCAAGTTTTACGAGCAGCTGTGGGACCACATCTAAGGCTGAGTCTCTGACCTGCAAATAACATTCACAACATTCCTGCCCCCATATTAACATGTTGATTCTGTGCTCAGTTCAATGCTGAAGCAGTGTCAATAGGGAGAATTGTATTTAAAGGTGCTGTTGGGACAGCAGGTAGTGATTCTGTAGCAGCTGTGTCAGAAGAAGTACCAGTATTAATTGACATTGCAGGTGAAGGTATATCATGTGCAGGTAAGGCAGAAGAGATAGCAACAGGCATCTGAATAGCAGGTTTCCCACCCAGCTCCTGAATTACAACACATTTTCCCCATGAGAGCCCAAATTGTCATTGTGCAGAGCAGAGTCTGTACAGTCAATCAGATTATCACCCCATTACAATTATTCAGTTCAGGCATGGTAGTATCAGAGAAAGACGACTTACCAGTCATGGGTAATGGTGCACTGGAGTCGGCAGCCTTTGATGCTGCTGTGTCACTGGCCTGTGTCAAACTCAAATGAGACAGCTTGTTAATATCACTGTGAGCAGGGAAAAATCAATTTCTTTAGCCAGTACAGTCTGCTTGTTCCAATACTATTGACATTTTCCCAGTACGAACATTCTTCTTTCTCTAGCATTTGAAGGAGCTGCTGTTTTTTTCGTTTAGCCAAAACCAAAGACAGGTGTTCATCATCCCTGTCCTGTACAGACTTCTCCAGTTCTTCCATAGCTACAGTACTGTTGCAGCCATCCAAAATACTACTATTTCAACATGCTCAACTATGATTTCCATTTCAACATCGGACAAAAACTGCAGGATGCAAGGTAGCTGCTTGTGAACTAGAACCAGGGGAGGAGGCTAATGCACCTGCTTCAGCTACATCCAATGTCTCCATTGCAGAGACATGATCTGCCATCTTTAGCAGACGGTGAAGGGTTCCCCTTACTGACAAGATATGGGGAATTTTATTAAGGCAAGGCAAATGTTATTTATAGGGTGCCATTTCCAATGGCTCAGAGCACCTCAGAAATAATAAAAAGACAGGTCACATTTTGAGGGTACAAATAAATAAATTGAGTAAAATATCAATAAAACAGTAACAGATCATACGATCTAAGATTAATAATTTGGATAGGCGTGTGTAAATAAATGTTTTTAATCTGTGTTTAAAGGTATCCACAGTAGGGACAGAATGTACTAATTCTAGGAGAGAATTCCACAGTAAAGGAGCCTCAATTCCAAAGATCCTATCCCTAGACTGTTTTAAACAGGAATGAAGAACCAGAAGTAAACCCGCATCTGTGGACTACAGGGGATGAGAGGGAGTATAAGACTTCAGAAGATCTCTCAGGTAGTTTAGGCCCAGTCTGTATAGGGCCTTGAATGATATCAAGTAAGTACTGAAGATGGTGTGCCATCGAACCCAAAACAATGCAGAGTCAGCAGCACCCGGTGATGTGGTCATCACAAGGTTCTACCACCAAGCTGGGCTGCAGCTTTCTGGACCAACTGCAGTCGACACACAGACTTCCTGGCAGCCCTAGCTAGAGAGCATTGCTGTAATCCAAATGGGAGGTGACAAAAGCATGGACGAGTGTCTCAAGGTTGTCTTGTGCCAAATAAGGTTTGATTCAGACGATATTGTGATGCTGGTAAAAGGAATTCCTGATTACCACTGACACCTATTTTTCAAATGTCAGCCTGCAGTCAAGAATGACAACCAAATCCTTCACTGCATCCACGTCTTGAAGATTGAGACCATTTAGTGATAGAAAAGAAAGGTCACCGCTTGTCAACGCTTACCCAAACCACCCTTGTTTGATGACCATCACCTCTGTCTTACCTGGGTTGAGATGTAGCCAGTTGGAGGCCATCCAGTCATTGATTTCTTGAAGACAATGTCGAGCACCAACACCACAATTACCTGATCTGAGGGTACAAGACAGGTACAACTGAGTATCATCTGCATAGCAGTGAAACTCAGCCCATGCCACCTATGATCTCACCCAAGGGCAACATGTACACAACGAAGAGCATGGAAGCTAGAATCAAGCTCTGAGTAACACCAAAGGTGATTGCCCCAGATTTAATGATGAAATTACCCAAGGCCACCTGCTGAGATCTCCCTTTGATGTAGGACCAGCACCAGGGCAGGGTGGACCAAACCAGCACAGTACTGTACCAGTGAGGCCCACATAATTCCTCAGGTGATCCAGTAAAACACCATGATCCACCATGTCATTTGCCGATGAGAGATCTAATAGGACCAAAATGGAACACAGTCCCTGATCCCTTACCATAAGGAGATCATGCATCACCTAACCAAGGCAGTCTCAGTACTATGATAGGGCCTAAATTCTGACTGGAAAGGCTCATAGATGTTATATAACTCCAGATGAGCCTCCAGCTGCATCGTCAGAGCCTTCTAAATGATCTTTCCTAAAAGGGAAGATTTGAGACGAACCTGTAATTTGCCAGGACTTTGGGGTCCAAAGATGATTTTTTCAGGAGGGGCTTCAACACAGCCATTTTTAGGGCTGCCAGGAAGACCCCCTCCCTCAGAGAACACTCGATAATGCTAGCATACACTAGTCCTAGAAAATCAAGGCTACCAATAAGGAGCCAAGCTGGTCCCGGATCAAGTGAACAGCACATAGGATGTAAGCAAGAGATCATCCAGACTACCTCCTCTTCTACAACTGAAACAAACTCATCCCAGGTTGGCAGATTCTCATGGCCCCTCCTTTCATGGATACCACTGGCCCATGACAGGCCACTTGCAGTGATCTCCCCGTTGTGATCTCCCACCATATTGAGGATACCTTGTCAGGGAAGAAATGGCCAAGCGTCTCACACTTCTCTGCTGAAAAAGCTTTAGCGGACCGCAGACAGACTGGATTAATTATTTTGTCTACGGTGCAAAAGAACTGAGCAGGCCTATTCTTGCTTGCCAGCAATCATCCTTGACAGGAACTCTGGGCCTGATTCCAAGACAGTGGTGAGAGCAGGGTGCAAAGTACGCCAGTGCGTAAAGTTACTCCAAAAACCCTACAACATGCGAGCTGTGCCTTATTCCAAGAGAATCGCCAGATAAGATGGAAAATTACAAAATACGCATGTCACAACTAACGCCTGCATTGCATGTCATAGACTGCAACAGCGGCGTAACAGTATGCATGGTGTAACTCTATGACCATAGAAGAGTGTGCAAGTCACAGAGATGTCATAGAAGCTACAAGATGTCGGGTAGCGGGGGAGAGGAGTGAAGCAGTGGTAAGAGGAGAAAGCGAAACTTCACCTGATGTGCTTTTAGACGAACTGAAGGCACAGCCAGACCTACTCTTGGGCAAGGGAGGAGAATGTAAGCAGTGTTAGAGGAAGAAGGTGGCATGGGACAAAGTGGCAGTAAAATTAAATGCAGTCTCAAATGCGAGGTGCACTGTGTGCGATATACAAAAGCGCTACAGTGACCTTAAATGCCATGCCAAGGCCAAGGAGGCACACAGCAAGTGGCAGGTAGTGGCCACAGGAGGTGAGACCCCTCAGCACCCATGAAGAGAGGGTGCTGGCATTCCTGAGCCAGCCAGCATCCATGGGGACAAGGACTTTGACACATTCTGGATGGACACAGGGACAGGTAAGTGGAAGTGTGTTGCATGGCAGAGTGACTATTAAGAAGGAATGTAACAATGGCCAACTGGGAGGGTGATATGCTGGGAGCACAGGCAGTGTGTTGCAGTACGGTCAGAGCAGTGAAGGTGGGGCACGACCACACAATGTGAAACAGTGAACAGATGGGAGGGAATGTGTGGTACTGGACGCTGGAATGTGGCACAGCCAAGAGGAATGCATGCAGTGTAGCCAACACATCGGGAGGCAGCACTGATGCACTGTTGTTCCCACACAGGTGCAGCTGCAGTGGAGACAGGGGTAAGTATGCTGATGGCCAGCATCACCCCCACTCCATGGGACGGTGTTGCAGGAGTGGGGATGGAGACACACACGGTGGGCATGATATGGTGTGGTAGCACTGATGCACTGTTGTTCCCTCACAGGAGCAGCTGTAGCGGACACAGGGGCAGGTAAGCCGATGGTCAGCATTGTCCCGGCTCTATGGGATGGCGTTGCAAGGGGTGGGGATGGAGGCATGAACAGTTGGCATGATATGGTGTAGTAGCACTGATGCCCTGTCATTCCCCCACAGGTGCGGTGCCAGCGGACACTGGGGCAGGTAAGGCCACAGTCAGCACTACCCCCAGTGCATGGAACAGCGATGGAGGGGTTGGGACAGTGGCAGACATGATAGGCATGCCATGGGAGGTACCACTGATGCACTAATGTCTCCCCACAGGCGCAGCAGCAGTGGACACAGGGCCAGTGGACAGCGTGCACACCAGCGCAGAGCAGGCCCAGCAGGACACAGCCAGGACACCAGTGATGGGGGAGCACGAGTCGGTGGAGAAACACCACCAGGAGGAGGAGGGCCTGGAACTCAGTGGCTTTCTGAGCTGTGGGAGCTGGGGGAAGAGATCACCCCAGACATGAGCCCCGCATCTTAACATACTGTAGGCTGGAAAAGGCCCTGGATGGGACAACACCGTACCCAGAGGAGGAACAGCTGCAGACTCCAATGGACTATGCAGGGTTCTGCTGCACCTTGGTCACCGCGGGCATGGAACAGGGTGAGATGCTGAGCTGTAAAAGGCTCAGCATGGATGCCCACCATGCAGCAGTGGAGGAGCAGATGGGCACACTGATAGGGGTGCTCAAGACCGGGATGCCAAGAGACAATTGGCCATTGACCATATGGTGGAGGCCATGGCCGCCACACAGGCCCATGCACAGGCAGACATGTGCCATCACCTGCTTGACCATGGCTGTTGAGGGGTCGGTGCCCAGCAGACGAACAGGTGGATGCACTGCTGGCCCTGCTACAGGCCACACATGCAGGCCTACACCCAAGAGGCTCCACGGGGTGAGATGTCACCACACAGGTGCCACAGGAAGTGCAGCTGTCCCCAGCATGGATACAGGTGCCGCTACCAGCATCGGCAACAATACTGCCTCCACCAGGTGCAGCAGGCCCAGCAGCAGCATCCATCCCAACACCACCACCACCACCTGCACCATTGGAACAGTAGCACCCACCACCACCACCGTTACCACCAGATGCTCCACCACTGCCACCACTGACACCACAGGCAGATCCCATGCCACAGGCACCACAGCCCCCTATGCTGGTGACACCCACAGAGCTGGGGCAACATTTGCCACCAACAACCACCAGATGAGCACCGGTGGCACCACAGGCAGCCAGAGTGGCAGGGAAGAGGGCAGCAGCAACACCAGCCACCAGGGTCCTGGGGTGGAAGGCACTGGGCACAGGATGCAGGACCAGTGGCACATGACTGGAGGCAGCACAGGTGGTGGCACAGCAGCAGGCCATGGACAGCGGTGGGCCTGAGGGGACAGGACTGGCAACAGCACCACAGCATGCACCATCTGCACCAGGGAGGCGCAGAAGACCCCGGAGGCTGGCAGTGCCAGTAGCACCCAGTGACAGTGGTGGCCCAGTGGACATACACCAGGGGCAGGGTGGAACCAGTGCTGCCACTGGGGCTGTAAAGTGAAAAAAGACTGGGTGGTAGCAGCTAGTGATGGACAGATGTGCCACTGTGGCGTGCCACAGCTACAGGGGGGTGGGGGCAGGTAGTTGGTGGTGTGGCAATCTGGGTGGGCACAGGGTCCTGATGTGTGATGCATGTCAGAGGTGCACGTGAGCCTCTCCGGGTGTGAGCATGGGAGCACGGGAAGGGGGGGTACTGCTGTGAGTCATGTGTGTGTTGCACAGTCACTGGGTGTGGGTATGTGTGAGGGCCTGTCATGTCTACACTGTTGTACTGAACTGTGTCACCTATGTCATATGTCACCTGCAACAAGTAAATCATTATGCACTAAAGGTTTGTGTGGACTCCCTCATTACCACTGCTGTGACAGGTCATCTCGCATGTCGCACACGGCCGATGCCTGTGTGAGAGGCATGCTGCATACTGCATATGCATGGCAGACATGTAGGCCGCAAGTGCGTACAGGCCGCACATGTATCCTGTAGTTGCGTATCTACGGTTTGCAGGAAAGCAGAATGCAGTTGTGCTGCAGCACCCTGCAATGCACATGTGGTCTGTACGTGTGACATATGTGAGAAGAGGTGCATAGGCGGAAGCTCGTCCACAGACCAGATACACAGGGTGTGAGTGGATGTTCTGGTAGCTGTGAACACCAGCTACAGCAACTGTGGCGAGTAGGTCCAGGTGGTACACACCCTGCAAACTAGTAAGTACTGTGACACAGCACCCCTTGGCCTGATGCTACAGTCAGTGCAGCAGATGTGCTAATGATGTGTTCCATTCTGTTGCACCAGGGGAGACACACCCAGACCATAGGTGAGTTCTGGATAGTGCACAGCCTGCACATTTACAATTGCCTGTACTACTTAATGTTCCTAATATAGCTTTACCAATTCACTTGTCTAGGAGAAGCCCACACTGTACAGAGGAAGGTAGGTGGACAGTAGAATACCACCATAAATGCTGAGGTCAATGTTTGTACTGGCTGCTAATGCTGTGTTGCCAATTTTCCATCCAGGTGAGCCACCGTAATCTGCACTGCCGCCTATGGGTGCACACAGGGAGCACGGGGAAGGTAGGTGCATTGCACAGAGTAACACTGTCTGCATGTGGGGGCCATGGGACAGCACCCTGGGCACAGGTGTATAGGCGCAGTGCTGTAAACCCCTGCACAGCCACATAGCAGGGTGGTGGGTAGTGATGTTGGCTGCCACCCATACTTTACACAGCCGTGTTGTGGTGTGCTATGGGGCCAATGGGCAGTAGGTGCCATGCCGTGTGGCAATACATGCCAGCCTGGCACCGTGCATCTGGACTAGTTCACTGCGCACAGACACAGTGTAGGCCACAGATGTTTGGTGGATGTCCATGCACCTGGGCATGCCTATGCGTGGGTGAGGCAGCATGGTGGTACATGGCTGGGTCTGGTGTGTGGCAGTGTGGAGCAGTGCAGTGTAGGCAGCGGCCATGGGGCTGCCCACTGTGCATCATATGTGCATAGCACCACATGGCCCTGTCATGCCACCTGTGGTGTGTGGTGGCAGCATCTACACCTTCCGGTAGGGGGCGTGTCATGCATGTGCGGGACAGACCTGCTGTGCCACACGCCAGGTGCGACACACATGGTGCAGTGCTGTACCCATTGCCACTGTGCTCCAGCCCTGTATGCCATGTTTGCCACCGCAGGTCTTGATAGGCACATGTTGGGGGGTGACAGCAAGGATGCCTCACTGCTGTGCACTGAAGCGTGTGCTATGCCTTGTTCCCTTGCAGAGCTGTACCGCATGTTCCTGACACCCCCCATGCCAGGTCCCTGACGTGAGCCAGTATGTTGTGGAGCGCAGGCCTGAGCCTCAGCGGGCGTGTGCCCAATTTTACACCCATGGAGACTACTACGCTGGTCAACATGGCGCAGTAGTGGGGGGAGGACCCTCCTCCTGCCTGGGTGCAGGAGGCACACTGCAGCAGAGTGGGACAGAGCATGGAGGGCCATAGGGGCATGTCTGGGTGCCAGCAGTGACATGCCCTGCACCATCCGCCAACTACAGCACCACTGGCAGGAGCTGGCACAGAGGGACCCGGGGCTCCTGCAGGGGCTCATAGACATGGCGCAGAGGCAGGATGTGGAGATGAGGATGGGCCAGGACGCAGGTGCAGGTGGGTATGCCAATATCATGCCACACAGTTGTGCAATGCTGCTGCACAGGCCATGGCCTGCAGTGGGCACACATGTAACTGTGTTCCCCTTCCCCACAGGTGCAGTACACGGTGACCAGGGACAGATGGGTCATCGTGACGGTGACCAGCAGCATGGTGTGGGACTGTGACAAGAGGCATTGCGCTGGATGTCTGGTAGGTGCATGCACTGTGTGCCATGTGTTGTGCCCATACTGTGGTGGCCCATGGGGGCTAGTGTGATGGCTGTGTGTTGCATGTGTGTGCATGCTGCATGTCCCGGACCAGCATTGACCTCAGCCTTTGCATCCTTACAGGTGTGCGCAGCAGACTGAAGCCCCACCAGAGGGCTCTGCTGAGGGCCATGGCAGATGTCAAGGCAGCTGACATAGAGGCCTACTGCCGAAGCACCCAGCGTCGCCTGTGGATGGTGAGGCCCATCCCTCCCTCGTCGTTGGAGGAGGAGGAGGAGGCGGAGGTGGTTGAGGTGCCGGGCCCCATAGACGGTGGGCAGCAGAAGTCGGAGGACCAGCCAGCGGATGTGGGCTTTGCAGTGCAGGACGCTGAGGGGGCTGTGGCCGAGGACGTGCCTGCTGTGGGGCTGCTGGTGGAGGAGGCAGTGGAGGAGCCTTAGGAGACTGCAATGCCCCCATCTGTTGAGCAGCCTGGGGACTTGGCTGTGCAGGCCACTGATGATCTTGTTCACCAGGTGGGAAGGATGGCAGTGATGGAGCTCCTGGGGGTCAGCCTAGCAGGGGGGGTGCACAGTACCCGGGTCAGCCACCAGCAGGCAACCAGCATCTCATAGAGCTGGTGTCTGCAATACTGGGGGACATGGCCAGACTACATGGCTGCCTGGGTGCCCTCCTGGACATGCTGCAGTGGCACTAGTGCCCAGGCCATGGGACAGTGTTGTGATGTTGGATGGGACAGGGCTGTATATATGGGATGGGGGGCCTTGTATATAGGGGGTGCCATGTCGGGGGGGCACCTGGACTGGTGTGAGTGAGGTGTGTTGGGGAGAGCCTCTGTTGTTGTGTGTGTTGATGTTTCCTGTGTTTCATGCCGTTGATCATGTTCCTGTTTTATACTGCATATTAAATGTTTTTCGTACACAACTGGCTCTGCGCATCTGTCTCTGGTGTGCATGGGCATGTGCATGTGTGTGTGTCACTGTGCATGTGGTGGCACATGTGTGGTGGTCCTGTGCCATTCTCTGTGCATCCCCACCATGCACCTGGTTTCTGTGTGCCGGCTGTGCAGCTCACAACCATGGGTGCACACTGGTAGCCGTGTCCACATGGTGTCCTGTGCGCTGCAGTGCACCGTGCCTGGTCCACACCACATGCTGCCACACCGTGCATATCCTGGCTATGTGGTAGTGTTTGCCTGTAATGCTCCCTTCCACCCATGGGCCCGGTGATCCTTGTGGGTGGTATCAGTGGCATAGGCAATGGTGTGTCTCACTACCATATGTCAGCAGGTCTGTGCCACCCAGTGCTGTGTCCCTGTTGCAGTTGCACTGTTTACATGTATCAGTGGCCACGGCAGGGGCATTGCTCCAGGTGGTGCCATTGTCCTGCATTGTTTCTGTGGCCTGTGTGTGACCTTTGCTTCCTGTGCCCACATGCCCATCGTCCGTGCATGCTGTGATCCCATGTGTGTGCTTGTGTTGCTGTCCCATGGTCACAGTCCTTACTCATGGCTAGTGTTCAGCATGCATCAGCACTGTTCCTGCTCCAGTGCAGCCACTCGTGTTGCATGACATCTGAAGAACGCTTTCACCTCTCTTGGTGGCATGGCGGCATTGGCATGGGTGCCATGCCATTGCCAGTGCTGTGTTGTGCCACAGCATGTCCCATTGTAGTGCTGCTGGTGTGCCACCATGTTGTTGCTGGGGGGGGTGGTGCCTGCGCTCACAGGCCTCTGCCATCCCTGTTCTACTCCTCTTGCCACCTATGCTGTGTGTCCCACTGCTCGGTTGTCTGCAGTACTTACCTCCAGACTGTCCCAAATATCATGGTGCTGTTCCCCATTGTACATCCCCGTTGCTTCTCTGATCCACATGATGATGCCTTGTCCCACAGTCAGTGTTGGGCTCTTGTTGCTGCTTGCTGTGGTCCATGTTGCACCTCATCTGGTATTCGATTTTTGATGGCTTGTCTGGCCATGCTGCTGCCCATTTCAATCTGTCCTGGGTGTCCTGGGCACATTTGCTTGAGTGTTCCACTGTTTGCCCTTTGGACCGAGGGGACAGCGGGATGCCTCCATCTCATCAGAATAGCTCTTTTAGCCTCCATTACTGCAGCAAGAGTTCATGCTTTTAGTGGGACAGGTAGTGGACCCAGAGTGGAATCATCTCCTAACAGAAGGGAGTCATGAGAGTGGAAAATCCATTTAGCCACAATCTTTGAGCAGTCATTCAGTACTTTAGACCAGAATTCTTGAAGGGCGGGGCATGTTCAGAGGATGTGAAGTAGATGGGCTGGGGAGGACTGGCACTTCCAGCATCTGTCACGACTCAATACTTTAAGTTTACAGAGCACGGTAGGCATCCTATACTATCTAAGAAGAATTTTCAGCTGTATCAGCTGGCTCTTAGCATCTTCATAAACTGTATGCACCACCTTAAACAGACGGACCACTGCTGCAGGGGAAGGGGGCACTGGAGTTCCATCTCCCATGCCACCCAGCATGCGGAGGTGGTATCCAGCTGAGAGTCTCTCAGTACTTTGTAAATGATTCCTACAAGTCCTTGACCTTTTCTCGGCTTGTGAAGTGTGGCCAAACAGCTCCATCCACCCTCATCAGTGTGTTTGGCCAGAAGTGGGGAGAGGGCGCTTCTTATCTGAAGGTATCTCTAGAAATCCTGTGCTTTCAGGTCAAAGTGACCCTGCAATTGCTCAAAAGACATCTGAGTTTTGCTATCTGGGAGGAGGGGGTCTCCCACAGCAGGAATCCCTTTGGTTGCCCAGTGGGGCCAGTACAAGGGTTTGCAATCCACCATGATTAGCTTGTTGTTCCAGAGAGGGGCATATGAGATCGGGGGGAGGCAGTCCATAATAGGGACACCGGTAAGGGCCATTGATCAGCTCTATGTTGTACAAGTCTCCTTCATAATTGGGGTAAGTTAGTTTCTGGGGGGTTTCTTACTGGTTAGCAGGGAAAAAAGAGAATTATCTGGTGTAAGGGCAGATTCTAGAAGGACCCACTGTGGGGGGGGGGCAAAGTTAGGAACAAACCATGCAGTGGCTTGAGCCATACAAAAGGGCTAGGTGGTAGCCCATGAACCAGGGGAGCCCTAGCCCACCTTTAGACCAGTGGACCCTCAGCTTTATTTATTTATTTATTTGTATAATCGGTTTACAACTTTTGAGCCAGGGGCTCATTTACAAAGGTACCTCATCACATTGAGGACAGACAGAGCATTTGGGTTACAGAATACAGGTCACTGACTTAGAGTTACACAGAATGATTTCATACATTGTACAGTTTAGTAGCATTTCCAGTGATACAGCTGAGCACATGCTGGTTTCAACAGAGGCAGGATGTACAGGGGGAGAAGTGGGGGGGGTGAGGTGGAGTGCCGCCCAGTGGGCGTTGTCTAGTGTAGACAGATAGTGGTGAGGCACCAATTAGAGACAGTAGCAGCTGCGAATGTTAAACAGTTGGCTCCGAAGTGTGGTTTTGAAGTTGGAGATTGTGGGGGCATTGGAGATGGGAGCAGGGAGAGAGTTAAACCAGGATGGGGCTCTGTAGCAGAAGGACCTCTGACCATGGGTGGTCCTGGATCTGGGGACCAGAAGAGTGGTCTTGTTGGTGGTTCGGGTTGCGATAGTGGGTGGGATATGGTGGATGGAGGCTGTCACCCCTGGAGGGCAGAGCCCGAGTAGAGTTTTTTTTGTGAGGAGGCAGGTTTGGTAGCATAGCCATTCGTCTAGGTTAAGGAGTTTTGCCTCATCATAGAGTTGACATGTATGTGTGAGCCTGGGGGCACCAGTGATCAGCCTGCAAGCCTAGTTTAGGGTGAGGCAAATTTTGTTGAGGGCAGTAGTGTCAGCAGCACCATAAACTGGCAGGCCATAGTCGGCAAGGAACAATACTGATGACGTAACAGCAAGTCAGAGAGCATTAGGGGAGAAGGCAATCCTTATAGCGGTAGAGGATGGCAAGCAATCTGTTAGTGGCGGATGAAAGGGCATTAATGTGGGTGTGGAAGGTGAGGGCTGAGTCGAAGGTAACCCCTAGGTATTTGTAGGAGCAGACTTGTTCAAGCGGTTGTTTGGTGCTAGGGAGGATAAGGAGTGGGTTGTTGCGTGCTGTTTTGGGGCTGGGCGAAGAGTATTGTGTTGTTTTTTTTGAGATTAATGATGAGTCTGTGCTCCTTAAACCAGGCTTTGGCATTAATGTAGGAGTGTTGTAGAGAGTCCTGGAGGGAGATGGGATTGTGGTGCATGGCAAAAATGACAGCATCATCTACATACATAAGAATTTTGCCAGAGCGTGCACTGGGCAGGGTGTTTAGACAGAGTGTAAAGAGTAGAGGGCCCAGGATGGAGCCCTGGGGTACCCCCGAGCAGATGGGACGAGTTTCAGACAGTGTCCCATTGATTTTGACACACTGGGAATGAACGGATAGATAGCTCAAACACCATGTGAGGGGGCCAGCAGAGAAACCAGTGTGGCAGAGGGCATCCAGCAGAAGAGGGTGGGAGACAGTGTCGAAGGCCTTTGAGAGGTCAACGAACACTGCACCAGCTAGGGAGCTGGTGTCCAGGGAGGAATGTAGGAAGTTGGAGAACTCAACTAGTGCAGTGCAAGTACTGTGACCAGCATGGAAGCCATGCTGCTCTGGGCATAAGATGTTATGTTTAGTCAGATATTCAGTGATTTGAATGGCCAACACTTTTTCTAGGGCTTTGGAGAGGGAGGGGAGGATGGAGATTGGTTGGTAATTGCCGGCGGAGGACCTATCACCCCCTTTATGAATGGGGGTGACTATGGCAGTTTTCCATGCAGTGGGGAATTGCCCCAGGCAGAGGGATTGGTTAAGTAGGCTGGTGAGTGGGGTAAGGACTTCATTCAGCACCAGCCGGAGAATACTGGGGTCCAGGGAGTCGCTGCTGGGACTATTGCTTTTTAACGCTTAAATTAGGAGAGTTCTGGCTTCCTGGGCAGATACCTTGCATAGGTGGAAGTTGAGGTGCTGGAGGACAGGGGGAGGTAGGCTGGGGGGTGGGTCAAAAAAATTACTGGGCAGGACAGAGCTAAGGTCTGCAAAGGAGGTGTTAAGGCAGTTAGCAATGCAGGCAGGGTCGGTGGAGGTAGAGCCATGAATAATGAGCTGGGATGGGGAGGGGAGTGTGATTTCCCATTTAGCTGTTTAATATTGTTCCAGAAGGTCCGGGCACACCCCCAGGAGGAGGCGAGGGTGACCTGGTAATGGTCGGCCTTGGCTTTACGGACGGCCCATGAGCACCTGTTCTGAGCAGCATTGTAGGCCTGTCTATCAGCCATCTGGTCCATTTCAGTGACAAGGTGCCAGAGGTTATCCCTATTTCTGAGCATTTGTAGTTGGGCAGGGGTAACCCAGGGTGCATTATGTTTTTTGGATCGAATTTTGGTGAGGGGTGCAAAGAGATCACAGGCCTTGTTAAAGGTTTGGGAGAAAAAGGCGAGGGCTTTGTGCATCCACAACGGGCTGCTTTACCTTCCCATAGAAAAGAGGAGACAAGCTTATCTTAAGAGGAAAATGGCTAATGAGACAAGGGGATTGGGAGGTTGTTTAAGAGGTATGAGACTTTTGATAGTATAAAGCTATGCACTACCACTATTTTGCCCTTCAGAGACAACTGTAGTTTGCGCCAACGCTGAACTTCAGCTGTCAGGGCTGCTAGGAAAGGGGAGAAACTGGCCTTTTCAAGGTCACTCCATGCCGAGGAGATAAAAATCCCGAGATAAGGGAAACCCCAAGGAGCCCGGGTAATGTCAGTGCCTGCCAGGCAATTCATGCCACACTTTGTATTCAGTGGGGAGGGAATTGTCTTCTTTTGATTAATTAACAGGTCAGAGAGAGAGAGGCGAACTCTTGTAACACCGGCGGCACTATAGGTAGGGAGAGCTCTGGGTTAGACATTGTGAGTAGCATATCCTCAGCATATGCATTGACTAGGAAAGACTTGTTTTTGACAGGGATCCCAGTAATACCCAGAGTTTCCTTACCAGGTCAAGGGCTATAATGAAAAGAAGAAGGGAAAGGGGCACCTTTGCCTGGTGCCCCTTTGTAGTGGAAAAGGAGAGGAAATATCCCGGTTAGTGACAAATTCTGGTGGTTGGCAAGTGGTATAGTGTGGAGACCCAAGAACGGAAGTGAGAACCAAATTCATAAAGGTTGAGGACATCATGGAGGTAGTTCCACTCTAATGAGTTGAACACCTTGGCAAAGTCAATTGCTAAAGCTGCCATGGGAGTCAAGGAATGGAGCGCCAGCCACTTCAGATTGAGGACGAGGCGCAGATTGTCTACCCCCGATATGCCCTTCGAAAAACTAGATTGTGAGGAATGTATTAGAGTGGGAAGAACCTGGGTTAATCTGTTTGCCAGCACTTTGGCTAGCAGTTTGATGTCCACTGAGAGCAATGAGATGGGCCGAAAGTTGGCAAAATTCAATGCATCTGAAGACTTCTTGGGGATTAAGGTTATTAGAGCTTCCGGCATAGTGGAAGGGAGTGCAGCCATGCCTTGGGCCTCATGCAAAGCCTGCAATAGGGGGATGTTGGTCTCAGTCTTAAGAAGTTGGTGGAATTCTGCCGTCATTTCATCTGGCCCTGGAGCCTTCCCCTTCACCATTTGGGAAAGAGCAGACTGGAGTTCCTCTGGAGTGACAGGGGCATCCAAAGTATTATGGACTGTTTGCGAGAGTTTGGGAAGAAAAACCCCTTTACAAAGCTCCGACATGCGTGCAGAAAGCTCATCAGCTGAGAGCTTAGATTGAGTCTGGTAAAGTGCTTGACAAAATAGCTGCATCATCTCATTAATATCTTTGTGCACCGAGACCACCTTACCCTCTTTGTTCTTTAGCTCAAGTATTCTGGATGAAGCCTGCTGCTTGTGGAGGTGATAGGCTAGCAGCTTGCCTCCTTTATCCCCACCTGCTCCCGACTTGTGTTTGGAATGTAGAAGTTGCCATTCTGATTTTCTGTTTAACAGTGAATTTATTTGGTATTTCAGGCCTCTAATGGTGGGTAGAAGGGGGGAGTTAATCGGATGCTGTGTCGAGGCTTTAAATTGGCTCTCCAGGATTGTGAGTTCGGCTTGCAACCAGCGCAGTGTCTCCGCACAGGCCTTGTTCTTGGCTGCTGTAAAGGAGATGATTCTCCCCCTGATGATAGCTTTGAAGGCTTCCCATACCGTGGAGGCCGAGACCTCATCAGAGGTGTTGAGAGAAAAGTAGGAGCAAGCCTTTTCTTTTATAAAGGTCTGGAAAGTTTTATCTCTCAGCAGTAATGGGTTGCACCTCCATCTCGTGGTGGGAGCCCCCTGCCCTGGAGGGGAGAACAGAATTGACACGGGGGCATGGTCAGATATTATAATACTGCCAATCAAGGCTTTCAAAATCCCAGGTGCGGCCACATAATTGGCCAGCCAAAAGTCTAGCCTGCTATGAGTATGATGGACCGTCGAATAAAAAGAGTAGTCACGCCCTTGAGGAATGTTCCTCCTCTAGGGGTCACATAGGCCCCATTCCGCCATAAGTTCAGTAAGGCCCACCAAATCCTTGGGGTGGGTTTGTGGGGTGGGGAGAGACTTATCAAGAAAAATATCAAGGATCAGATTGTGGTCGCCTCCAAGCAAGATCAGTATGTCCGAAAGGCCATTTGTGAGATCAGTAAATGCTTGGCTTAAGTCAGGATAAACTTCTCCTGAGTCTGTTTTATGGTCATATACATTGGCCAGCAATACCCAACCCCCCAGGTATGAGAGTCAGACTACCACTCACCTTCCCTGAGAGTCTGTACATTTATCTTTTACCACCCACAGTGAGGCTTTGCACAGTAATATGGCAACTCCCCTAGACTTAGTAGTGGCACAGCTAGCAACAACTGAGCCTACCCATAATTTTTTATGCCATTGCACAGTTCTGTTCGTTAGGTGCATCTCCTGGAGGAGGGCTATGTCAGTACCCAGAGAATTCAAAAATTGTAGAACTTTTGTGTGCTTAGCCGGGTGGTTAAACCCATTGACATTCCAGGAGATGCACTTCCAACCCTGAGTTGCAGGGGAATTACTAGCCCTTGTTATCCACTATCCAGTAAACCAGAGAAAAAGGAGTACTCACTTAAGAGGAGAGAGAATAACTGACAGCAGACAGATAGAAGAAGTCACTTGGTTATTGGCTCAGACAGGAGGGCTCCAAACCTGGTATGTGATGAGGAGGAGCGAGTGTGTAGAGAAAGCTATGAGAGGAGCTACAGTGACTGTCACCAGATGGAAGGAGCCTGGTCAGATAGGGAGGAAAAGATTATACACTATGTTATTGCAAAGTAACAGTGAACAATGCACACAATAAAACAATTATAACAACAGTGAACACATAAAACAGTATAGCAAAGTTAATGATGCTGAGGTGAATGTGTGAAGGAGCCTCAATCGCTCCACGCCACACAGCTTCAAGCACCAAAAAGAGGGGAAAGTTCACACCTAACACGGGTGATCTGTCCCAACCTGGCCTCATAGAACCACTTAAAACTAGGTCCGGAGGATCCAGGTAATCCCAACGGCGTCTGGCCAATAGGCTGCAAGTAAAGCTGTTAGCAACTGGAAGGAAGAAGTATGTGGGGGGGAGTAGGGTTGGGGAGGATGCCTCCCCATGATTAGGAAAAACCAGGAGGGGAGGGGGGACCTCTTTCAGCCACATAATAGATCTTAATGGTAGGCCCAGAAAGCCAGAGTGGGGAGTGGAAGGTACAAACCGCTCTGCTTGGTTGCCAAATATCTCTAGTGTCGGTGGACATCTAGTTAAGCATCCCCAACCCAATCCTCAGGCACAATAACCTGAAGGAAATATGATGAAGCTAGGGGGCATCTGGATAGGGGGGAGGTACAGTCCCCTGTTTATATACAGAAGGCATCTCCAGTCAGCTGGCAGGCATTGCCGAGAAGCTGATAAGGCGGGGGAAGGGAGGGCACAACAGTGGAGATAGTCAGCTCCGCGTGCAACCCAATGTCAGCAGGAAATATGCCAACCAAGGAGAAAACAGCATTATCAAGCACTAAATTTAGAAAAAAGAAAAAAGTATTAGCTGGATTTCAAATGTCCTGCAAGTCATCCGTCTGTCCCAGATTTCCCATCACCTTCCAAGTGGCTTTTTTCAGTTCTGCTAGGTTGTGGGGGGCAGTCAGGACTTCTGCGAAAGATTTGGTCCCCAGTTTGAGTAGGCCGGCTGCTAAAGCAAGTTCTTCCTCATCCTTCTCCACTGTAGTGGCCCAATCCAGTGGAGCAGTGTCATCCATAGGCTCACCGGCTCAGCGTTTGGGGAGTCATAAGTTTCAAATCTTGTTGGTGATGTTGTGTCTGCCCGTGGAAGCTTGGCAGGAGGGGAGGTTGAAGGCTTGCCAACAGTTAGATGGCCTGGGCTTCTGGAGCATTGGCAGTTGGTATTGGAGTGTTTGGGCCAGTCTTGCTTTCCTGTTGTTTGCAGCTCCACAGAAGAACATCTGGTAGAAGATAATAGGCTGTCGGCAGGACAGTGTCCTGATTCCCTGGGTTGCTGGTAGGCTTGTGAGGGAGGCATGGGGGGTGTTTTTGTGTCGGGACCAGTCCAACTGTAGTTGTCTTCCCCTAGGAACCGTCTCTCTTTCTTATCTGTTCCTCTTCCTATACGATCTCCTGGGACCCAAAGGCGTCTGGGAGATGCAGTCCGAGATATGAGGCCTGGCCAATGGTTGTTGAACCATGATTCAGATTCTCTTGGGAGACTCCATGAGAAAAACTTTCCCATCCTTGGATATATGTAATGTGGTAAGCTTTTTGAAATGGTATTGGAAAGAGTTAGCCATCAAAATTTTCTTTAGGGGACCATATACTCTTCTTCTAACAGCTACCTCCTGGGAAAATCCCGATAAAAGGAAATATTAGTACCCCTCCATGCATGCTCTCCCATGTCCCTGGTAGCCCCGAGCAGCCTCTTCTTCACCGAGTATCTTAGAAAGTATGCTATTATAGTTCTAGGGTCTGCCAAACACCCTGTGAGCTCTTTCCATGCCGATCTGTTCTCTCCACCTATCCCCCAGCAGTTGGGGCAACCAATCATTAAGAAAGAGTTCCATGTTTGGGCCTTCAGCCCCTTCCAGGACCCCCCAGGATTCTGATATTATTCCTCCAGTTCCTGTTCTCCTGGTCTTCAGCCCTGTACCAGAGTCTAGAGAGTTTGGCTTCATGATCCCTGAGACATTGCAGTACTGTGATGTGCTGCCTCTCCAGCTCCTCAGTTCTCTGTTCCAAAACATTTTGTTTATCCTCCAACCTATGTTCATCTGCCACATTCCCAGCCAGAGATGCCCCAATGTTGCCCACTCTCATCAGAAGGGCTTCTAACATCTTTGTGATGTTTGAGAGGGCATCCCCTTGTTGGGCCTGATCATGGGGTGACTAAGCAACTTGCACACAAGGTTCTTGCACGTTGCCCCCAGAGGCATCCATCACCCCCTCTGTTACAGTAATTATTTCGAGAATGCGGTGGGACAGCAGCTTGTAACTTCCTTTTATAGGCCCGTGGCTGACTGAAGATCGCGACTCATCAGGCTGTAGTCAGGCGCTAAAATACCGGTGGACGTAGCCCCAGATGAACTCATATCCCAGAGCTCAGGCCTTCGTGGCCTCCCCTGACTGTATGGCCCAGAGATATAAGTGCTACGAACTTACTTATAGAGCATGGCTCCCCCAACGAAAAACATTAGGATGATGGCAGCAGAGGTGGGGGGAGTTCCAGTTGCTACAAAGGTGTTTCAGTCCGGCATTGCAGTAAATTATGTGCGATTAGGTGCCAGGCTGGGGCAAAGCAAAAGTCCTAGGCTGCCATTGCTATCGGGTCCAAGCCACGACCCCCCCTGCAGTATTTCTTTATGCCAACTGTTCTGGAATAGCAGTTCCATGGTGCCAGTATGTTACACCCATCGTAGGCCGTGTTACATCATGGCAAAGGCATTTTTTTGCATAACTGTGTCATATCTTGTGTTTGCCGTAGCAGTTGCAGGTTGCGTCGTAAGTGTTCTTTTGGAATCATGCATGTCACACATCGCTGGAGTAACTTGCAATTTGCACTATTTGGACTGGCATACTGCACTTTTGCCTGACATAACTGTCTTGTAATCAGGTCCCCTGCCTTTTTCAGGGTGATTGCTGTCTGATAATCACTGTAGTGATTCTTCAGTGACAATTTGTCCTCAACAGAGCAAGATCTCTGCCAAGAATGCTCCTTCCTCCATCTCGTAGTCTTTTACTGTCTCAGCTCCCCACAATAGCATGGGGAACTGAGATGGGAGGTCAAGGGATGGACACAGACAGGTGCTAGGGAGTCCAAGGCAGCAGCCAGAGCCATGCTATAGCCCCCCACAGCCTTCTTGGCTCCCTTAGCACAATCCACCTCCAAACCTGAGATGTCCAGCACCACCTGGAGTGTACAAGGCTCCAAATTTTGTGAAGGGTGGTACAGCACTATCTCTACAGGGGGATATTTAAACTGGAAGCCTCGCAATGAAACAACACAATATGATGATCTGACCAGAAAATGGGGTCAGCCATGACTGCACTGTGAAGCGCCAACGTGAACACAAGGTTCAAAGTGTGACCATGCTGGTAAGTGGCAGAGGTAATTACCAGTGTAAAGCCAATCCCTCAGGGCTAAAAGTCTGGCAGCCTCCAACACCTGATTGACCAAGAAATCTATCAACTTCAGAAGAAAATCAACCTCACAATGCAGTGGACGATATATGAGGAGGAGCCTAAAGCCCACATCTGCTTCACCCCTCACAGCCACACACTCAAAAGACCTGGTAATAGCCATGGGGGATGCCATGAAGCTCAAAGCAGATTTAAAGCAAATGGCTACCCTGTACCCCCTGCGCTCCCACCTTGGGCAATGCACCACAGAATAAACCACTGGAATAAATGACTCAAGCACAGGTCCAGAGTCGTCACCCAGCCAAGTCTCTGTGATGCAAACAAGATCAGATGAGGAATCAACGATGAAAGGCTCCATCACTGCAGTCTTATTCCTCATCAATCATGTGTCACAAAGAACAGCTCGAAGGGGAAGGACAGGGTTGACTGGCCTGCTAACCTGTTGCCTCTTAACAATAGGTGAAGCACTAGGAAGGGGAACGTAATAGGGGGACCCCTGTCATTTTTCCTTATCCTCCCAGGGGATCTCTGAGTCTTCACTAACCCTATATTTCCCCCCTCCGCCTCTGTCTCGGATCCTCCCCAACATCCTGAGCCTTGTCTCCACAGAATCCTTAATTGTGCACATCGGTGAAAGACAATCAATGGCACAATTATTGGGGACCCTTTGAAAGGATGAAGCAGACGTAGATGGTCCGATATGCAGTAGACCCTTAACACTTTCTCTCCCTTACACATAATTTCTAACAAATAAAACAACTTCTAGTAGTGTTAACCACCACACATATAAAACAGAACACTTTCCCAAAAAATGACACACACTCTAGTCCCTAATAATTAGAGAAACAACCCAGTCACACATCACATTTATAAAGGAAAACAAATAAAATACTCCTAACCACACACACTCTTAAAGAAACCTATCCTGATCATTCATACCATAAACCTCAAACCCAGTATAGTGCAATAATATTTATAATGTTATTAATATATTATTAATATAACACATTATAAATTCTAATATTAATAATATTTATAACATGGATTCACAGCTGGAAGATCTTGCCAAACAAATATGATAGGTTTCTTTGACTATGTAACCAGGGTGGTTGATTTGGGGGGGGCGTGGACATGGCCTAACTAGATTTTAGCAAGGCATTTGACACCATCCCACATAGGAGGCTACTAAACGAGTTGGACAGTCTGGGAGTGGGTCCCAAAGTAGAGAATTGGGTCAGAAATTGGCTGAGCTGCAGGACACAGAGGGTGGTTGTTAATGGAATTCAATCCTGGGACAGGAGGATGACCAGCAGGGTGCCACAGGGCTCAGTACTGGGGTCAGTCCTCTTCAATGCCTTCATAAGTGACACTGCAGAGGGGCTGGAGGTGTAGGTAAGCCTCTCTGCAAATGATATCAAGATTTGCAATAAGGTGGACACTCCAGACGGGGTGGAAAAAATGAGACGAGACCTAGGCAAATTGAAAGAGCGGTCAAGAGTGTGGCAGATTAAATTTAATACTAAAAAGTGCAAAGTCATGCACTTGAGGTACAGGAATCCTGGAGAAGAATAAAAGATTGGGGGGGTGATACTAACAACAACAAAACTTGAAAGAGACCTGGGTGTAATTATAATGGATGACCTGAAAGTAGCCAAGCAATGTGAAAAGGAAGTGGGGAGGGCCAGAGGGATGCTGGGGTGCATAGGGAGAGGCATCACCAGTAGAAAACAAGAGATAGTGATGCCACTGTACAGACAATTGGTGAGGCCACATCTGGAATACTGTGTTCAGTTCTGGAGACCACATCTGCAGAAGGAAATAAACTATCCTCTAGTGATCATTGCAGGATGATAGCTAGGAAATCTAATGCCTTGCTCACTTGAATCCAACGTTCGTTTGTGTCTAGAACACAGGAATGCATAATCCCTTTGTACAGAGCTTATGTCAGGCCCCATCTGGAATATGGATCCCCCTGCTGGAGTCCCTACCTGGGGCAGGACATTGACAGGGTTGAAGAGTGCAGAAGAGCCACAAGAATGGTCCCTTATTTATCCGAACTTGACTACTGAGGACAGATTAAGAGTTACAGGGTTACACTCACTCACGCACAAGACGTACTAGAGGTGACCTTCCTATTGTACAAAATCAAGAATTTTCAGGAGTTAATGCACCACTGTGGCTTACATTTCTCTTCCAACTGGACTTCCCCACGGTATCATAACAACCAGATATTTGTATCTAAAGCTAAAACAACAAAAAGGTTAAACTACTTTACAGTAAGAACCCCCAAACTGTGGAATCTCCTTCCACAATACTTAGTGAACAGTAGCTCTAATACAGTCTTCAAAAAGGGGCTGGATTGTTGGCTCGAGTCTAACAACTTCAAGGTATAATTATCCCACCAATGTGGTGGGGGACAATCTCGATGGGCAATAGCCTTCTTTTGTCCTTTGAAACCAAGTAAACCAAGTAAAACCAAGTAAGGACATAGATAGAATGGAAAGGGTACAGAGAAAGGCAATGAAAATGGTGAAAGGTATGCACCAGAAAACATATGAGGAAAGGCTGAAAAACCTCAATATGTATACCCTTGAGGAAACGAGGGAGACGGGGGATATGATAGAGACATTCAAGTACCTCAATGGGATAAACAGGGTTCAGGAGGGAAGCATCTTTCAGAAAAAGAGAAGTGCAAGAAAAAGGGGTCAGAGTATGAGGCTGGGGGGGACTCAAGGGAACTTGAGGAAGTATTTTTTCACAGAAAGGGCGGTGGATGCATTGAACAGTCTCTCTGCAGAGGTCATTGGGGCAAAAACAAGTTGAATTCAAGAATGCATGGGATACACAGAAGGCAACTATAGTGATAGGAAAGAGAAGGTAAGCTGCAGATCGTTTAAGATCTGGAACTTATGTAGGTATGGGCAGACTAGGTGGGCCATGTGGTCCTTATGTGCTGTCAAAGTCTACGTTTCTATGTTTCTATAATTCAGGAGCAGCACATCAAGTCGAATAAATATTTTAACTCTGACTACATCTCTATTTAGCAGCAAAGTTTGACTGGATCAGTTTACCACAGTCACAAGTGCTCTCACCACAAGCAGTGGGGCATTAAAGAAAAGCAGATGATCTCACAGCTCAGCTCTGCCACTGCTGTAGCCATGCAAACAATTTGCAGAGTTCAAAGTCTCACTCATAGAGTCAGTAGAGAGAATTTTTAAACTGGACTGGTAAGCTGTCTCACCGCCACCTTGGGCCAGTCCCAGTCAAGGATATTTTCGCAAAAGGCAGTGGACACTTGATGAAAGCCATTGAAAATTAGACAGCCACAACTATGCCACCACTGTAGCTGTGAAAAGTCAGCAGAATTCACAAATTTACTCAAGCCAGGAGACAAAGTTGTTGTCTTGAACCGGAAAGCTCACTCACTGCCAACCCAGTCCAATCCTCCAAGTTCAGCTTGACATCCCAGAAACCTCCCATAAGACTCAGCATAGGCACCACTGAAACATCTCTAACCTCAGCCCGCTGCAATGGCAATCCACTGCCGTTCATGTTCTTCTTTCCTCCCTTGCAGGAATTATTGGCTCCAGCAGACCATCACTTTCTGACATTTTCAAGTGCTCCGCAACAGTTCAGTTCTCACAGGGGGATAATCCAACACCTCCTGGCACACTCCAACTCTCCCTGTGGTTCCACCGAGGAATGCCCACAGTCAATGAATGAAGCAAAGAGCTCCCTGGTTGTAAGTACTGTCAGTAGAAAGATGAAACAGAAAGTCTGTATTGCCTAATTCAATATAAACCTTTGCTGCCGTGAATTATACGGTTGAATTGAAATGGCCAGTACAAATATTAGCACTTTCTACCTAGACTTTAGCAAGGCATTTGACACAGTCCCACACAAAAGATTAATATATAAGTTAGCCAGCCTGGGAGTGGGTCCCAAGATGACAGCCTGGGTAAAGAATTGGCTGGAGAATAGGACACAGAGAGTAATAGTAAATGGAGTCCACTCAGAAGAAAGGAGGGTTACTGGCGGGGTACCTCAGGGTTCAGTATTAGGACCAGTCCTCTTCAATGTCTTTATAAGCGACATTGCAGAAGGACTGGAAGGAAAAAGTATGTCTCTTTGCAGATGACACTAAGATCTGCAACAGAGTTGATGCACAGGGTGGGGTGGAAAGGATGAGAAAGGACTTGGCAAGGTTAGAGGAATGGTCAAATGTATGGCAGCTTAGATTCAATGCTAAGAAGTGCAAGGTAATGCACCTGGGAAACAAAAACCCAGGGGAAGAGTACACAATAGGGAGTGAGATACTAACAACAACAAAAATGGAAAGGGACCTGGGGGTAGTCATATCAGATGACCTAAAGGTGGGCAAGCAATGTGAGAAGGCAGCAAGGAGGGCTGGAGGGATACTGGGATGCATAGGGAGAGGCATCACCAGTAGAAAACAGGAAGTTATTATCCCTCTGTACAGACAGCTGGTGAGACCCCATCTGGAGTACTGTGTTTTATTGTTCACTGACCAGAACATAGAAACATAGAAACATAGAATTTGACAGCAGATAAGGACCGCTTGGCCCACCCATTCTGCCCATTTCCCTACCTACTGGATAAGCTGCAGATCCCAGTTAACCAGCAGCCTACTTCTTCCTACCCCCACCCCCCAGTTGCAGTTCTGGAGACCCAATCTCTGCAAAGACATAGACAGGATGGAAGCTGTCCAGAGGAGGGCAACTAAAATGGTGCAGGGTCTGCACCGGAGGACATATGAAGAGAGACTTAAGGAGCTTAATATGTATAGCCTCGAGGAAAGGAGGGAGAGGGGGGACATGATAGAAACTTTCAAGTACCTCAAGGGAATCAACAAAGTCCAAGAGGGTAGCATCTTTCAAAAAAAGAGGTGTGCAAGAACAAGAGGGGCACAATTTGAAGATAGAGGGGGCGGCTCAGAGGTAATTTAAGAAAGTATTTTTTCACAGAGAGGGTTGTGGATGCATGGAACGGCCTTCCGGAGGAGGTTGTGGAGTCAAAATCAGTGGTGGAATTCAAGCATGCATGGGATAGTCATAAGGCAATTCTGGGGGGTGGGGGTAGGAAGAAGTAGGCTGCTGGTTAACTGGGATCTGCAGCTTATCCAGTAGGTAGGGAAATGGGCAGACTGGGTGGGCCAAGCGGTCCTTATCTGCCGTCAAATTCTATGTTTCTATGTTTCTATTTTCTGGTCAGTGAACAATAAAAAACAATAAAACTACCTCCTCCTACTACTAACTCACTAGTGACCCTATCTACATTGGAATCCTGCCTCGATCCTCTTAGAACTTAAATTCAAAACACAAAATGACAAACAAAGCAAAATACAGGATGCCCCAAGGAGCAAACATTAACATCAGGAAATACAAGAAAGTACAAAAAGGAGAACAAAAAATAATATAAATGAAAAAAGGGTGAAAAAACTAAAAGAAACAAAAGCAAAACATCTCACAGTACTAAAGCTATAGCCCAGATAATATCACAACTATAAACAAAAAGAGAAGAAACTGTTTATGACAGAGAAAGTCCTGTCAGGTACCTCCATGTAGCAACTCAGAAAACACTATAGTAAGAGAAAAAATTCTATCCCTCTGGTCCCATGGGCAGTCGCACTGCTGCTTCTGGTGACCATTCTCAAATGCTTGTGTTGCTGTTTTGTAGTGTTAGTGGAATCCGAATTGTCTTCCATACCTGTAGAAGCAAGGTGGCATGAAGATCTAATGGAAGAGGATTCGGAATCCAGGCTATCATCATCCAGGACATCATATCTGCTCACTAAGAATACTGGGATAAACCCAGAGTCAGGCTTTTGCAGTTTAGGAGTGGGTTGAAGTCATCTCAGTGATCTCTTCCTACTTACCAAAGTCATATCAGGGGGTGGCATGATATGCATTTCCTGAAGGTCCTGCCGAGAAGTAACCATGGCAATGTTGGTCGCAGGCTTATCAGGTTGTTGCATATGGTGTTACACAGGTTGAACTCTTGGATGCTCCATGTCAGCCACTTGTATGGGTGTTGAATGGATGGAAAGGGGATTATACACCGTAGGAACAGGTTCAGACACAATGCCATCTGTGTCAGTTGATTCATAGAAACATAGAAACATAGACTTTGACGGCAGATAAGGACCACTTGGCCCACCCAGTCTGCCCATTTCCCTACCTACTGGATAAGCTGCAGATTTTAGTTAACCAATAGCCTACTTCCTGCCACCCCCCACTATAATTGCCTTATGTCTGTCCCATGCATGTTTGAATTCTTCCACTGTTTTAGACCCCACAGCCTCTCCAGGAAGGTGGTTCCATGTGTCCACCACTCTCTCCGTGAAAAAAAATTTCCTCACATTACCCCTGAACAGTCCCCCCTCTATCTTTAAATTGTGCCCCCTTGTTCTTACACATCTCTTTTTCTGATTCAGCTAGATGAGCTATATGGGTTGTTGCGTCCTAGTGCAGTTTTTGTAGTAAGACCCCCAGGCGTTGTTCAGGATGGAATCTTGTGGTGGTGAATTAACTCTGTTAAGTGGAGACCATTAACAGGTCCTGTAAGAGTTACCCATTTCCTCACAAGGATTGCACTGAAGTCAGTCGTGCAGTACAAGCTAAGATGTTCAAATTCCAGACAAAGATTTTAATGAATCTTGTCACAAACACTGGCTAAATGAGCTTCCAAACCACACTTGAAGCAGGTTTGGGGTTTACCAGGAGAGAAGAATTGCCTTCTGTCCTGGACCAGATAAAAAAAACACTTGGAGGATGCTGCAATTCAGCCATATTGTATCTGAGCTTTACTCAGAATCTACAATTGCTTGTCCAGATCTGCTCCGAGTCCATGATAGGTTCTGGGTTTCCCAAAATACCACGTTGTGCAAGCCAGTAGCAAATATTGTACATGTTAACCACCTCATTTTTGAGGAGAACAGTAACAATACGTAGTGCAGGCTTGGTCAGGGAAATAAGCTGGAAGGGAAGCCATAGTGGGGTGTGTTTCTAAGTGTTACACAGTGACCAAAAATGATCTAAACTGGCTGGAGTTTTGAAGCTGACATAAAAAAAATATCACTAGCAGTGTATATGGGGGCATAAATTTAATCAGAAATGTAATGTAAAGAGTTCTTGAGGAGGGCCTTCCCATGGTACGATCTGTCTGGGGGTGGGTCAAGACCACCCATGTATAACAAATGAACTGCATTTCTGTGCTGTGAAGGAGCGGGGGAGTTCAGAAAAAACATCTGCTTACCTGAAATTAGACCATTTCTGTGCAGAGTCCTGCTGAGCCATCATTGTAGTGAAGGACTAAAGTAGAAGGATGGCTGCCTCCGGCCTGGTGGCACTGAGGGTTGAGACGCAGGATGCCACACCTCGTGCCACGCCGTCAACACGGGTTAGCGAATGGACTCCGGCCACCGGGGGCTGGCAGGGAGAAGGGAGGATTGAACATCCTATGACAGCTCTCCTTCCTTCGGGGTGGGTGAGGGATGTGCGCCGTGCTGCAGTGACACTCAGCGGAGGCTGGGTGTTCAGCAGGCTGTGGGCGTTAACACTGGGGGGAGAGCCGGCAGACGTCTGCCCATTATTGCACTGATGTCACTGCACATCCGGCTCTTCAATGGGGCAGAAATAAGAAAACTCAACGGTGTCTCCTCCTCTATGAAGCTCTCCCCGAGCTTCAATTAGCCTCTGTAGCCGGATCCCCCAACCAGATATTGGTTCCACGGGCTGGATAGGGTAGCAGTTCCGTGGCCTTGCCTTCCTGGGGGAAAGCCCGGGGTGACCGGGGGATCATGGCAGAGACAGATGGGGGAGGCTCGGAGTCATGACCAGAGTAGATACTTGAAGGAGAACCCTACAAAAAAAACAAAAAAAGAAGGATGGCTGCCACTTCTGCTCATTCCACTCTGTCAGCCCATGAGGCAGGAGTCCCTTCCCCAGTCAAGGTCTGGGCAGGACAGGCAAGGCCCGGAACAGCCTCATTACCAGGCGCTGGACCCTAAGCAACCAAAATGGAATCAATATCCCTAAGCTCCTGGTTCGAGGTAAAATCTGTATCAAATGAATAGAGTCCATCAAGCCACCCGAGATAGTAGCATCCAAGACAGTCAGTGAATTCAAACAGGCATAGGATAGACAGTATAGTCACCTTAGCAAGACAAATTGAGAGTGGGGGGGGTAGAAAACTCAGGCAGACAAGATGGACCACAAGGTCTCCTTCTGCCAGCAAATTCTTATGTTCTAATGTTCTTGTTGTCACAATATCAGCTGTGGAAACGGGACAAAGAAAATAGTGTAGTACAATGAAAAAAGGAAATTATTGGAAGTGCAGTAGTGACTGGGGGGTTAGAAACCCAAGGCTCCTGCGGCAGGGAAAGATCAGCAGGCACTATGGGAGATGGCACAGTTAGTCAGTCTAAAATAGCATCACCAGTATATGAAGCAGTGAACTGCATGACTGCAAAGGAGGTGGATGGCTGCGTTCCCCGAGGAACGGGGGAATGCCACTGTCCTATGATGGCTTTTGTCCAGCTAGCTTTGTGCAGAGCTGTAACAGATGATCAATCTCTTGGGGGGTAGCTAATTGAGACAGCACAGTTCCTACCCCACAGCAGCCCAAGGGCTTTCCAAAATGCAGAGATCTGAGTCGTCGAACTGCCATCCCTTGGAAAGTGCTGTGCAGTAGGAGATTCTGAGGATGTACTTGTTTCTGAGCATGTGGGTTTATGATGATCAGTCAAAGTCAGACAAAAAGAGGTCTCGGAGGGCAGTACACAGCATGAAGAAACTACAGAAGCAGACACAGAAGCAAAGGTGCCTAAGGAAGCTGAAACAGGAGCATTCGTGGCAACGTTTGTATAAGAACAGCAGACTGATGAGCGGCAAACATGTCCTGTCCTGAAATGTTCAAAGGCAGTGGCAGCACTTTTGATGCTGCTGCATCACAACTTTTGACAAGATGCAAATGTTGGTCAGACTTGGTGGGCCCAACATTCAGGCAATCATGCTCCATGTATGCCACTAAGAATGTGTCTTTCTCCAGCTCCGGTGATGGGGCTGCAACAGTGGACTGGTCAGCATTCAAACTGCTGTCAGGCAGGGGAGCAGAGCTGTTCATCGGGCTCCATGAACCATGCATAGTGTACCATTTTTCTCATTGCCGTAGGTATGTTGCCTCCTCTTCTGCAATCAGGGATAAAAGGTTCTGTCATTTTCTATCCACTGCAGTATGCAATCTGTCTGAGGCATCTGCAGAAGTCTGTGTAGCAAGGTGGTACAACTCTGATGTCTGAGCTATTTCATTGGAAAATACTGTTGATTCTATTTAAGACTAAGGATTCAAATTAACTGGTACAGGCACCATAAACAAAGCCTCTTGAGGTGTAGCAGTGGGGATGGAGACCAACTGTCCCATATTTGGAGCAGCTTCTGTGTTGACCACTTGGTCAACCATCTGTGCCAGACAGCATGAGTCGCCCCTACTGCAAGAATAGGGGACTTTCCCCAGTGTCCTGGCAGATATTTCCCTCATCATAAAACCAGTCAATGCAGTTGTCCAAGACTGTGTGTGTGTGTGTGTTGATGTGCAAAATGTCTGCCACTACTAGTTCAGTCACTTCACTACCAGTCTAGCATTGCTTGTAAAGTGCTATGGGATACAATGTGTATGAATAGTGCTATATAAATGCTGATTCTTCTTGGTGATGAGCTGGTGCCAACAGTGTGGAGAAGAGGAGTGGGAGGGGCACTGCTGTGGTGATAGAAAGGGACAGAGCAAGGAAAGGGCTGCTAGCATTGAAGGTAGACAAATCACCAGGCCCAGATAGAACACCAAAGGGTGATGAGGGAAGTGATAGAGGAGCTTGTGGAGCCACTGACAGCTCTGTTCAATAGTTCACTGGAATCAGGCATGTGGTACCACACAACTAGAAAATGACACATGTAGTGCCCCTCCATAAGAACAGTCCCAAAGATGACCCAGGGAATTATAAGCAGTGCATTTGACTTAAATTGTGTGCAAGCTCATGGAGACCATACTTAAGGAAAGGTTGGTAGATTATTTAGAGGAGCATGGTGTTCAGGATGCAATGCAGAATGGTTTTATGGAAGGGAGGCTATGTCAGATGAATCTGATTGACTTCCTTGACTGAGTCACCAAAACAGTAGACAGAGGCCAAGCAGTGGACATCTTCTACCTGGATTTCAGCAAGGCCTTTGACTATGAACCCTACAAGAGGTTGATCAAGAAATTGGCAGATCTTGAGCTTGGGGAGAAGATGACCATATGAGTGGAAAACTAGCTGGGGAATAGGTCTCAGAAGGTGGTGGTGAGGGGGAGAGTTATCTAGCACCAGGGACTTCACCAGTGGGGATCATCAGGGATCAGTGCTAGGAACGGTGTTGTTCAGTGTCTTCATTAATGACCTTTAGGATAACATTAAGGACAAAGTATGCCTTTTTGCAGATGACACCAAGCTCTGTGGGAGGGTGGACACAAGCCGAAGGTATACAGGACCTAAAGGAAGATCTGGAAAAACTTGAAAGGAGGTCCATGATTTGGCTACAAAGCCAAGCAAAGCAGAGTTATGCACACTGGAGCCAAGAATCCTGGGACAGAGTACTAATTGGGAGGGGTCTGGGTATCTGCAACAGGGCCGGAGAAGGATCTGGGAGTGATGATCACTAGTGACCTGAAGACCTCCACAAAGTGCAAGAAATCTGCAGCAAGGCAAATAAGATATTGGGATGCACAGCAAGGGGGATCATCATTAGGTGAGAAGAGGTTATACTGTTCTTGTACAGGCCACTGGTGAGACCACATCTAGAGTACGGAGTACGGTACTAGTGCCCACTGTCACCAGCCCACTCCTACGGGGTGTGATATCTCTCTGCATCACAGCAAATCCCTCTGGTGATGGGGGTGTGTGTGTCAAGGATACTCTTTCTCTGTCCTTCTAGCACACTCACTGTTTCACAATTGATTGTGCACCAGAGAAGTCCAGGGCACCCTCTCTTCATATGAGGGAATACAAATACAGCCTTGAGTATGTGTTCCTTGGGTAGAACCTTTTTAGCCACTGCACCACAAACCAGAAAGCCAAAGGGGAGCCCTATACACCCTATTATGTGTCTTTCCCCAGAAATGCAGAGCTCAGTTCAACCCCCTGCAGGCTCCTCTTGATACCATTCATATTTCCTCCCCTCCTTTCATCACAAAGGCCCTAGTGGTACTTCACTTTTGGTAGTGTTTAGCCTTAAAACAGTCACACAGGCATGGTATCGTTTGAACAGCTTTTACCAACGCAGCACACACACAAATGCCATAGGCAAAATTATTTTAAAAATAAGCCAAAGGCTTTATTAATTAAATTAATAGGAAAACAGTAAATAACACCACAACAAATATTTGTAGATGTTGTTTGCAGGATACTGAAAATAAAATGGTAAGTATACATACAAACCTATACTTTAAAACTCTGAGATTAAAGTTCTACCTTGCGTCCTTAGTTGTTGAAGTTTGAAAGTGCAAAGTGTCCTTAGAAGTGGTGTAGCTGAAGCTCTGGCTCTAGTGATCCAGGAGAATGTTCTTGAAAATAAAATTGTCTCTGTTCTCTCATCAAGCAGGTAGAAAGGGTCCCAAATGCAACAATGGCAAAATGCTTCAAGCAAAAAGGCAAAGGTTAAAAATGCACAGATTTCCCTCTGCATCTTTGTTTTAAAGGGGTTTCAGAAAGGCAGGATCAGTGGATAGTGGCTGACCCTGCGACTGGCTAGCATTCTGTTTCTATGGTTATCCAACCAATCAGAGTTTAGTATTTTTTTACAATATCATGGATATGAGGTTCTGAATATAAGAAAAAAAGACTCAGAGGTCAGGCAGCTCAAACCAGATTTCTGGGGGAACATTCCAGCCTCCCTGCTGGGAGACAGCTGTATTTAAACTGCCCTCAGTATAGTCATTTACTTAAATGGTGACCCATTCAGTTGGTAACATGCTTAAATCACTGTAGCCTTGCAGATACAATAGAAAGCCAGACATTCTGTCTCATGGGGATACTGTGGTCTATTCAGACACAAATGGACCTGCCTGCATGCCAGCTCTGCTTAATTATTTCTTTTGTCTCCTTTTAAATAATTTAATTAACTCTAGCCCTGGCTAGTAGTAAACTGTTTTCCTGTCTAGTAACCAGAAACTCATTTCATTCTACAGGGCCCATGTACTTTTACCCATGATCCCTTGCACTTACACTGGCCACTACGGGTGTCTCTGATGCATTATATGCATAAAATTATATAAAACATGACCCCAAACAATAATATATGGCCTTATCTCACCACACTCCTCCCTCCATAACAGAACCTGGGGGGAACCTGCCCCTTTTTTAGTAAGAGTTTCCACCAGTTCTGCCTCTTACTCTAATTGGTGGGATAGGCCATCTGCATTGGCATTAACAGACCCTGACCTATGTTTTATGTCCATGTCGTAGGCCTGTACAGCAATGCTGTAGTGAAGTAGTCTCCCATTTGTTTCTTCCATCTGGTTTAACCACACCAGAGGGTTGTGGTCTGTCTATACCTCCCAGAGAGGTAGGGCTCTAACTTCTTAAGTGACCACACCAGGGTAAGGCATTCTTTCTCCACAGTGGAGTATTCCTGCTCTCAGGGAAGTAGCTTCCTGCTTACATTAGGTACACAATTGGGTGATCCTTACCCTGTTGGGATGTCTGGGTGAGGATGGCACCAATCCCCACATCCGAGGCATCCGTCTAAACAACAAATGGTTTAGTTGCGCCTGGGAAATAAGAACCAAGGGGAAGAATACACAATGGGGGGGGTAGTAACAACAACAAAAAAGGAAAGGGACCTGGGGGTAATCATATCAGATGACCTTAAGGTTAGCAAGCAATGTGAGAAGGCAGTAGGGAGGGCAGGGGGTATACAGAGATGCATAGGGAGAGGTATTAGCAGCAGAAAACAGGAAGTTGTTATCCCTCTGTACAGACAGTTGATGAGACCCCATCTGGAGTACTCGTCCAGTTCTGGAGACCCCATCTCCACAAGGACATAGACAGGATAGAGGCAGTCCAGAGGAGGGCAACTAAAATGATGCAGGGTCTGCAAGAGAAGCCGTATGAGGAGAGAGTAAAGGAGCTTAATATGTATACCCTTGAGGAAAGAAGGGAGAGGGGGTACATGATAGAAACATTTAAGTACCTCAGTGGAATCAACAAAGTCCAAGAGGGTAGCATCTTTCAGAAAAAGAGACATGCAAGAACAAGGGGACACAATTTGAAGATGGGGGCGGTTCAGGGGCAATGTGAGGAAGTATTATTTCACAGAGAGGGTAGCGGATGCATGGAACAGCCTTCCTGAGGAGGTTGTGGGGTCTAAAACTGTGGGAGAATTCAAGAATTCATGGGACAGACATAAGGCAATTCTTGTGGGGGGTAGGAAGAAATAGGCTGTTGGTTAACTAGGATCTGCGGCCTATCCTGTAGGTAGGGAAATGAGCAGACTAGATGGGCCAAGCGATCCTTATCTGCCGTCAAAGTCTACATTTCTATGTTTCTATGTAAGTGTAATCTGGGCTAGCTAGCACAGGGGCACTGCATAGTGCAGCTTTTAGCTAGGTGAAGGCCCTGTTACATGCTGGGTCCCATTTTACTTTCTGGGGTTGCCTTTTCTTTAACAAGCTAGATGGGGGAACTACCAGGGTGCTGTAATTTGGTACAAATTTTCTGTAGTACCCTGCAGTCCCCAGGAAGATCCTGATCTGCTTCTGGGTCTCCGGCCTGGGCCATACTTCAATGGCAATACAAAAATGGTTAATGGTGTTGAAAGTCCTTTTAAATAGAGCTCCTTCGAAGGAGTTCAATAGTCGTCCAAGAAATAAATCCAAAACTGGGAGCTCAAAAGTTCATTCCACTGTTTTCACTCAATCTTTGTTTCAGAATTTGCTTTTATTTTGATAAAATTCCCCTACGTTTCGCTCCTTTGAGCTTGTTCACGGGGCATTCAAAATCTGTATCAAGTACAAACATACAATCACTTTTTGGTTTACATGTTTTGTTTTTTTGACATGTCTTTTTAACTATTATATTAAAGGACACATTTCACTTATTTACCATCAGTAATTCATTTGCTTTATCCTCTTATTCTAGAATAACAACTATTCCTATGTATTTTCTCTAAAAAAAACATAAAAGATATGACAATTCACAGAGACACTTATTTACAACATAAAGCACAGTCCATAATGTTAGCTCCTAAATGTAACTTCCATCATCTAAATTTGAATTCCCCATCACTGACATGCCTGTATAGCCACTACTTTAATATTATCAAATCAATTCTCCATGTATAATAAACATATGATTAATGATATTTCTCCTGTCAAGCTTTATGCTCCTTTTAAAACTAACCCAATTATGTAAGATGTAATATCATTTTAATCATGTCTCTCATTATTAACTTGTTTATTAAATTACCTTTCATTTCAAAAAACTACCTGACTAAACCCAATTATTTTCACTCTAAGACTCATAAATCAGATTATTTATACGTTCCATTGCATTGCAATATTATTATGTATCAATTTTTACAAATACAATTACCTTTCTTCTGCAGTACGGTTTCTAAAGGATGATAACTTTTACCTTCATTACCCTTGTGCACCTTTATTTTTCCTTTTTCAAAGGTGTTGCCTAACTGGTTCTACTCGTTTTTCACTCTGTAGTATAAAATAAATATTACTTTTAAGTTCTTTATACTTCACAATGTTATTTAAAATAAATTTCACAACTACTGATACCTTTCTTTTTGCTGCTCTGCTTTTTTGGGGATTCAAACCTTTAAACAACCATGGTGTTTCAAAAGCGCTATCTAGTTCTTAAAAACTGCACTGTTTTCAAAGGCTAATGATGCTTTACATCCTTAACATTGTATGCCTCTCAAATTTCAAATGTTGCCGAACTGGACTCAAACATTTTCACCCTAAAATTTAAAACAGACTCTCAGATATATTCTCATTTTCTCATATTTAGTATTATTAATGAAATCAGGTTTTGTTGAAATGCCGGTACCTTTCTTTTTTGTTAATTGACTTCTGAAAATTCAAACCTTCTCACAGTAATGGCATTTCTAAGATGCTGTTAGGCTCTAAAGGTGTGTCTTCCTCTTGAGCCCACTTGGAATTGCCACCAGAGTGCCGTGTCACTCTCTGTATCTCTCGCGAGTAGCGAGTGTTGCATAGCAACAATACACTTCAGCACTCTGTAGTTAGAGTGATGAAGACCGCTTTTCCAAGTGGGCTCTAATATATGGAGCCAATTAATCATGAACCGTACTTTCACAGCTGATGAAAAATCAATTACAAATTCTATAAAGTCATAATGATTTTTATAATTATAATGTTTTAACATGTGGCCATACTAATGCTTATATGCTCCTAAGCTATATTTTACCTTACAGTTTAATTTCAAATTTTTGTCAAACATTCTATCAAACATAATGGTCCAAAATCATATATGGTTATTAAGAATTTTGTTTATTTTTAAGTCCATGTGTGGACTACTTGTGTTGCTGTCGTGGTAAATACTGAATGTTTATGTATTACAAAAGCTTAAACTTTATTTTGATATGCACTATATTACTATTATATGCAGCACTATTTTACTATCACTATCCCTTTTAATGAAGTGATTGTTTTTGTGGATGAGATCTAATGTTAACTCCAAGTGTTTTATACTTTTTCTATTTTAACTCAAACATTTAGACTTTTGTCATTTCAGAAATGTTATACATCACTCCAATCTTATGACTTAAAGATATCTTTTAACTGTATACATTCAATCACCCTTTATTCTATTAATTTTCCAAGTGGGCTCAAGAGGAAGACACACCTTTAGAGCCTAACAGCATCTTAGAAACGCCATTACTGCAAGAAGGTTTGAATTTTCAGAAGTTGAGTAACAAAAAAGAAAGGTACCGGCATTTCAACAAAACCTGATTTCATTAATAATGCTAAATATGAGAAAACGAGAATATATCTGAGTGTCTGTTTTAAATTTTAGGGTGAAAATGTTTGAGTCCAGTTCGGCAGCATTTGAAATTGAGAGGCATACAATGTTAAGGATGTAAAGCATCATTAGCCTTTGAAAACAGTGCAGTTTTTAAGCACTAGATAGCGCTTTTGAAACGCCACGGTTGTTTAAAGGTTCGAATCCCAGAAAAAGCAGAGCAGCAAAAAGAAAGGTATCAGTAGCTGTGAAATTTATTTTAAATAACATTGTGAAGTATAAAGAACTTAAAAGGAATATTTATTTTATACTACAGAGTGAAAAACGAGTGGAACCAGTTAGGCAACACCTTTGAAAAAGAAAAAATAAAGGTGCACAAGGGTAATGAATGTAAAAGTTATCATCCTTTAGAAACCGTACTGTGGAAGAAAGGTAATTGTATTTGTAAAAATTGATACATAATAATATTGCAATGAATGGAACGTATAAATTATCTGATTTATGAGTCTTAGAGTGAAAATAATTGGGTTTAGTCAGGTAGTTTTTTGAAATGAAAGGTAATTTAATAAACAAGTTAATAATGAGAGACATGATTAAAATGATATTACATCTTACATAATTGGGTTAGTTTTAAAAGGAGCATAAAGCTCAAGAGGAGAAATATCATTAATCATATGTTTATTATACATGGAGAATTGATTTGATAATATTAAAGTAGTGGCTATACAGGCATGTCAGTGATGGGGAATTCAAATTAGATGATGGAAGTTATATTTAGAGCCAACATTATGGACTGTGCTTTTATGTTGTAAATAAGTGTTCTGTGAATTGTCATATCTTTCATGTTTTTTTAGAGAAAATACATAGGAATAGTTGTTATTCTAGAATAAGAGGATAAAGCAAATGAATTACTGATGGTAAATATGAAATGTGTCCTTTAATATAATAATTAAAAGACATGTCAAAAAAAACAAAACATGTAAACCAAAAAAGTGATTGTATTTTGTACTTGATACAGATTTCGAATGCCCCGTGAACAAGCTCAAAGGAGCGAAACGTAGGGGATTTTATCAAAATAAAACCATATTTCAATGGCCTCTGTTTTAGCCTGGTTTGGACGTTGCTGTCCTCTCTCCACTACATGTCCCAAATATGACACCTCAGCCATGGTCACCTGGTACTTTTTGGCCTTTACAGTGAGTACTGCCTTCTGCATCCTGCACAACATTTCTCTCAGATGGGGCAGGTGTTCCTTCCAGCTAATACTGAAGATGGCGGTGTCATCCAGATAACTCACTGTGTACTCTTTAGTACCCTGTAACACCTAGTTGACCAACCTTTGGAATGTGGCAGGGGCATTCTTCATCCCAAAAGACATCACCTTAAATTTGAAGAGGCCATCACCTTAAATTTGAAGAGGCCTTTTGGAGTGAAGAAGGCTGACCGCTCCCTAGCTCTGGCAGTCAACTCCACCTGCCAGTATCCCTTTTTCAGGTCTATGGTGTTAGGTAGGTTGCCCCCCCCACTTATCCAGCAATTGGTCTGTCCAGAGCATTGGGTGGGCATTGGATTTCGTGACCATGTTGAGTCCGGGATAGTCCACAAAAAGGCAAGTAGACCCATCCAGCTTGGGGATGAGGACATCCGGGAGAAGCTCAGGGGTGTGGGACTTATGGATTACCCCTAACTCCAGCATTTCCTCCACCTCCCTCCTAATGTCCTTTAGGATGGTCTCAGACACCCAGTAAGCTGTCCGTCATATGAACGCTTGCGTTCCCGTGTCCAGATCATGGGTCGCAAAGGGGGTCAGTCTAGGCTTGGCTGTAAATAAATGGGCAAAGTCCTCTATGACCTCCCTCACTTCCTGGGTCTGTTCAGGGGTCAATTGGGGTGACAGTTTGATTGTCTCCACTGATGACTCCCCACTTGCTTTCCTCTAGCTAGTCCAGGAGAGGGTCTTCTTCATCTGTCCCCTCCCCAGGACTACAAACAGCAAACACCATGATGGATCTATTTACATATGGCTTCATCATATTGACATGGTACATTTGATGTGTATGTCTCCTGTCAGGCAATTCCACAATATAATTCACGTCATTTACCTGTTGGACTACCTTGTATGGTCCTGCCCACTCAGCCTGCAGCTTGTCTTTCCAGACTGGAAAAAGACCATTACTTCCTAGCCTGTGCTGTACGAGTGAGCTCTGGCTCTGCGATTGTACCAGACTTTTTTGCTTTTGCTAGGCAGCTGACAGGTTGCTTTGGGCCATCCCCATAAGCTTCTTCAGCTTCTTTCGGAACTTAAGGACATACTCCACTGTGAGAATCCCCCTGGGTGGTGTGCTTGCATTCCCAGTTTTCACAGATCAGGTCTAGGGGCCCATGCACCCTCTGTCTGTATAAGAGTTCAAAGGGGGAGAACCCTGTTGACTCTTGGGGCACTTTCCTGTATGCGAACAACAGGTGCGGAAGGTATTTCTCCCAGTTCCTCCTATGCTGTTCAGCAAATGGTTGGAGCATTGTTTTTAGGGTATCATTGAGTCTCTCCATGAGCCCATTGGCTTGTGGGTGATAAGGTGTTATGTGTCTTTGGAGAAAATACCTAGTAATGCATCTGCCACTCTGTGTGCTTTAATGGAGGAGAGGGCAACTGCCTCTGTGTATCGGGTGGCATAATCAACCACCATTAGGATAAACCTTTTTACAGAGGAGCTTGGGGTACTCAAGGGTCCCACAATATCTATTCCTACCCTCTGGAATGGCTCCTCCACAATGAGCAAGGGAAGTAAGGCAGCTTTTGTTTTACTACCTGCCTTCTCTATCTGTTGACACCGGTGCCAATACCTGTAATGTTCCTTCACCTGCTGGGTGAAGTTGGAACAATTGCTGCATGGTTCATGTGATTCCCAGATGTCCAGACATGGGGATATGATGGGTTACCTTGAGCAACTGCTCATGATACTCCTGGGGAATGACAAACTGCCTGCCCATCATCCCTCCTTCAGTCCTCACATCCTGTGTATACAGCAGTCTGTTGTCCCAAAATACCCTATGTCTCATGTCACCTCCCTGTGTCCCGTCAGATTCTGCCCAAGCCCTCAGCCTCTCCAGACTAGTGTCAGCCCTCTGAGCAGCTGCAAAATCTTCACATTTTCCCAATGCATGGGACATGTTCCCCTCAGTCCATAGCTCTAGTGTAAGGGCATTCAGAGTCACTACCATCCCTAACCTTCTGACTACTGGTTACCCCTCCCTCCTCAGAGTCACCTTCTGCAGCTGTTTGGTGCATGGCTACTTGGGGAAGTCCTACCACCCTTTCACTATTCTCCATTTCAGGAGACACAGGCTGGGGAACTAGCCTCCTGTTCTTTTCCACAGGTGATTCTGTGTGGTTCAGGGAATTACAAGGGGCCTTAACTGTCTGACTGTGAGTAACCACACACACCACCCACTGCTGTATATTATTCCCTATAATCACATCCATGGTGTGGTTGTCTGCCACTGCCAATTTTTGTACCCTCTCTCCTGTCTCACCTCAATCCAGGAGAACACTAGCTAATAGCAGGGTTTTCTCCTCCCCTGTGAATCCCCTCACAGTGACAAATTGATTAGGTATAAGCCATTCAGGCTCAACCAAATCCTCTTTTATCTGAGTAAGAGATGCCCCAGTGTTCCTTAACCCATGGGTCTGTACCCCATTTACAGTAACAGGGTGAATGTGCTCCCTCATGTTCACAGGCATACTCTCAGGGATACACAGTGCACCGGCCCCCTTTTGAACACTTTGTCCACTCTCTGCCTGTTTAGGACAATGTCTAGCCAGATGCCTTGGTTGCTAACAAAACCAACATTCAACATTCTTTTTTTCCAAGACCTCTCTTCTTGGTAACTTGGGACTTCCTCCTTTCTGCAAAGACATTGAGGGTTTAAGCCGCCCTGAAGGCATGCTTTTCCCTTTCTGGGCTGTAGCACCTGATCCCCTACTTCCTTTGAGAGCAGGCCAGCTCCTGCCATAGCAATCTGAGAGCTCAGCAGCTTGCTGTGCTGCTTTTGGGTCCCGGTCCTCCAGCCAGGTTTTCAGCTCCTCTGGGCGAGCCCAAAACAACTGTTCTGAAAGTATAACCTCCTCAATTTTCCCCACAGAGTTTGTTCCACACCCTCCCTTTTCAATTTAATATGTTTTATTAAGGTTTCATACAGAGAAAAAGAACAAGAAGCACATTGAAGAAAAATGTCAATTAGTGCAAGAAACCTTTAAAGATAAATGAACAAAAACAAGTAACAAACTATACGTAATACTAAAAACCCCATTCTCCCCCACAAACCAATCAGCCCTGCTCCCCCCCCACCAAACTGGAGCACCAAACATCAAAACCCTACAAGTTACAGATAAGGGGGCAAGTAATCTAAAAAACTAACAGAAAAAGAAGAAGAGAACCTGGCAGTGTCAAGCCTAACCAGAGTGCAAAAACTGATTAATTAATGAGGCAGAAGGGCCTCATAGGATTCCCACAGATCTCAATATTTCTGATGTCTATCTTGTCGAGAAGCAATATGTTTCTCAGTGGCTAAAGCTTGTAAAATTTCAAGATGCCACTCTCTGAAGTAAGATATAGTGTCATCCATACATCCAGTATCACAAGATGACAATCTTGCCAGTAATCTAAATCACGGCCATATAAGCCTTACGTGGACCAAAAAGAGTTTCAGGATAGTCCCCAACAAGGCAGACATGAGGAGTAAAGTAGGAATCCAAGTCCAAAAAAGGATCCAGAAAGCTACGAATAGCACTACAGAAAGGGGTTTCTCTTTGGCAGTCCCAAACGATATGGAATCTACCCCTGACCCACAGTGGGAACAGGCAGCCAAGGCCCTGCTACCCATCCTATGTAATATTTGAGGGGTGTAATACATGTTATACAGGATGCGGAATTGGGGTATCTGTCCTGTTTAATATACTTGTAAAGCCTTCTCCAAAGCAGTTGCCAACTCTTGGAGTCTAGCTGTAGGCCCAGTAACTGCTGCCAAGAGAAATAAAACCCTGAAAGGGCACCTGGATCTAAAAACTGTAATTGGGCTTCAAAGTTAGAAATTGAATGGGGCTATACTGCTATATCTAAAAAAACATGGAGGATGGGAGGGAGCGACTGATCCATGGTGGGGAATCCAAAATAACTAGAAAGGGCTCTAGAATGCTGCAGGTGTTTGAAGGGATGATACACTGGGACAGAACATTGATGCTGTATAGAAACAGACAAACCTATATTACCACTTACAATTATGGAATCTAAAGAGGCCTGATGGAATTGAGGACAGAAACTGATTGGTAGGGGCCAGCTACCTATATGGATATTTGTATTTCCTAGCATAGTCTGGGACAAGTCTTTATTATAGTTAATCTGCAAGTAAGTGCAAATTTACCAAAGTGCTTTAAGTGACCACCATAGTGGGGTATTATGCAGCTGAGGAGGCAGGGAAGAGGGTTTGAGATACAGTAAGCTGTGGAGGTGTAAGCCATATTTCTTGCAAAGCTGGGCTTCCAAAGTAAGCCAGAGAGGGCTGTACACAGTATTTAAAGGAGGTATCTGGGAACCTCCCCATCAGAATAATTTATTACTGTGTAGAGCACAGTAGCATAAAAAGAAGCTGGGTAATTTAAGACCCACCCTCCTTGACCAACATCAACTTAAAATAAGTCCATCTAGGAGCACCTTTCTTCCATAAAAAATCCCTGAGGAGGGACTGGAGACAAGTGAACCAAATCTTAGGAAGAAACAGTCCCAACATCCCCAATGGGTAGAGAATATGGGGTATGATGTTCATTTTAATAATGTTTACTCTGCCCCAAAGCAATCCACCTTTGGAGGCCTTGCTTGATCGTCCCTTGAAGAGGAGAGAGAGATTCTTCTTCAGAATACCAAAGGGAGATCGGGTAATGTGAATATTTAAATAGGTCATAGCCTTGGGCTCCCAACAGAGGCCCATATCCAGAATCTGACACTTTATAGTGTAGGTATTCAGGGGGAGCACCAGAGTTTTCTCCAAATTTAAGTTATAGCCCGCAAGCTTGGAGAAAATGTTAATATCCTTCAGGGCAGCAGGAATTGAGATCAAGGGGGCCTCCACATGAAGAGAAGGTCATCCACATTAGCAGAGAGTTTGTATCTGGACCCCCCCACCAATATTCCTTGACTATCTGGGTTGTGATGAATCTTATGCAGGAGAGGCTCCAGATACAAATTAAACAGAAATGGGGAGAGTGGGCACCCCTGCCTAGTTCCATGTTGGAGCACTACCATGGCAGAGAGGATTCCATTACATCTAATCCTAGCAGTGGGGGTTGTAATACAGAATCCTTATCCATTTACAAAAAGTGGGGGGAAAGCTGACTTTGTGTAAGGTTGTGAAAACAGCAGTCTGGAGTGCTAAGATGTCTTCAATGAGCTTGGCTAAAGCATTTCTGGGGGGGGGGGCAAACTCCTGCATGAACTTTTCTTCTGTGAGTGCTGGGGCAGGAGAAACATTGTGGGTAGAAGCAGAAGGCTGCACCTTAGAATGCTTTTTGGCCTTATCATGTTTGGGAGTAGCAGGCTGTGTATGGCATTGTTGGGCTAATTTCATCTCCGTTTCCATCAAGTGAAATAAGGCTCCAGGCAAGCTCTCAGATAAGTAGGCAGCAATAATACTTCTGTGAAAAGTCAGCATGATCTAGTATTATTTGCAGAAGAGAGAAATGTAATAGAAAGAGGGAGGGAGGGAGTGTTCCAGAAAGGCAATTAGCAAGAGCAAGGCATTAAGTGACTCCTATAGACTAACTTATTTCACAAACACACTCAGCAGATCAAGCCCTCTGCTCCCACAGTGCCAACCTCAGAGCGCAATAGTGTGAACAGGTAACAGACAGGGTAACCCTCCTGTCTGTTTTTGGGTCCAAATCACCTTTAGTCTCAAGTTCGTGGGGGATTCAAACTGTAAACTTTATGCTAGCATAATCAATGCACATGCTCAGATATGTACCCTCTTCGAGGATTGCGGTACAATCTTTCACCAGGGGCACCAAACCTGGTTTCCAAAATGAACCATTTTAACTCTATAAGACAACTTAGGTATATTCTTACCTTTTCCCAGTTCAGTAACACCATCAAGCTGTTGAATAGTTTCATCAGACTTAACCCTCTATACGTCACATGCAAAAAAAAAAGAACTGGCAGACACCCAGGCAGTCTTTCAGATAAAAGATTCTTGACTAAAAAATGATAAAAATATGAAAAATGTAAACACAGAACACTATATCAAAGAGTATCTCAATCACATAAAGGAAAAAAAACAAGGAAAATTAGAGAACAAACTCCTACCAACATACAGTTAGATCTTTTCTATCTAATGTATTACCTCTGTAAGTGCTTAAGTTAGTTTCTCTCGGAGTCCCAAAATAATATGCAATATTCCCCAGTTACAAGAATACATTCCAACTCCATCTCCCCACCCCCTTGGTGAGTCATCTAACTCTTTCTTTTTAGAATTAAAAAAATACAAACGTGATGTCCTATCAGTTGGTATATTAAACAATGTGACATCAGCAAAAACTCATTTCCCAAATTATGAGTCTTGGATCAACCAGTTCCTTTGAGGATTTAAAACCCTGCAATCCATCACCCAGGTGTAAGAAAGCTGACAGGAATCAGATTAATGATGTCCTGTTTCTGAAGTCATAAAGTCACATTTAGTTTGCACTTCAAAAAGCCTAGGCATGTCATAAAAAGGTAATAAAATGCAATTTCTAAAGGAAGTTAATTACATTACAGAGATCACATGGTCAGTTTCATATCCTATAGCTTCACTGACACCTGGGGGGGCACCCATGGAAACCCAGGCTGTCTTATGTGACACAATCACATACTTTATTTTTATATTACAAATATCATTCAATAATCATAACCAGCTAGTCAAGCGTCACACTCCTCCCCACCTAGACTGAATTTGGGGGTTCTATCACCTGCATGAATAAGCTCCCTAAGTCAGTTCACTCCTCATATAGATGCTACAAGCTATCTGCGTTCTGATTGCTCACTCCAGCCCTATGTAAGATCGTCATGTCATACCCTTGCAAGGCAAGACTCCATTTTAAAAGTCTACCAATAGTTTTTCCCATTTGTGTCAGCCAAACCAGGGGCTTGTGGTCAGTTTGTACCTCAAAATGCTGCCCATATAAGTATGGCTCTAACTTCTTTAGGGCCCACACTATGGCAAGACACTCTTTTTCCACAGTAGAGTGAGCCTGCTCTCTGGGAAGTAACTTTTTATTGAGGTACACTACAGGGCGATCTTTCCCTTGGTTGGATGTCTGACTTAGTACTGCCCCAATACCCATGTTGGAGGTGTCAGTCTGGACTATAAAGGGTCTACTATAGTCAGGACTTGTCAATACAGGAGCACTGCACAGTGTCTCCTTCAGTCTGGTAAAGGATTTTTCATAGGCTGGTTCCCAGGTTATTTTCCTAGGCATCTTTTTTTTTACCAGGTCAGATAGGGGAGCAGCCAGGGTACTGTAATTGGGTACACATTTCCTATAGTACCCTTCTGTCCCTAGAAAACTCCTGACCTGTTTCTGGTCTGGGCCATGCCTTGATCACCTCTATTTTTACTTGGTTAAGACGGAGCTATCCCTGGCCTACAACATGCCCGAGGTATGCCACTTCAGCTATGGCCACCTGGCACTTCTCAGCTTTGACAGTGAGCCTGGCCCTCTGTATCCTGCCCAGCACTTCCCTAAGGTGGGACAAGTGTTCCTCCCAGCTGGCACTAAAAATGGCAATGTCATTCAGGTATGCCACGGCATACTCTTCAGGACCATTTAACACCTGGTTCACCAACCTTTGGAAAGTGGCTGGGGTGTTCTTTATTCTGAAAGGCATTACTTTAAATTAAAATAAACCTATTGGAGTGATGAAGGCCGACCTCTCCCTAGCTCTGTCAGTTAACTCTACCTGCCAATACCCCTTTGTCAGGTCAATAGTCTTAAGATAGGTCACCCTTCCCAACTTGTCCAGGAGTTCATTCGTCTGGGGCATCGGGTGGGTGTCTGACTTTGTGACTGCATTCAGTCCATGATAGTCCACACAAAATCAAGCAGAGCCATCTGGCTTGGGCACAAGGACTATGGGTGAGGTCCAGGGGCTGTGGGATATCTGGATTACCCCTAAATTCAGCATTTCCTCCCCCTCCCTCCTAATGTTCTTTTGGACAGCCTCTGACACCCGATATGCTGTCTGCCATATGGGCATCTGAGTCCTTGTCTCCACATTGTGTGTTGCTAAGGGGTTAGTCCAGGCTTGGCATGAAACAGTGGTGCAAAGTCTGCTAAAACCTCCCTTACTTCCTGGATCTTGTCTGGGGCCAGCTGGGGTGACAATTTAACTGCCTCCATAGAGGACTCCTGCTTGCTTTCTTCCAGCAAGTCCAGAAGGGGGTCTCCTTCTTCCGTCCCCCTCCCCAGGACTACATACTGCAAACACTATGTCAGCCCTATTAGCATATGGCTTCATCATGTTGACATGGTACATTCTTCCTGTATGTCTACTGTCAGGTAATTCTATGATATAGTTCATGTAATTTACCTTTCTGATTACTTTGTACAGTCCTACCCACTCAGCCTGCAGCTTGTCTTTCTGGACCGGAATAAGGACCATGACTTCCTGACCCACCGTGTACGAGCAAGCTCTGGCTCTGCAGTCATACCACACTTTTTGTTTCTGTTGGGCAGCTTCCAGGTTGCTCAGGGCTGTCCCCATAATCTCCTTCAGCCTTTCCCTAAACCTAAGGACATAATCCACTATGGGAGTGCCCTGGGTGGCATGCTTGCCTTCCCAGTCCTCCCGGATCAAGTCTAGGGGTCCATATAACAGCTTGATGGGGGAAAATTCTATTTACTCTTGGGCATCTCCCTGTATGCAAACAACAGGTGGGGAAGGTATTTCTCCCAGTTCCTCCCATGCTGATCAGCAAACGCTTGGAGCATTGACTTCAGGGTACCATTAAATCTTTCCAGAAGCCCATTGGCTTGTGAGTGATAAGGTGTTGTGTGCCTCTGCACCACCTCACACTTATCCCACAAACATTTTATCATTTCTGACATGAAGGAACCCCATCGATTAGTGAAAACCTCCTGCAGTAACCCAACATGGAAGAAAATTCCAAGTAAGGCATCTGCCACTTTGTCTGTCCTCAGTGAGGATAGGGCAACTTCCTCTGTGTACCAGGTGGCATAATGCACCACAGTCAGGATGAACCTCTTCTTGGAGGAGCTGAGGGTATTTAAAGGCCCCACAATATCCATTCCACCCTCTGGAATGGCTTCTCCACTATGGGCAATGGAATTAGGGTGGCTTGGGTTTTCTTACCCGCCTTCCCTATTTCTTGGCACCGGTGACAAGGCCTGTAATACTCCTTCACCTGCTGGGTGAAGTTGGGCCAATAGAAATTCTGGGCCAACCACTGTGTAGTGCATGTAATTCCCAGATGACCAGACAAGGGAATATTGTGTGCAATTTTGAGCAACTGCTCATGATACCCCTGGGGAATGACAAGCTTCCTGCCTATCACCCCTCTCTCTGCCTTAGCATCCTGAGTATACATCAGTCCATTTTCCCAATAAACTTTATGTTTCCATTACCTCCCTGTGCTCTGTCAGAGTCTGCCCAAGCTCTCAGCTTCTCTAGACTAGGGTCACTTTTCTGAGCAGCTGGAAACTCCTTACACATTCCCAAGGCATGGGACAGGTCCCCTTCAGTCTCTAAACTAGGATCCCTAGCACTAGCATCAGGGCACTCAGAATCACTGTCATCCCTAACCCTCTGACAATGGGTCACCCCTTCTTCTTCAGAGCAACCCTCCGTAGCTGGGTGGTTAATTGCTACTGGGGAAATTTCTACCCCCTTTACATTAGTCTCCATATCAGGAGACATATGCTTGGGAACCAGCCTCCCAGTGGTTTCCACAATGGCTTACCAGGGGGTCCTAGGAACTACACTTTCCTGCGTGGCCACAGGTAAACTGCACACACCATCCCCTGTTTGAGATTGTTGCCAATGATGACATCAACTGCTAAAGTTTTGGCTACATCCACATGTTGCACAGTTCCCCTGTTTCACCCCAGTCTAGGAGAACACTAGAGAGTGGCAATGTTGTCTCCTTCCCAGTGAACCCTCATACAGTTACAAATTTATTGGGTATAAACTGACCAGGCTCTACCAGATCCCCTTTTACCAGCATCAGGGATGCCCCTGTGTCTCTTAACCCTTGTGGCTGTACACCATTCACAGTGACTGGGTGCATGTGCTCCCTCATGTTCTCAGGCATGCTTCCAGGGACACACAAACAGCCCCTTCTTTCCTAGCCCCATTTTGTGTATTGCTCATTCTTTTGGGACACTGTCTGGCAATATGCCCAGTTTCTTTACAAACCCAACATTAACCTGGGGCTAACTGGTTTTGGTGGAGGCAGTGAGGGTTTTAGCTGCACTGAAGGTGTGCTTTTCCCTTTCTGGGCTGCTACAACTGCCCCATTCACTCTCAAAGCAGTGCTGTTCTTGGCACAGCGGTCTGAGAGTTCAGCAGCCTGTTGCACTGTTTTGGGATCTCGGTCCTCCAGCCAGGTTTTCAGCTCTGCTGGGCATGCCCCAAAACACTGCTCTAACAATATAGCATTTTCAATTTTATCTACAGAGTTTGCTTCAATTCCTTCCCACCAATGTTTTAAACACTGATGTTGTTTCTTGGCTAGCTCCTCATAGCTCATGTCAGGGCTTCTCCTAAGCTTACGGAATTAGCTCTGTATGCTTCTGCAGTTAAATCAAACTTTTTTAAAAGTGCAACTTTAAGTTTGCTGTAATCATTACTGTCCTCATTGTACATTTGACCCCAATGCATCCCGAGCTTTCCCAGCAAGTATCGGGGATAGCTGGAAGCTTCAGGACCCTCTAGGAATATTTGCCTGAATACAAACTTTTTCAAAGGAATTTACAAAGGCATCCATACCCTTCCCCTCTTTAAATTCAGCTATCAATTTGGAATTTAATTTGTAACCCAGTCCTGTAGTTCCAGTTAAACCCAAGCCACTTACCTGCTCTGGTGCTGGTGGTTGGAGTCATAGCTTCTCCAGTTTATGTTGCCTCTGGCGCTCACACTCCTCTCGGTCTGCCTCTCGCTGTTCATGGTCTGCTTCTCACCATTCTCACTCCCTGTTCTCCTCTGCAGTTTCCTGCTCTCACTTCTCTTCTCTCTGGAACTCCAGGTCCATTCTGTGCAACTCAATCTGCAGCCTGATTGCTTCTGGCTCCAGAATGCTGATAATCTTCCCCTACTGCTCTGGTCCTAGTCTTGCACTGGCCTGCTGTCCTACCCACTGGATCTAGACACTGTTCTGGCCACTAGCCCCTCCAAGCCCAAGGTTTGGCCTTTTACAGCCACGGACTGTGACACAACACTCTGGCCATCAGCAGCCAACAGAGCATCCATGACGTTCTGCTTGGTGGCTCTCCCTTCGTGCAGGATTCCTCTCTCCTTACACAACAGCTTCAGGTAGTCTGCAGTGTGCTCACTGTAGTTGGAAGCCATCTCCTTCCCTAACTATGGCTACTCTAACTTGCACTTTGAAAAAAATTAAACAGGTAGGAACTTGACTGTAAGCAAAATGATATAGTTCTGTTTACTCTTTTAAAAATAAATTACTGCCTTATTTTGCAAGTGAGTTGTACAGTATTAATCTGACACACTGAACAGTTAAAGCTTGTGTTACCAATTTTTTTAACACCACTGCCAACCAAATCTGTCACAAACACACTCAGCAGGTCAAGCCCACTGCTCCCACAGTGCCAACCTCAGAGTTCAATAGTGTGAACAGGTAACAGACAGGGTAACCCTCCTGTCTGCTTTTGGGTCTGAATCACCTTTAGTCTCAAGTTCTGGGGGGGGATTCAAACTGTGAACCTTATGCTAGCATACCCAATGTACTGGCTCAGATACATACCCTCTTCGGGGATTGTGGTACAATCTTTCACCAGGGGCACCAAGCCAGGCTTCCAAAATCAACCCTTTTAACTCTGTAAGAGACCTTAGGTATATTCTTACCTTTCCCAGTTTAGTAACACCATCAAGCTGTTGAACAGTTTCGTCAGACTTAACCATCTATACGTCACATGCAAAAAGGAAAAAAAAAGCTGGCAGACACCCAGGCAGTCTTTCAAATAAAAGATTCTTTACTAAAAGATGATAAAAATATGAATGTAAACACAGAACACTATATCAAAGAGCATTACAATCACATAAAAGAAAAAAAAACAAGTAAAACTACAGAACAAACTCCTACCAACATACAGTTACATCTTTTCTACCTAATGTATTACCTCTGTAAGTGCTTAAGTTAGTTTCTCTCAGAGTCCCAAAATAATATGTCATATTTCCCCAGTTACAAGGATACATTTCAACTCCATCTCCCCACCCCCTTGGTGAGTCATCTAGCGCCTTCTTTTTAGAATTAAAAAAATACAAACATGATGTCCTATTAGGAGGTATATTAAACAATATGACATCAGCAAAAACTCATTACCCAAATTATGAGTCTTGGATCAGCCAGTTCCTTTGAGAACTTACAACCCTGCAGTCCCACACCCAGGTGTGAGATAGCTGACAGGAATCAGCTTAATGATGTCCTGTTTCTAAGTCATAAAGTCACATTTAGTTTGCACTTCAAAAAGCCTAGGCATGTCATAAAAAGGTAATAAAATGCAATTTCTCTAGGAAGTTAATTACATTACAGAGATCTCCTGGTCAGTTTCATATCCTGTAGCTTCACTGAAACCTGGGGGGTGGGACCCATGGAAGCCCAGGTTGTCTTATGTGACACAATCACATACAGTAACCCCTTGCTATAGCGAACCCAGCTATAGCGAAATCCCAGTTATAATGAATGCCCCTCGTGGCTCCCGATGTGGCTCCTGATAATGGAATTCCTATTTGCGTCTAACCACCCACTGTATACTTCCACACTGTGAGCTGCTATTGTAATTTCTTTATTATGCAAAACAATACACTGTGTAAGTACTGAGCAAATAACTGAAGATTTGTAGCTACGGTCTTTGAGTCGGGTGGGTGGGTCCATTTGCAGAGTGTGTGTACTATGCGTCAGTTGTCCCCGAAACCAGAAGGAGCAGCAAGAGAGGTCTGGAAATGGGAGCGGGTATTTTTATTTTGTTTTTACCATTGCCTTGTACATGTGGTCTGTGCTTCGATGTGATTTTAAGTGCGTGCGGGGGGTTGCCGAGATTCAGGTTCTTCAGAGCAGTGCCATGGTTTCAGATGTGGGGCTGCAGTTTGCGAGTGAAGAAGCGGGCGGCATTTTACATTAGTCTGTAGTGGACGCCATATTTCCCATTAGACAGTCAGTTTCTTGTCAATTTCTTAATTAGTCAGCTACCAAATGCTGTCAAAAATGCAGAGATCCCCTGCCCATGAAGCGCAGCCCCCAATGATGCAGACTGGAGTCAATGAGTTCCCGCTTCACAACCTTTTTGACAGCAGTGCATTGACAGTTTTGTGAAAATGACCAAGGGGCTCGTTCTGCAGTTTGACAATTTCCCCCATAAGTGTTTGATCACCTGGAGATTTGTCCATCACATCAAATGGGGTCATAGTGGTTGAAAAGGTAACAATACAGTAATAGTATTTCAGATGTGGGTCTGCAGTTTGCGAGTGAAGGAGCAGGTGGTGTTTTACATTAGTCTGTAGTGGATGTCATATTTCAAAACAGATACTAAATAAAACCAAACAAAACTACAGGTCTCTCTCTTCACTTTACTGTACAGTATAGAATAGTGTGTGGGTGTCATACTGTACACTATATGCTGGCTGATAGTAATGGTTTCTAGTATTTTTAGCATCCCTTATTATAACGAATGGGGAGCTATAACGAATGCAGGTTATGGCTCCCAAACCATTCGTTATAGCAAGGGGTTACTGTACTATATTTTTATATTACAAATATCATTCAATAATCATAACCAGCAGGCCAAGCATCACAACTTACACCTCGTTTTTGCCCCCTCCTGCCAATGCTTTAAAAAGTGCCATTGCTTTGTGGCTTGTTCTTCAAAGCTCATGTCAGGGCTTTTCTGGAGTTTACAGAATTTAACCCTGTATTTAAACTAGCAAATGGGGAAAGGGGTGCAGCACCCCATACGTCGAATGGGAAGAACACCCTTCCCCCCTCAGCTAGTGGTCAAACAGGGATTCAGCATGTTTGCAGTTCATTTGCATCATGAGGTAAGAAAAAAGGTTTGTCTCCCCATACGACATACAGGGGTAATGCCAAACCTCACCCAACAACTAACACACCAAAATCTGGCCAATGGAAAATCATGTACACAAATGCTCACAGCCTGGGAAATAAGATCCCAGACCTGCAGGCAATAATGTCAGAGGCTAAACTGGACATAGTAGCAATTAGTGAGACGGTTTACCAGTAACCACACTTAGGAGACTTCAATACCTGGCTATGTATTGTTCAGAAGAGACCAAGGTGCAAAAGGGGGAGTGGCCCTGTATGTCAATGAAAATATCAAAGCTACAGAAATTCAGAATACACATAAGGAGCCAGAAGAACTGTGGGTCACCTGAAACAGGAAATGGGACAGCCATAAGAATTGGGGTTGTCATGCTGCCCCAAGACCAGGGGGACATAGACACATTACTGTTAGAAGATATACAAAACATGACAGCTAAAGGGAGGTTCTGATAATGGGAGACTCAACATGCCGGATACAGATTGATCAATACCAGCAGGAACATCTGCCAGAACTAGACACATAGTCGATTCCTGCAGGAGGGCCTCAAACAACTGGTACAGCAACCCACAAGAGACAGGGCTATCCTAGATCTGAGTACTGACTAACAAGGAAGGGATCACAGATCTCTCAGGTAGAAAGGTCACCTGAGGCCAGTGACCATCACATGGTATGGTTCAATTTGGTTACTACATCTAAATCATCCCATTCCAAGGCAAAAATATGGGACTTCAGAGGAGCTGACTTTGATAAGATGGCCAACAGAGTTAAGCTAGCCCTGGCAAAAAGAAACACAGGTGAGGGGGTACAGGCAAAGTGGGCAAGCATTAAGGATGCAATGAAGCAACATCCCATTGTGTTAGACAGCAAAGGAAGTGCAAAAGAAGAAGGAAACCACTTTGGTTCTCAAATACAGTAGCAGAAAAGGTCAGAGCCAAAAGGCTGGCCTTCAGGAAATATAAGGGAACACAACGGGATGAAGATAGGGAGGAATACCAAACTTCCCTAAGGGAAGCAGGGAACGCAGTAAGGCAGACAAAGTCCCAAGCTGAGGAAACACTAGCACGAACAGTAAAAGAAGGTGACAAGACTTTCTATAGATACATTAGTAAAAGGAGAAAGTCCAGAGGGGGTATTGCTAAGCTTAATGGAGAAAAGGGAGCATGTGAGGAGGAGGACCCTGTAAAGGCATCTATCCTAAATAGATACTTTTGCTCAGTATTTACTGAAGAGAAGGTAGGGCAGGGCCCACAGCTTAGCATCATGGACACAGGGGAGGAGGTGAGCACTACTCCCTTCACAAAAAAAGGGTCCAACAAGAGCTTGCTAAGCTCAGGGTGGATAAGGTAATGGGACCTGATGGCATACATCCCAGGGTACTTAAGGAGCTAAGGTGGAACTAGCAGAGCCATTAGCAGAACTGTTTAGTGAGTCTCTGAGCACAGGAGAGGTCCCAGAAGACTGGAGAATCATGTGATCCCGCTCCACAAGAGTGGTAGCAGGGAGGAGGCGGGAACTACAGACCAGTCAGTCTTACCTCAGTAGTGGGCAAGATTATGGAGGCACTCCCTTAGGAAAGGATAGTGCAACACCTGGAATCCATAGGGCACAGGATCCAAGACAGCATGGGTTTACAAAGAAGGTCCTGTCAAACTAATCTCATAGATTTCTTTGACTGGGTAACCAGAGTGGTGGACCAAGGGGAGCAGTTGATGTCACCTACCTTGACTTCAGCAAAGCTTTTGACACTGTTCCACATAGAAGATTGATAAATAAGCTGGGTAGGCTCGGGGTGGGTCAGAAGTTGGTCAGCTGGGTGGCAAACTGGTTGACGGGCAGAAAACAGAGACTGGTGGTAAATGGTATACAGTCAGAAGAGATGCAAGTCACAAGTGGGTACCTCAGGGATCAGTTCTGGGGCCAGTCCTCTTCAACATCTTCATTAGTGACCTTGCAGATGGACTAGAGGAGTGCAGCTTGTTGTTTGCAGATGACACCAAGATCTGCAACAGAGTAGATGATCCAGATGGGTGGGCAGAATGAGAAGAGATCTGGATAAACTAGCAAAATGGTCAGAAGAGTGGCAACGGGATTTAATGCAAGAAGTGCAAAATCATGCACATAGGGAAGAGAAACCCTGAAGCCACCTATAGGCTGGGAGGAGTTGCTAGCAGTCACAAAGAAAGAGACTTGGGCATCATCATCACTGATGACCTGAAATCATCCAAGCAGACCTCTAAAGCAGTAGGTAAGGCTGGGGGGTGTTAGGGTGTATTAGTAGGGGTATCACAAGTTGTAAGAGAGGTAATAATCCTCTTTGCAAGACACTAGTTGGGCCCCATCTGGAGTACTGCGTGCAGTATTGGAGGCTACACCTTCACAAGGACATTAACCAAATTGAGGCAGTCCAGAAGAGGCAACCAAAATGGCGCAGGGACTGCATCAGAAGACATATGAAGACAGATTAACAGAGCTCAATATGTATACCTTGAGCAAAGGAGGAGAGAGAGTGATATGATCGAGGCATTCAAACACCTTAAGGGCATTAACAAGGTGAAAGAGTCTAACATGTTTAAATATAAGAAAAATAGCAGGACAAGAGGACACAGCATGAGATTAGAGGGGGCCGATTAGGGGGAATGTGAAATTCTTTACAGAAAGGGTGGTGGATGCATGGAATGGCTTACCACAAGAAGTGGTGGCTATGAATACAGTGCAGGGCTTCAAACAGGCATGGGATAAGCATAAGGGAGCAGTACAAATGACTAAGAATAGATAGGCCACTGACAGAGCAAAGGCCGATGGCACATTTATAAGGTAGAAAAAGAAATGGGCAGACTGGATGGGCCTTGCGGTCCTTATCTGCCGTCAACTTCTATGTTTCTATGTTTCTAGTCCTCAGGAGTCAGTTCATACTTTTTAAGCAAAGCAGTTTTAAGTTTCTCATAGTCTCTGCTGTTCTCATTATCAGTTTGTCCTAGTGCCTCAAGCCCTTTACCAGTAAGTAGCAGGGATAGCTGGAAGTTGCAGAACTTCCTGGGTATTTTGGCCTGGATACAGACCTTTTCAAACTAATTCAAAAATGCATAACATATCCTCCCCCCTTTAATTTCAGCTATTAATTTGGAGTTTAATTTACACCCCAGCAATGGAGTTTCAGGTTCACCCATGCCACTTACCTCCTCTGGCACTGGTCGTTGGAGTCTTAGCTTCTCCAGTTCAAATTTTCTCTGATGCTGTTTTTCCTGCATCTCCAGTTCAAACCTCTTCTGCTCTCTTTCTTGCTAGGTTTCAAACTTTCTCTGCTCCACCTCCAAATTCCACAGCTTAGATTGCAGCCTTATCCCTTCCAGCTCCAACTCTGTGGTGACTTTGCCCTGGCGCTGTGGCTCTGGGTTTACTCTGGTCACACTGCCCTCCTTCTTGGGACTGGACACTGCAACATCCCTTGGCACCCCCACATCTATGGTCTGGTCCTTCTCAGTCTCCAACTGTGACTCAGGATCCTGGGCAGTCACTTGCTCATCGATTGCCACAACAGCCTCCATGAGGTTCTTTTTACTTCGCCCCTCACAATGGACCCTCTTTCTTGGCACAGCTGCTTCAACTTTTCTACAGTGTAGTTACTGTACTTGGAAGTCATCTTTCTTCCCTACACTACAACTATTCTGTCTTCTACTTGCAGCAAAAAAAAAACAGGGTGGGAACTATATCTTGTAACCAATTTGCTCTTTTCCAAATTTCTGCACTTTTTGAGTGATTGTTCAAACAGTTCACCAATCACACTGCTGCTCACCAAATTTGTCACCAGCCAACTCCCATGGGGCAAGATTTCTCTCTGCCTCACAGCAAATCCCTCCAGTGATGGGGAGCGGGCAGGGATACCCTTTATCTGTCCTTCTAGCATGCTCATTGTTTCACAACTGAATGTGTTCCAGAGAAGCCCAGGGAACCCTCTCTTCATTAGAGGGGATACAAATACAGTCTTGAGTCTGTGTTCCTGGGGTAGAAGATTTTCAGCCACTACACCACAAACCTGAAAACCACAGGCATTTATATGCATTGGAGGCCCTATACACTTTATTATGTGTCTTTCCCCAGAAGTGCAGTTCAACACCCCACAGGCTCCTCTTGAGACCATTCGTATTTCCTCCCCTCCTTTCATCACAAAGTCCCTAGTGGTACTTCACTTTTGGTAGTATTTAGCTTTAAAACAGTCACACAGGCATGGTAACATTTGAACAACTTTTATCAATACAGCACACACACAAATGACATAGGCAGAATTATTTTAAAAATAAGCCAAAGGCTTTTCTAATTAAATTAATAAGAAAACAGTAAATAACATCAACAAATAATTTTAGACGTTGGTTACAGGATAATGAAAATAAAATGGAAAGTATACATAAAAATCTACACATTAAAACTCTGAGATTAAAGTTCTACCTTGAGTCCTTAGTTGTTGAAGTTTGAAAGGGCAAAGTGTCCTTAGAAGTGTGGTAGTTGAAGTTTTGGCTCTGGTGATCCAGGAAAATGTTCTTGAAAAGAAAATTGTCTCTGCTCTCTCATCAACCAAGTAGAGAGGGTCCCAAATACAACAATGGCAAAAGGCTTCAAGCAAAAATGCAAAGGTTAAAAAGGCAGATACCCCTCTGCATCCTTGTTTTAAAGGGGTTTAAAAGGGCAGGTCCAGTGGATTGTGGCTGGCCCAACAACTGGCTAGCATTCTGTTTCTATGGTTACCCAACCAATTACAGTTTTTTATTTTATTATAATATCACAAATATGAGGTACTGAATATAAGAAAAAAGGCTCAAAGGCCAGGCAGCTTAAACCAGATTTCTGGGGGAACATTCCAGCCTCCCTGTTAGGAGATAGCTGTAGTTAAACTGCACTCAATACAGTCATTACTTAAATGGTAGCCCATTCAGTTGATAATAAGCATAAATCATGGTAGCCTAGCAGATACAATAGGAAGCCAGACATTCTGTCTCCTAGGGATGCTGTGGTCTATTCAAACACACATGGACCTGCCTGCATGCCAGGTCTGCTCAATTATTTCTTTTGTCTCCTTTTAAACAATTTAATTAACTCTAGCCCTGGCTAGTAGTAAACAGTTTTCCTGCCCAGTAATAAGAAACTCACTTCATTCTACAGGGCCCATGTACTCATACCCATGATCCGTTGCACTTACACTGGCCACTATGGGCTTCCCTGATGCAATATAGAGATAACATTGTATAAATAATTACACAAAACAATAAGCTATGGCTTTATCTCACCATACCTACATCTTAAAGAGGACATTAACCTGCTGGAGATAGTCCAGAGCAGGGCAATAAAGATGATCATGGGTCAGCAGGGTAAAACATATGAGGAGAGGTTGGGGGCATGAACATGTACTCCCTGGAGGAGAGGAGGGAGAAACAGGACATACTAGAGACCTTCAGGTACTTGAAAGGGATAAATAGGGCTGAAAAGGAGGGTCTTCTTAAGCTAAGTGGTAGCCAAAACACAAGGGGCACATTCTTAAGTTGTGGAGGGAGGTTTAGGAAGGAGGTTAGGAAGCACTCTTCACAGAGAGAGTGGTGGATAGTTTTAATGCACTGCTGGAAGAGGTGGTCTCGTTGAAGACAGTGGGCAGCTTCAAGAGAGGCTGGGATAGACATAAGGAGGAAAGTAGGGGTCATGGGCAGGGAGGGGAGGATGGAAAGGAGGGGAGGATTGGAGGGGGGCAGTGTCAGTAGCTTAAACTGTGTGTAACCCCCAGTCGGCGCTAAACTGAGAAGGCTACTACCCCTGCCTGTGTGGCTAGTGAACAGGTTGAGGGGCCTGGGTCCTATGACGTGGTGCCTCCATTTTTATAAACTGAAAATTTGGGGAGAAAGGTGTCACTCGGCATGGTGACTAGGTTTAACTACTCTGCACAGGGGCACCCAAAGTAATCCAGAGACTAGAAGCAATAACATAATGTCCAATACCAGGAAATGGGATTCTAAAGTGTGGCTTTATTCAACAACACTGAATGAAAAGCATAGATGGACCCCCACGGGGCTACACTCCCTGTAATGCAGATAAGGTGATGACACAGACACAATCTATTTTTGGATCCTAAACTTCCATATGTCATGGACTCTTTAACTAGTGGCACACTACCACCCTCTACTCCATCCCAACATCTGGGCACCCTCTTCAGGCACTGGCCAATACCTGACAGAAAGGTTACTGGTGTCTCAAAACAAATCCGTAGAGGTGAGCCCTATTATGCCAGGTGGGGGGTCTCCCACCTTTTGTTCCATAGACCCATACCCAGCCATTCCTTTGTTTACACACACACATCCTTGGCTACTGTAGTGCAGACTGTACATGGCTTTGTAATGCAGTAACTGTCTTTCTCTGAAAACCCCCCACATACAACAGTCATTACATTTCACTGTTCCATAAGCCTCTTCCATGGCTACTATAGTGCAGACTGTACATGGCTTTGTAATACAGAAACTGTCTTTCCCTTGAAGATGCCCCCACATACAACAGTCATTACATCTCACTGTTCCATAAGCCCTGGACTTGGCATCCTGACTGACCCATAGCCCCAGAGACTTATTTACTCACTGTTTTGGTGAATGACACTGACTTTTTGTCAAAGCTTCATCACCCTCATTGTTGCAGATGTCCAAAAACTCTGAAGGAATCTCTATTCCACAAAAATTGTAGTGCACCAGCACTCTTCATCAGGCAGCTTCTTCCTTTTCCCAGGCCAGGGGGTTGCTCCTGGGAGTCAGTTTCTTGTGCCTCTCTTATGGTGGAAGCACACACCCTAAGGTAGCTCTGTGTCAGAGCTGAGGGCAGGGGGTCCTGCCCCTGCAGGGCACCCCCTCCCTCCTTCCCTTCACTACAGGATCTACATCCTTCCCTCTCTTGAGCCTACTTCAGAACTGACTTTGAAATTCCCCAACTATTTACCTAACTCCCAACTGCAACATTCCATTGTGGCTTATGCTGCTGCAGAATTTTAAATGATGTCATAGCCCCAGCTCAACAGAGACTGAAAACAGAGCAAGACAGAGTGAAATCTATTTAACTAGAGTTTCACTAGCTGCCTGTCCCTGCCTGCCACTAGATCTAACTAGGGTTCTAGTAACAGGGGGGTTACATGTGGACCCTACAATATGAACAGACTAGACAGACTAAATGGCTTCTTTGAATGTTTATATATCTGTTCGTATTCACTGAATACAAGTTTTGCATCAGCTCATGTTTTATACAGAATCCATACTGGGTCATTAAATCCAAGATGTTCTTTTGTAAGTGTTTGACAATTTTGTTTCTTTTGATTTTCTCTATCAGCTACCCCAGTATTGACGTCAACCTTAATTGCCTATAGTATCCTGATTCTGCCCTTAAGATTTTTATAAATATTGGTACCAAAAGGGCCACTATCCAGTTATGAGGCACATACGCAGTTCTTGACGCACTGGGTATAATTGCGCTCTGGCTTACTGGGGATCACTGCTGCTGTGTCACAGTAGTAATATTAAACTACTGGAAAAGGGAAAATAACCCAAAACCTCTGTAAATTTCTTTGCTGTTATTTATTTAGATATTGAAGAAGTTTTTCCAGGTAAGCACACAGAGATACACAGAATATTTCTTTTACAGATGCCATGGGGGGGGGCAAGAGATACTAAGCAACAATATGCAATGGCCATGTAGGTATACCTTAACAGTAAATGCATAATAATCATTATTGGAAATGGAATAAATTCATTGGGGAAGCCCACCACCTTTGATGTATGATCAAACTTTTCTGACATGGATCTAGGGACTCATTTCATCATTATTATTTGTGACATTTTTACACTTTATTTAGCAGCCTTTATGCATTTTGAAGGGCCCTTTTTACAAAGGAGCAGTCCTTTCCTACATTGCTCCTGGAACTGAGTCAGATGTTAAATTTCACACACGGAACTCAGTTCTATCATGTTCTTCTCATTTCCACCATTAGTAATACAAATGAATAGGAAAGCAAAGGTGGTAGCCACAATTCAGTATTATACCGCATTTTACAATAGTTGGTAACAATGCTCAAAAGTGAAAAGAATTCAATATGTAAATCAATAACAAATAGAGATATCCACAATAGTGATAACAGGATGGGAACGTTAACTGGAGAATGGTCAGATGCAGTTACAGTATGATGCAAAAATGATATCAAGGGCTTGTTTTGCAAATGCAATGCCACTAGGTGGGCATCACCCTGAGGTAAAGTTATTATCTAACTGTGGGAGCCTATGCTAGAAAGTGAGTGGACTAAAATTTATTTTACACCTGGGGAAGAGAAACAGGGTTCCAGAATAGGAACATAGGTGGTGCATTGATTCTGGAATAAGAGTAACTAGACTGTTTGGGTAAGTAGGAAGCATGTTAAATCAGCATTTAGAATTTAAATATATGCAGTATTCTAGCAAAAAACTATGTTAATGCAGACATTAGAGTTGAAGAACACAAAGCACACAAAGAAGGGAAATGAAAAACATTATGGATTTAGGTCTCTAAAGTATTGGCGAATCAGTGGTGGGGTCTTACTTGAGGTTGTCACCCCCTCCACTCAGCCCATAGTCTCCTGTCCATAGCACAAGATAAAGCTCCAACCTCATGCTCCATAGTGATACAGTATGGCCAACTTAATTTATCATAGCTTTCTTCATGCAAGGCCCTATGGGCCCTGCTTGAAGATATCACATTTGACCTCATCTGATCAGGGAAGGGGGTGGGCATTAGGATTGACAACCCCAAGTGAGACCCCACCACTTATTCACCAATAGTCTGGAGACTCAAATCTATAATGTTTTTCATTTTCCTTCTTCGTACTCTTGCGTTCTATAACCCTAATGTCTGCATTAACATAGTTTTTCTTCAAAGAATTTTCCTTCTTTTTCTGATAGTGGAATTGTTTCCTCATTTGCACAGGTCCCTTTGGGACCTGCACAAAATGAGATAAATACAATATTGGGGATAGTCCTGACCCAGTACGTGGGCCCAGCAGGCCCCAGCACACATGTTAATACCTTGTGGGTGAGGTTCCCTGACACACTTCAGGGTGTGGTGTCTGTGCTGAAATACTGCTCCATCTCTACCCAGGCTGGAGCTGCTGCTCCATGCTGCAGCACCTTCCCCATCAGCCTTGTCCTATTACGCTGCTCAGTGTGTTCACATCTGAACTCAGTTCAATGACAGGGAAAGGCAGCGTGTTCCCCAGAGGTGCAACTGACATCCCTGAAAACAACGTTACTTAATAAATTCTTTGTTTTTAATATTTTGACCCAAACTTTCAACAAAGTCTTCTTATGACCCCATCTTATAAACCCCATAGGTTCAGTACTGTTGGGGGGAGGAGGTGTTTGTAAATGCTGACATGGGGATTGCCCCCCTGATGCTGGCACTATTGCTAAAACAACAGGCTGCACGGGGGGGGCATCTGACACTGGGGGTGGGCATCCAGATGTCAGATTATACCAAATAAATAAATAAAAAAATAACTAAATAATAAATAAATACAGTGCCACCAGTGACCGGGACCCCCAGTGCCCCAGTGTGCAGATAAAAGTTCATTCAAGCACAGTGACAGTAGCCCTGTGCCTGACCTACAGGTCATGACACAGCAGAGGTTGCACTATATGGCGCAGCTGTTATTTGTTAGTAAACAACAACTGAGTCATATAGTGCAACCAGCTGGTTGTAGAAACACCAGTAAAATGAAAGGATAAATGGGAACAGCAATCAGAGGGTAGGGGTGCCACTAGACACCAGGGAAAAGGGAATAAAACCGGGGACAGCAATAGAAGGGCGGGGGGACACTAGACACCAGGGAAAACATAAAAAAGTGTGTCCTATCATATATTGTGGTGTTCTGCTATATGAAACCCCACATTATATGATACAGCACGCATAACACAATCCGAGAACAGGACATAAGTGGAGGGTGATAGGGTGGGGAGAGGGACCACTAGCCACCAGGGAAAACTGCATTACATATTGGGCAAGTGATTGGGTGGGGAGAGGGACCACTACCCGCTAGGGAAAAGGTTCTTACATCTCAGGGTTGCTTTTTCCATTGTGTGTGTTGTGTCATATACTGTGGTGTTGTGATATATGACACCTCAGCATATGATATGACACACATAATGAAAGACGACAAGAAGACATCATGCTTTTGCAAAAATTCAGCTATCTAGAGAAGGTTGATTTTTTGAATTGCGCATGCTCACAAATGTAACATTTGCTTATAAAAAAACACTTAATATTTGGGCCTATAAACAACAAAAACACATGCCTTGGACCAACCTCTACCAAATCTGAAAGTTTCAGGTTTCAAAGCCACCTATTTTTTCAGTTATCAGATGGCAAAAAAAGTCTTACAACTTTCAAAAAACTGTGGGCAGGATTCACAAAAGGGATGTGCTGGCACATCCCCGACTTGCGTCCATTTGTGCTTCTGTAAGTGCACTGGTGCGCCGTTACATTACAGATTTGCTGTACACCACCCATAATGTTATGCGGTGCATCTGGAGGGGTTGTGCATGGGGCGTCCCCATGCATATGGGGCGCAGCCCTATTCACAACCCACTTTGGAGGCGCATCTCTGGAGCAAGTCCAGAGATGCAGCTCTAAAAGCTAAGTCTACAACAAAAAGACTTAAGTGAGTGTCTGCCCACAGGCAGGCTGCCGTACTGCAGACAGCAGCATGGCAGCCTGCCTACCCTGGCAGTCCAGCATTCCTTCCCCCTGCCCATAGCCTCATAGCTACTGAACTACTGTCACTGTAGCACAGGTGGTATGGTGGACTTTCTCCAACCCATATTCCCATAAATGCAGTACAGCATAAGAAGAAGCCATGGTAGTCCAGTGGTACACCCCACCCTGCCTGTATCCCTGTATCATGAAGTATAGCACCAGGCATCCCAGGTAGTCAAGCCCCCCCTTCCCTGTCTGTATCCCTGTAATGTCATAAAACAAAGCAGTCAGCCCTGGTATGCTATTGGAACCCCCAACCCTGCCTGACTCGATCACATTGACAATCTAATACCAAAGGTATCCCTGTTGGTCCAGTGGACCCCCACCCTCAGGCACCCCACCCACCCCACCCTCCTGTCCCAGCATGTGCTGAATGTCGGCAAACAGCGCAACCCACCCCACACCACCACAGCTACCCACCAACAGAGCTGTCTGTGAAAGACAGTATAATGTACTACTGTATGCCCTTTGGTAGTCCGTGTTGACCAATGGGCTTGCAGTGTGTACTATAGCTGTCATTCACAACTTTGTGACTGAGGTCATTCACAAAGTTGTGAATGACAGCTTACAATACTCACTACAAGCCCATTGGTCAAAATGGTCTACCAATGGGCATACAGTAGTACAGTATGCTGTCATTCACAGAGAGCTCTGTTGGCAGGCAGCCGTGGCAGTGTGCGGGTGGGTTGCACTGCTCGCTGACATTTTACACATGCTGGGACAGTGGGAGTGGGGTGGGGTGGGGGTGCCTAAGTGATTGGGAGTCCACTGGACAACCAGGGATACCTTTGGTATCAGATTGTCTATGTGGTCGAGTCAGGGCAGGTGAGGAGGTTGAGAGGAGAGTCGCTGCATGCTGATCAGCTGAGGAGTAGCTGGTAGAGCAGGAGCTGCACAATGCTTAATTTTTTCCAGAAAAGGTATGCCATCCTAGCCTTTCCATACCTGAGTGTGCAGCCTTCCCAGGCCATCTTGCGCAGCTCCTTTTTTGGTTTCCCTTCTGCTGTCTTTCTTTTGTCCCATTTACAGCCTGGAGTTTCATGGAGGGATTAGCCAAGCTGTGGAAGAGACTCAAGAAAAGCGCTGCAGAGCATTCTACTGCAGGGGTAGCAGCCATAAATTACGAGTGAACTTTGTTACAACTTCTTTCTGATCTTACAAGCTGAGAGGAAGATTTTGGTTGAGACACTGAGTCTGTATGAAAAGAACAAACATAATCCTTTTTTTTTTTGGAAAACTGGACTCTGTATTTTAGCGAAGTATTTATTGATTATGTTAAAATTGCTCCATTTTTAACTTTAAAAGTTAGACTCTGTAATTTACGGATGTTGTCAAGTTTCTCTGGGGGTGTTTTTTGTGTATTAATATGTGTTAATATTGTTGGTTATCTCTTAGTTTCTTTTTACTTAGCTTAGATAGCTAAATTTAAAAAAATACTTTTTTTTCATTTTAATTTTCGTGCTTCTGGGAGTCAGGTGACTTATCATTTTGTATTAATAGAGCATGTGTGGCATTCTTGGTCAGATTGCTGGCCTGCATTATATCATATTACCAAGTGGAACTGAGCTGTAGCAGCAGAGAGAAGCGTATTGCTGACTTGTGCGGGTTCTGCTTTTACAACAACCTGATTTCACTGTTAGAGACCTGTTGGACACCTGGAATTTACTCAGTCTGCTACTGCAACTTATAGTATAGAACTGTGCATATACCTAAAGGGAAAACATGAGCTGCGAGTGAAAGCAGAAAGCACATACTACTGTATGTAAGTGTTTGAGCGTTTAAGCGCTTAAATTCACATGTTGAATAGTGTATAGTGAACAGCAGTTTACGTAGTAATATTTAGATTTAGGTCTCCTCATTAGTTCTTGGTAGCAGTTATTCTTTAGTGTGTTTAATTACTTTTGAACTAATGAAAGAGTAACTCATCACATCTGATAAAATATACTTACTGTTTTGTGTGTTTTCCAACTAGTTTAAGATTTGAATCCATGTTAAAGTCACGAATAAAAAAAACAGAATATAAGGAGAATAAATATTGCAATTCAGACATCTTACTTGAACTTCTTTGGGCTAATTGAACTAGCTACATCAATAACTCTTCCCTCCTGATTTATGCTACAGTAAAGAGTATCAACTATTAAAGACGTGCAACGTATGAATACCATGGACAATTAATTACATGAACTGGTATAATTTCTGTATGGCGATTTTGAGATGTGTGTGCCTGAGAAATTTGAATTAGAATTGATGGTCAGTGGTTAATCAGTAAATCAGACAGCAGTGAGAAGCGGAAAATTTCATCATAGCTCATCTTCAGCTCATCATCACAGCTCATCCTGAGCATTTTAGTTTAAATTGCCAATTAGGATTTAAGGTGCTTTACTACATGGGGGTTTGCAAACTGTTGATATTGGAGACCTGTTTTTTATTTTTATTTTGGGGAATATCTTTGTATATTTGGTTAAACGTTGTTTGTTATTACTGATGTGTGTAAGTGCTGTAAATTTGTTATGGTTAATACCAGGTTACAAAGAATGAATAATCCAAATCTTCCCCCTTTAATAAATGATTCACCTCCTGTAAATACACGACAGATAAAGCAGACAAAACAGACTAAAATCACAGACCACTTAAACAAAATTAAAGAGAGTGCTAATATTAGCAGAACCTTTACTCCTACAAGAAAATCATGTAATGCCACTGAACCATTGACATATAAGTCACAAAATAGATTCATACCCGAGTTATCACTAATTAAAGGGGTAGTGGAGGAAAATAGTAGTGGGCTTCATGAAACTGAATTAATTCATTCACTTTTAAGTGATGTAAGGGAAGTTAAGATAAATACATTTTAACTAGTCAAGAAATGGCTTCCTCAATTAGCCCCTAAAAAAAAACTCCAGAATTATGGAATAACGAACACTATCTAATAAAAGAGAAGACTGTGTTAGAGGAAGTCTCAAGGGATTTGCGAGGTATAATTACAGGTTTAAAACAGTTTAATGAGCAGAATGATTCAACAGAGCTATATAGGAAATGTCATAAAGAAGCTGTTTTGAAACCTGATGAAGACTTGAAGTATGATTATCAATCAAGCTACTTGAGTGACAAATTAATTGCTCTATCATCTCATCAACATACGGCTAATACATTGGTAATGGAACAAGTTTTATTAAGCAAAGACATAATTGAACAGTTAGAAATGATATAGTACAAATTAGAGGAATTTTAACTTAGTCAATGGAAGTCAAAGCAGGAGGAGAAAAGGAAAAATCCCACAGGAAGGCTATTGGGAGTAGACCTGATTTTGACAGCATATACATACTTGACAGCCCAACTATGAAAAAACAAAAAAAGGATGTAAAAGGGGTAGAAAGAGTAGTATTCAAGGGGAAAAGACCAAAAGTAAGAAAAAGAAGATAACTGCTATTAAAACAAACTCAGTAATGATTAACTCAACTATGGAAGAGCCTCAAACTCTAATTAGAGAACAATTTAAATCTAATCAAATGATAGTAAAGGGGAATCAGGAACCCTGTCCAAAACAAGATTTATAAGCTACTGCAGTAACTAGCGAGCCACCTATCCACTCTAAATTGACTACACATCTCCATCATTTGGAAAAAGAAATTGCACAGTTGAATTAAGATTTGGGGACTAGGAATGTAACTGTTGGAAATGAAGTAAATGATATACAAGACCTAGAGATTGAAGTCCCATCCACCTATGTCAATATAAAGGGTAATACATATCAAGAAAAAAGTGGTAGTTATGATAGAAAAGAAGAACAAATATCTAAATGTTACCCAGTAGAATCCACCAATTCTACACCATTAGTTAGGGTTCTGGCATCGAGCAGATGGGTACAACTAGAAGGTAGTCATGATAGAAAGGAAGAACAAGTAACAAAATGTAACCCAGTAGAAGCTACTAATTCTACACCATTAGTTAGGGTTTTGGCACCAAGTGGATGAAAACCAGACAAGGAAACTGGTAGAAAAATTAAAAATAGAGTTGGATATGGATATTGGCCCAGAGGAGATTCTGGAGGTAAAACATATGTGAGTTGATTTAGCATTGTTAATTGATATTTATTTTCATTCACCTAGAATGGCCAACTATGTTTGGCTTAATTTCAACCTGATTCAAAACTGGCTCATGGGCCACAAGCTGACCATCAACCTAAATAAGACCCAGGTCATGCTCTTTGGATCTAGATCCAAGACCTCATCCTGCCTAGCTCCCCTAAATATCCATGGATCCAATGGCTCCCTCCTGCATGCTCCTAGTGCTGTCAAGTGCCTGGGCGTTACATTTGACCCACAACTCGACCTCTCCCTACATATTCAGGACATTTGTAAGGCATCAAACAGAAAACTGGGACTGGCTTACAGAGCCAAAAGCTGTCTCACCCAGGATTCATGACTTGCTCTAGCTAGGGGGGGTCCTTCTTCCCACTCTCTGTTATGGCCTTGTTACCTTTGCCCCATCCCAAAATCTAATCTCACAAAATGGGACACTGCATATAACAACATGTGTCAATTTGCACTATCTGCTCCCCACCTCACACATCACTGTGAGCTTTATTCATGGCTGGAATGGCTCCCTCCGGATAAGCACCGAACATTTTTCATTGGCAATTTTATTGATAACATTGCCCGAACCTCCACCCCTTCTGCTCTCACAAATTGCCTTCTTCATGGAACCTCCTCCTACCACTTAAGATCCAGTGACTCACAGGCTGTACTGGTTCCAAAAACTTGCACCCTTGATGGTGATTGGGCTTTTGCTACTTATGCACCCAAAGTGTGGAACTCCCTTCCTGCCATCACCCGCTCTGCTACCTCACATCCTTGCTTTAAAGCCTCACTGTGGAGCTTCCTTAAGTTGGCTTCTGACTGTATCTGTGCGAACTAGACCCAGAGCTGAGGCTCTTTATTCTCAGCCCAACCTGCCAGGGGGGCATGATATCCTGTTTTATCGAATTGCACTTCCTCTGTTGCTGATCTTGAATCAACTAGCTGTGCTAATTATATCCCAAAGCACCGGGCCTATTCTCTGCCCTGATTTCCTCTTTGAGGGTTTACTTAATAAATTCCCTTCCCACTTTTCCCTATCTTTCTCCCTCCGCTCCCCTCTCCTCCTAAAACCTCCCTATCCCCTCCTCACCCCTAGGACTTATGGCTGAATACCTGATTGTAAGTTACTGATCATGCCTGCATATATGTTGTTATTTTATCTATCAATGTATCTGTCAATTGCTTGATGTTATTGTATGTACCTCTGGATCTGTAAAATGCTGATGCTATTGTTCCCTGTACTGTGTTATATCTGTTACATTTGTAACCTCCCGGGTCACTCCTGAAAATAGGCACTTGGCTGTCTAGTGTGCTTACCTGGTAAACAAAAGCAAATAAATAAATTAATTAATTAATGGTATTGCTCATAAGGAGAAAGAGATTATTTTTACTTTCCCCGATAGGCATTTATTTAACACACATGTCTCACAGTTTGATAATCCAGAACAAAACACTGTAGAGTTAATGCTCTTTGGTTTAAATGATTTATATAGGGAAACAAATAGAACATTAACTAGAGAGATATGTAGTCTATTAAGGAACTTTTTACAAGTCCGGCTAGGAAGGGATGTTATATTATCTGTTGGATGAGTAGGAAGGAGATCTCAAGTTAGCATTCTAGCTAAGAATAGTGGAATTGCTGAACAAATTCTAAAGAAAGTATCCATATTGGATGCTATGGGCCTGAACATAGTAGAGTCGAAAGTCTTGCATAGCCATAAAAGGAAATTAGATAGAAATCATAATGTAAAGCAAATTCCACTCATAAATACATTTCAGCTATTAGCTGGTTACTCAGACTGACAACCAGTGGCATTAGGAACTGTAACTCCTACAGAAATTACCTCAGAGTCTGAATCTATTTTAAATGTTAGTATTAGTGGTAATTACCAGTTTATTTCCTGGAATATTGCAGGTATTAGAGACAGAAAACAGGATGAAGATTGGCTTAAGTTTGTTACCACTTATGATGTGATCTGTTTGCAGGAAACATGGCATGGTATAAATGATCAAATTGATTTAAATGGTTTCCAACTTTTACATATGCCAGGTAAAAAGAATGCTAAATGGGGGCGGAATTCTGGTGGGATTGCCACATATATAAAATTAAAAAGTTTTATGTCTACTGAATGTATTGTGACTAGTGAGAATTTTATTGCTGTATTGTTAAAATGTGAGAGTCAGAGTTTATTAGTAATCAATGGGTATGTACCCCCAGAAAGGTCTCCAACGTATACTGTGACTATATGGGAGCAATTAGGCCACTTACTGACTGAACTTATAAGTACATTTTTGGAAGTAGATATTTTATTACTTGGTAATTTAAATTCACATATAGGCAAGTATGATGGATTGGGAGATAACCCCTATTATCAATGTGCAATATCCCCATATCATTGGGATAAAAGAGTAACTAAAGATATTTTTTTTTAATTTAATATATTTTATTGTTTTAAATAAGTCATAACACAATATAGCCAAACAGAGAATTAACAGCTCAACAAGATAACACAACAGTTAATAGTAAAAGGGGAAGAAATAAAGACAAAGAGACCAACAGTCCAATAAAATATAAATCCCAAGAAAATTAAATTTAACATTTTAACACCCCTCCCACCTTCCTTCTCCCCAACCCCCACGCTCTGGTGTATACGAATATCAATTCAGAGGGCTATACTAATGTGTAAAATGAAGAAGGTGAGAAATGGCGCATAAAAAGAGAGGTGACCATGTGAGGGGATATACCTCTCTTTTAAGGCGACATAAAAAAAGGAACAAAAGAGAGAAAATAATGAGGGAGATAGGCTTGTGACCCAACACATATACAGCCATCACTTCAGATAGAGGGCATATAACTTTCCCCATTTCTTCTTAAAGGAGGATTGACGGTGGTTCGCTTGTGCTATTAGGTGCTCAACACGAAGTGCAAAAGACATTTCGTGCAGCCACTCCATATATGAAATTGGGGCTTGGTCCTTCCAATGTCTGAGTACCATTTTTTTAACCGCCATTGAAATTAGGGCCAAGTGGTATCTTTTCTCCCTCAGTTGGATCTCGGAGTAATCACCGAAAATACAAATTTCTGGGGAGAAAAGACCTTGCAACCCCAGCACTGGATCCAGAGTTAGTTCTGTTTGTTTCCATAGAGGAGATACTGTGTTGCATGACCATAGGATATGCAACAGTGAGCCTTCCTCATTATTACACCTGGAACATGTAGCAGTGGATATACGCTTCATTTGTGCCAGTTTAATGGGGGTATAGTAGAGGTTATTTATAATGCAGTATTGTGTTATCCTGTACCGATCCTGAGTATGGTATGTATATAAGTCCCTCCATATACGTTGCCAATTAACATCTTTATTCAGGAAGAGACTTTGCCAGATTTTAGAACCAGCAGCTGACGGGGGTTTTGGAAATGTGTAAAGTAGTCCATACAATTTTGAGATACCATTTGGCTTATTAACCAAAATAGAGATTTGCTGGAAGAATTTAGCAAACTGTGAGGTTTTGGTTTTACACCCAAATGTTTTGATTAGAAGATGTTTAAGCTGGAGAATTTTAAAAGCTGCCGATAACAGCCAGCCAAACTTAGATAAAATCTCTTCCGTGGTCAGGATGTGTTCCCGTGAGTAAAAATCAGTGACAGTGTGTTCAGAAGAAATTGGCAACCATCTTCCAGTTATAATAGTGTTACCTATTTTGAGGTTCGGGTTGGTGCATAAAGGTTGGGAGAAATCTAAAGTAGGGGATACCCTGAGATACCTAAATAGCTGAGAAAGAACCCTTACAGAAGTGCCAATCGGGAGGGAATAAAAAGCTTTGGGTATATATTTTTTTTAATATGTAGAAAAGAGATATCGGAGCTATTTTATGAGACATGAGCAAATCTAATTCCGTTTGTAACCATAGTGGGGTGTATCCGTGATAAGTAATAGGATCAGGTAGAGATAACCATTTCCCACATTTGTGTAAATGTGAGGCCCAGTAGTAAAATAAAAAGTTGGGGAGATGAAGCCCACCGAGATCCTTGGACTGGGACAATTTGGAATAAGATCTTCTGGCTGTTTTATCACGCCATATAAACGAGTTAATCCCTGAGTGGATATCTTGAAAAAAGGATATTGGTAACCAGATGTCCAGCATGTTTAAAGGGTAGAATAATCTGGGTAAAACGTTCATCTTAATAGTTTTAATTCTGCCCCAGAATGAGAGTGGAAGCTTTTTCCATCTTGTTAAATCTTGTTGAATATTATGCCATAAATCCTCCAGATTAAGCTTCTGTGACAGAGTTGGATTCAAGGTAATATAAATCCCTAAGTATTTAATGGAATGTAATGTCCATTTCATGCCAAATTGACTGAAGGCCAAACTATATGTTACATGGTTAAGGGGGAAAATTTCAGTTTTACCAATATTAAGTTTATAGTTCGAGTATTTGCTAAAATTATCGATTATTGCCAGGGCTTCTTTTAAGGAGGAGACCAGATTCGAGAGATGAAGGAGTATGTCATCGGCATAAACTGAAATTCTGGGGGTATTATTATCTATAGGGATACCGGCAATTAAGTAACTAAAGATATGAACATTAATAAAGCCGGCATTGCACTGATTAACTTATTAAAGGAGTTTAATTTATACCCATTGAATGGAAGATTAAAAGGAGACCATTTGGGTGAATGTACCTATCTATCTAGTAGAGGATCCTCACTGATAGATTTGGCATTATGGGCAGGATCAATTGAATTTTGGGAAAGCCTGACTGTTAAATTAAGAACTGAGAGTGACCATTACCCTATTGTCCTTAAAAGTAAAATAAAAGGAATTAAACAATTACCTGTACCTAGACAAATGATTCAGATGGAAATTAGAACAAACAAAACAATTATATGGAAAACAGAGACACCTTATAATATTTTTCAAATTATCAGTAAATCATTCCTAATAGAAAGCCTAGAATCTTTGAAAATATATACTGTTGAACAACTGATCAATAAATTCTATGAGCTCTTTGAGAAAATAAGGAATGAGTTAGAGGTTATTGTAAAGATAAAGAGTAATAGAAGAAGGGGTTGATTTGATGATGATTGTTTAAAGCATAAAAAAGAATTAAGAAAATTAAATAAACAGTATATGAGGCATAAAAATAAAATTTACTGAGGGTTATTAAACAGACAAAAAAAATACAAGGATTTTTTGAAAGATAAACAGAAAAAATATTATAACAAACAATGGGAAGAAATGAATAAATTAATTACAATTATACAATGGTGCTTCAAAATGAACATATCTGATTGGTTGACTGGCACCTTTACAGCATTGTAAAATTCAGCATTACCAATGAAAAAGGTGCCAGCCAGCTGCATCTCACCAACTGCAAAAAAAAAAAAAAAATCATTCCGAGCCGCCATCGTCTTTTCCCCACTAACCCACTGACTTCTGTCACAACTGCGGCACCCACTCTTACATGTAACCCACCATCCCTTTTATGTAAATTACTTTCAGGACTCCTGAATTTAAAAAAATTAAAACACACAGCTCCGACTGTCCTTTGTAAATATTCCTCTCCTTCCTTGAAATTCCCCATCGTACTGAACACCCCCCCCACCACAGTGCTCCTCAGAAATTTCTCAATACCACCATGCACTGCGAGGCAATGGGAGAGTTCTGAAGGAGACACATATTTGCTACCATCAAGAGTTGAAGCACAGACACACCTCACAGCTCCTCCAAACTCAGACACACCATGTTAAATTTCTGGACTGACACTCTCTGGATTATCCTCCTGTCCAAGCACTTTCAAACAAAGGACAGGAAAATACTGTTTTTTCATGTGCTCTCTCACACTATCACTCTCACTCAAAAGACACTCTTCATGGTCTCCGTCTCCTGGACAACAAAAAAATTAGCCAACTAAGTTGCTCTTTCCTAAACCCTTTTTAACTTATAAAATAATGCTACTCCATACATAGAGAACTGCTGAACAGTGAGTGAGGCATACTTGGCTCTTAGTGAACAGCTCAGTTATTTCACTATCAGCAAACACTATGCTTCAAAACAGGAAGCATGACACTCTTTTTTTTTTTTTACAAGCAAAATAGACACAATGGACCAATGAAACACCCTTCACTATCATGGTCACAATCTTTTTCACACTCGCTGCAGCATGCTCAATCTTATAAGCCAGCACACATTAAATGCCTCCCCTAGCTAGACGTTTTTTAAGCCAAATACAGTGGACTAATTTTTCTAGCATAGAAACAAATTAAACAAAAAATTAAAACATGATGATTTCTCTCTTCATTTTTCAGACAAAAAATGAATGGGGACATTGTATAATCACAATAAACTACTCCAGGGTGTTGGTGATGCTGGGATTTACCCACGCCTGGTGAGGATTAGTCACTTGGCCTGCAGCCTCATGACTGAACTACACCAGGCGTGGGTAAACCCAGCATCACCAACACCCTGTCGTGGTTTATTGCTTAAATAGAGATCAAAAAGGATTCTGGCAATTAGTGGCAAGGGGTACCACTAATTATAAAGAAGATGTGGATACTTACTTACCAGAATCTGTTTGGATTAATTACTTTGCCCAGATTTTTATGGACCCAAATTTGGACAGTAACATAAATACAATAATAGGGTCACAAAAATTAGAAAGGACCTATCAAGATGTGCACTTGGCTATTAATTCAATGAAATTGCAGAAAGCTCCAGGCTCAGACAATATCCCAGCAGAAGTTTAGTTATGCAGTACTGGTCTATGGTGTAGAGTGTTGACTACTCTGTATAATAAATGTATACAGGAAAATAAATATGCACATACGAGGAAAGGAGCATATATAATACCCATACATAAAAAGGGAGATAAAGAGAACCCTACTATGTATCAACCAATTAGTTTATTGGATAATAATTAAAAGATCTTTTCTAAAATAATTCTTGAAAGATTAAATTAAGTTATACAAGATATAGGTGGACTCTCTCCATTCCAATCTGGTTTCCAGAAGGAATGTTTGACCTTGGATAACATGTATATACTTCATCATCTAGTAGAGAAGTATGTACATCTTAGGAAGTAAAAATTGTGTATAATGTTTGCAGATTATTCAACAGCATTTGACACTATATCCAAGAAAAAGCTTTGGGATATTTTATTGAATCATGGTATAGATAAAAAAAACTGGTTAATATTATGTATAATCTTTATATTAATAATTGGGCACAGGTACGTATGGGTTTGAATGGTCAACTTTTGGCCCCTTTTGAAATAAATAGAGGAGACAGACAAGGCTGTGTTTTAGCCCCCATTTTATTTGCTTTATATATTGATGGGCTATTAACAGAATTAAACAATAAAACTTTAGATGCCTCTAAAATAGAGGATCAATCCTGCACAGCTCTTGCCTATGCAGATGCTTTGGTTTTATTTTCCTTGACCCAGAAGGGGCTACAAGATAAAATCAAATCACTCGTTGATAGATCTAGAGAATTGCAATTGAAAATTAATCTGTCTAAGACTAAAGTACTTATTATTATCCACAGAGGTGGGAAAAAGGAAGGAGTTTGGTACCTTCAGGATAATAAATTGGAAGTAGTGAAAACATATGTTTACTTAGGGGTTGAATTTAGTGATAACGGGCTTTGGAATCATCAATTCCAAAGATGTTTAGAAAATTCAACTAAAACAATGTTGGGTTTAGTCTGTTTTAATTACAGATATGGTGGAACCAGTATTAAACCTTTGGTTCAAGTAATTAAATCTAAACTTGAAACACAATTGTTATATGGTACAGAAATATGGAATGTTGCCCATATGGAGAAACTCACTACCCCATGTTTAAAAGCTTAAGAAACATATCGGGAGTGGGGAGGTCATGCCCATCTTCTTTTATAAGATCTGAATTGGGAATTATTACTATCAATGCTTTAATGCGATACTAGACAGGTTAACTTTTGGATTCAGATAACAAGGCTCCTAACATCTAGAGTAACGGCGTTATGTATGGAGAAAAACAGAAATGGTTTGATATAGGATACAGACATGGTTTTTGGTACACAAAGATTGTTCACCTATTGGAAAAATATAAACTGGAATTCCTTGCAGGGTATGCTAGGAAGTGGATCCAATTAAGCATTAAGTATAAGAAATATGTTACTAAAAAAATAAGTAACTTTTGGAAAAAAACAAGATCTTGGATTAATTAAAAACTCTACCTACTCCAAATGGTGTGCATGTTAACTCTGGATATAAGACATATCTTGATGTTTTAACTGATCCTATTTTATGTGGGACTTTCTCCATATATAAATTTTAGCAATTTGACAGTAGTGTTCTCAGACTCAGGTATAATAAAACTACAGATGAAAACTGTAGCTGTGCAGTTGGAGGACACAAAGATTTAATCCATGTCATGTGGCACTGTGCTTGGTACAATAAAGAATGACTGTATTGGTTGGGTCCTTTCATAAGTACTAGGTATACTGTTGAGTGTGTAACTCTGACTCTCATATTAATACATACACAAGATGTAGACTCTGTTGAAAGAGTAGCAACATTTTTCCTGGTGGCAAGCAAGATTAAAAAGAAAATTAGTAATGCAATTACGATGGTTGGATTTTAAATTGAGCAATTTTATGTTTATAGTGTTTATTTGTTCTTTTTACATATCTTTTAGTGTATGTGTATATGTTTATGTATTTATATATGGTATTGTCTGTATATGTATTTGTTGATGACTTTTGTAGTCAAACAATAAGCTTGAATTGAATTGAGTCAGGGCAAGGTGGGGGGTTCCAATAGCCTACCAGAGCTGACTGTTTTTTCTTATTACATTATGGGGATCTGGGCGGGGAGGAGGCTTGACTACCAGGGATGCCTGGTGCTATATTTGACAGTATGGGGATATGGGTGGGTTGGGGGACCACTAGCCTAGGGTGTTGTGTTTGTGTGCAATGTTGTAATTACAGGGTGCATGGCACATTCTGCCAGGCACATCCCTGCAGACTTCATGGAAATGGGGCCATAATGACATGCAAAAGGCCCATTGCACCTTGCATGTCTCATGGCCCTATTTGCATGTTTGGGGCTCTGAATGGCAACATTGTGGGCAGTGCATCTGAAGATGTGCTGCCACATCAGTTTCCCATCCCAAACAGGGGAATCGGGTTCTGTGCAGCTGTGGTATTCAAAGAAGGGAAGGGTCCAAGAGCATGCTCCAGTGCATGTTCTGTGAATACTATAGTTAGGGCACAGTGCATCTCATTTGCACTGGGGCAGCTGAGTTGCGCCATGCACAACTGCTTTGAGTATCCTGCCTGGAGACTTTTACATATTTTTGCACCTCTGTAACTTTACTCCCAACTCCATCTACAAGACATTTTCAGAATCAAGAGATCCTGGCACAAAGGCTGTGCATTCCAAATTTCATGTAAATTAGTTAGACGGGGCAAAGTTATTAAGATGAAAAAATGTGTGTTTAACATTAAAGTGCTTACTCAACCATAACATAGAGTGTGACCACATCTGTATAATGTAGTATGTCAATATGCTGTTAGCATAGACAATTGAATGGTCAGGCAGAATACAGAGATGTGTATGGAGGGGTAGCAAAGAACAAAGTGGCAAAGGGAGCTGAAGAAGATATCCATCTTTGATAGATAACACATACTAAGACACAACATCAAAGATGTTCCGATCCAGAGATGTAATATTCAGGTTTGGAGCATGTAGTAAACATTTCAAGTACCAAAAAAGGACAGAGACAGTTTTAGCTTGGTTGAAAACTAAACAATTATCTGTAAGCCAACATTACAGATTGTTATAAATTTGTAGATGTGATGTGATAGCAGCTGAGTTGTGATTAATTGCAAAAAGAATGGGATCATCAGCACACATATAAAAAGTGCAGGACCGGACAGCAGGCAAACGTTTAAAAAGAAAATGTTACACAGGATTGGGCCCAGAATAAAACCCTGGGAGATGTACATGCACACCTACAGATGGTATGAAAGGCAGACCCTATATAGACTGATTGGGAGAGCGTCTTGCATCATTTTGGTCAGAGTACATATCAAAAGTTCCTGACACTTTCCCAGCAGTTTCTATAATTGAAAGGCAATGGTCTGTGGCATGGTGGGTCAGCCTACTGGACTCTTCTTACCAAGACTACTATTTAAGCCACTGTTACCAGTCCTCTGGGCTGCTGAAATCATTTTATTATTCCTGTTCATTGCTCTGTACCTTTCTTCTTGGGGGGGTTCCCTTTTTGCTTTTTGTTGTCATGTAATGTTCATTTTGGTCATGCAGGATCTCTGTTTTATTTTATATGTCAGGTCCAACTGCATGCCATTCACCTGTATTGCAGGATTGGAGCAGGGGAAAATCAGTGGCACAACAAACAGGGAGCTTCTTTGTACATGTACCTGCTTCTATATTGCTTTCTGGGCCTTCACCATGACATCTCTTCTGCCCTGGTTAGCTTTCTTCCAGCTTTCTGTTGCTCCCTTGGACTCTCTTTGCTCCTGATTTTGACCACATCCAACAGAATGGTCCCACTCATCCATCCATTTCTGCCTTTTGCCAGCAGCTGCTCCTGGATGTTGTCTGCTGGACTGGTGGTCCTCCACACAGAACACCCCCTCTGCCAACACTTGTGATGGTGGCTCCTCCATAGACCACTTCATCTGCTCCCAAACAAGTGGATGTCTGCTTCGCACATACTGTCTTGTATTCATCCTGTGGCAGCAACTGTGATCTTTTCAAGGCATAAACCTGAAGCCATCAGCAGGTCCACTCAAGCAATGAGCAGGATCCATGTCTATGTGAGATTTACTGTACCCCACATCGGATGTCATATAGGAGAGCGGTCACACTCAGGGATCAGCTTGTCGACAGTAGACAGGCAATACCCACACAACAGACATGGTTGACTGAAAAATCTAGTGGCTGTTTAAAATGTTTTAAATGTATGTACTGTAAAGCCATTTTACCAGGGAAATAATTTTGTAATCCACACAATGGTAGAGAATGTTCTATTAGACAGTTAAAAACATATGATTCCAATGGTGTGATATACATGGCTTTATGTGATTATACTGTTTTTGTTTTTTATATTGCTAAAACCAAGAGGCAGTTTAAAACAAAGATTGGGGCACACTGCAGGGCAATAAAAACTAGAGACCCAAGATATGCAATAGCCATGCATGTGATGCAGAATGCTGATCAGCTGACATAACTTTCTGTTCAAAGCTAGCGGGAAGGTATATCCAAAACCCCGAGGAGGAGATTTTAACCATTTGTTAATGCAAAAGGAAAGGTTTTGTATTTATACCCTCAGAGCCTGGTCTTACCCTGGCCTGAATGAAAGCTTTGACATTTCCCCCCCATATAAAATAACTATCGAACATCATTGACTTGTTTTTATATATATTCTTTGACAAAAATATTTTTTAAAACAAACTATTTTTTCATCCCCCTTGAAGTTCCATGTAAAGTTGGTGGAATTTGCATGTTTATGAATGTTTAATCTCTCTCCTGACAAGCCTCTTGAGTGCTAATGGGTGGATAGCCACTCGGTCTCCCCTACTATCTCCTCATCTCTTCACATTGCCCTATAAGAAACAAACATTTAACCTCTTCTACAGCCCCTTCTCCCCCATAAGATCCACTGAACATAGGTTCCACAGTGCTATGGCCAAGGGGAAATCAGGTAAGTCCATTCCATTGAGATTTTATTTAACCCTAGGTAGACTGCATCCTGTAGATAGCCACAGCTAAATCTTTTTCTCTACGTACTATATATGCTGTACCCATGTTGACATTACTGCTGTACTATGTGGATATATGGTGGTGATATTGTAAACCACTTTGTCATGTATGTGTAGAACATTCCAGTATTACAATAACTCTGAAATCACTCAATAAAAAGATTAACAGCAAAAAAAATACAAACTATTTTATCATTTGGTTTGCAGATGAGTGATTGATTCACAATGATAATAATATTGCTGGAGGAAAATACCAAATGATAACGTCTCTTGGGACCTTTTTGCCTTCTTTTTTCTTTTCACTCCCCCCTCCCCCCATTCCACTCTATGGACTATTGGGACTTTTAACTATGTATATGAACTTTTGCAATACATAAGATGCTTTGTGATTTATGTTATACATTATTCACTTTGATAAACTGTCAAGTTTTAGCTTATAATAGTATATGTTTTTATATCTAATGTATTTATATTCATACATGTTTTACACAGACTCAGAATTATGATGTCATTGCATACTATAAATGACAAAACTTTCCTGGTCCAGTATGTCTTTTGACAAAGGAACTGGTTTCTGAAACGCATCAAGACGTTTTTTCTACTGGCACTGAATAAAATTTGATCACGCTACTTACAGTTGTGAGCTATGGTTAATTTGTAGTGGTGGTGAGTGCAGGACTTCCTGCTGTTATTGCAGTTATAAAGTCACCCTGTACTACTGTGTTGCTGCTCTTAAGGTGGCAATAACCATTTTATGAGTCACCATCTCAGTATCCATATTCTTTTATTTCCAGTAACAGGCTTTGTGCTACATTATGCTAGGTTACTGGTTTAATCTTGCATGGTCTGGAGAGGGGAATGATGCCATGCATACAGCATGTGGATACAACTCCAGGAGCAGGGCAAAGCATGTGGGGAGCCTGTAAGAGATGAGCAAACTGTGAAATTAGAATTTATTTAAGCAGGGTATCCATGAACTACAGAAAAAGGACAATGCATGGTCATGCCAGTTACCTGGTGAAACATAGCATAAGGCATTTTACTTGAAATAAAATAATTTCAGTACTGAGATGGAGTCTTATTCTTGTTTTATGACATTGTGACACTGGTTGCAGAACTGACAGACTCTCTCAGTTTAGCAAGAAAAAATATAGGAAATGTTGGGGGGCCCTTTGAAGTAAACACTCTTCACTCAAGTTATTGTTCTTCAATCTTTCTTTTTATTTCTCTTCCCCCAACGTTTCGCTCAACTTGGAGATTGTTCACGGGGTTACACATCTGTAAATACATTTATTTTATGTCATTGATCAGCATTTTTTTATATGATATTGTTACATTTTTAATTCTTTGGTGTATACACATACCATTCAATAAAGATTATTGCTTGTGCACCCTTGTATATATACTTATTTTTTCACAGGGTTAATTTATTTGTACATCTTTAGATCCTAAGTTGCATCCTAAAAAGACATACACAGTATGTTAGTGAACACAGCACTACTAACAAACTTGGAACAAGGTTTAACTACTGCCTGTAAGGCTTGTTCTCCATATTTCTTGGTTTGCAGCATACCTTATATATATTACTTAAAACTTCTTGTCTTTCTTGTAAAGAATAATTTTGGGCCTGTAATGACATAAACATAATTTTTGTAAAGCTTTGCTGTTATTATGTTGTTTAATATTATAATGTAGCCTCTGAGCTTCTATTTACCTATTTTGTTAACAGCATACCTTAAAGGAGACTGTGAGCTTCTTAGAGTGGAATTAGTGTTCTTTGTAGTCTGTGAAAACATAATCATAGTATTCCCCTATTGGTCTCATAGCCATCATTTTACTTTTATAATTAAAGGTTCTGATACCAACTTCTAAATATTCTTTAATATTTTAACTGCTTACCCTCACTCCTTCTGGCTCAAGTTTCTTCTTTTTGGTAAAGTTCCGCTGCATGTAAGCACTGAAGCCCAGCAAATTTTAATGGTAGCTACTTCCTGATAACCTCTCACCCGTTTTTGTGAGATCCCATGGTGTAACTAACCCTGTCGTCACACCCAGTTGATTGCACCTGTGCGATCTCAGTTGCTTGGCAACCGAACACTACTGCACTGATCAGTGCAGTTGGGTGCTCACAAAAATGGGCTATTTGTTCCCAGTTGCTGCAGCTCTGTGCTAGTTTACTTTTTTATTTATTTTTTAACTTTCTTGTGAGGTTATTAAAATGAAAACACATTGTTCTCATACCATCTTTTCTTTTCACAGGGTGACATAAGAGTTAAGATGATTTTTTGCTAATATCAACAGTTCTCTTGCCTTGATTAAAAATGCTGCAAATAAATTCCAGGTTTCTCAGAAGTATTATTTGTTATTATATCACCTTACATTACTGCTTTAAGCAACCCAAACTGTAAAATTCATAATGTAATACAAACAGTCATTATTGTTTACTTGCTGAGGGGTCAACTGCAGTTTGACCTTCCTATTCATTAAATACTTTCAATCACTCAGTGTGGCTTAAAATTGGCTTCTCAGATCAGTTCTCTAGCTCACATTATACCAAGCTTGTTAAACACCATAGTATTGTTTAAACAATCATTATTCAGATAACACTGGGGTCAAATTCAACTTGACCGCCCTGTCATAAATACTGAAAGTTGATCTGGAGGTAAAACATCATCTTTACTGTTTTAGATAGTGATTGTACTTATCTTATTTATAATATCCCTATATTTTAACTTCTCTTAGTACATTTGCTATAACAGCATTATTTGTTATCTCTCTGGGATCGATTGCTACTTATTTATTTTGCTGAGGGGCCAGTTGCTATTTGGTCTCCCCTTCATTAAATGCTTGGCACTCACTTCATGGTTTAACATTTTCTTCACAGATCATTTCTCTAACAAACATTTATTATTTTCTGAGGGGTCAGTTGCAATTTGACCTTCCACTTCCTTAGGTGCTTGTCAATCATGCCATGCCTTAAAATTATCTTCACAGATCAATTGTCTAGCTCACATTCTACCAAACTTGTAAATACCATAGTACTGTTTAAACAATAAGTATTTAGATACTACTGGGGTCAAATGCAACTTGACCTCCCTGTTAAAAATACTGAACTTGCTGCTTATTTATTATGCTGAGGGGTCAGTTGCTATTTGACCTTCTCCTTCACAATCTCTCCATGCTTTAAAATTATCTTCATAGATCAATTCTCTAGCTCACATCAAACCAAACTTTTAAACACCATAATACTGTTTAAAACAATCAAATAACACAGGGGTTAAATGCAGCTCGACCTCTCTGTTGTCAATACTGCAAGTTGTCCTGGAGGTAAACATCATCTTTACCCTTTTAGATAGTGATTGTACTGTTATTTAGCATATCCATGTGTTCTGACTTCTCATAGCACACTTACTACAACAATGTTATTTTTATCACCTTTTGGTCAATTGCTACTTGACCTCCCTGTTGTAAGTGTTACAAGTTGTTCTATCAATTAAATCTTTACTTCATTTAGTATATCCCTGTACTGTTAACTTCTCTTAGTTAACTTTATACAGTAACATTATTGTGATCATACTGTGGTCAATTGCTATCTGACCTCCCTATTGTGAATGTCAAAAGTTTTTTCTACTAGTTAAATCTCTACTTTAATAGTTTACTAATTGATTTCTGTATAATATTTATTTGTTTTTTCATGTTATATCTACCCTTTCAGTTCTATATGATCTAAATGCATGCCTGCCAGTTTGTTTCTACATTAATCCCAATTCTGTTGTCTAATGTGTTCATGTGTAATATCCACCTCATTTCAGCTCTTAAAAGATAATCCCGGTTATTACCTCCTCTTTCTGGTGTCTGTACTTTTTCAAGTCCCCAGAACCTTAAAGAAGCTCCATTATGACCTGCTTGTTCAAAATGTGTTGCTACTGGGGATGTCTCTTCCTTTCTTCTTATATCTCCCTTATGTTCTTGTATGCTGGTCTTCAGCATCCTGCTAGTTTGTCCAATATAAAGCTTATCACAAGGGCATTGTATTACATATATTACCCCTTCTGTCATGCAGTTAATATGCTGTCTAATTGGATGACCACGCCCTGTATGTGGATGTATGAATGTTTGTTTTTTTGATGTATGACTACATACTGAGCACTTGCCGCAAGGGACCATGCCTGGTGCTAATGGTCCCAATAGTAGTTGTGCTTCCTTGTTTTCTGGTAATTTAAATTGAGATTTTACTAACTGATCCTTAAGGTTCTGTACTCTATTTGCAGCTATTATGGGCTTATTTAAAAGTTCTTGTATTTGTTCACTCTCCATTCCAACTAAAGGCCAATGTTTGTTTATTATTTGTCTAATTTCTTTTAACTTATGATTGTATTTAGTAGCAAATACAATTCTTTGTGGCTTTGTTTTGGGTCCTTTACTTTTTAATAGTTCCTCTTGTGTCTTATTTTAATTTTTCTTCTGCTTGTTTCAATGTCTTAGGCTTATATCCTCTGTCTATGAACCTATTTAACATGATTTTTGATTCTTTCTGTGCTTCTTGTATTGCTGTACAGTTTTGTTTCACTCGAGTTAACTGAGGGTATGGAATACTCTGTTTAAGCTTGGTTTCATGAAAACTATTACCATGTAATATGGTGTTTCTATCTGTTTCCTTCCTATAAAGTGCTGTTTCTATCTTGTTGTTTACCTTTTTTATCTTGAGGTCTAGATATGGTACTTCTTTTTTATCAAAATTCATCACAAACTTAAGATTTTTATCTTTGTTGTTCAGTTCCTCATGGAATTTAATAAGTTCTTCCTGTGTTCCTTTCCATAACATAAAAATATCATCAATAAAATGAAGCCAAGTGTGTATCTTGCTGTTATTTTCTAAAAAAATGTGTGTGTTTTTCAAAATTGTACATATATGCATTGGCATATGCTAGTGCCATTATGGAACCCATTGCTGTCACCTTATTCTGTTGATAGAATGTCCTGTCAAACTCAAAATAATTCCTTTTTAATATTATATCTGCCATTTCTTGCAGTATTCTGGTTTTAGGTGAGCTGTTCCTGCCCCTAGTATCTAATATGTACCCCAGACATTGAATCCCTTCCTGATGTGGGATAGATGTGTATAAATCTGCTACATCAAATGTCACTAAGATGGTTTCTTCACTTAAATCTTGTTCTGTGATCTTTTGTAATTTCAAGATCATGTCTGTAGTTTCCTTAATATAAGATTTTGTTTTTTGTATCAATGGTTGTAGGTGAAAGTTTATATATTTTGAAATTGGTTCAAAGATAGATTCAATGCCTGAGACTATTGGTCGGCCAGGTGGATTAGTTGCATATTTGTGAATTTTAGATATAGAATAAAAAGTTGGTATTCTTGGGAAATCTTTGGATAATATTTTGCTTCCCATGGTTCTATCCATTGCATGGCTTCATATTCATTTAAGCATGGCATCAATTTCCTGTTTTATTTTTTTAGTTGGGTCTTCTTGTAAAACCTCATAATTTTCTGTGTTCATAAGTAAGTTCATGCACATTTCCTTATATTGTGTCCTATCTTGGACAACTATACCCCCTCCTTTATCTGCACTCTTAATTATGATTGTTTGATCTTGCTTTAAATTCTCTAATGCTTCTCTTTCTTTTTTAGTTCAATTATTCCATTCTGGGTTCATACTTTCTTTGGTTTTAAATAGTCCCATTATTTCTTTTTCTGTAATTTTACAAAATGATTCTATGCCATGATTTTTACCAGTAGGTAGACTATATTTTGATCTAATTTGCATATTCTCTTTAAGTCTTTGTTTGTATGTATCAACTGTGGTGTCACTTCCACCAAATTGACTTTTTAGGCATAGATTCATGTAAAACTTTTGTAGAGTCTACCTCCAGGTCGAACAGATTAACTGGCTGGGTAGGGGTAAAAGATAATCCTAAACTCAGAACTTTAATTTCTTCCATTGTTAGTATTCTTTTTGCTCAAATTGAATATAGGTATAATGTCTTCATTTGTATTTATTTGCCTCTGTCTCTCATTTGTCTTGTTTTCCTTCCACCTATACCTCCTCCCCTGCCTTCCCTCCCCCCTCTGAATCCTTCCCCCTGTCTGTAAATCTCTCTTTGGTTTCCAAGTTCATATCTATTCTCTGTACTATTTATATTTGATGGTCCTGGTTGTTGTGTTATATGTTGTTGCTCTGTGTCTTTTTGTGGGTCCCTTGTATAGCTGCTATCTCTATCTGTACTTTCATATGTGTTGCACTGATTATGTGACTGCTGTCTTCTGTTGTATTTCTTGTAGGTATATACCTTGTTGTCCCTATAATCATTTGTGTCCCTTATAAACGTTTTTATTTTTTGTTGTTTTAATCTTTCCTCATATTCTGCCAATTTTTGTTTACAGTCCTCCAGATTTTTTCTTAAATTCTTCTTCTTGCATCTTTAATTTTAATGATTCTTCCACTAATTTTATATCATTTTCTAATATTTGCCTCTCATCTATTATGGCTTCGATGAGGGCATACATAAAATCACAACTAGCCTTATTTCTGATCCCATCCCATTTATTGTCTAATTTTTCTGATTTTGTACCTAGGTTAGGTTCAACATTGATTCTTAACCCTCTGGGTATTCTATTGTACTGTAAATATTGTGTTAGTGTTAGACCATGCCACTCTAGATGGCAGTTTTTGTATTTCAAATTTTCTTTTTTTTTGGGCAAGTTGTTTTGGGCCTTCACCCATCTGCACAGAGAGGTTCCTGTCTCCTCTCATGGCTGTGAACAGTCTCTTCTCCTCCTCTGAAAATGTCACAAAATGTAAATTACTTTGTATACTGCTTCCTATATCTGTAAATGCATCCATATTTGGTCTGTTCATTGTTAATATCTACGTATATTTTACAATAAACGTATTTGTCTGATAATGTGCTACACCTCTTGTGTGGCTGTTAAGGCCTACATCAAACTGTAAAAGTTTATACAGTTTTGTAAGAAATAAACCAACTTCCACTATATACTCACTTTAGCCTACAAAAGTGAATCAAAAAGATACAATGTAAATATTGTTTAGTGGGTAATGGTTCTCTTCTAGGTTCTTCGGCCCCCAAATTCAAGAAAACATATAGGAAATGTTGGGGGTCCTTTGAAGTAAACACTCTTCGCTCAAGTTATTGTTCTTCAATCTTTCTTTTTATTTCTCTTCCCCCTACATTTCACTTGACTTGGAGCTTGTTCATGGGGTTACACATCTGTAAATACATTCATTTTATGTCATTGATCAGCATTTTTTTAATATAATATTGTTACATTTTTTATTCTTTGGTGTATACACATACCATTCAATAAAGATTATTGCTTGTGCACCCTTGTATATATTCTTAATTTTTCACAGGGTTAATTTATTTGTACTTCTTTAGATCCTAAGTTGCATCCTAAAAAGACATACACAGTATGTTAGTGAACACAGTACTACGAACAAACTTGGAGCAAGGTTTAACTACTGCCTGTAAGGCTTGTTCCCCATATTTCTTGGTTTGCAGCATACCTTATATATATTACTTAAAACTTCTTGTCTTTCTTGTAAAGAATAATTTTGGGCCTTTAATGACATAAACATAATTTTTTGTAAAGCATTGCTGTTATTATGTTGTTTAATATTATAATGTGGCCACATTGTGGCTTCTATTTACCTATTTTGTTAACAGCATACCTTAAAGGAGACTGTGAGCTTCTTAGAGTGGAATTAGTGTTCTTTGTAGTCTGTGAAAACATAATCATAGTATTCCCCTATTGGTCTCATAGCCATCATTTTACTTTTATAATTAAAGGTTTTAATACCAACTTCTAAATATTATTTAATATTTTAACTGCTTACTCTCACTCCTTCTGGCTCAAGTTTCTCCTTTTTATGTTTGCTTGCATGCATGTGCAAGAAACATAGTGCCATCATCCGAGTTTCTGGAGGTGTGTCACCCCTTCTTCCAATTCCCTCAGTGTGTTTGCAGGCATGGCCACAGTTGCCCAATGCATGCTGCAGCTGTCTATGACAGCACTCGGAATGCAGTGTCTTACAGTTGAAAGGGAGAGAGCCACTTCAGTGAGCATGATAAGATAAGGGAAGTGCTCACTGAAGTGCTCTCCCCCAAACAGTCTTCCAGGTGCCATGCCGGGAGCCCACCCCAGCATGGCAATAATGTGTTTGGCTGATTGGGTTGCCCAGTCCCCAGTTGGCTCCACAGTCCCCCCCACCAAAAGGTTACCGAGAGCCACGCTGGGAGCCCACCCAGTGTGGCAAAAGTCAGAATGGCCGACTGGGGTGCCCAATCCCCGTCAGCTCCACTGCCCCCCCAAAGCTTTCCAGTGCCACACTGGGAGCCCACCCCAGCATGGCAAACATCCTGCATAGTGTAATTGCCATGCTGGGAGCCCATCCCAGCATGGCAAACGTTCTGCATTGTAATTAAAAAACAAACAAACCTGAAAACACAAAAAGGGTCCATCACAGTCTCCCTGCCCGCATCCCCCACCTGCGCCCACCCTCTGCGCACCCTACCTCCCCACAACCCCACCTCACCTCATACTTACCTCCGGAGCTTGGCGCGAAGATCTTCAGTGGACCAGGAACATGTCTGCACTCTTCAAAGCCGACCGCTAACTGATGAAATGCCGGTAAGCTGTATAATGTAATAAATAGGGTTTTTTCAACTTTGCTGCATATCTCAGGCATTTTTTGGAATTTTGGCACCAAATTTTCAACATGGGGTTTTTGGGACCCCTCCTCATGAATTCTGTCACTGTCAAGGCGTTAACCGGGCCCGAAAGGTGATTTCCTGGTCACTGCATGAAATCATCTTTTGGGACTGATTAATGAAATGACAGTGCCAGTGTTCATAAGGTGAGCTCTCAAAATCCTATGTTGAAAATTTGGTAAAAATTCTAAAAATCACTGTTTTATGGCGTGCATTGTGCTGTTCTATGCGGCTCGTGGGTTCAGCAATTTTCAATATTTTCACTCTGGATTTTCAACATTGCCATTTGACCACACCTCCTTATGAGCAGTACAGCTGTCATTTTTCACATCTCACCCAAAATGTGTTTCCGCACATGTAGCACACAATGGCGCAGTCGGTGTGTGAAATCAATGTTTGGGACACATTAAGAAAATCACAGTGACACTGTTCATGAGCAGAGGTGTTAAAATGGCTATGTTAAAAATTTGGTGAAAAAATTCCCACAAATGACTATTTTACGAGTATGCATTGCACTGTTCCTATGCACGCTCGTAAGTTCGCTTATTTTCATTATTTTCACTCCAGATTTTCAATATTGCAATTTTACCACACCTCCTTATGAGCAGTACAGCTGTCATTTCTCACTTCTCACCCAAAATGTGTTTCCGTGCATGTAGCTTACACTGGCGCAGTCGGTGTGAGAACTCAATGTATGGGACATATTAAGAAAATCACAGTGACACTGTTCATGAGCAGAAGTGTTAAAATGGCTGTGTTAAAAATTTGGTGAAAAAATTCCCAAAAATGACTGTTTTACGAGTGTTTGTTGCGCTGATCCTACGTACGCTCGTAAGTTCACAAATTTTCAATATTTTCACTCCAGATTTTCAACACTGCCATTTTACCACACCTCCTTATGAGCAGTACAGCTGTCATTTTTCACATCTTGCCGAAAACATGTTTCCGCCCATGTAGCACACAATGGTGCAGTCGGTGTGCGAAATCAATGTATGGGACACATTAAGAAAATCACAGTGACACTGTTCATGAGCAGAGGTCTTAAAATGGCTATTTTGAAAATTTGGTGAAAAAATTCCTAAGCAGTTTCCACGCACTCGTAAGTTCATGAATTTGTAATATTTTCAGTCCAGATTTTACCAGTGGCATTTTTCCACACTTCCTTATGAACAGTACAGCTGTCATTTTTCACAACATGGCTGAAATGTGTTTTCACACTTTCAGCACAGAAATGCGTGGTCGCTGTGGGAAATCATTGTTAAGGACAGATAAAGAAAATCACAGTGACACTGTTCATGACCGGAGGTCCCAAAATGCCTGTGTTGACAATCTGCTGTAAACAATTCCCAAACTAATTACATTACGGGTGCACGTTGCACAGTTTCTATGCACGCTCATGACTTCACCAGTTTTTTTAATATTTTCACTGCAGATTTTCAACATTGCCATTTTTTACACCTCCCCATGAACAGTACAGCTGTCATTTTTCACATCCTGTTCAGAATGTGTTTTTGCACCTGTGGTGACAAATGCCATAGTCGCTGTGCAAAAGCAGCTTTCGGCTAACAAACTGATATTGCCACTGTTCATGAGGTGGGGGTCACAAAAAACCCATGTTGAAAATTTGGAGTGAAAATACCAATGAATGCCTGAGGCATTAGGGTTTCCGACCATAACACCCCACCCTGTAGAGAATGACAGGCATCAGGGCTGTGACTTGGAATTGTCACCTGCAATGCTCATACCATTCCACCCCAACCCACACCGTGCAGTCACTGAGAAGCATCGAGGTGTGCCTTGGACTCTTCGGCCCAAAGTTCACCCCATTCTCCTACACCGCACCCATCTCACAATATTTCCTGGTGGAATGGGGTGCGCATAAGGGCCAAAGACCCCAAGGCACACCGTGACACTTGTCGGTGTCTGGACGGTAGAGTGTGGTGAAATGGCGTGGCCGTTATGCCTGATGACCCAAAGGCACACCCCAATGCCTGTCAGTTTCTGCAGGGTGTTGCTGGGGTTGGCTTCAGTTCAATACTTCACTGCCATTCCTATTATGCAGCTCTGTAACTCCTACACTACCAATGCCAATGCCAGCAAGCAAACATTCGGCATTGACAAATGCTTGTTGGTTAAGTTCCTCTGCATGTAAGCACTGAAGCCCAACAAATTTTAATGGTAGCTACTTCCTGATAACCTCTCACCCGGGTGGTATTAGAACCTTTAATTATAAAAGTAAAATGATGGCTATGAGACCAATAGGGGAATACTATGATTATGTTTTCACAGACTACAAAGAACACTAATTTCTCTTTAAGAAGCTCACAGTCTCCTTTAAGGTATACTGTTAACAAAATAAGTGAATAGAAGCCCCAATGTGGCCAAATTATAATATTAAACAACATAATAACAGCAAAGCTTTACAAAAAATTATGTTTATGTCATTACAGGCCCAAAATTATTCTTTACAAGAAAGACAAGAAGTTTTAAGTAATATATATAAGGTATGCTGCAAACCAAGAAATATGGGGAACAAGCCTTACAGGCAGTAGTTAAACCTTGTTCCAAGTTGTTAGCAGTGCTGTGTTCACTAACATACTGTGTATGTCTTTTTAGAATGCAACTTAGGATCTAAACAAGTACAAATAAATTAACCGTGTGAAAAATTAAGAATATATACAAGGGTGCACAAGCAATAATCTTTATTGAATGGTATGTGTATACACCAAAGAATTAAAAATGTAACAATATCATATTAAAAAAATGCTGATCAATTATGTAAAATAAATGTATTTACAGATGTGTAACAAAGAATAAACCCCGTGAACAAGCTCCAAGTAAAGCGAAATGTAGGGGGAAGAGAAATAAAAAGAAAGATTGAAGAACAATAACTTGAGCGAAGAGTGTTTACTTCAAAGGACCCCCCAACATTTCCTATATGTTTTCTTGAATTTGAAAGCCTAGATTGGGAGCCGAAGAACCTAGAAGAGAACCATTACCCACTAAACAATATTTACATTGTATCTCTCAGTTTAGCCTCTTAGTTGTGGTTCAGAATTTACAGCCCTGTGACTGTACCATATATTCATTCAATTAGGAACTCAGCCTTGCAACCCACATGTCTGCTCCTTACCAAGTCAGCAGCCATACTTGCTGGAGTTCTATTGCCTTCTCATTCAAAATAGATACAAGCTCCATTTAAAGTAGCCATCATAAATCAATATATATTGTACACTGCATTCCTTAGAATCATCATCAAGCTACATCTCGGTCATCCGTTACCAAGTCATTATCCCTGCGTTTGATTGCTGTGTGAATACGGCATCATGAAGCTTGCTACAGTACATCCTGCTGTGGTTCTAACATCCAAAGCAACAGAGCCACAGTAGTCCTACAGATGATCCTCCTTGGCTTCCTCTTCCATGCTTCAGCCATTCAGGCATAATTCTCCAGCCTGATGACTAGTTGACTGATCTGTGTCCCATTGCTGTCACCTGAACAACCAGACCATTTACTATTATATACAATACAGTATGTTCACCACTACACCTCAGTTCATCCCTATGCACTGAGTACTGTAAATGCCTTCCTTTACCAAGAATGGAGCTAAATGACAGTATTGAACCAAACATAGCAAGGTTCACATATACTGTACAACTCAAACATCACACTCAATCCCTCCTGCAAAAGCTGCAAACATGAAGATCTGGCTCTTTTACCCTCTGGCTAGTTGATTGCTCCATGTCCATTTTATCTCCAGCTCTTACTCATCACTGAACAAGTTTGGGATTCTGCAGGCTCACTTTGCTTGCATTTTCTATTTTTTTGTTTCCATAAAAAGCATCTCCATTAGCCTGCTCAATCAGTTTTCTATCTCCTCTGCTCAGAGCTCACCATTACTTTATAAACATATACAGGGCTGCTTCCTGCTCTTTCATCATAGAAACATGAAAACATAGAATGTGTCAGCAGAAAAGGACTGGTAGGCCCATCTAGTCTGCCCTATTTTCCATGAGTAACACCACACCCTTTACTCTATTTTGTCACAGGTGTCCCTCCATCCTCATTTACCTCAATTTGTTATACCCATATGCTTATCCCACACATGTTTAAAGCTCCCCACTCCTTTTGCCCATACCACCTCTTCTTGCAGGTGGTTCCAGGCTTCCACACCCCTTCTCTGAAGAAATATTTCCTCACATCCTTATTAATCTACCCCCCAACTTCACAGCATGTCCCTATATTCCGATGCTATGCTTCCTGTGAAGAAGACTCCCCTCCTGCACCTTGTTCACCCCTGTAAGATACCTATAGGTCTCAATCATGTCCCCTTTCACTCTCTTCTCATCTTCTCCAGGTAGTTGATGTTGAGCTCCCACAGCCCAGCCTCTCATCATATGGTTTATTGTGCAGCTCCTGCACCATTTTAGCAACCTTCCTCTGGACAGCTTCCACCTTGTGAATGTCCATGAGGAGGTGCAGCCTCCAGAACTGGGCACAATATTCCAGGTGAGTATCCATCCAGAACACAGTTTAAAACTATCACTGCAATAATATCATGATCCTTTACAGTAACAGGGGGATTACATTGTTGCCAGGTTACGCCTACCCATGTCTTTGTATGTGTGGGCAGGGAATGGAAAGCAGTAGTGGGGAAGTGATATCTGAGCAGGAGTTGTGTTGCCTGGCTGAGTTGCTCCTATGGTGGAATGGCAAGGCACTCACTCCTGCAGCAGAAGAGACCTGGGGATCAGGGTTTGGTTCTCCATCTCCCAAAACTGAATATATATACTGTATATTTTTTAAGACATTCCCCCCTTCCAAGTTTCTCCCCATCCTCGAGGTCCACACACAGAGTTGATTATATAACATCTGGTGTGTGTGAGGGCAGAGCCTCCATAAAGTCAGAGGGTGTGGGGGTTGGAGCCCCCACAAAGAAAGAAATCCTGTTGTTTTTGGATAGTTTTTCTGTTGCATTGGTATTTTTGTGGTCTGTGTTTTTACTGACTTTGTGATTTACTTTTGATGTTTTGGTTGCAGCGTTTTGTGCCGCAATGTTGTTGTTGGTGATGTTATCACTTAGAACCCTCGAGGCGGAGTCTAACAAATGAATGTTATAGGGGCAAAACCACCTCCCTTCTCCCTTCTCCTGGAGATCCCCCCCCATGCAACCCAGCATTTGTCTCTTCTTGCCTACTGTCCTGTCACAGTGCCCTGCCTCCTTGAGATAATTAGATGTGATCACCCCAAGGTGTTGTCCGTGCTTTGTAACTGTAATTTTCTCCCCCATTTTATACTCAGCCCTGAGTTTACCCTCCATCAGTGCATGGCATTGCTCTTTTTGTAATTGAAACCCAGATGCCACTCTCCAGACCATTCCTCTAGTTTCCCTAAATCCCTTTGCATTCTCTTCACCCCCTCCTTGGTGTCCACCCTGTTGCAGATGTTTGTGTCATCTGCAAAGAGACATACCTTCCCTTTAAATTATTCAGCAATGTCACTTATGAAGACACTAAAGGGGACAGAGCCCACTGCCAATCCTTGTGGTATTCCAATGGCCAGTCTCCCATCCTCTAAGTGACTGTTGTTTACCACCATTTTTTGCTTCCTGTCTTTCAACCAGTTAGCTACACAGCTCACCATCTTCTCCTTCACCTCCCAAGCTGCTATGTTTCTCTATAAACCTCCTTTGTAATACAGAGTCAAAGACCTTACTGAAGTCCAGATAGGCCACATCCACTGCCCTCCCCTGAGCCACTTCCCTAGTTACCCAGTCAAAGATATCTAAGACATTTGTTTAACATGACCTCCCCCTTGTGACACTGTGCTGCCAGTGGTCCTGCAGCACATATGTCTCCAGGTACTCCATCAGTCTCTTCTGGTTCCACCATGCCACGGTGACACATATTGTGCTGACCATCAGAACAGCTACGGTACAACACTGCCAATTTGTGTTGTGCCATTGCTGGGGTCACTTGTGTTTTCTGTGGGGGGCTTTGCCCCCACACCCCCCACACTTAAAGCAACCAACTATGAGTCAGAGTTGGTTCAAGGAGGGTGCAAGCACCCCAGAGGCAGTAGTGTTGGTAACCCAGCAGACCATCATAGCGAACTGCCAAAAATGTCGCTGTGATGGTCTTCACTGTATTCCCATTGCTGTTGCAATGTGATACCATCTCTTCTTCAGCAGGGACTCCATTACTTTCCCCAGCACTGATATCAGACTCTTTGGTCTGGAATTGCTAGCCTCCTCCCTGCTGCTGCTCTTGTACAGAGGGATCACATTGGTCCTCCTCCATTCTTCTGGACCCCCCATCTCCAGTGGGGCACTAAATAGTGTTGCCAGAGGGGCATCCAGCACTCTGCTTAATTCTTTAACTACCCTGAGGTGGCTCCAACCCCATCATCCATTTTTCATTTAAGGCTTACCACTCCTGCAAACTCTTTCTTCTGTAAATGGACTTGTGTCTGCCCCCCTTTCCTGATGCCTGTTACTGCATGTCTACCCTGACCTCCTTCCACTATGAAAACTGATCAGAAGTATTTGTTTAAAATGTTAGCTTTTTTCCCTCCTCCTCTGCATAGTCCCTTCATCCTGGTCTACTGATCTTCACTATACCATTCTTTGTCTTCCTCTTTCTGCTAATGCATAGAGGACAGTCTTGCCCCTTCCTGACCTCCTGAGTGATCCTTTCCTCATTTTAAGCCATTGCTGTCCTTACTCTCCTTCCTGCCTCCCTTTATTTCTCTGTATATACCTCCCTGTCTGCTTCCATTTGGGTCTTCTTATACTTCCAGAAAGCTGTTTTTTCCCCTCCCTTATCACCCTAGCCACCTCCTTTGAGAACCGCAGTGGCCTCTTTTTTCCTCTATCCCTTGCTTATTACCTTTAAACAGCTTGGTGTTACCTTAGTTATTCCTTCCTTTATTCTATTCCATTGAGCCTCAACCTCCTTCCCCCCCACTATCCCCCTTCAAGGAATTTCCTAAGGCAGTCTCTCATTTCTTTAAAATGTGCTCTTCTGAAGTCCAGGATCATCATACTATTGTGTTTTTTTCTCCTGATCTATCTGTATGCCACACCACACTGTACAATGATAGTTTGTAGCCAGAGAGCTACCAACTTTGATGTCTTCAATGCTGTACTTGTTCATAAGTACCAGATCCTGCACTGCCCCATCTCTAGTAGGATCAGTAACCAACAGCCTATAAAATGCCCCTTGCAAGGAATCTAGGATGACACTGCTCCTACAGTACTTGTAGCTGTGGCCAAGATGTCCACATCAAGCATCTTAAAAAGCAGCTGACACCATCAGGATAACTTGAACAAAACACAATATTTAAACACAGTTTAGCTTGTATTCCACATTTGTTCTGTATTTTTCCTCCCTATTATTTATTACTGGAGTCATTTGCATGAAAACAGGATCTCTGTTTCTGAATAGTTCATCAATTCCTGTTGCCATCTCCCCACCTGAGGTCATAATGCACTGCTTATGGCATCACTGTTATTCCCATGGCAACAGACTGTGTGTCTCAATAGAGGATTATGACATGAAGAAAGGAGTAAGCTATAGATGCAGATGCATTCTAACAGATAAAGATCATGTATTCATGCAAATTTCCTCTGTAATAAATGATGGGGGGGATCTATGAAATATATTTAGAATGCAAGCTGAATTGTACCTAATTATTATGTTTTTCAGTTTTCTTTGAGGCATCAGCATCTCTTTAAAGTCATCCATGCTTGCTACATCCCCTTTTGTGCCATTTTGTCCATGGCCTCCCCCAAAAACCATGTCCAGTTCCTCCACCTGTGTTGGTGGCCTGTATACTACCCCCACTTGTATAAAGACCCCAGACCCCATGTGTAATCCAACCCAAAGAAACTCCATCCCCTCCTTTTCCCCACTGTGTGCTTGTATTTCCATAGCCATTATAACTTCCCTTACATTTAAAACAACAACTACCCCTTTCTTTCCTGCCCTAGCTTGTTGAAACACGCTGTAACTTGGTATTGCCACCTCCCAGCTATGGTTGTCACTGCACCATGATTCTGTTAGGCCTACCAGATCCAGGTCTGCATCCACAATACTAGCCTCAAGGTCATGACTTTTGTTTCCTAGGCTCCTTGTGTTGGTGCAGATGGCTCACCACACCTTCTGTCCCTCCCTGCCTCTACTTTGCCCTCTATTCTCATGTCCATCCTTTACCCTTCTCTTTTCACTGGTGTTGTCCTTCCTTTTTTGATCCTCCTTCTGCTCAACCTCCCTAGTAGTTTTCTCAGCTTTCATTTCACCTCTCAGCTCCTCGTCCCTCTCACCTACTCCCCACTACCCCTGGGAAATTTAACTACCCTGGGTTTTTTCACTGCTGTTCCATTATTTTTTTTTTGGGGGGGTGCATTCACATTCACTGACTTCATCATTTCTTTTGCCTTCCCTCCTGACTAGTTTAAATGCCCATCAAAGTATCATTTAAACCTTCCACCCAGGACAGCCATTCCACTCCTGCAAGGATGAAAGCCATTTCATTTGTACAGGCCTTTACTTCCTGGCAGGACATCAGAACCTGATGTAGCCAAACCATTCCTCCCTGCTCCAGTTGTTGAAGACAGCAATGCAGTGTTTTTTTCTCCTCCCCCAGCCTTATTCATTTATTTATTAAGTTTTTGTTGACCAGGAAAGGAGGGTAAGACAATTCTATATTATTTTTTTAATTGAAAAAGCTTTATTGAGAACAACAAATTACATAATTCAGTAGAAGAACATAAAAAAAGAGACAGACATCATGTACACAATAGTTTTACAAATAAATTCTAATGTAACCATTAACCTCAAGATCAGATAGTTTAGTACAGTTTATACTAATATAAGGAGAAGAAAAAGAAATTATTATCCCCTACCCCCTTTCTCCCACCCACACAGCTTTCCCATTCCCACCACTGGAAGCTATAGAGTTCATAAGAGTCGGGTATGGGAGCATAGAATAAGCATAGTTATTGAGGTACTAATTAAAGGAATACACTGTGGTCTATAGGGTATGCACTGTATGAGACCTGGGGAATAATCCAAATCAGGGCAGAGTGCCTTCCCATACAAAACTTGGTCCTCAAGGAGCGGTCAAATAACAATACTCAAGTAATTAAAACAGTCAACAGTGGTTCCCAAATGTTTGTAAATCTACAGAACCTATCTGACATACTAGTTAAAAGCTGTTAATCTTGTAAAGCAAAATGTATCTCCCTATACCATTCAATATATCGGGGGGTATACTGATCAAGCCAGTGTCAGACGATTACTTTCTTGTCCCATGCTGAGATAAATACTATAAGTAGTTTTTGATTGCCAATCAATGTATTCTCGTATTCCTGCAGCAAACAAATCTTGGGGAGAAATACGTCAGACAGTCCAAGCATAGCATCCGTGAGTGATCGTATAGAGTTCCAAAATTGGATCACTTTTTCACATGTCCAGAGAATATGGATCAAGGTACCAGGTTCTTTAATGCATCTGGAGAAAGTGTCTGAGGGAAGTTTACCCATTTTATGCAATTTTACAGGTGTATAGTAGAGATTATGCAAGATTTGAAATTGCATAAAGTGGTATCTGTCCCATTTTATGTATTTGTATAAGCATTCCAAAATGCAAGACCAGTTTAGGGGAGAACTATTCTTAATTCTTAGGTAGGACCTGATCCCAGTAATACAACATTGGGCATTCTTTTGTAACTAATAAATCTTGTAAAAATAGGAGATAGTATGGGATGTGGGAGCGTTACAAACCAAGGGGAGGACCAGGGACATGTAAGGGCTGTCCCATGGGCCAGTACTGAAATGATGCAGGAGCATATGGGCCAGCTGAAAATATATCAAACAGAATGAGGTAGGCCAGTTATATATTTCTTCAGCCTCATGAAAAGTAAGAAGTCTCTGGTCTCAAATTAGATCAATCACTTTTTCCACAAAACTATGAGGCCAAAACATCTCAGACAGCATCTGACTGGCTATTTTTTAAATTTGGGTTCCTAAGCAGGGGTTAAGTAGTATCTATATATGGCCAAACTTTAATTATAGAGCATAGTTGGAGATGAACTTGTAAAGAGGCCTCCAATGGAGTACCCTGTAAGGCCCGAGGAAGTTTTTTACAGGGAATGTAGAGAAGTGCTTGGGTATCAAGACCTAGATTAGAGCATTGAAGGCACTCTATGTCCAACCACTGTGGGACATAGGACTCAATACTATCCTCCAATAGCAGTCTAAGCCACTGGAAGGATCTAGTACAATGGATAGACAAATAATATAAAACAGATTTGGGACTTGTAGGCCATCTCTGCCTTTGGAATGCATCAATTTCGGCAATGCTCTTTGGGGATTTTTGCCTGGCCACAGAAAGAAGGTAATTATTCTATTGACTTGGGAGAACCAAGACTGTGGTAGAGTGTAATTAACCATCTGACATGGGTACATAAGATGTGGTGGAACATTAATTTTTATTACATTCAGGCGGCCCCACATAGAAATAAGTAACAGGGACCAATGCTCTAAATCTGTTTTAATCTTGGTAAAGATGATACTGCTTCATTTTGGTGGGTAACATACTTAGATAAATATCTAGATATTTCAATTTATCTCAAACCCATGCCAGATCAAGGTGCTCCACTTCAGCCTGTAAGGTTGCATTAGTAAGTGGCATAACTTCACTTTTAGTTAAATTAAATTTGCAATTAGAAATATGGCTGAACTGGATAATATCCTCCAAATCAGCTGGCAAGGATATTGCAGGAGAGGAAACATGCAGCAGGATGTCATCCGCATACACTGACAATTTGAATTGATGTGGTCCTATTGGTATGTCAAGTATCTGCGGGAATGCATTAAGTTTCCTGATCAAGAGTTCCAAAGACAAATTAAACAAAAAAGGTGAGAGTGGACATCCTTGCCTTGTGCCCTGGATGGTGTAATGGAAAAGAGCCTAACAAAACTTCATTACACAATATACATGCCAATGGGAGACAGTAGTGCACCTTGACCCACTGTATAAATGTTGGGGGATACAGTATTTGGGTAACAAATTAAACAGGTAATCCCATGAGATCCTATCAAATGACTTTTCTGCATTGGGGATGCCTACGTTGCTGGAATACAGGAGTCCCTGAATGCAGAAATATAGTAAGACAGTTTGAGAAAATGGTCTGCTGAAAGCCTACCCAGCACAAATATGACTTGTTCCCTGCTGATAAGGCAACCCCAGACCTAATCCAACCTACTGTACCATCCAAAACCTTTGCGAAAATTTTAAGATCAACATTAAGGAGAGATATTGGTTGATAGTTTGACACCAGTAAGGAATCCCCACCAGGCTTTGGAAGTACCACAATAATGGTCTCAGTGAGTGTGGTGTCAGAGAGACCTTCTTGAAAGATATAGCTGAAGATATTTAACAGTATAGGGGCTAAGAGGGTTTTTAAAGTTTTATAAAAATTGGCAGAGTACCCATCTGGACCCAGGGATTTATCCATCACCAGGGAATCAATAGCATGGTAGATTTCTTCTGTTGACAAAGAGGTTTGCAAAAGTTCTGGATATGGGTCATCCAAATGGGGCAAGTCTATATCCTGAAAGAAGGTCTCGAATTGAATACCATTTATTTAGTAAAAAACAGCCATGGAGCACCATTGACCCTCCAAAAATGAGAGCTCACCGTGAGACCCATCAACCTCCATAAATAAATGATATTATAAACATGCTTCTAAGCTTGTTTTGAATGTTTTTGTGGATCTATTTAGCTTTGTCTGCAGTGGGTGGTGCTGGAGCTTCTTGTTTGCTGGTTGTTTGCTCTCAGAAGCACACCTGGCTGTTGGAGTGGCTTTATCTAATTGTCTCAAAATGAATACAACAGAAGGGAGCAGAAGGAGGGGCATATAAGTCTTGATAGTAAGCCTGAATGTGAGCCACATTAACATAAGGGGAGGTGAGGAGTCATCCATAATCTGTGCAAATAGAAGGGACTGTCCTGTCCATAGCTTGGGAATGAAGACGTAAAGCCAGAAGCTTCCCCGCTTTTTGGCCTTGATCAAAATATTTTATTTTGAAATGCAGTAAATGGTATTCTGCCATCTTACCCAATAAAGTATTGTACAGTATTTAGATCTGAGACCCTGCAGTAGTTCCCCTTCTAGTTGGGAAGAATTCAAAATAATAGGCCTTTCCAGGGACCAAATTTGGGTCAGTTAGGAGGCCAGGTCCTTAGAGGCAGACCCTTTTTGTTTTGAAGCTAAACGGGTTAAGCTCTCCCCAGACAGTACATTTCAGGGCCCCTCACAATAAATCAAGTTTGGCCATGGAGGGGGAATTAAGTTCCAGGAAAGAGGTGACAAAATGTTGAATGTGATCCATCAGAGTTTTAGATTTTAATAATTGATTGTTAAGTTGCCATACTTTATTATGCTCTAAAGATGGGGAAGTCTCAGTTGCAGGAGAGTGGGATGATGATCAGATATGATGTTAGCAGAGTAATGTCAGGAAAGAACTCTGGAGAGGTGCTCAATACCCAATAGAAAGTAATCAGTTCTGGAAAAAGAATCACGAGGGAGGGAGTAAAAGGAACAGTCTTACTGGCCCATGTACAGTGACCTCCATGGGTTCACAAGACCCAAGGTATCCATGAGGCCATGAAGAGCAAATTGACCTGAGGATAGGACTTGACAGTGTGAGCTGGATCTGTCTAAATCATTGCTGTAGACAAGGTTCTAGTACCCCTCAAGAAGCATGGGGAGAGAGGTCCAAGGAGCCAGTAAGGACATTAAGTCCATATAAAAAGTAGGATCGTCCTTGGTAGGCCCATATATGACTACCAAGATAATCTCCAGATGACCAAGCAGGGCTCACAGGATGAGAAAAAGATCCCGTGGATCTGTCATTTCCTGAAACAGATGAAATGGCACTGTCCTGGACACCAAAATAACAACACCCATTTTACGGGAGTCTGAACCTGCCTTGAAGCCCAGCCCCACACTAGAACACCTAAAAAGAGAAACCTGAGATGGAAGCAGGTGAGTTTCCTGTAGAAAGGCAACATCTACTTGTAACTTACATAGATGATGCAGAATCTTAGCACATTTTGTAGGGGATTGAGCACCCTTTATATTCCACGAGCAAAAATTATAAACAATCACCATAATGCCCGGGCTGGTAATAGAAACACAAACCTGTATTTAGATCGATGTAATAAGATAGCACCACACAAATTAGACTCAAACTTCAGTGGTGGGCTCCTCCAAACCCAATCCCTCCCCCAAGAATCTCCAAGCAGTAGAAAGAAACAATGTAAAGTCCCAACTTTTCCCTTCCATAACCCCAACTGTCTTCCCTCCCTTCTTAGTTACCCCCATAACCCATATCCACATAAACCCCATCCCCACCCCCACATATAGGTTCCAGTAAGTAACGCAACTCATCTATGTTTAGAAACAATACCCTCAAACAATCTGACAGAAAAAATGTGAGGATTATAAAGGGTGTACCTATACTTCAGGTCCCAGTGTAGAACTCCCCTAGGAGGTGTACTAAACCAGGGGAATAAAATGTGGGTCAACTGCCCTCTGCAGACCAATTTAGGAAACAGCCAGATAACACAGAGGGCACATGCCCCCCATCTTGGAGGGCAGAGCGTTAAGACAACATTATCCCCGGGGAGAGGATAATCCCCATTAAATAAAGAATGCTAGAAACCCAACCACCTCATCAGTTCATGAAGCCTTTGGTGTACAGCAGTGTTTCACTCCATCCCTCCCCCCCACCAGTCTAAACATACATGTAACAGTTAATCTCTAAAGAACTAAACAATATAAATTCAGAAAACTATACAACCAACTACTTTTCATATTATGAATCAGATAGTAAACATATCAAACCAGGAAAATAAGTGTCATATAACCTATCTAATAACAACAGTGAAATTTTGTTCAAGAATAATCTAACAGATCTAGGAGGTGAAGATATATAAAAGTGGCTGCACCATTGGTATTTTCAGAGTGTTAAATATTCTCCTTAAATACTGCATAATGAAGGGTTTACTGAAGGGGGCAACTAGGAATGAATATTCAATAAAGGTCCCAAAAAGAAGTAGCCCTAAGAAAAATAACCGAATAGAACTATGTGCCACTATTAAATTCCATCCCGAACCTAAGCACCAAGGATGTCAGCAACAACAGTATCATATAGATCCATTTCCTAGGCAGCATCAGGGACCCAAGAAAACACACTACCAGGTTTGGATGGATTTCATTGGGGGTGATGGCCAGTTGAAACCATTCAGAGGACAGCGCAGGAATCATCAGCCACCAAAGAGACAAGGCAGAAGCATGGTCCAAGTGCTGGTCGAGTTAGCAATATGAAAGGAGGACCAGTGCTGAACCTAGATATGATAAAGGATTATAAGCTGCACAGAGACCAGCGCTGATCCAAAATGCAGCACAGAATGGTGAGCTGCACAGATACCAGCACCAAACCCAGATGCGGCACAGGATTGTAAGCCATACAGAGAGCGGCGCTGAACTCAGAGGTAGCACAAAACAATAAGTTGCACAAAGAATGGCACCAAACTCAGATGCAGCACAAAATGGTAAGCTGCACAAGAATCGGCACCAAACCCAGATGCAACATGAGATTGCAAGCCACACAGGGACCAGTACCAAACCCAGAAATGGCATAGGATTGTAAACCACACTGAGACTGGCGCCGAACCCAGATGCGGCAGAGGAGTACATGACCATGTTCTACATCTCATCCCAATTCAGTGCAGGATCAAGAGTCTAAGGGGGAGCACAGATTATCTTCTCGGTACAGTACAGAATTATGGGCCAGGGAGTCATAGCGGGGTAGAATCCTGGATCAAAAAGGAAGCAAGACCACAACAAAAACACAGTTTGGAGAGTTAGCATGTTGTGAGCCTGTCTCCTGGCCAAATAGCTCTGGGACAGCCAGTGTGAGTAGTACCCAGTCATAGGGGAGAAATACTGTAGCTTAGGCAGATCAGGAGATGCACATAGTCACAATCCAGAGTGCACTAGCGAAGAAGTGAAGAAAGGTACACCAAACATTACCAGTCAGTGAAGCATGATTGTCATCAGGGAGGATGATCCATTCTCCAAGTCAGGTTATTTTCTAATCAAAGATAAACAACAGATAGCAACAAAAGACAAGCTACATTTGAGAAAGCAGCTGTACTGCCAGAGTGCCAGGAAGACATCAGCTTGATTTAAATAGGTGAGGAAGTAGTTACTTCAAGTCTTTTTCTGCTTGTTCGCCCATTTCAAAGGAGTGCCACATATTTTGTAGGAGAACCTGAAGGCAGGCTGGGTATGATACATGGAAATTTATACCAGTGGGTATTAGCTTGGAAACCACTGGGTGAAAGGCAGCCTGTTTCTTTGGGTGGAAGCCAGTAGGTCCTGAATAATGCAGAGCCTGGTGCCTGGTGCCTTCCCAGGTGATGAACTGCAGCTCCAGAAGCTTCACCAGTATGCACTGTTTATTCAGAAGCTTTAAGATGAAGGGACAAGGAGGAGAACCTGGGGGGGGTCTTGGGCACAGAGATTGATGAGTGTGCTCTACTATATATGCGGGACCATTTGAGGATGGCCCCACTACTTTTTCTAGAAGTTTCTAGGTAAAGGAGACTGGTGTGGCCCCTTGCGCATCCTCAGGAAGCCCGAAGATCACCAGATTATTTTTTCTACTACTGTACACCCTTCTAGATCTTCAGGCTTGAGCTCCATCTTGTTAATTTTTTGCTGCAAGGAGGCTAGCTGTGGTTCAGTTCAATCACACCATTTTTCTAATGAAGTTGATTGGGCCTCCATGTCTCCATCCCAGAGGTTCGTCTCACCAAGATCCAGCCAAAGAGATTTGATCTCCAAGGTAAGTACTTTAAGAGAATCCTTTAATAGTTGAAGCTCAGATAAAAATGTCTCCTCCATGAGAAAGGCATGCTCCAAAGTACCAGGAGTAGTGCAGCCAGGAGTGGAGCCCGGGCCCTTGACTTTTTTAGAGGCCTTGTCTGCTGTCTGAGGAGGCGTGTGGTGAGGTAGACTTTGCTGCATCTCTGAATCCATATCTGCTGAGAACTTCATAAGGAAAGTGTAGAACTGATCTCAGGAAGGCTTCCCAAGATGAAAGGATTGATAACTGCCTTGATTGAAGTAAGAGAAGTAGTACAAATATTAAGTTTTATGCAAGGTGAGCAGGAGCAGAGCTACTTTTTCATAGGTGTCACGTGACCCTCCAAATTCTGTCTATTTTCAGTCTCATCCAGTATACCATCAAAGACTGCGTATAGTGCTGTAGAGTACATGCAGCCATTTTAACTCAGGCCAAGTAGTTTAAGTTCCCTAGTGTGTGTGCTGCCTAGTTGTGCTGGTAGTGTAGTGTAGAGGCTAGTGATGCAAGCTGTGAATAGGCTTGGTACATCCAGGAGGCCTGGGTTCGATTCTGGGAGAATCTGTTTTTTTTGTGTGACTATTATGATGTTCATCGTGCCCTCCATCCCGAGTTGTGCCCCCCCTGGAGTTACAATACTTAATCTGCCCCCCTCCAGAGCTTCTCCCCCCTCAAGATGCACACTCCCAGGACTTTGAATACTTCATCTGCTCACCTCCAAGTTCCCCCAGTTGCATCCTCCAGATTTGGAATACTTAATCTGCCCCTCCCAAGCTTCTCCCCAGGTTGCATCCCCCAATGTCAGACTAGCATCTGTGGTGGAGGCTGGTCTTCAGTGGGGTGGGTTTGCACTGACTGTTTATTGACTTGAGTCATTCATTTCAACATTAGAAGTAATGGCTCTAAAATCACTGAGAACTCTGCTGAATCTATCTTTGATGGGTAAAATGCACATAAATCCATTAAAATGCAATATGTTTGTACTGTATTTAAAATTAGCATTAGCATGGTTCATCATCTGCAATTTTACTTAGAACAAAATAAGGAATAACGAAGGGTTCTGTCTGCTTATTTACTTACAACTAGGCTTAGGCTACGGACAGGTACTATAGTTGGATAGGGTAGCACAGGTATCTACTAATTTTAACCAGGTAGGTTAGCTCGGATAGTATTCTATCTTACCTGGTTTAGTAATATTGTAATCGGGTAGGGTAATGTATACCCAAAAAGAGTGTGTCGCCTGGTCTTCCTCCTTTGTGCAATAGCCAAGGAAAGGTTTATATTTGGTCACAAGACTTGAGACTGGTATTGGCAGGCCTTATTGAGGGCAACTTTAACATATTAAGTAAACAATTAGTTTCTGGGGCTCACAGGTACACCCATACTTGCGATCTGTATAACTAAAGCTGCTGGCTGAATCTTAGTGGCAGGATCATGTACCAGACCCATATACTAGTTAAGAAGATCTGTCTAGGTCTTGCCCCTCCAACAACATGACACCTCCTTACCCTAGTAACCAATCCTCGAGGGACAAGAAGGGCAGCTAGACCTACCTATCAGGCCTCATTCTGTCAGAATAGTCAAGTGCATCAGGCCTTTTTCTACAGAGCTCCCACCTGGCTATCTGATCTCCCTCTTGATGTACAAACTGCCTCCAAGTTAGAGTAGTTTAAACATAACCTCAGACAGTACCTTCTTTCTTTCAACTGCTGCGACTGCCTAATTTAAGCTACTTCACCCTCACATATCTCCTCATTTCCTGGCTAAACAGTTGCCACTTTCCCCACCCCTCCACTCCTCCCTCCACCCCCCATAGCTACATCTCTCTTGACATGTTTTCTCTCTAGTTCACCTCACTCTGTAGCTCCTGAATCCTGATTTCCTCCTATTCCCACTCCTCCCTCTTTCCCCTTTTTTACTGCTCATTTTTATTTGTCTTGGCTGACCCATGTCAACCTACTGACTTCGACAAATTTATTCTTGAATGCCTATTATCACATACCACTATTATTAAGGCACTATATGCCAATGCTCATCAGACCGCAGAATTTTAATTGTATATTTTTCTTAGTTTTACCATGGTATCTATTTTTGGTTTTTATCTGCCAACTCTGACAAAGTCTGATATACTGTAATAATAACAATACATTTTTTTTAAAGTGCCTTTCTGCAACCAAGGTGCTGTACAGATTTGAGAACAGATAAAATCCAATAAAAAACATAGAATTCACATACAGTAATTAGTTGAATAAGCAACTATATGAATATAATTATTCTTGCTAGGCAAGATGCCATAAATAGGACTTCAAGGCCCTCTTGAAACTCTCCACAGTTGTGCACTCATGTATCTGAAGACGTAGAGAATTCCACTAGGTCAGGGCCGCATGCATAAAAGCATGGGCCCCTGATGTTTTAAGACATACCCTGGGAATCTCTAACAACCTCTGGTCAGCTGAGCAGAGTGGTTGTTGAGGGCAGTAAGGCAGCAAGAGCTCTTGCAGATAGCCAGGACCCAGTCCATGCAGGGCCTTAAAGGTCAGTAACTCGACCTTGAAGGTGATCCACCATTGAATTGGCAGCCAGTACAGTTTGTGCAGCAGCAGTGTGATGTGACTCAAATGAGGAGTTCCCCTCAACAACTGCACTGCGGCATTCTACAGTAGCTGCAAGCGGCGGATATCAATCCCCGGTAGCCCTAAGTAAAGGGAGTTGCAGTAGTCCAGGCACGAGGTCACACAAAGACATGGATCAACATTGGAAAGTCACCAGATGAAACAAGGTGCTTAATCCTGGTGATGTTCCTGAGATGGTAAAATGAGGACTTGATGACTGCCAATACCTGCGAACACAGTTTCAACCCATCGTCAAATCCCCCCCCCCCCAGGTTTCACACCCGTTCAGAGGAAGGCAGCTGGACATCTCCAAGACAGAGTCCAGAAGGTTGTCCATCCACCAACCCCTCTGTTCAGTGACCCAGATCCACCACCAACACCTCAGTCTTTCCAGAGTTCAATTTCAACCAGCTGGATTTCATCCAGTCCTGGATTTCTGTGAGGCAGTTATTAAAGACCAAGCACACACTATTCTGGTTGGGTGCAAAAAACAGGTAGAGCAGGTTTCATTAGCATAGCAGTGCAACCTCAGCCCATATCATCTTATAATGTATCTGAGGGGCAGCATATACACCACAAACAACATGGGGGACAACATCAACCCCAAGGGACCCCACATGGCAGAGAGAACAGGCTGGAGGAAAAAATTCCTGACACCACCCTTTGAGATCTGCCAGTTAGGGAAAGATTCAAACCATCTGAGAACTGTTCCAGCCAGGCCACAGATGACCCTCAGGTGCCCGAGAAGTACCGCATGGTCCACAGTGTCAAAGACTGAGGAGAGATCAAGAAGTACCAAGATGGAAAGGCACTTCTGATCCCTCACCATCAGGAGATCATTGAGCACCTGAACCAGAGTGGTCTTGGTACTATGCCTCTTACGAAAATGAATGACTGCTCTGATTGTTTTTTGTTATATCCACATCATGTTTTTGTTACATTGTTGTGTTTAGCTAATTGTTATGATTTCTTTTGGACATGGAACCTTTGTAAATGAGTCTCTGACTCAAAGGTATGTAAAATTCCAAGACTGTAACAATTAAATAAATACATAAATTAGTGGCAATAAAAGAGGAATCACCACTGGCAAGTGCTGTGTGTTGGGGTGAGATATCAGGCACAACTGGGAAAACATCTTGCATATGTAATCAGTACAAAACCTGCTATGGTATGAAACACCATTGGGTGGTTCTGTGGCAGCTTTGGGGGAGCCTTTCACAAGTTTGCAGACACTTTGTTTCTACTCAGTTGAGTTTCATATAAATTGGTTGATTCCACTATTCATCTGAGTGTGTGGTTTTGTGGGGAGTGCATGTGCGAGATGTTTCTGATTTCCTAATTTTAAATTACCTGATCTAATTACCCAACATGATTACATCATTAATAATATACTTCCAGGCAAATGGAAAAAGGCAATCTAGATACAGTACACATAATAAATATGTTTGTTGTTGATGTATCGTTATATGTTGAAAATGTAATTTTCAGTTTCATTTCAATTCAAAGTTTATTATTTGATTGGCAAACAGCCCTTACAAAATAAACAACAGACATGAGCAAATGTTTACAATCAAATATAAGATGCTTAAAAGATTGGTCTGTAGAATAAATACATCATTGCATTTAAATAATTCCCACTAATAGAGTTCTTGTTTAAATCCATTTGGATTTGAGAGCACATGAAGAGATTACGAACAATGTTATATATTAAGGTTTCATAATTTACAAATGAATTGGGGAAGGGAAAGGGAGCATTGGTTAACCAGGAGTAGCACACTAAGCGGAAGCTTGTTTCCACATGCGACCTGGGAGCACAAGGAAGTTAAGTGACTTGTGCAGGATCACATAGTATGCACGTAGGCGGCTGTGAGATTCAAACCCAGGTCTCTAAATCAGCAGCTCAGAGCCTTAACCCACTGCCCTATACTGTGTCCTCAAAAAATAGTAGTAATAGTAAATAGCCTACAGTACAAGCCTAGTCAGTTTCCCAATATCTGTATTAGAAAACAGAAAATTTATCATGAGGCTAGAAGGAAGGCCAAACTTTCCAAGGATTTCCCAAACTCATTTTCCCCCTGGCTTTTCAGAAATTATGGAGCATTAAAATGATATGTTTTAGATCAGCTTCTACTCCATTCCCACAGCTACGATGGGGATGTTTGACATTTTCCCTTTCTGTACAAAATATATATAGTTAGCTTTATAACATTATTTTTTTTTCAATTCAAAGTTTATTGATTTTTTTATAACAAATACAGAGTGCTGATCCATCGTAAATATGACACACACATGCTTGATTCGAGAGCCTAGAGGAACAGTACTCCCTTCCCCTTCCCTAACCCTCCTCCCCTTTCCCTTCCCCACCACCAGCACAGAACCATTTCAATGAGCCACATCACAATACAGAAAGCGGGTCGCTATTTATCATTTACAGTGAGTATAAGGTTTGTAGGGGGCCCATAGCTTGTTGAATCTTTTAAGTCTGTGGTTAAGACTTGCTCTGGTGTTTTCAGTCCAGAGATTCATCTGAAGCTCATGTAACCACTCTGTATAGGTAATTTCTTTATTGTCTTTTCAATGTTTCAGAACTAGTTTCTTGACTGGCATAGACATTAAAGTTATATGATATTTGTGGCTAAGTACATGAACCTCTGAGAGATCTCCTAATAGACAACTGTCTGGATTAAACAAATCATTCAATCCCAAACGAGGGTCCACCTTCTGTTTAATAAGGGTCCATGGTGGCATGGCTAACCGGCAAACATGGCGGACGCTTGATAGAGCAGCTCCTCGGGCAATGTTTTAAATTTGCTTAAACAGCTGGATGAGTCTTTTGGCTATATATTTGGCTACTGCTTATCTCCCTGAACTGATGGCATCTGGCAAATCTAAAAATAAACATCCGAAGTTACAGTTTGAAGCTTGCCAGCACTCGAAGAAAAGTGAAAGTGATCCTCGTGGTCCTGGGCCTACTTCACCAAGCGCCTGCCCTGATGGTGCATCGCTGGACTCCAGCCTGATGGAGCTAACAAAGTAACTTGTGGGAGTTCCTGATATACTGCTGCAAATGCAGAGCGACATGAAAACAGGGTTTAATAACTTAAACACCCAATTCACTCACCTGCAATCCATGGTTACTAGTTTCACTGAAACCACCACTACGCATACCTCTCAAATTTGTGAGCTGAAAACGGGGAGCGACATGGAGGACTCTTACGCTGGGGTACATGCAGAGAGAAATGGTTTACTTTCTAACATAGCTGAACTCCAGAAGTGCCTCGATGATCAGGAAAATCACTCCTGGCAATCTAATCTGCAGATTATTTATTTGCCCGAGGGAACAGAGGGGAGAAACCCCAATGTGGAGATCCGCAGGTGGCTAGTCAAACACCTAGGCATCCTGGCAGAAGTGATGAGCTATGAGATCGAGTGCACCCACTGGGTGGGTCCACCACCGAATCCAGGAGAATGCCCACATCATTGTTTAATTAAATACCTGCGGTATTCTGATAAAGAAACAGTACTCTGAAAGGTCAAAACACAGGGTACCATGTCTTTTGAAAATACCAAAGTACATATTTTCCAAAATTTTAGCCAAGATCTACAGGCTAGGCACCAGAAGTTCAACCAGACCAAGAACAGGTTTTACAAACTGGGTTGGAAATTTTCCTTCTCTTATCCGGCTTGGCTACTGGTGGATTGACTGGGGCAGAGCCCTCAATTTTTCATTTGCCACAGGTCAGCCGAAAAATGGATAGAGGAGCAGGAGAAGGAGGCCAGGAGGGAGAGAGTGCTACCTGATGCAGAGTAAGGTACTTTATTGTATACTGCTGTTGTAATGCAGTGTTTCTGCAGGATGAGGCCTATATGGTAACAGGACCAGTCCCTGCTTGTACCCCAGGTGCTCTTATTTGCTACTCGCTATCAGACGGGCCTAAGGTAGATCTAAGCTGAATGTGGTGGTATGCAGTTTTACTACAACCCCGATCGGGTCTGGGGACCCAGGTTCCAGCAGGGAATGTCACATTTTGGATCTGCTGAGCTGAGATTTTAATAAGCCTAGGATCTCTATTCTTATTTGGATACACACCTGATGCAACGGAAAAGAGAAGAGCTTGAACTGCTAATGCTGGTGATATGTGAGGCTGAGTGGGACCCTCTGTGTCTGTCTCATTTAGCCTTGACTGCTTTGTTAATCCAGTGAGAAGGGGGGGTTTATGTTCCCTAGCCCACACTATCTTATGTCTAGGGGCAAAGGGGGAATGGTAACTGTGCCCTCTAACTCGAGCTTTATTGTCCATACTATGCTCGGCCCTCAATGCCCCTGGAACTCAATATCACTAACACTGGATGTTGGGCCTGTTTGTGCATGTACACTAGATCTCAACACCAGCCTGACTGTGTCTAGGGTTGTGGGTAGCAGTGGGCTGGATTTGGACCTCTTTCTATTTTTGGCACCCCCCTGAATCACACTACTGGACACTGTGGAGTGAAACCTTTACATACTCAGGGGTTTCAATGTGTGCCTTGTATCCTGCAGTGACTCGCATGTGTTCTGTTATGCTTTTACTGTACCTTAGTAATAGCCATATCGAATGTTGTGCTATGTTTTGGCACTATAAATTTCAGCTGTTTTTTCTTTATGTCTGGTACAGTTAGCTTGTTGCTCCAATCCTTCATGGCAACCGAACCGGACACGATGTTTTATGTCTGCCTTTTGTTTGCAGTGCATCTTCTGGTGGATTTTCACTTGCTGGGGGGGAGGGGAACAGTCCTGGTTGGACTGAGTACAGGGAAGTTTGTTTTCCCTTTGGGGGGGGTGAGGTGAAAGTTTTGGTGGGGGAGCAGGAGGGTTATTACAGGTCACACCTTTTGGATCATTTTTGGAAGTGTTTAATGGGAGTGGTGGGGTACTGCTGAAACTGGTGCATGCTAGGTATAGGCCCCAATTAAGAGCATATTGGTCTATATTACTTATTTGGGGTGGCTGTCAAGCTTTCATGGGGGGGCAACATCTCAGATTTTGGGTGGGGGGTGGAGTGATCAAATGGGGGGAAGTATGGATGTGAGCTTGCTGTGTGTCAGACTGGAAAAAGGATTGAGGTGGTTTTGACATGATGGGGATGATCTTAAATGCATATCCTGGAACATTAATGGCCTTCAATCTGTCCTAAAATGCAAAGGGTTGTTGCAGAGGTGCGTTGGCACAGAGGAACAGTTACCTTGTTGCAGGAAATGCACTTCTCTCCTGTTGAAGCACAGAAAACTGCGGGTTTTATGGGGGTGTTTGGGTTTCCTCCATTTTTTCCTCCAATGCCCGTGGGGCCTCTATTTGGATTCCTAGGGATTCACCAGTACAACTCTTGGATAGCCTGGTGGATCAGCTTGGCAGATATGCGCTGGCGAAAGTCAATGTTCCTGGCAAATGTGTGCTCCTGATTGGCTCCATTTATACCCCGAATGTGGAATGCCCAAGCTTTTTCCAGAAATTGGCTCTTGACATGGCTAGATGGGAGGGTCCCTGGCTACTGGGGGTGACTATAATTATGTTTTGGACACGGTGCTAGACCAATCAAACAGAACTCCTGTACCAAAATCACAACATGCAAAAGCCTTGGAAGCGTTGCAGACTGACTTGATCTTACTGACTCTTGGTGGCACCTTTAGCCCTCTAGGAGGGAATACAGTTTCTACTCCCATGCACACAATTCTTATGCATGCATAGACAGATTGCTTATTTCCAGAACTCTAGTAATGCATCTGAGGGAAGGGGGCTACTTGCCCATTCTAGTATCTGACTATGCCATGCATTACATTACTATTTGAGGTGTGGGGACCCTGTCTGGCCCTAGAACTTGGAGGCTTGATCCCCTCCTCCCTAGGAACCAGGAATATCTCACATACATTAGGGGAAGACTAAACATAAAAACAGAGAAACAGAGAATTTGACGGCAGATAAGGACCACTTGGCCCACCCAGTCTGCCCATTTCCCTACCTACTGGATAAGCTGCAGATCCTAGTTAACCAGCAGCCTACTTCTTCCTACCCCAACCCCCTAGAATGGCCTTATGACTGTCCCATGCATGCTTGAATTCCACCACTGATTTTGACTCCACAACCTCCTCCAGAAGGCCGTTCCATGCATCCACAGCCCTCTCTGTGAAAAAATACTTCCTTAAATTACCTCTGACCTCTGAGCCGCCCCCCTCTATCTTCAGATTGTGCCCTCTTGTTCTTGCACACCTCTTTTTTTGAAAGATGCTACCCTCTTGGACTTTTCCCCTTGAGGTACTTGAACGTTTCTATCATGTCCCCCCTCTCCCTCCTTTCCTCGAGGCTATACATATTAAGCTCCTTTCGTCTCTCTTCATATGTCTTCCAGTGCAGACCCTGCACCATTTTAGTTCCCTTCTCTGGACAGCTTCCATCCTGTCTATGTCTTGCGGAGATTGGGTCTCCAGAACTGCACACAGTACTCCAGATGGGGTCTCACCAGCTGTCTGTACAGAGGGATAATAACTTCCTGTTTTCTACTGGTGATGCCTCTCCCTATGCATCCCAGTATCCCCAGCCCTCCTTGCTGCCCTCTCACATTGCTTGCCCACCTTTAGGTCATCTGATATGACTACCCCAGGACCCTTTCCATTTTATGTTGCTTGCACACATGTGCAAGAAACATAGTGCCATCATCAGAGATTTGGGTATGTCACCTCCTCCTCCAATTCAGTCAGTGAGCTGGCAGGCGCAGCCTGTAAGCCAATGCATTTTGGAGCTGTCTATGACACGCTCCAAAATGCAGTAACCTCTGATTGAAAGGGTGAGCTACGCTCAGTGAGCAAAGATAAGCGTAGCTCCCCCAACACACAGGCGTGCGGCGCCCCGCACATACTGTGTGGCGACAGGTGCCCAATCCCCGTCAGCTGGGCTCGTCTCCCCCCCCCAGCGTGGCAATCAGTCCATAGGCCGCGGGATGCCCAATCCCCAGTCGGCTGAACGCTCAACATCCTTGTGCCATGCTGGGAGCCCACCCCAGCATGGCAAGCAGTCCCCGACGTCTTTTTAATTTTTAACCTGAAAAACAAAAGGTCCAGCGGGCTCTCGACCCCTCCCACAACCCGCACCCACCCACTGCGCACCCAGCCTCCCCACCCCCTCACCCCATACTACCTCTGGACTCCAGCGACGATCTTGGTGGACCGGGAACACGTCTGCACTCTTCAAAACCGACCGCGAACTGGGAAATGTCGGTAGCTGTATAATGGCCTAGAGTAGGGGTTTCAACTTGTTGCATATCTCAGGCATTTTTGGAATTTTGCACAAATTTTCAACATGGGGTTTTTGGGACCCCTTCTCATGAATGATGTCACTGTCATGGCGTTATTCGGGCCCGAAGGGTGATTTTGTGCAGTGACTGTGCAGTGACTGTGAAATCACCCTTTGGGCCCAAATACCACCATGACAGTGACATCATTCATGAGAAGGGGTCCCAAAAACCCCATGTTGAAAATTTGGTGCCAAAATTCCAAAAAATGACTGTTTTACGAGCGTCGATGCAGTTCCTACGCAGGCTCGTAAGTTCGCGAAATTTCAATATTTTCACTCCAGATTTTCAACATTGCCATTTTACCACATCCTCTTATGAGCAGTACAGCTGTCATTTTTCACATCCTACCCAAAATGTGTTTCCCCCATGTAGCAGAATGGTGCAGTCGGGGTGTCTGAAACTCAATGTATGGGACACATTAACGAAAATCACAGTGACACTGTTCATGAGCAGAGGTCTTAAAATGACTATGTTGAAAATTTGGTGAAAATTCCTAAAATGACTGTTTCTGACGTGCATTGCGCAGTTCCTCATACCTCGTAAGTTCCAAATTTTCAATATTTGCACTCCAATGACTTCCAAATACCTAAACAGCACATAGAAGCAAGCAACATTCGGCATTGACAAATGCTTGTTGTTGTTGTTAGTATCTCACCCCCCATTGTGTACTCTTCCCTGGGTTTTTGTTTCCCAGGTGCATTACCTTGCACTTCTTAGCATTGAATCTAAGCTGCCATACATTTGACCATTCCTCTAACCTTGCCAAGTCCCTTCTCATCCTTTCCACCCCACCTTGTGCATCAACTCTGTTGCAGATCTTTGTGTCATCTGCAAAGAGACATACTTTTCCTTCCAGTCCCTCTGCATGTCGCTTATAAAGACATTGAAGAGGACCGGTCCTAATACTGAACCCTGCGGTACCCCACTAGTAACCCTCCTTTCTTCAGAGTGGACTCCATTTACTATTACTCTCTGTGTCCTATTCTCCAGCCAATTCTTTACCCAGGCTGTCATCTTGGGACCCACTCCCAGGCTGGCTAACTTGTATATTAATCTTTTGTGTGGGACTGTGTCAAATGCCTTGCTAAAGTCTAGGTAGGCCATGTCCACAGCCCCTCCCTGATCTACTACTTTGGTCACCCAGTCAAGAAATCTATCAGATTGATCTGGCATGACCTTCCACTGTGAATCCATGCTGCCTTGGGTCCTGTGCCCTCTGCCTCTAGATGCTCGACAATTCTTTCCTTCAGAAGTGATTCCATCATTTCCCTATCACTGAGGTTAAACTAACAGGTCTGTAGTTTCCTGCTTCTGCCTTGCTCCCACTTTTGTGAAGGGAATCACATCTGCCCTCCTCCAGTCCTCGATGGTACCCCATCCTCCCATGATTTGTTAAAAGGGTAGTCAGTGGTGTCACTAGTTCTACCCTTAGTTCTTTAGAATTCTGGGATGAATCCCATCAGGCCCCATTGCTTTGTCCACCTTCAGTTTTAAGAGTTCTTTCAGAACCCTTTCTTCTGTAAATAGGCTGGTATCAACTTCTGTATCCACAGTGTTTCTACTGTTTGTTTTATGTACCTCCCTCTTCATTTGTAAATACTGAGCAAAAATATTTGTTTAGTATCTTTGCCTTTTCACAGTCTCCTCTGCCCACCCTCCTCCCCTTTATTAAGCCTCACTATCCCTCCTTGGTCTTCCTTCGCTCCCTGATGTACCTATAAAGGTTTTATCCCTTCTTAACTGAGTTGGCTATCTTTTCCTCGGTTTGTGCATTTGCTGTTCTGACTGCCTTCCAGCCTCCTTTTGCTTTAACTGAGTACAGTTCTCTGTCCTGCTCCTTCTGCGATTCCTTGTACTTCCTGAATGCTTTCTTTTCTTTTGAACCTTCCTGCCACTTCTTTTGAGAACCATAGTAGTTTCTTACATTGTTTTGTTTTGTTTATTTGCTTCACACAAAGGCTCGTTACCTCTGTGATGGCAGTTTTATTATTCCCCATTGTTCTTCCACCCTCCTTCCTGCCCATTTGCTAGTGCATTCCTTAGGCACTCACCCATTTGGCAAAGTCAGCCCTCCTAAAGTCCAGTACTTTTGCCTTTGTATGGCTTGACTCTATTGCTGTGTTTATTGTGAACCATACTATTCGATGGTCGCTAGTTCCCAGATGGCTACCACTTCTACACCTGTGATCCTCTCTCATCTCCATTTGGGGAAAATCAGGTCTAAGATTGCTCCCTCTCAGGTGGGCTCCAATACTAGTTGTCCTAAGGAATACCCCCTGTAGGGCATCTAGAATAACTCCACTCTTGAGTGGCTGCTGCAACTGCACTCCAGTTAACATCTGGCATATTCAGATCACCCATCAGCAATATCTCCCTTTTCTGCCATTCTAAGTATACTTTCTATCATTTCCTTGTCCATTTCCTCCCCCTGAGAGAGAAGATCTGTATACAACCCTATGCGGATTGTGGTGCCATTGCACTGTCTCCATTACCCACAGTGTGCTTCTCTCCTCCTGTTTACCCTTTTGTTCTGTTGCTTTTATTCCTTCCCTTATGTAGACTACTCCTCCTCCTCTTTTACCCTCTCTGTCCCTCCTGTAGATAGTGTATCCTGGTATGTTTACGTCCCAGTCATGGTTTTGTGTGTACCGTGTTTCTGTGACTGCCACGATATCCAGATGTTCCTCCTCCATCAAGGCCACTAATTCAGGAAGCTTGTTACCCAGACTACGGGCATTGGTACTCATTGCTCTCCATTTTTTGATGGCTTTACCTTCTGTTGCAGCATCCCCCACTGACCTTTCTACCTCGGTCTTTTTCTCATTTAGTACCCTGTTTTGTAGGAGAGGCTGGGATTTTCCTGCAGCTTATCAGTGCCTCCCCTTTGACTAGTTTAAAAGCTTGACAATGAAGCATTTAAACCGATTGCTCAAAGACTTGTTCCTTCCTGGACAGATGCAGATCATCCCTGCCAGTATAGGCTGGTGTCCCTCCAGGTGGAACCCAGTCCCCAATGAAGCCAAGCCCTGTGCTCCACACCATTTTTCAACCATTCATTAAACTGCATGGTGCTAGTTACCCTCGCCTCCCCATGCCATTGACAGGCAGCACCTCTGAGAAGGATACTGTGTGTGCTACTTGTCTGAGCCCTCCCAACTCTGCAATGTCCTCCTGCACTGCTCTAATCTCATGATGAGCCAAGTCATTTGTCCCTAGGTGGACATTTACGTCCAGCTCAGACTCCCTTGCAGCTGTTCTCGTGATCCTGAGGATGCACTTCCTGTCCCTCCAAGCCATGGCACCAGGCAGGCACCTTACTTCAGTTTTCCCAGCTACCCCCAGTTCTATCCCCCTAATAATTGAGTCTCCCACCAGGAGCTGCTTCCTTTCCCTGTGGTGTCCTCTGCCTCCTTCCTGTGGGCCTCCCTTGTGACAGTTGTCATCAGTTGTCTCTGCGGGTGCATCAATAGGAGAGCTATGCTCCCCCAGAATGGTGTATGGATTGTGGAGTGAAACAATTGACTGGGTGTGCCTCTGTTCCACCATCCTCACCCTCCCTGAGCCCACTGTGGTCTAACTGCTGTGCTTTCTTCGCAACCTCTGAGGTAGTGGTGGTGGCGCTAGTGCTCCCTGGCTGGGGGAGGTTCCCTTCCTACTGTCCAGTGCGGCCTGGGGGAAGGTTTCCTTACTACTGTCCAGTGCGGCCTGAAGACAGGCAACTTCCTCCCTCAGAGCAGAGAGTTGTCTGCAAATAGGGCAGCATCTCAGCCTCCAGAAAGACTCCCGGAAGACTGCTGCCCCACAGCCATTACATTGCACTACTCCCCACATGTTTATCTACTTTTTTTTTGTTTGTTTTTGTGTGTGTGTGTGATTGGTTTGTTATATAGAAATATATATATTATACAATGTGTATGCTTATATTGTCAGACTACAATAGTTCTTACCTTTTAGTCACTGAGGGGATACCTCACACTCAGCCCAATGGGAGGCTTTAAAGACTTATGTGAGGGGGCAATCTATCTCCTTTGCCTCACAAGTTAAGAGGAAGGCAACTAGAGAATTAGAATTCCTTAGAGGCAAAATTGCAGCCTGCTAAAAGGCACACATGCTGAACTCTGCATCAACCCTCTATGCAGTTGTTCAAAAGTTAAAATGGAGGTTTAACGCCCTGTCTAGTATGCAGTTGGAGAGAACCATACTCTTATCTAACTCAGGTGCCTATTTTGACAGGGACAGGGCAGGGAAATATTTTGCATAGCAACTAAAAAGAAAGCAGATTGCTAAGACAATTAGCCAGATTCAAGACGCACAGGGAACTCTTGTACGGGACACCAGGGAAATAGGTAATGCTTTTAGCGTTTTTTACTGATCTTTATATGCCTCTGAGTGCAATCCCTCTCAAGAGGAATATGACAAATTCTTCAATGGAGTACCCCTTAATAGGATCAGTGGGGAGGACCCTGTGAAGTTAGATGTGCCCCTGTCTAAGCAGGAGATTAAGAAGGAAATGCGTTCTCTTAAAAGTGGAAATGCCCCAGGGCAGGACGGTCTTCCTATTGACTTTTATAAAGCCTTTGATAGTCAACTTGTGGACCCCCTTTTTGATGTTGTTAAAGAAGGTCTCTTAAAAGGTGTGCTACCCTATCCACATGGTCTGCAACAATAACAGTCTTGCCAAAACCTGGTAAAGATGTTAATAAGTTCGCCTCCTATAGACCAGTTTAACTCCTCACTGCGGACTATAAAATTGTGGCGAAAGCCCTTGCGTCTCGCTTGAAGGTGCTGCTTCCAGGCATTGTTCACCTGGACCAATCTGGTTTTGAGAAAGGTCACATGGGGAAACATAACATCAGATGCATGCTCAATATTATACTCAGATGGGCCCACACTAAAAGATCTCATGGGGCCGTGGTGGTGGCACTGGATGCAGAAAAGGCTTTCGACCATGTGGAATGGGGGTATCTATTTTAGACTTTGGGTAGGCTAGGGATTGGCCCAACCTTTTATTCCTGTGTTAGAGCCCTGTACCATAATCCATTGGCTCAAATTCTGGTCAATGGAGCACTATCTACTCCTTTTGTACTGGGAAGGGCTACATGACAAGGATGCTCTCTCTCCCCATTGCTGTATGTACTGTCCTTGGAACCGCTGGGGCTGCCTTGAGGGCCAACGTGGGCATCAGAGGTTACTAGGGAGGGGGCAGGGAACACAAAATTCGCTATGTACACAGATGACCAGCTACTATACTTGCAGCACCCTGATGAGGACCTGCCTACGGTTCATCAACTGATGCAGGCATTTGGTGCCATATCAGGGCACAAGATCTATTGGTTCAAAAGTGAGCTGATGCCTGTGGGCTTTATCAATCGTGCTCAGCTCATAGCCCAACTTGGGGGTCTCTAACTGGTGCACAAGCTACGATACCTGGGGATTCTAATTTCAACATCCATGGGTGCACTATATCAGTTAAACCTGAAACCTTTGTTAACGGGGATCACAGAGGATTGTGAGAGATGGGCTACTTTGCCTCTCTCCCTACTGGGGAGAATTGGGGTCATCAAAATGACTGTCCTGTTGAGGGTATTGTATCTCTATCAAGCTCCCCCTATTAAAATTTCACAGGCCCATTTTAAGCACTCAGATGTAATTTTGTACAAGTTCTTGTGGCAAGGGGATGGAGCTAAGATTTCCAAAGCCACCCTACAGAAAGCAGCTGGGGAGGGTGGAGCAGGGTTACCAAATTTTAGGCTCTATTACTGGGCCACCCAATTGGCCTTCCTCCCGGAGTTTGGGGTCAGATTGTCCCTGACTGAGTCTAGAAGAGAACATGTTGCAGGGGAACCTTCATAATGATACACTAGTTCGAAGCCTGTGAGACATGAGAGAGAGTGTGTTTGAGCAACCCTTTTACTGCAAACACTTTGCATGCTTGGATATGGGAACATAGGCATGTGCGATATGGAGGGGGTAACTCTTCAAACCTTAGTTTACTTAGTTTTATGCAGTCTAAAGGAAAATGCTCCATAATGATGATTCAAAGGCTGTGGATATGGAGGAAGAAAGGTCTTCTTACAGTTAATCAATTGTATGATGGGGACCTGCTGAAAAGCTTTGCACAAACCTGTCAGGAGTAGAATATCCCAGTGGGAGACTTTTTTCTATACTTAACAATTCACCAGAGGTGTGAAACTACACTCACTCCTGCAAACGGGTGGATCCCCTTCCCCTTTAGAAGAAGAGGTGTTTTGTCCCCAACCGAGGAACAAACCCATGTTCATATACTACCACATGCTGCATGGGGTCCTTCCTTATGAATCTGACCCCAGACTGGAAAAATGGAGTGAAGACCTCCAATTGCCTATCACTCAGAAGGAGTGGGATATAGCTTGTACCCACTACCAGCACTGTTCCCGTAGTAACAAACTACGGCAAATCCAGTTATACTTCCTACACAGAGCTTACACAACCCCTTTGAGGTTGCATATCATAGACTATGCTAAATCATATCAGTGCCCTAAATGTGCGGCTGATAGGGCGGATTTTATCCACCTGGCACTCACATGCCCAAAAGTTGCTCCCTTCTGGCACTTGATACATAAAATAATCACTAGTGTCCTGTGTTACAGACCTTCTAAATCTCCTCTGGAGCTGTTACTTGGGGCAGATCCTTTACACCCAGGTCATAGGGCATCAAACCACTTTGGTCTATTGCACTTATTAATGCAAAAAGAACCATTGCACAAATGTGGATGGCTCCCACTCCTCCATCAGTTACCAGATGGGTACAAAATGTGAAAACATGCATGTTGCTTGAACGAGTGAAGATGAGTGCTATGTGCAAGATGTCGCAGTTTTGGGAGATCTGGAGCCCTTGGCTGTCTGCAGTGGAAGCTGACCTTATCCCAGAATGATCAGTTCTGCATATCTATAAGTGTTAGCTTGATGTGTGTTTCTCTGTCACTCTATCCTAATGTCTGTAACTCCTTTTATTACTTGCTGTATCTCACTGAAATACAATAAGATTGATGGTCATCTTAATATTGTACATCTGTCAAAGTCTGTAGTCTGACTGTACTGTAAGCTTATTCACACCCTTAATAAATAAATTTTACAAAACAAAAAAAAAAAGGTCCATAAATTGGCCACTTTTGGACAGGTCCAAAAAATATGGAGCAGGTTGCCTTCTTCTTGTAAACACCAAGCACAAGTAGAAGGGTATGAGTAGCCAAAATTAGCTAATTTCTGAGGGGAATAGTATAGGTTATGCAGTATCTGAAACTGCATAAGTCGCAGCCTAACTTGAGTAACTAAATGGTGGCAGTTCTGCCACAGGAGAGACCAATTAATAGTCTTTCCTGAGAAAAAGGTGGACCAGAAAACAGTGGGATCAGAGCATTCTGGATATTTCAGGTTATATAGGGTCTGGTACATTTTGGAGACTGCATGTGGAAGTCCCACTAATGGTTGTAATTCTGTCCAGAAAGTTGAGTTAGGCGGATTTGGGTGCACCTGTCTGAATGTTTTAACCAGAAGGTGGCAAAGCTGATAAACTTTGAAAATATTGGACTTTGGGATACTGGCTCTGGCCAGTATTTCAGTGGAAGTGAGCCATGTCCCATTTCCTTAATAAAATAGCTAAGTGGACAGTCTCCTAGCTGTAGTAAGGGTTTTACCTTCTATCTTGATATTGGGATTACCCCATATGGTTTGGGACATGTCATAAGTATGAGCATATGTAAGGAAATTACATAGCTGAGAGTAGAGTCTGATGGAAATGGCAATGGGAGATGCCTTTAATGGTAGTGGGAGAGATTTCAGATTGATGTGCAGGATAGATGCTGGCGAGAGTCCCTGTGCTTTTAGGTGGTCCTTTTCGATATTAAGCCAAATCAATGTAAAAGGAGAAGAGGTCTGCTGGTTTCCAGAATCTATCCACCTTAGATATTTATTGGCCTGTCTGGCCCAATAATAAAGACCAATGTGTGGTAGTCGTGGACCACCTTTAACTTTAGGAGTGGCAAGTTTACGAAAAGCCAATCTGGATCTTTTTCTGGCCCAGATAAAGTCTGTAAAGAGCCCATGTATTATTTTAAACCAAGTTAAGGGGAGCCAGAGATTTAATAAGTTAAGGGGGTAAAAGAGGTGAGAAAAAACATTCATTTTTATCAGGTTAATTTTGCCCCAGAGAAATAATGGGAGAAAAGACCATCTTTGCAGATCTTGTTTAATTGTATGTATGAGGGGGTCTAGATTTAGTTTCTGAAGATGTGTGGGGTTTCTCATTAGTTCAATGCCTAGATAACGCAGAGAATCTGCTTTCCAAGAGAGCCCCATAAAGGAGATATCGTGTTTCACAACTTTATGATTAAGGGGAAAGACTAACATTTTTCAGTGTTTAACTTATAATTGGACATTTTGCTAAATTATTCAATAATTTCTAACATGTGAGATATAGAGGTTGCTGGATGTGACACTTGAAGAAGCAGGTCATCTGCATACGTTGAAAATTTGACTGTATGACCTTGGATGGTAATACCTTGGACCCCTGGTGCTGCAATCAATCTACAGATGAGGGGTTCCAAATACGGATTGAAAAGCAGGGGTGACAAGAGGCATCCCTGTTTTGTACCAGATTGGAGTGGGAATGTTTCAGATAGAGTCCCATTACTGGAGATTTGGGCTATCAGAAATTTATAAAGGGTACCAATCCATTTTTGGAAGGTCGGGGGAAACGGTATGCTTTCAGGGTTCACAAGAGGTAATTCCAATTGACCCAATCGAATGCCTTCTCGCCGTCTGGGGACATCAAAGCAGCAGGAAAGTTAGTGTCCCTGGACACTGAGAAGACATGTTCTGAGGTACGTAAATGGTCCAACGAGGATCTCCCTTTCATGAAGCCAACTTGTTCTGGTCCTATCAGATTCAGGAGAACCATATTAATATAGTTGGCCAAGAGTTTTAATAATATTTTAATATCTTGATTGAGGAATGAAATTGGTCTATAATTAATCACTAAATCAGGGTTCTTGGGTTTAGGTAAGAGGACAATAAAAGCTTCGAAGAGGGATTTATCGACCTTGGCCCCAGACAATATATATATACTGGAAAAGTGGTACCAGTAAGGATGTCAGTTGGTTTGCAAAGGTTTTGTAAAAGTTAGAGGAAAAAACATCTGGTCCAGGGATTTTCTCGGTAGGGAGGTCCTTAATTACTTTGTCTACTTCTGTTTGTGAAATAGGTGTTGTCAAGGTGGTCTGTTGTATATCTGAAAGATGGGGAAGGTGAGAATTTGTCAGATAAATACCAAGCTGTTGAATGGAAGGAAGATCTACCATAGGGCCATACAATTTTTTAAAACAAGTACGTAATTCAGTTACTATCTCTGAGGGAGATGTTTGTAAGGAACCATTTTCCATGGAGCATAATTCTGCTATTAACCTGGAGGATTCTTGTTGTTTAATACGTAAAGACAGTAAACGTCCCGCCTTTTCCACCTGATCAGTGTAAGAAGCTTTAGCTTTAAGAATTGTAAATTCTGCCCATTCTCTCAGTAATTTCATACAGGAATCCTTCAGTTTAATCAGCTTCTGCCTATAATGTTCTGAAGAATGAGGGGACAGTTTGGCCTTTTTTGCATGAATTTGGGACAGAAGAGACTGCAATTGACTTTCTCTGTCTTTTTTTTCACTTTGAAGCCAAACCAATTAGTAATCCTCTCAAATATGCCTTAAACGCACACCATTCCACATCTGGGTTTCCTGTGGAGTTGAGGTTAATGGAAATAAACTGAACAATTTGGTCAGAAATGTATTTGACTACTCTAGATTTTTCAATATTTGGTTATTGAGTTTTCAATGGGTTCCTTGTTTAGGAAGGGAAAAGAATGAAATCTGACATGTGACCAGTGAATGGTCTGATGGGGGTCCTGGGTGGATAGATGAGTCTAATACTCTGGGAAGGAGTGATTGTGTAATTAAAAGGTAATCAATACGGGAAGAGGTCTTATGCACTTGGGCAGTGAATGTATATTGTTTCTCGGTAGGATGAAGAACTTGCCAAATATCACATAGACCTAATTGATCTACAAGGTCCTGTACTGCCCTTTGGGGTGGAGAATGACCTTTACGGGAGTTTCTGGATTGTTCTAAACAAGGGTCAAATATTAGGTTTAGGTCGCCACCAATAATTATCGGGATGGACATGAAGGGAGTTAGTACATTGATTAAATGCATAAAAAATCCTGGAGAGTCAACATTCGGACCATATATGCTGCCAAATAGGATATCCACTGAATGTAAAGTACCTTTAACAAAAAGGAATCTACCCTGGGAATCCCTAATGATGTGAGATGGGGAAAATGGTATGGACCTAGCAATTAAGATCATTACACCACAACTTTGAGTGGAGCCTTCTGCTGCAAATACTTGCCCTATCTGCTGTCTTCTTAATTTAAGGGCTTCTGAATCTAGCATGTGAGATTCTTGTAAGCAGATGACATCTGCTTTCAGTAGGTTTAAATGCTTTAATACTTTATATTGCTTTATTTTCTGTCGAGCCCCTTTAACATTCCAAGAAGCCCATGTTAAAACTCTAGCCATTTGTCCCTGATTTGAGTAGCCATGAGCTTTTAAGTACTGAGCTTTTTTCTAGTATTGCAGGTAATAGTACTAGTACTGATTCTATGCTACCCACCCCCTCCACCCCCCAACCTAGCAACTCCCCAGATCTCATTTATGTTTTTTACCCCAGAAGTATAGTAACAAAGTAAATAACATCCCTTACCCTCCTGTCCCTCCTTACTGTTATGAACTGCCCTCTGCACACTCATTTGCCCCCCCAGCCTTCCCAGCCTTTCCCAAGATTAATAACTATGACTATAATATCTCCACTAGTCTAAAGAAACATACAAACTCTCTACTTGAGCTTTATAACTATACCAAATATGAACCTTTTCTTACAGCAAATATAGTAAATATAGCCTTTTGTGTTAGGCAAATCTTGTGTGAGGAATACCTTAATAATGCAAGCCTAAGTATTAAGCAAATAATCTTTGCAACAATGAGACTGAAAGAATTAAAACAAGTGAGTCATTAGTCTGGGGTACTGTCATCCACCAGCTACAAACAAGGAAAAATAAGGCTACTTTAAAATTTTCTAAAGTTTTGTAAAGAACAGTATCAAAGGACTTAAGCCAGTCCTATATCTCCAAAACGTAAAGTGAGAAGCAAGTTTAGAAATTTCATTGCCACCCATAGTAACATAAGAAGTGCTCTCATTTGTAAAAATCGAACACCAGTTCTGTCCATAAATCCAGAGTCTTAGCAAATGAAGGCCTCTCCCTGTAACAGACCCTTTTGTACCTTGTAGACAGGTGATTGAGAAAATAAAATAACATAAAATGAGGTATGTATGTTATGAATACACAGGGAGTCATAAAAGGGTTACTTTGTTGTACTACCCCCATCAGCATACTGCATGTCATAAAAGTAAAGTACTGCTTTTGACTCTCGGGGAAAAGTTACATCAGGAGCACATTTCTAAGGAGGTCTTCATTTTGTCTGTAAAGTAGCCTGGTATTAAATCTCTAAATAAGTTCCATGCTTCTATTTTTAGAGCTGAGGGAGCCTGCAGAATATAGCATGCAAAACCACTAGGAATAAGAAGGGTTACCATTATTTTAAGTTGGTAGGTCATTTGTTGTAAGTGATTTACTCCTCTCTAGTGGCTGATGGTATGTACTGCCATGTAAGAGGTTGTCTCGATTGTGGTATTGATTGTGTGCATAATCGCAAAGGCAAGTGTGTCTATCCATTGTCCCAGTCTCTTATAAAAGGAAAAATCCTTCCAGCAGGAGAGTTCTGGGATGTTCAAAGGTGGACTAGAAAGAGAGACACTCAATCTCGATCTGCTGATTTGCGCTGTGAAGCTCTCTGGAAACATTGCAGTAGACTCAGGAGGGAAAAGTGAGAACCTTTGGAGGAGTCTATCTTACAGTTCAAAGTTTTAAATCATCAATAAAATAAAGTTTATTCTCCCTCTACTCTGAGTATCTAGGCATGATTCCATTAGCCCTCTTGTGTTGTTCAGGGTGTGTGAAAAAGATCGGGAAATGCAGCCTTGAGCAAAATAGTTGCAGTTTGAAGATCCTCATAACTTTCCCAGCTGCCGGCCACCAGTACCTGTAATTTTTCTGGATAGATCATCCTAAATTTTATGCCAGCAGCAATCACTTTGTAGAGCAGGGGGTGAAATGCTGTTTGCTATTGCAGGACCATGGCAGGGAGGTCTTGGGCAATTCTGATTTTGTTGCCCCCCCCCACTGCACTTCATGCTGTTCCTTAACCTTGGTTAAAAAGCACTGTTGCTCAAGGTAATTTAGGAATCGGAACATTAATGGCCATGGGTAGGTTCCTGCAGGTGGCTTTGGGCGGAGGGCACGATGTGCTTGTTCTATAATATACTTGGAGCCAAATGATGAGGGGCCAGTGATTTTCTTGATCAGTTTCTGCACAAATAACACTGAGTCATGGCCCTCACCCCCCTCTGGAAGACCTAGAAGAACCACGTTATTTCTGTGGCTGCGGCCCTCTAGGTCTTCTACCTTCATTTCAAGCCATGACATTTTTTGCTTCATAGAAACCAGGTCAGGATCCAACTTGTTGGCCTGTTTTCCTAGGGAGTAGATTTGGGCTAAATTGTCAGAGGTTCACTGGGAAACATCCTTTATAGCCTGGGAAAGTGTTTTAAGCTGTTTTGTAAAGTTTTGCATTTCTTCCCCAGAAAGGTTTAAATTTGTCGAGGAATCTCTGGAGGATCAGGGCTTCTCATTCTGCTGAGATGCTGGCACCACCTGAAGTCTCCGATGAGCTGGAGGCCTGAGGCTTTTTAGGGGCCTTTTCTGGCATGACCAGTGGTGTGTGTCTTTGCGGCAGTTTCCTCATTTCGGCATCCATGGAGCAAGTAAAATGCATCCACTTGCAGGCGGATAGCTGGTCCTTGCAGTCCAAGTATAAGAGTCAAGTTATTGTATGATTGTAGCAGAAACTGAAGTACTAAAGGTTGGGAGGCTGGAGTGGAGTAGTGGAGCTGCTTTCAGGCACGCTGCATCATGTAGTCTCTGGCTTTATAAAGTTCTAATCAAAGTTTTGTAATCAGTCATCTCCGGTTAGGGTTTGAAATTTTATTGAGATATGGCTCCATTTGATGGACCTGTTTAATTTCTTTGAACCATCTGTAATTGTTCAAGTCCTGGGTTCTTTTTTAAATACTTCATTGTTGCCAAATCTATAGTCCTAATTTTAATTATAATAGTTATATTTTCTTTAGATTTAAGGTAAATTTCACATAGCAAATATTCTAGACCCACAGAGTAAAGTTTCTTTTGCATAAGGTTAATATTTGGAGAAGAGAAACTGAGATTTGTGTAAACAATTTCTTCTTCTAAGCACCAATGAGGGATCATAGTTTCTGGGTGCTGAAAAAGTCCTAACATGAATAATATCTGTCTTTCCAATATCATTATTTCCAGTGAAAACTGTCCCAGTTCCATTCTTAATACTACAGCAGGAACTGATTGTGGTATCATCAAGATATAGCAATATAATTTTTTGATGATAGATTCAAGTTTTTTTAGGTTAGCATTTTCCCATACTTCTGTTGCATAGAGAACATAATACTTGCCTTTAATTTTGCTTTCAGGACTCTAAGAATGCCTGTAATTGTCCCTTTGTCCAACCTGGAATGAAACAATCATAATGCATTAGATGCTGTTTTCATTTTTGACTGAGTTAATATGATGTGATTTCTCCATATATTGTTTTCCAAGAAATGTAAACCTAAATAATCGTAATATTTTCTCAGCTGAGATTCTTTGATGATTTATAACTGCTTTAGGAGCATTTTTGGTTTTATTTCTGAAAATTACTATTTTGGTTTTATCCTTGTTAATTACTAAACCATCATCTGTACGCATAACTGAAAATGTATCCAGTTTCTTTTGGAGCCCAAAATGATGTAGAGATCATTATTAGATCACCTGCATAAGCTAGAATTGAAACTCGTATGATTTCCAGTTTTAGGTGAATGAAAATCTGAGCTACATAAATTCTCTAGCTTGGAGTTAACGTACAGGTTAAATAGAGTCAGGGCCAATATGCAACCTTGATGGACCCCTAAATTTGTATTTATCCTTTCATGTGATAGTCCTTGGTGATTATACTGTATTTGTGTTCAAGTTTCTTTACATAATATTATCACATCATTTAATAGTATGACACCAATTCTGAAACGTTCCAATTTCTCCCATAACAATGCCCTACTGATACCATCAAAAGCTGCTGATGGGGGCACTGATGAGCAGCTAGAGAGATAGGTAAGTCTTTTAGCGGCTCCATCCAGACAGTCAAATAATTTAAAATAAATATATAGTTGCTTTGTTTTTTGAAGTACTCCAGCATGGACAAATACTTCACCTCAAACCTGGGCAAAAGCCAGTGATTAGCAAGCAAAAATAATAAGAAGCGCCCAGCAGGAGGCCAAGGGGAAACGTGAGTATGGTGTCCCTCTCGGTGGCAGAAGTGAGTGGGTTAGGGTGGGAGCTCACGGGACAAGTTAAAGCGACCCTGGAACCTTGGCTGGTAAAATTAGAAGAGAAGCTTGATTCTTGGCTGCAAGAAATCCTTGAGCAGAAAACTTCTCAGGTGAACAGGCTAAAGTGAGGTAGAGAGCATATATCCCGACTGGAAGACGAGATGACAGGGATCCCGGGGCAAGTTGCACAATTGCAAAAAGGACTCAAGGAGTTCAGTGAAGTGCATGATTACCAGGAGAATTATCAGAAACACCAGAATTTAATATTAAGAGGTCACCCGGAGGGCAAAGAGGGGCCGAATATCCTAGACTTTTGTGCTCGTACCTTGCCAGAGTTGTTAGGCCTACAGCCCAAAAATGGCTATTTTAAATTGGAGCAGGGTCACTGGGCAGTGATGCTGAGACCACCAGAGGACAACCACCTTGCCAGATCATTATGCAGTTTCACAGCTTTCAGGACAGAGGCAGTCTTAAGAGCCTACCAAGAGAAGGGCACAGTAATGTTTGAGGGAAGTCAGCTATACTTGTCCCAAAATTATTCAGCACATCTTCTGAAGAAGTGGAAAATGTTCAATGTAGTTCTGAATCAGCTGAGAGACCTTAAAGTAGAAAACTTCCTAGTATACCCGGCCACCTTAAAAATAAAACATGAGGGAGCTACTTTTTCATTTTGGGAGGTGGAAAGAGCTGAGCTGTTTGTTAAAGAGCTTCAGAAGAAGGATGGATGAGAAGGAGATGGTTTGCTATGGTGGAGTGTTGAAGAATGCAGCAGAGACTGAGAAGGACTTTTTATTTTGCTTGATGTGACTGATTCCCCCCCCCCACCACCACAGCACACCTTAATTTATATATAAATGTGCACCCATGGAGTTGGAGGAACTGGAATACCTGGCCAAATGTGGGAGGAATTTGTGTTGTAATGGAATATCATCTTTTTTCTTTGTGAGCTCTCTCGCCTGGTGAATGGGAGGTGGGCCCTTGATGCGGGGATGCAGAGGGCCTGCCACGTGGTCCTGAGGTGGCTGTGCCTGTAATGAATGCCCACAGAGCTGAAAGAGGATCTGGAATAGCAGGACCTCACCTATAAGTGTTTGGATGGCCGTATAGAGGAGAAGAAGACGAGTATGGGTGACTGTACTGGGGAGAGGGGGTGGGCACTGCACATTGGTTTATAGGAGCATGGCCTGTTCCCCCCATTCCATGGTGGCCCTCCAGGAATAGACATATGGGTAACATACCACTATAAGACAATAGATGTTCAAGTACTTGGGGGCAATGTGGAAGCATTGGGGCTATGTGGTGGTTGTGGGGGGTAGGGATTTTCTAGGTAGTGCTGGAGGTGGGGAAGGTAATGAAGGAAGATATGCTGGGGAAGGGGGCTTTGGGAATATTAATTCTGGCTGTTCAATTGTTCATGTTCACTGCTTTTGACTGTCTAACCAATGTGGTTCAATGGATTGTTGACCAGAGGGGGGTGACCTCTTCTGGGGTGGGGATACTGGAGCAATGATTGTGTAGGCTGTCGGGGGGGCTGTGAGACACATAGATCAAATAGGGTATTTAGACACTGATGCTGTGTAGGCAATTAGTGTCAACATGATCAAGGGTGGGGTTGGGAGGGAAAGAGAAGTTACGCTGTATCTTAGCATAGAAATGGGGTTATGCATTGGCACTGTTTGAAACTTACGGTATGCATGGGATTAATGGGGAGTTCGATGTTCAGGGAAGGGGATGGAGGAGTACTCTTGTTGGGGCAAATGGGGGGAGAGGGGTGGTGGAGACAGCGGAAATTAATGTTTGCTATAGAGTTGGAACTGTTTATATGTGCTTATGTGCAATCAAAGGTATAGAAATGCTACTAAGTATACAGAGTTTAATGATCCTGACCTTTCATGTTGGAACCCAGCAGCTGGGAGATGGGGGCTGTGTATATCCCTACTTACTTGGTGGGAAGCGTGTAGCTGGAGAGACATGGGATAATGGCTAAGTCACCAAGTATTATGATTGTGTCCTGGAATGTAAGAGGAATAGCAAATCCATTCAAAAGGACATCACTCCTTACGGCACTAAAGCGGGAGGGAGCGCAGGTGGCCCTGATTCAAGAAACTCACCTGACCGAGGTGGAACATGCTAAGTTGGCTAGAACTTGGGTAGGGAAGTGTTATGCTGCCTCCTTTTCAGCACACAAAAGAGGAGTGGCCATTTTGATGCATAAAAATCTCCCAATGGAAGTTACATGTGTGGTTAGGGATCAGGAAGGGGGGTATGTATTTGTCTCTGGGGAAATAAATGGGGAAAAGATGACAATTGGGAGTATCTATGCCCCTGTGGTTTATGATCCCTGGTTCTATGTGTCCTTGCTGGATTTGCTAATAAAGGAACAGTTTCCAGGTCTCATCCTTGGGGGAGACTTTAACTGGATGATGGACCCGCATGTTGACCACTCAGAATGAAAAGGGAAGACATCAGAGGTTATGCAGCAGTGGCAGGTGGGGATAGCTGACTTGGATTTGGTAGATGGATGGCATACAGCTAATCCATGGGCTAGGGAATGTTATTTTTTACTCAAACCATCACAAAACTTGGTCTCTTATTGATTACATATTTGTGCCCAATGTTATGGAAGAGTACAGGATATCTCTCCTAGTCCCATTCATGTTTCTGATCATGCAATTGTAATCTTGAAATTACAGAGTGGAGAGAGGAAGGAGGGCCCCTCCCTGGTGGAAATTCCCAATATACATTGTAAATAATCAGGCTTTCAAAGAATATGTAGAAGAGAAGTGGTGATACTATGCTAAGACCAATGCTGAGGATGATATCTCCAAGGCCATTTTCTGGGAGGCAAGTACAGCGTTTATCCGGGGAGTGATTACAGAGCATATGGCTAGGAGAAAGAGGCAAAAGAAGGAGAAGAAAAATGGAGCTTGAGAGAAGACTTCAGGAATTAGAGAAGAGGGTGGCCGGAGGGAACGGGGAAACTCAGTGGGACTATTAGCGGTGACAAGGGAAGCATTAAATGCCCTGTTGAAAGAAGAAGCAGGAAAGGTATGGTTTTATTGTAGGTGTCGGGTGTATGAGTGGGGGAACAAATATGTCCCTTTGCTAGTGCGACTCATGAAAGGGGGTAAAGGTTTCACCAGGGTCACAGGTGTAAGGGATGAAAAAGGGAAATTACTGAAGGACCCTAGAAGGATTAGAGAATGCTTTAGGACATTCTACTACCAGCTATATAGGGCTGAGAATGCTGAAAATGGGTTGCAAATCAAGCAGTTCCTTGATGGGGTACACTTACCCTCGATCACACACAAGCAAATAGAGAGATTGGGTCGTCCAGTTACAAAGGTAGAAGTACTGGGTGCCATCCAAAAGTTACAGAGGGTGAAGGCTAGTGGCCCAGATGGTTTTCCAGTGGATTATTATAAAATGATAGGTGAACAAGTGGTGGAGGTGCTGTGTGAGGCTTTTGGGTGGGATGAGGAGGCAGGAATGGCTACTCTACCCGACACATGTTATGATGCCACAATCTGCCTAATACCAAAGCTGGGCAAGGACAAGCATGAATTTGCCTCTTATAGACCCATATAATTGCTTAATTGTGATCTGAAGATTCTCACTAAAGTGTTGGCCACCAGGTTGGAGACTATCCTGCCAGACATCGTTCACCCAGACCAAACCGTTTCATCAAGGGAAGGCAGTCATATCATAATATGTGTTGTCTGATAAATGTGGTGTGGAGGGCAAATCAGGGGAAAGAAAAGATGGATGTTATCTCTATGGATGCAGATAAAGCCTTCAACAGAATAGAACAGGAGTACTTATTTGAGGTGATGTCCCGGTTTGGTCTCGGTGACTTATATATAGGGTGGGTACAGGCTATATATATGGCACCTAGAGCTTGCATATTGTTGAATGGGGCCCTCGCAGAACAATTTCATCTGGAAAGGGGCATGTGGCAGGGGTGTCCACTGTCCCCATTGCTTTTCACATTAGCTACAGAGCCACTTGTGGTGGCAATCCGTAGACATGAGGGAATAGAAGGGATTGAGGGAGCACACGGATCTCCACATAAGATCACCCTATATGCAGACGACATGCTGCTATTTATAAAGAATCTGAGACAGTCAGTTCCCCCTCTACTGGAATTGATAAAGGAGTTTTGGGCCTTCTCGGGATATAAAATCAATCTGGGGAAGTCGGAGTTGGTTTGTTACCCTGAGGGGGAGCTGAGGATTATGGGTGGGGATTAAAACTGGCGGGGCCGAGTTTCATCTACTTGGGTATACAGGTTGGCAAGTCACTGGGATCTTTGTACAGGCTGAATTACAAAGCCATAATTAAAACACTAGAGGTAGACCTTAGGAGGTGGACACAACTTCCAATTTCTTGGATGGGAAGGGTTAATCTAATCAAGATGAATATTATCCCCAGGATTCTATATCTGATGCAGATGTTACATCTGGGGCTAACAAGGGAAAATATAAAGAGGGTGGAACAGGCATTCTCTGGGTTCATATGGAGAGGGAAAGGCCAAAAACAAGCCTGCAAATACTGAAAGGGGAGAAAAATAAGGGGGGGTCTGAACTTTCCAGATTTAGGTAACTATTTCTTAGCAATACAGCAGAAGTATATAGCAGACTTGGTACATCAACCTAAAGTAGCTAGCTGGGTAGAATTGGAGCAGCAGGGCACCCCTTGGAGACTTACAGCTTATTTACATAGTAGGGGAGCTAGGGCCTATAAGATGGGGGTGGGAGTAACCCATTAGTGGAACATGTGCTAGAAGCTTGGAGGCAGTTGAGAAAGCTTGGATTAGTACAGAACGGTGAGACAGTGCTCCTACCTATGGTGGGAAGTCCCTTCTTCCTTCCTGGGCTGGAGGATAGAGGATTTCAGGAGTGGGAGAGGAAGGAGATCCAATGTGTGTGTAATTTGCTGGTACAGGGTACAATATGTACCTTTGACAATATGCGGCGGAATCTCCAAGTTGATGGTCAGCACAGGTTCAGATATTTGCAGGTTAGGGCCTTCATTGGTAGCCTAGAACAGGAGGAACCAGAGCAATTTGTACTGGATGCAGTGGAGATCCTGATATATCAAGCTAAAGTGGATCCAAAAGGATTTATTGGGAAGGTGGCTAAGAAGGGGAAACAGATTTCCAGATTTGACAGTGAAAACCAGATTATTATGGGAAAGGGACTTGAGGAGACATATTTCAGAAGGGAACTGGGGCTGGTGCTCTCATTACATGCAGGAATTATGGCATGCAATAAGTATAAGGAAGACTACTACAAATTTATACACAGGCTATATTATCCACTGGTTATAGTACATAAGGCACACCCCTCGACATCACCTATGTGTAGGAGATGTGGTCAGGGGAGGGGCATGTATATTCACTGTTTTTGGTCCTGACCTGTGTTACAAGTATTCTGGGGGGAAGTGGTGGCAGAGATCACCAAAATGGCAGGGAAGGATAAGGGAAAGGTCTCCCCGGAGTGTTTGTTCAGAGTAGAAGTTGGGAAAGATGATGAATGGATGCCACTACCCAGGTGGGTAAGGATACTATATGTGTTGGCCCATCACTGTATACAAAATTCTTGGGTATCCTGTGTAAGGCCCACGATTCAGCAATGGCATAACCTAATCCTGCAAACTCTGGCTCTGGAAAGATTGACTCAGGTGAGCAGGGATAGAGAGAAGTTATTTATAAGCAATTGGACCCCTTTCCTGTCCTCACTGAGCCCAGGAGAAGAAGTGGTACTAAGGATGGGGCTGGAGGGATGAAAGGGAGGCCAGAAAGTCTTCTGACATGTGGTATAGACTGTACAGAGGGTTGGAATAATCTAATTTAATGTTATGGTTCAAATGTGTAAAGTTAGATGGAGACATGATGAAATCTAAATTTTGATGGGTGAATGTATGTACTTGATTGCACTTGTCTATTTGTCTGTAAGTTGTATGTTGTGTTAACTTACTTTGACAAAATTAATAAAGATATTGTACAAAAAAAGCTGTTGATAGATCCACAAAACAATAAAATAATTTACTTTTTTGAACTGTGACATATTTGTTGTTGATGTATCATTATTTGTTGAAAATGTAATAAGATCTAGGTTTTAAAAATAGGGATTGCTAGTATTCATCGTCTCTAGTTGGTAAAGCGTTAACAGTTTTTAGTTTGAAAAGACAGGTAAAATAAGTGTTTTAATGGTTGGTGTTTACCGATTACAGGGAATTCAGTTCTGTAACATTTGTAAGTTTCAGAACATGCTGTCCTTCCAACTTATAAACAAATTTTAGAATTCTGAATTTTCTGCAGATAGTAAACACCAATCATCACAACATTTATTTTTGTCTGTGATTTACAACTGAAAATTGTTAACACTTTACCAGCTGAAAAAGAGATGAGGAACACTAGTAACCCCTACTTTAAATAGGGTTGTTAATGGTAGGTAGAAATTGGGATGGCTCTGGCTATGTTAGAGCAGTAGGCAGCAGTGCATGTTAGAGTTCATATAAGCTCAGATCTTTTACATGCTGGTCCCATAGTCCTCCTTGGGCCAAGTATAGTCACAGAGGACTGTACGTAGCCCTTTGGGAGAAGCAGAACTGGAAAACATCTGATTGAATGTTATGAAAGATCTAACATGCACCACACAGGCTACTGAATCTTCCACTGCCGTCTACTGTTCTGTTATCAGCTACAGGGGTTTGGGATTTGTAATAAGAGAAGATGTCAGCCTAGAAGTAAACAAAATTAATCTGATGCAATCTATCATACTACAGTAAACAATAATTAAACCAAAATGTTTTTTGCATATGAAGTACACAGTGGGACCAGCAGCACACTTGAGTGTGGGGCCATGTGTGGCCCCCTTTAATATATTTTTCAATACACTAAAAGACAGCCAAAAACAAACTTTTAATAACAAGACTGAAAAAAACAACAACATGCATTTGTCAATGCCAGAAGTTTACTTGCTTAAATTTGTTGCATAATTTTTGGTCATACAGTAAACAGCACATGCACTGCACAGACTTCCACCTTCAGAGCCTGCCACACGTGCCCTGTCACCGACACAGGCAAGCACAGATGCTGTGGTCCCACACACCTCACAAATATAGGCACCATCACCCCCCCGGACCTACCTAATACATGGTGTTGTGGTGTTGAGCTAGACAGAGTGAGTGTATGTGTGGGGGTATGGGAGAGTACTGTCTGTGACCAGATGGTGTGTGGTTGGTTCTGGGGGTGGCAGGGATGAGAAGATAAAAAGGAAAACTAGAGTGAAAATCCCAGTGCTCACCTTATTTTTATGTCTCCACACCTTACCAACCACGAAGTATAGGCCATCTGGTCACAAACTAGAGATATACAGAAACATCCTGTGTCTGGTTCATCAATTCCCACCAAACCAACACAGCCAGCCTCTACACCCCAAACAAGCAAACCTATCTAGCTCCCACACAACAACATGGCCAGACCCCCTACCCAGGACTAGAAATAATGGTCAGAGTGGTACATTTTCATTGAAAATGTGAGTCTCTTGCTTTACATTTATTGTGCCCCTACTACACTGCTACACTGAGATATGTAAAAAAAAGCATTAAAGGGGAACAGTCAGCACAAAAGGCCCCCATACTCATGTATGGGATTGATCTCAGTGTGCACTTTGTGTGCTAAAACATTTTGGTTTACTACAATTAATTGTAGTAAAGTAGATTGTATTCAACCAAGTGTGCTTACTTGTAGGTAGACATCTATTACTACAAATCACAGAATCTCCTGCAGATTACATTAGAACAGTAGACAGCAGAAGGATATTCAATAGCCTGCAGTGCATATCAGAGTTTATATAAGCTCTGCTCTTTTGTTTTCTGGTCCCACTGTCCTTCTTGGGCTAGGTTACAGTCACAGAGAACTGTACTTAGCTGCTGGAGAGAAGCAGACCTGTAAAACATTTGATCGGAAATTGTAAAAGATTTAACATGCAGTGCAGGTTATTGAATCATAGAAACATAGAAACATAGAGGATGACAGCAGATAAGGACCGCAAGGCCCATCCAGTCTGCCCATTTTTTCTACCTTATGAATGTGCCACACACCTTTACACTGTCAATGACCTATGTATCCATATTCATCTGTATTGCTCCCTTATGACTATCCCATGCCTGTTTGAAGCCCTGCACTGTATTCATAGCCACCACTTCCTGAGGTAGGCTGTTCCATGCATCCACCACTCTTTGTGTGAAAAAGAATTTCCTCACATTCCCCCTTAATCGGCCTCCCTCTAGTCTCATGCTGTGTCCTCTTGTCCTGCTATTTTTCTTATATTTAAACGTTAGACTCTTTCACATAGTTAATGCCCTAAAGGTGTTTGAATGTTTCGATCATATCTCCTCTCTCCCTCCTTTGCTCAAGAGTATACATATTGAGCTCCGTTAATCTGTCCTCATATGTCTTCTGATGCAGTCCCTGCACCATTTTGGTTGCTCTTCTCTGGACTGACTCAATTTGGTTAATGTCCTTGTGAAGGTGTGGCCTCCAGTACTACATGCAGTACTCCAGATGGGGCCTAACCAGTGTCTTGTAAAGAGGGATTATTACCTCCCTCTAACGACTTGTGATAACCTTACTAATACACCTTAACATCCCCCTAGCCTTACCTACCTTACCTAATCACCTACTTTGCCTACTGCTCTGACATCAGCTGCCAGGGATTCTGGGATTTGCAGTAACAGAAGATATCAGCCAACCACTAAGCACAATTTTTCCGAGACAATTTACAGTAAACAGTAAGTAAACCAAAATGTTTTTTCACACATAGTACACACTGTGACCAGCTCCTCACATGAGTGCAGGGACCCTTAGTGATGACTGTTCCCTTTCAAAAGTAAGTTCTAAACGAGTCAGCTAAGATGAAATTACTGGGTTGAATCAGTTTGATATGGTTTACTCAGTTGAGAGGCAACATCTCATTTTCAATAGGGTCTTTATTCTACTCATTTCTGCTGCACTGAGTCTCTCGAACACTGGAAGTTTAAAACACTTAAGTCACACCACAATTATTTTGCAAAGTGAACACTGACACCATTTATTACACTATTTAGAAGTACAGCCGATTTCTTGCAGAAAATATTTGATATTGATAAGAAACTGGCAGTGACGCTAAACAGTGATGGCATCAGAACAGAGTGGGTACTAATCTCCACCACCCACCAACACCCAAATTCCACCCACCCCTCCCCACCAACACAGCCTATCTCAGCACTCAAGCAAACCTGGCTATCTCCCCCAAAACACACTGTCAGCTCCCCTGAAATTAGCACTGCTAATAATCCATTTGGTTAGACAAAGTATCACTGGACAACACAGACAACGCCTGTGGAAACACAGCCAACCCCTGCAGAAAACAGACAACCCTATGGAAATACTGCCACCCCCCACCCAGCCAAGCTAACATTGCCAGCACCCCCACTGTCAACACAGAGGACCCCTGTACTAACCCAGCCAGTCCCCCACCCCACCAACACTGTCAGCTTCTCACAAAAAATAACACAGCTCTAACACAGCCAGCTCCTCCCACAGCAACACAGCCAGTTTTCCTCCAACACAGCCAGTTGCACCCACAAAACTTAACCAGCTCCCACCCAGCAAACATAGCTCCCCCACTGCAGCATCACAGCCAGTCCATGACACTACCAAGATGATCAGTCCCCCACCAAAATACAAATTTGTGGTCTTAGATAAAACTTGCTTACTGAGAGGGTCATATTTTCTGTGTCTGCACCCCATCTAAGTTAGGAGCCAAGACTAAAGTTGCCCAATGTTACACAAGTAGCAGCAGTACTAGCAGCAGCTTTACTCTGTCCAATAGCATTGTACAGTTCCTGGGGTCTTACAGTATCTTCTGTGTGCCCCTCCATTTGCTGTGTGGCTACCGTGCTGTTGCAGCATGCCCCATCTCCCATTTGCTGGCATAATAGAATGTCTGGTAGGGTGACAACAGTCCAAGGACCATAAAGCAAAGTCAGAGGAACATAGAAATTAAGACCCACCCCGAGTCACTCAGGAGTTTCAACCAAGTTGCACAGTGGCAGGTGGGGGTCGTTTGGACCATAAAGCAAATTCAGAGGCACACTGAAGATAATGCCCCACCCTCATCCACATTTTCATGTCCAGCCACAACATAAGTAGGTCACCCACCACACTACTCGCTCTCCACCTACAAGCCCAACTTTCCTGCAGAGAAACACTAAAATACAAGCACATCTGCCCATATGCAAACATATATGTTCAGCTTACTCACCCAAAAGACATGCCCAGCTTCAATTAGCAAGTAAGCAAAAACCCACAACAGGGTATGTGGTTATTGGGGATTCATCAAAACCCCGGGTGTGTTGTGAGGCACGAGGCCACACGCTGAGTGTCCTCACAGCACCCAAGGTGTTGATTAATCTCCAATAATCCCATACACTGGAGTGGGTTATTGCACTTAAAACATGGATTGTAAAATTAGAAGAAAAGTAACTGAAATGCTTTTATCAATGTTTAAAGTGATGAAATGGTACTGTATCCATCCGCTTGACAAAGTAATCCTGCAGAAGAAATGCATGGCACACTTATGCTATGAAGACACAAATGGTACAAATCTACTATTACCTTCAGTGCTGCCATTTGTTGTTCATAACATAACTGTGCCTAAGACTTTAGCATGCTGGAAGACTCTCCTGATTTGGAGCTGCTGTGTGGTGCTGTGTGCTCACTCTGATAAGGACAGTGATGTTCACACTGTGGAGAGGAGCTGTCATCAACTATAAGCAAGCCCACATTTTAGCAGCAGACAAAGTAGATAACCATTTTCATTGTCAAACTGGTACACAGTGCAGCAGTGCTGCACACAATGTCCCACTTTCTGTCTCTTTCTGTGAGAGGAGAGTGGTGAGCTGCTCAAGAGAGGAGAGAGGATAGTGCAGCAGTGCTGAACTCAATGCCCTGCTGTCTTCCTCTCTTTCACTGTCACAGCACAATGGAGAGCTGCTCCCTCTCCCTCTCCTGTTTCTGTCCAAGATGCTGCTCTTTGTAGAAACCAGATGAAAAAAATGAAACACAAGTTGCCTAGAGTGAACATTGATGTCAGGGACTGTGTTGCACTGCTGTATTGGCAGAACTAGGGGAAAGACAGGATAGCAACAAGCAGCCACGATGGCAGACAGCACAGTGTCTATCATGAGGATGGGAGGGAGACTGGCTCCGAGACAGCCAAGAGGACATGGATTGCAACAGGAAGGCACCACAATTTCATAGGTGCAGCTATGTCTCACTTGCACACTGTCCCATATAGCTTCTTCTGACTCCTGACTGTTCCTAGCACAGAAGTCCCAATGGCACTTTGCAGGAATCAGTCCCACACTCTCTCTCTCTCTCTCTCTCTCTCTCTCTCTTTCTCTCTGTCTATTTCCATCCAAGATGCTGCTGTTTGCAGAACACAACTGAAAAAAACAGCAAAAAAAAAAAAACAGTTGTCTGGAGTGAGCATTAATGTCTGGGAGTTGGCTACGCTGCTGTACTGACAGAACTAGGGGAAAGACAGGACAGCAGCAAGTAGCCACAGTACCAGACAATACAGTGTGCATCATGGGAGTGAGGGGCGGGCATGACTTCTGGACAGCTGAGAGGATATGGGTTGCAACAGGTAGGTGCTGCAATTTCCCCAGTGCAGCTGTCTCGTTTGTACACTATCCCAATGGCTGCCTCTAACTCCTGACTGTTCCTAGCACATGAGTCCTGACTGCACTTTGCAAGAGTCAATCTGGAAAACTGTAGATTAAAGAGGGGATTTAATCCTTAGCCAGGCAGAGTGACGCCACCAATTCATACTCTTGTGTGTACTGTGGTTTGTCTGGAAACTGGAGGCAGAATGCTCATTATAGTTCTTATCACAGGACCTCTAGTGAAGTGGACTTCTCCTATTGAGAATCCACTTGTCCAGCCTATTCTTAAATAAGGTCTTATTTTCAATAGTAATTATGTTCAATGGTAAATTATTCCATGCTCCTATTACCCCTGTGAGAAAAAGGACCTTCAGTTGTTTGTGTTAATCATGCACGTATATAGTAGCAGTGGGCACCCACTAGTTTCAACTGCATCCTGTTTAAAGGCAAATCCCACTTCCACAAAAAGATTCAGGTTGTTTACAACATCCCATAGGAGCTACAGATCACATCTTCTTCGTCTCATTTCCAGGGACATTAGATTCGGTGTTTCTAGTCTAGTTTTGTATTCCTTATCCCTAAGACCTTTAATCTGCTTAGTGAATTTTCTTTGTATTTTTTCAAGATTTAAAATGTTTGTTTTTTCTTTTTTGTAGGGATACCAGAATTGGGAACAGTAATCGACGAGTGGCCTTACATAGGCTCAGTACAAAGGAAGAAGGGCACTAGCATCTCTTGACACAGTATTCTTCCTGATAGTTCATATGATCTTATTCGCTCTACCAATGACTGCATTTGTTTGTTTTGAGAATTTAAGATCATCTGAAATTAGTACTCCCAGATCAGTTTTCTAGGGTTGTTACAGTTTGCATGCTATCCTCCAAATTATATTGGTACTTGTTGTTTTTGGGTCCCAGGTGTATGACCTTGCACTTTTCAATGTTTAGAATCATTCCCCTGGTATTCTCCCACTCCATAGTATTATCAAGGTCCTTCTGTAATGATGTAAAATGTGCATTTCTGCCAGTCCATGTTGTAAGCTTCTTTAGCCTCCCAACTCAGCAAAGCAAAATCAACAAGCATTTGTCAATGCTGAATGTTCGCTTCCTGCAGGACATTTGTACAAGGTTGTGCTTGTACACATTTTCTACTACATATTTACCCAAGATCGACCAGCTGAGATGCAATATCTCATTTTCAGTGGTGTCCTGCTTTTACACATTTTTAAATTGTATTCACCAAGGATATGCCAGCTAAGAGGCAATATCTAATTTTTAGCAGGCTCCCATATTTTGACCCCAAATTTCCAACATGGTCGTTTTATGACCTGACCTTATCATCAAGACTAGTTGAATTTTTTAAATCCCATCCAAAAGGAAATTTTGCACTGCATCTGCAAAAGCATGATTCAGAGTAGATTTGAAAAATTACACTTGTCATGTTTATGAGGTGGGGTAACCCAACGGATGTGTTGAAAATTAGGGACCGAAATCTGCAAAAATAAAGTATGAGTAAATGTTGGAACAAGTCAACATTTCTTCATAACCTAGTTGTCTGTTCACATTTTGCCCCAGATTTTGAACATAGCCTTTTATGACCCCTCCCTCTGAAAATGACAGGTGTCATTTATAAAATACTGGTGAAAACATCATTTTGCACCACACAAGCAGAAACACATTTTTGCCAAAATTTAAAAATATCTGTTATGTTCATGTGGGGGTGTGAAAAAAATGTCTCTTTTGAAAATGTTTGTTACTAGTTTCACCCAAAATTTTCAGCATAGTTTTCTTATGACTCCACTTTTTGAACCTGGTAGGCAAAAATGTTCAATTCCCGCCTGATAGGTGATTTGGTGGCATGACTGCAAAATAACCTTTCAGGACATGTTTGAGGAATTTCACTTATCTTGTTCATAAGGTGGGGTTTCAAGAAGACCATGTTGAACATTGTGGGGAAAAGTATTTAAAAATTACCTGGTTTTGAGTACAAGTTCAAAATACATTGAAATACATTGACTGCACTTATGTGATTTCCTGTTTCCAGTCTGGCATTGAAGAGTGAAGATGTGTCTCTGGTCCAGAGAGGACTGTAGTGTTGGACATCCTGTTGGAAGTTAAGGGTAGGGGGGTGTGGGGTGGTGGGTGCTGAGTGGAGGGGTCATGTGGGGGAGGTTAACGGCAGTGGCAAGAACATCAAATGACCATTTTGTTTTTTTACAGGGATTAAAAAAATAAAAAAGACTCTGAGGGAAGATTTTCTTAAATTCAAGTACTGGCACTGGGGATTTGGCACCCCAGAGTCATTGTCATATTTGGCAGCACTGTGGGTGGGCTATCTGGTGTCACAGTGGAAATGGGTGAGGTCGGGATACTAGCTGGCATCGGGTATTGGGCAACCCAGTGTCAGAAATTTCAGAAGGATGTCAGGAAGCAATGGGTGGTGGGAGGGATACTTGGCAGTCAGAGGGAGTTCTTTTCACAGACCAGGATTGAAAAATGATGGGAAGGATGGAGGGAGAGATACCTGCAGTGAAAGGGAGTTCATTTCAGAGATAGGGCATGGGAAGTGATTGAGAGGTGGGAGGGATTCTAGGCAATGGGAGTGAGTTTATTTCATAGACCAAGCACAGGAAGCAAGAGAGAGGTGGCAGGGATACTTATCAGTGAGAAGGAGTTAATTTTGAACCAGGTTACCAGAAGTGACAGAGAGCTGGGATGGATACTTGGCAGTAAGAGGTTGCACTGGGCAAGCTGATGATGAAACCACTCAGCTGGCAGCTGGGTGGCAGGTAAACACATAGAGCCACTAATTATTTGAGCATCTCTTTGCTTTCAACTAAGAGCATTTTCCACATAGCAAGTCAAGAATGGTCTCATGATCAGCCTTGCTGATAACTGAACTGTCACTGTTGAGCCCACAGCAGCCTGAGCTGCATTGGACCTGACAATGACACACCTCTGAAAGCCCTTATTGTAGCAAGATGTTTGCTTCATGCTGTGCATGCAAGCAAACATAACACTGTGTTGCCACTAGCTTCTTGATTACCTACCCGAGAAAGGGAACATTCCAGCCTGGCCTACTGGTGGACAAGATATCAGGGTTTAAAGATAGCTTTTTCAGAAGGGGCTTTACCACAGCCTATTTTAGTACCACTGGGAAAGCAGTCTCTGTCAGGAAACTGTTGGCAGTCTCCATATCAACTCTACTCAGGTTCCCCTGAAGTCCAGCAGCAGCCTGGTGGGTCCAGGGTGCACTGCACAGAGAGTGAAGTCCATAAATTAAACACTTCACTCACTGTGTATTCTGCAGGAAGACTCAAAAACATTGAAAACAGATTCTCACCCCTGGCTATGACTTGGGAAGTGAACAATGGAGCATCACGGTGTGATTGAGCACTCCAACATGAGCAGAATAGTCCCCCTGCACTGAACAGAATTTAAAATGCAACTGAAGGATACTCTTTTCCCCTTGCTTACCCTGCTGACACCTTGCTCATCATCCTCACACCTAAGACTAACATTTACATGACCACTGCCCCAGCTGTTACTGAGCTATTAGGTTACAGTGACCACACTGAAACAGATGCATTTTACTCAAACAGCTGTCACGTTAAAAAGTGGGAGATCAAATTATACATGGACTGCTTCTCATGGCAAGTGGTTAATGCAACAAAAGTGGATTGTCAAAAGCAGAAAAACATGGTGTCATTGCTGTAAAAAGGTCTTAAATAATTATGAGCCCTTACCAGCAAGTGCATCAGCAGAGGAGCTATTTTAGAAAAAAATATTGTTTTGTTTATTTTTTCTTCATTTTTAAGTGATTTTTTATTTATTAAAATGTATTAAACTTTAAGAACACATTATCAGTCACAATGATATATTCTTGGGTGGGCAGCAGTATAGCCTCTGAATGGGTGAGTATAGTCCAATACCACCAACCCTGTTGTGAATTATTGCTTACTCTACAGTGTTTCATGTTGAATAGAAGCATATTAAAGTACAGAAACACTCACAACAGTCCAGCACTGGCATTTTCTTCCCTTAGACAGATTCAAAAGACTGCCTCAACTCCATGGAATGTGTGAGTCACATCTTTGCTGGTCATCCCAACCATGCTTCAGACTTCAGTTGTGAAATGGGGCACTCTAGCTGTCTTTCATCCTCACTTACCTTGATGGCAGTTGCACTGCAGATTTTCTTTCTCGAATGGAAGTCAATCCTCTTCTCCCCAAAGAGGTTCACCACATTATTTGTGACCTCAGACACCAGGAAGTTGGTCTCCTCTAGGCAAAATGGGGATGAGTGTTCCCTTGCAGTGCTGGTGGTGGTGGCAATTTTGTAACTTGCCATTTTAAATATTTTTTCCATTCTTTAATCTCTCTAGTACGCTCTCTGGCTGATGTCAGACTCACTCTCACAGTAAAGTTAAACCGTGTGATAATGTTGCAGAACTGCAGAATGTAGTTCCACAAATAACACAATTTAAACATTGTTTAAGAACCGCAGAATAGTTTTCTAGTGCATTGGAAGTGTCATCAACAATGCACAATAGAATACTCTTCTATGGTTCTAACAAACGACAGACTACTACCAACCTGTTACGTGTATCCAGTATCAGCACTGCATTTTGTAATTTACTTATGCACTGTAGGTAATAATCATCTGTACATATTCTTTCAATGTATTTTATTAAATTAATTCTGGGTTAGTCCTGAAAAAGGGACAGTTTGCCTAAGTGACAATATCCAGTTACCCAAATCTAATAAATAAAAAATTCTACAGAACTCAAAGGGTAAATCCTACATGATTCAAATTAAACTTCTGGCATTCAAACAACTTCATGGACCCTCAGGTAGATGTTTCCTATCCATTAGGAGTCAAGTGGGTGCATTTTAAAATAAATTCACCAACATGATTCCATATTAATTGTATGGAGTGTTCATGGAAAGATTAACTGTGATATAATGTATGGATAGCCCTTATTACCCACTGAAATCAAACAGATTACAACCTTGTCGTCCCACTGTTGTGATGTCAGAACCTTATAAACCTCTCTCATCTATGTCACAGCAGTGGGTTTACAAAATGGAATGCCAGTGTTATTCAGTATTCTATACACCAGAATGCTATTGTTAGTCTCAGTACAGTATTCAAATAACATTCCAATTGTCTCAGTTTACTGTTACTGAGTCTAGCAATCTCTATGTCTGATAGAGATTTTAACTCTGGTGCTATCTTGGCCCACTGTCATTCAAACTGTGTATCCTAATAAATTGTTTTCCTACACAATCATGTGGCTGTAGTGCAGATTCATTAATAAGGTAAGGCTAAATTACTTGTGTTTGGTGGGAGGGTAACTTTTAATTTTGAGTCCCATACACTATAAATGACATTGCCTAATGTACAGGTGATAACCATGGTATAATCACCTCTTGTGGTTGCTAGGGCAATTGTAAACCTCTCGAGGTATGCTCTCAAGGTTTACTGATGCCCTAGCAACCACTCGAGGTGCTTATACCATGGTTATCACCTGTATATAAGGCACTATCCTCTATATAATGTTGCTCCACGGAATATCATTCCACCAATTTTAGGAGGCAGAATTCTGTGGAATGAAACATGGAATTCCAATTGGAATTCTGTCAGTGGAATGGCCATTTCACATGAGTTCTGCAGGTGGAATACTGCATTCTGCACAGCTCCAAAAACTGCTTCATAAATATTTGAGAGAATTAAAATATACTGATTATACATCTATGGATAAGCAGAAAGTTCCACTGCATAGCAACTTGTTCAAATACGGTTATAAGTCTCATGGAACTGACTGGCAAAAATCCAGCAACATGGAACAAATAAAAATGTCAGGCATACATAAGAAAACTAAATGATGATTGTGTTGGCCAACTAACAAATACTGCAGCTTTAATCAAGTGCACTACTGTGTAATATAAGAGGGTTAATAGTGGCCTAATGATCGCCCACAGCTAACATCTACTGTAGGTTGAAACCACTAATCTCATTTTGCTTGCAATTTTTAAAACAGATTAAAAGTCAGGCCTCCAGCAGGCAAAATATAAGGATATAAGGATAAATCAGTATTCATTGCAGCAAGCTCCTTTTTGTTGTGGCATTAATTGACATTTTGAGAAAAGGAGCACAAGTATACACTGATGTATACTAGGCTATGTAAAATACCCACACTGCTTTCATTAGGATTATAGATATCCTATTTAAATTTATCTGTAGACCAAACATAAGACAAGTAGAATGCACTTTTTGAAAAGTGAAAACCGTCCCTGCAGGATTATATTTGATACGTTAATTATTACCAGATCATACCTTAATGAAAGAAGATATATATATATATATGTCTTAAAGGATTAAATGCACCATTTTAATGTCAACCAATTCATGACTAAAGAAAAAAGTAACATTATTCATGGTATATTTCTGTCTCTAAAAAAAGTTGCTTGTTTTCCTAACACTAACCTGTTGTACACAGTTCTATTTTTAATTCAACTTTTTTTTAGTTGTTTTTGTTTAAATTACTGCCATTCCCTCATGGGGCACAATTGTTTGTTGTGAAGAATCACTGTAATGAACAAATGATCCTGCCACATGGAGTACTTACAGCCTAGTGTTAAACTCTGGCTATAAAAAATCTTTCTTAGGCTATTGATTCACTAGCAGTGTTTGATTATAGGGGGCAGGTGACAGCCAGGCAAGACTGAGCTTTTTCTGTTGCACAGTCCTTATTACAGAAAACAAATAAATAAACACATTAATTCAGTGAGCTCCCTTTCACTGCTCTAGTTAAGAGAGACACTCATTATGTAGTAGTTCAGCACATTACAAAGCACACGCTTTGCTTTTTGTTTTTGGGCTTATAAAGATACAGTAGAAACCTGGTAACAGGAAGGCCTCAGTGGGAAAAAGAAAATCTTCGCTTTGTCAGGCAACCCCAGATTAACCAAATCTGTTTGCATTCATTCCAAAAGGAAGAAATGTGTTTGTTTTTTTTCTTATTAAAAGTAGTCCATTATTTACACATTTCCATTTAGGGTTACCGCTTGTCCTGATTTGTGTAGAATAGTCCTAATCTGGGCAGCTGCATCCTGCAAAAAAAAATATGAAAAATACAAGATGCCCTGACCTTATAGTAGAAAAAATATTTTTTAACTTTCTTCTAAATGTTGTAGGAAACTATAATACCTTAACTAAAATACCTTAAACAGATAAGAAACAATAGAATCAACAATGTTCCAGTTCAATTTGCTCACCTCTCTCTCCACTGCTGCTACATGCTCCTGCTTCCGATTATGCCTGTTCCTACTAATACCCTGCTGTCTTCCCTTAGCTATCCTCTGCCTGGCTCTCTACCCATGCTTCACTCCCTGCCCTTTACCCTTGACTCCTCTTTATACTGTTTTGCATATGTTTCTAATGGTTTGACCTTAACATGAGTATGCATAACTGTAATGTGTTTATATGCCTAGCCTGTTATTTGTTGTATAATGTATGGTAAGTGCATATTAACCACCATAATCAGCAGTTACACAGCATTGTTATGCACTGTTTAGAATTTTAAAAGTTGTTAACCACACTTTGGAACTTCCAAACAGTGGTATAGCAAAAAAGAATGCACCAGAGTTCCATAATTCTCACACATAGAATGCAAACAGTGTTTTTTTGACCATACACTGTAAAAGATGATGGCTGGTGATCGGGTGACAATCATGCTGAAATCACCTCTCGTGGTTGCTAGGGCTACAGTAAACCTCTAGAGCTGTGCTCTCGAGGTTTACCATGTTGCCCTAGCAACCACCCAAGGTGATTACAGTGTGGTTATCACCTGATCCCCAGACATTATCCTCTACACTACCGGTCAAAAGTTTTAGAACACCCCCATTTTTCCAGTTTTTATTGTAATTTACGTAGGTTAATGTCTCAATGTACTCTGAAATTAAAGCATAGAACAAATAAACAATTGGAGATAAAAAGAAATCATAGAATCATTTTGTTTAACAAAATTTAATCTAAAATTTTGACTCATCAAAGTAGCCACCTTTTGCAGATATACTGTAACCTGAACACACTCGTGGCATTCTTCCTACAATGGACATCAAATATTGTTCGGAAGTTCTTCCAACACTGTTGCAGAAGTTCCCACAAATGTGTTGCACTTGTAGGTTGCTTTGCTTTCACCCTTCTGTCCAGTTCATCCCAAACCAGCTCGATGGGGTTTAAGTCTGGAGACTGTGCTGGCCATTCCATGATTTGAAGCCTACCATCTTGTTCTTTTCCTCGAAGGTAGTTCTGACATAGCCTGGAGGTATGTTTTGGGTCATTATCTTGCTGTAGGATGAACCCTGACCAACTAGGTGTAGACCAGAGGTATTGCATGGCGCTGCAAAATGCTGTGGTAGCCCTTTTTGGTTCAGGGGCCAGTCACTCTGTGCTGTTGTCCTGTGAGCCGCCTATCACGCAAGCTGTTGACTCTCAGAAACTTGTCTTCTGATTCTGTTGTGGCTTTGGGTCTGCCAGACCTCTTCCTGTCAGAGTTTCCTCCAGTTTCCACGTGCCTTTTGATGGTGTAGGAAACTGTACTCACTGACACCTTGACTTTCTTTGCAATTTCTCTACAGCAGTTTTTGCTAAACTAAACTTTTTTTTTAACCTCTAGCAGTTTACCGCTTACCTTTGTACCATTTCAGGTTATTCACTGGACTTGAATTGCTTAAATTTCAATAAAAACTGGAAAAATGGGGGTGTTCTAAAACTTTTGACCAGTAGTGTATGTTATGCTAATACCATTACTGTATATTGTTGCACTTGATGACCATTGTTCTTTAACTATGATTTGTTTTTGCCACTGTAATTATCTTTCTGTTAATTTACACTGTATTGGAACAATCCCTCAGTGGAATTGTTGTAATTGTTCTGTACTGTACTTCCTTTGATCTCCCATATCATCCCTGAAAAAGGGAATGCTATTGTCTCAGTGGACTTACCCGGTTACCAAAATTCAAATAAATAAATAAATAAATGGTAACACTGTCTTAATTCTGATTATTTAGAGAAAACAAATCTGTTGCATTGGTCTAGGTTACATATTGTCGCATGAAAAAAAATGATTCAGTAATAAATGTCCCACTTCAGGTTGCTTAAAAGGTGGGAACCCTATTTCCATTGAGTGTTACTGTTTCAGTGGCTGGGAAAATTTCATTTCAGTTTTCACAGATTCAAAAGGTGCTGCATGCAAGAGGAATGTCAAGACTTGTTCAACTCTGATAGGCTAGGAGACATACTAGTCGGGCATCTTGCCAAGATCCACCCAGAGATGTGTACTGACCAGAAATGAGTTATTATCAAGCTGGGTCTGGCCAAGGCCACTAACACGTGTGCAAATACCCAGAGTAAGATATCCAGGACCAAAAGATTGAGCTGGCTATGCAAGGAGGTAGCAAAGACAGTGAATGAAAAGAAATCTGCCTTCAGCAGGTATAAGAGAACTATGCAAGAGATATACAGGAAGAAGTACTTGAGGAACTCCAGAGAGGTGAGTAGAGTAGTCAGGGTGGCTAAGGCTTCAAAGGAGCTAAGGCTGGCACAGGGGATCACAGAATGGGAAAATACTGGTACATAAGAGAGAAAAGAAGCTGTAAAAATGGGATTATCAGGATTAATAGAGATGGGATGGGAAGAAAAGGGGGTGGACCAGGCAGAGACATGCAGTGAGTATTTCTGTTCAGTGTTCACCAATAAAAAGGGTGGACCTATGTGACAGGGGAGAAGTGGGGTGGGTACAGGAGGAGCAGGGGTAACAGATAGAGGAATCCTGGAGAACAGGGTTTTAGAGGGCCTTAAGTTTCTGTGGGTGGATCAGGCACCAGTACTGGATGGAGTGCATCCAAGAATCCTGAGTGAGTTGGTGAAAGTCTTGGCAGGCACTCTGGCAGACCTTTTCAACACCTCTCTCAAGTAGTGGTGCATGCCCCAGGAGTGAAGAATGGCATATGTGGTACCTCTCCACAAAAGTAGACCCTGGGATGAGCCAGGTAACTATGGACCTGTCAACCTTATCTCCAATGTAGGGAAATTAATGGAAATCGTTCTTAAAGAGAAACTAGTGAGCTTTCTGGAAGTGAATGATCTACAGGATGAAAGGCAAAATGGGTTTGTCTCAGGAAGCTCCTGCCAGACCAATCTGATTGACTTTTTTGATTGGGTTACAGGGGCACTTGATGAGGACCATGCAGTGGATGTCCTGCACCTGGACTTCAGCAAGGCCTTTAACTCAGTGCCACATGAAAGGATGCTCAGTAAACTGAGGAAACTGGGAGCGGAGGAGAAACTGGTGGGGTGGGTCAAGAGCTGTCTGTAGGATAGACAGCAGAGGGTAATTGTAGGCGGAGAATTCTCAAAACTCAGAGCTGTAACCAGCAAGGTCCCACAAGGATCAGTGCTTGGACTGGTGTTATTTAACATCTTCATTGTGGACACAGCAGATGGGATTAAGAGTAAAATCTGCCTGTTCACAGATGACACAAAGATCTGTGCAAGGGTGGACAGTGTGGAAGGAAAGCAAAAATTCAAAGAGGACCTGGCAAAGCTTGAGCACTGGTTAGGCATATGACAGCAGGGGATCAACATTAAGAAGTGCAAGGGCATGCACCTGGGAGCCAGAATCCCTGGGACTAGCTACTGGCTATGAGGTGTACAGATAGTCACTTCAAAGGAGGAAAAGGATCTGGAGTGCTAGTCACAGGGGACATGAAACATTCTGCACAGTGCAGAATGGCAGCAGCCAAAGCTAATAAAATGCTGTGGTGCATAGCCAGAGGAATCACCTCTAGGAGAGAAGAAGCCATCCTGCCATTGTACAGGTTGGTGGTGAGACTGCACTTGGAGTACTGTGTGCATTTCTGGTGCTGCTATTTATTTATTTATTTATTGATATGTTTCACCAAGCAGGCACAGTGAACAACAAGTTGCTCATCTCATGATGCGACCTGGGGGAGGGGTTTCATAGGGTTGTGCAGGTTGATCAGTTACAATAGTATGTGGGTAGTACAAACAATATAACATTGTACGATTGTGCAACAGTTGGAACACAAGGTACTGTACAATAAACAGTAGTGGAACAATTAGGTAAATTACAATACATGTTCAAAATCTTACCAAAGTACATATGAACATACAAAACAGTAAAAATGTGATAGAACCATTTATAGTGCATGATTGTACCTGAAGCAGGCTTGAGGTAGTACGCAAGTGCTGTTGGAGTAAAAAGGATGGAGTTAGATTGTGCACACTGGTGACCCAGAAGGGCAGGCGGAGAAGAGAGGGTGGAGAGGCAAGAACTGAATATGAGGAGAAGGGATAGTCATTTCCTGATTTCCAACCCTGCCAGGGGAGGTCATTGTAGGAAAGCAGAAAGTATTTAAAAGAAAAGGGCATCAAATTACTGGAGGGGGTGCAGCATAGGGCAACCAAGATGAGTCTAGGTCTGGGGGACAAACCCTATCAGGAAAGACTGAGGGAACTCAACATGTGTTCCCTAATAATAATAGTAATAAAAAATTGTATTTATAAGGCACCTTATCCATAACCAAGGTGCCTAACAATTTTAAAAACAGATCAAACATCAATACAATTAACATTAAAATAACAGTATATCATTCATCAAAAAGGAAGAGCAGTCACTGAATGCCTAGTGCCACAAAAAAGTTTTTAAAGCTTGTCTGAATTCCTCCACAGTTGTGCACTCCAAACCCACAGGGTAGATAATTCCAAAGGGTAGGGGCTACATACATAAATGCTTTCACACCAGATGATTTCAAGCACACCCATTGAATCTCGAGCAACCCCTTGTCAGATGAGCAGAGTGATCATCCAGGGCAGTAAGGAACCAGGAGTTCTTTCAGGTAATCTGGGCCCCCTAGAGGATAGAAAGGGGAGAGGGGACATGACTGAGAACTTCAAATACTTAAAAGGCATGAATAGGGTTAGCACAGAGGGCATGTTCAGATAAAGGGGGGAGGAACATGAGGGGGCACAGTCTGAAATTGGAGGAGGGAAGGTTCAAGAGGACATGTGGAGGCGCTATGTTGTGGAAAGGAGTGGTGGCAAGGTGGAATGAACTGCCAGAGGAGTGGAGGTGATATCACTGAAGAATGTGGGGAGTTTTAAGAGTGGGTGGGACAGGGTGAAAGGAAAGGTCAAAACTGAGGGGAATGCCAGGGAGGATGGGTGAAGGCGGAGTGGGAGGATAAATCAGGTGGACAGGAAATGGATGGGGGCAGCTGCAGTAAATTAAACTGGGTGCTGCACACTTGAGCAGACTTGATAGACCATTATCGCCTGTATCTGCTGGCATTTTTCATGTGTTTGTATGTTGGTAACTGAATGGACACATAGGAAAATGGATAGATAACTCAGCAGAAACATTTAAACAAACGCTTGTATAGCCAATAGGCACATGTTTTTGGTAATGTTATGCTGGGTTATTAAAGCAGCTCTGTATTTATTTATTTAGTTTTTGCTGACCAGGAAAGGAGGGCTAGACAATAGTGCCTATTTCCATCTCATCCTGGGAAAGGGGGACTGTGACAAGGTTGAGTAAGACCTGCCCCATTTGTTATACAGAAAGTTAAAAGCAGGGATCTGTTTGATCCTTTCATTTCCTGTCTCTTATCTGTCTGATTGTGCAATAAAATTTTCTCGTGAGACCTATGAAATTATCACTCTGACAATCTCATGACTCTCCTCTCCTGCTAACTACCTGCCTTCACTTGCTGTTTCTGTATTTTCTTCCCCCTTGCTTAACTGTCGTTATAAAAATATTAGTGTATAGTGGAGTGCTGTTCTGTATAGAATTCCATCCCTTTCAAAATGCTGTTCTACCACAGTTCCAATGTCATGGAATGCTGTTCTACCCTACTGTGGTAGAATAGCATTCTAAAACCTCTAGAGATTGCCTGAGTCAGTTTCAATTTGAAAGCAAAAGAACTCACAAAACACATTTTTCACACAGTACTGTATGCTATAAAAATACAGGATGAGCAACTCTGTGCACAGACAGTGTGTTTTGCCACCTCAGGATTCTGATTCCCATGGACCTCTCAAGCTTTGGTCTCGAGGTCAGAGGGAATCAGAATCCCTCTGTGGCAGAACACACTGGGTCTGCATAGTTACCAGTCCAGTATTCTCTATATGTGAATCTTTCTGTGAAACTGTCTGTGTGAACCTGGGATTCCTTGGTTTGAAAATGTATATAGTTGTAGTTTTGTAATTATTGCAAAAAGCTATTTGAAACTTAGGGGCCTAACACTGAGATACCTTTTGACCTCATCAGTCTTGTTTGCAAAACTGTCAGCAGGAGATCAATTCTAGGACACACTGTTCTATTTTGCTGCACCTGCAAGGAAAGAAACTGACACATTTCTGATACATTGTGTGAGAAACAGGAGGTATCTTAACAAGCTTAGAATGCAGAAGTTAACTGCCAAGCAAAGATTTCTTATAAAAAGAGAGCAATCATTTGTTGAGAGAGAGAGAGAGAGAGAGAGAGATTGAAATTTATTGTTATAAAGATGCCCTGAGGGGAAGAACTTTGTTTTGTTTTAACTGCCTGTGTAAAAGCTATCCGGAACAATTTTATTTTTTTTATTTTATTGTTATTGAAAATAATACAATGCTATTTGTAAATTTCATGCCTGGTTTTCCTGTGCAGCATAACCTTTGCCTTGATGACAGATTCTGAAGTGGAATTTACACTATGCAAACTCCAAGCCAGGAGTTTTGTGCATGGCTACTAGACCTGGTACCAGGGCAGTGCAGAAAAAAGGTATGGAGCTTGCATCAGAAAACCCATGAGTGATTACTAGAAGAATGGCAGCCAAACTAGAAGCAGAAACAAAGGTGCCAGCTGAGACAGTATAGCCAGAAGCAGTTCTGGAAGAAGAAGAAGAAGAAGAAGAAGAAGAAGAAGAAGAAGAAGAAGAAGAAGAAGAAGAAGAAGAAGAAGAAGAAGAAGAGAAGACAGAACCTGAAAGTATTTCTTCTTTCTTCAAATGGTGGGTTATACAACAAAGAGAGACAGAGAAGCAGAGAAAAGAAGAGATGCAGTGACGGAAGAGAAGAGAGAAGAGAAGAGAGAGAAGAGAAGCAAAAGATGCAGCAACAGGAGGAAGGGAGGAGAGGGGAGGAGAAAGAAGAGAAGAGAAGAGAAGAGAAGAGATGCAGTAACAGGAGCAGTGATGGCTGGATGACTTGCAAGCTATTAAAGCTGGAGGATCTGGCACAGGCCCAGCACAGCAAAAAACACAAACAGCTTAAAATATATTAAATTTACAAAGTGGGGTCCATCAGATGATATCAAAGCATACCTGACAACTTTTGAAAGGGTTGCCACAGCCTGCCAGTGGCCAAAGTAGTTATGGGCAATCAGACTGGTACCTTACCTGACAGGTAAAGCCCAACTCACCTCCAGCAATATGGGCACTGCACAGTCAGAAAACTATGACCTTGTGAAAAGTGAAAGCCTGAAATGATATGACATCTCAGGAGAGACCTATAGGCAAAGATTCCAGCCACTGAAGTACCACTAAGTTGAAAATCCTTGAGAAGCCTTCACATGGCTCAAAGAATTCTTTATTAAATGCCTCCAACCAGAGTGCAAAACAGCCCAAAGATCATTGACATATCTGCAATGGAGCAATTTGTCACCATCCTGCCTACAGAATTTCAGCTTTGGGTTAAAGAACATCAACCAGAAAGTGGGGAAAAGGCCATTTCTTTGGCTGAGGAATATCAGATGGCCAGACAGACACCGTAGTAGTGAAGTAACAACCAAGGATCGGTAAGACACTCTTGTTCCCGACTAAACTCTAGATAAGATAAAAACTATGGTGGGGGTAACAAATATGCACCCAAAGACTTTGTTTACTGTAACTATATAAGCCAGGCCATGTTGGAAGAAGCTGCCATAAAAATAAGAATGGTAACACTGGAGCAGATTTGCTTTGGCAAATGAGGCAAGTATTTAACAGATGTCAGGGAGGGAGATAAGACTTTGAAAGGGATTATTGATTTGGGAAGCAGGCAGACCATGGTATTTGTTGAAGTGTTGGGAAAACACTGTGTAAAAGGACTAGGTACTGGGGTCATCTGTACCCATGGGGACACTCAATACTATCGCACCACCGAAGTGACTCTGAATATTAATGGAGCGTTGTATCAAATGAAAATGAGAGTAGTACCAAAGTTACCTGTACCTGGGATTCTTAGAAATAATGTTCCAGGATTTACTGATTAATCACAGAGGGAGTAAATCCTGATGTGCCAGCAGCTGTGATTACAATAGCACAGGCAAAGAATATCTCAAAAAATGTAGACTCTTTTACTTTTGGTGACTTTGATGGAGACTTGTTTGAGACCAGCTCCAAGAACAAGAAATCCAGGAAAGAAAAAAGTAGCATGAAAAAACAGTGGCACCAAAAGACTGATGGGCATAAGAGGTTAATGTATGAAAATGCTGTAACTTAGCTGATAAATGATTGTGATTTTGTTTCTGAGCAAACTAACAATGTTTCTCTCCATGGTTATTTTAAGCAGATGGGGGTGAAACAAAAACAGGGTATAGCAATGTTTAAAAAATATAATGGGCTACTGTACAGAGTTTGGGCTAATCCTTAGATGCAGGAACATATAGAACAATTGGTCATACCAATGAAGTATCGAACTGACGTGTTACAGATAGCACATGATAGTCCTATGGCTGGTCACTCGGGGAGGAACCGTACCTTTGTCAGACTGTTGTACAGATTTTACTGCCCTTGAATTTATGACAATGTTGCTATCTATTGCAGTTATTGTGCTGAATGTCAGAATGTAGCCACAGTGACTAAAAAAGACAAGGTGCCCCTGGTACCTCAACCCTTGATAGATTTGCCTGTTGAGAGAATTGCAATGGATGTGGTTGGCCCCTTAGACAAAAGTAAAAAGGTTAATATATTCATTTTGGTAGTATGTGACAATGCTACTCAGTACCCAGTGGCAATTCCAGTGTGTATTGTCAAAGCCCCAAAAGTGGCAGCAGAGCTTGCCAAATTTTTCAGCCAGGTGGGCATGCCTAATGAGATTATGAATGATCAGGGTAATATCTTTGGTGCTGCATTACAGAAGGAGCGGTACCGACTACCAGGTTTCACTGCCATAAGAACCTCCCCTAATCACCCTCAGATGGTCTTGTTCAGCATTTTATTCAAACCTTAAAATGCATGTTAAAAAGGTTTGTGAAAGGGCAAGGGAAATATTGGCACCAATTCTTACTTTATCTGCTTTTTGCTTTCAGAGAAGTGCCATAAGCCTCAACAGGTTTTTCACCATTTGAAATGCTGTATGGTAGACAACCTAGAGGGCCACTAGATGTAATAAAAGAAACATGGTAAGGTAACCCCACTCAGAAAGACGCTATTACATCTTGTATGTCTGCACTGAGAAAGAAATTGACAAAATATTTTGAAATTGCCCACAGTAATCAGGAGGAAGTCCAAAAAAAAGCAGAACGTTTGTTATGACCATGGGGTAAAAGAAAAAGCTTTTGAGCCAGGTGAAATGTTCTTGCTAGTGTTACCAACTACAAAAAATAAACTGTTAATGAAATGGCAACGGCCTTATAAAGTGCTTAGATGTACTGGCACAGTTAATTATGAGACTGAAACCCCTGACTGGAAAAGTCCTATCAAGATATACCAAGCTAACCTCCTGAAGAAATGGGTTGAAAAAACAGCAATGGCTGCTTTGTTAGTATTACCAGATACTGATAAAGTAGATAGTCATATAGCTTATGACAGACAGAATGACTATAACTTATGATGCTGTAAAGGTGAATGTTTCCTGAACTTCCAAACTGCAGAAATTCATAACTTGGTAAATACATTTAACAGTACTTTTACCACAGTGCTAGACTGAGCAAAAGTGGTCAAGCACACAATAGTGACAGGGAGTGCTCATCCTACCAGACAAAAGGCATACAGATTACCAGGGTGGTTAAGAGCAGAAGTGGTTAAAAAAAAATACAGAAAATGAAAGAGTTGGGCATTATTGAATAATTGAGAAGGGTTTGGTCATCACCAGTGGTGACTATAAATAAAAAAGAAGGTGGTGTAAGAATCATCAAGTGTCTGAATTTAACAGTTATCCTATGCCCAGAGTAGATTATTTGGTGAACAGATTAGGAAGCGGCAAGTACATCAGTACCCTCAGTCTCACCAAGAGTTACTGGCAAATTCCCCTAGCTAAAGAATCTGTAGACAAAACTGCATTTGACACTCCTATTGGATTCTAGCAGTTCACCACCATGACGTTTGGTTTACATGGTACACCTAATACATTTTAGTAGTATATGAAAGTAATTTTGGCTTCTCACACTGGTCATTGTGCTGCTTACCTGGATAAGGTTGTGGTGCACAGTCCAGATTGGAAAAGTCACCTGGAACACCTATAAGCAGTTATCCAATCTATCAAAAAGGCAGGTCTAACCATTAATCCTATCAAATGCTCATTGGGCATGCAGGAAACCAGATATTTGGGATATATTTTGAGAAATGAAGAAGTACAGCAAGAGCTTTCTAAGACTGAATCTGTAGCTAGCAACCCTGTCCCTAAAACAAATAAGCATGTTAGGTACTTTTTAGGGCTTGCTCATTACTATTGGAGATTGGTTCCTAACTTTCATCAGTTAGCTACCCCCTTCACTGAAGTCATGAAGAAGCAGTACCCAAATAATGTGAAATGGACACCAGAGTGTATATAATCTTTATGGACCATTAAGTCTGCATTATGATCAGACCCCATTTAAAGAAGCTGAGACTTTGAGAAACAATTTTTGTTACAGACAGATGCATCAGAGATAGGACTAGGTGCAGTCTTAAGTCAAAATATAGATGGGAAGTAATATTTCTTTCTATATACAGTATCAGTAAGAAATTGCATGACAGACAGAAAAGATACTCCACCTTTAAAAAGGAATACCTTGTAGCAAAATGGGCCTTGGAGTCCCTTGAGTTTTATTTTCTGGAAGTTGACTTTGTACTTATAACAGACAACAGTTCTTCCTGTTATCTTAATCAAATGAAGAATACAGATTCTAGAATCACAAGGTGGTACCCAGCACAACAGCCATTTAAATTCAAAGTGATGCACACATCTGGAAAATAAAATGTCAATACTGATTTTTTGACAAGATATGGATCAGGAATTGAGAATTCCTAAAGTTGAAAAACATGTGTGAGTTTAAACTTAACTGTTTGATGTCTGGAAAGGGATATTGAATGTGCAGAACTCTAAAGGTTATAAGGTAATGTTAGAAGAGAATTAAAAAAAAGTTTTGGAAACCTGTTTTTTTTTTGTTGTTAAATCAGGTCACCTCTTAAAGAGGGAGGTATATGACAGGGCTGAGTGAGACCCTATCCAGTTTGTTATGCAGAAAGTGTTAGAAGCAAGGATCTGTTCTATCATCTCATTTTCTGTCTCTTATCTGTCTGGTTGCACAATCACATTTTCTTGTGAGACTAGGAACTGATCACTTTAACAGTCTCATGATTCTTCCCCTCCCGCTATCTCTCTGCCTTCACTTGCTGTTTCTTGCTATTTATGTTTTTTCTTCCCCCTTGCTTATATGTGGTTATAAACATATATGTGATTCTTTGTGTGAAACTGGAATCCCTCAGTTTGAAAATGTATATAATTGTAGAGTTGTAATGATTGCAAACAGCTGTTTGGAACTCATGGGGTTAACACTGAGATACCTTTTGACCTCTTCAGACTTGTTTGCTAAACTGTCAGCAGGATATCAGTTCTGGGACACAATGCTCTATTTTGTTGTACCTGCAAGGAAAGTAACTGACAAAGTTCTGATACATTTTGTGAGAAACAGGAGCTATCTTAATGAGCTGAGAATGTAGATATTAATTGCCAGGCAAAGGCTTCTTATAAAAAGACAGCAATCTTTTATTTCAGAGAGAAAGAGAGTTTGGCTGAAATTTAGAATTAAAGATACCCTCAGAGGAAGGATTTTGTTTTGTTTGATCTGCCTGTATAAAGCTATCCTGCACAATTGTATTTATTTTTATTTTGTTATTGTAAATAATACCATGCAACTTATGAATTTTATAATTGCTCCTGGATTTCCTATGCTTCCTGAACTTGACTTAGTGACAAGAACACAGATGTAAACCAACTGAAACTGAACCAGATGAAGCTGTTGGTAGTATTTAGTGAATTTGGGAAATTATCCAAGACACTGGGGAAATTTCTCTACTGTTACATAGAAACATAGAAACATAGAATTTGACAGCAGATAAGGACCGCTTGGCCCACCTAGTCTGCCCATTTCCCTACCTACTGGATAAGCTGCAGATCCTAGTTAACCAGCAGCCTACTTCTTCCTACCCCAACCCCCTAGAATTGCCTTATGACTGTCCCATGCATGCTTGAATTCCACCACTGATTTTGACTCCACAACCTCCTCCAGAAGGCCATTCCATGCATCCACAACCCTCTCTGTGAAAAATACTTCCTTAAATTACCTCTGAGCCCCCCTCCATCTTCAAATTGTCCTCTTGTTCTTGCACACCTCTTTTTTTGAAAGATGCTACCCTCTTGGACTTTGTTGATTCCCTTGAGGTACTTGAATGTTTCTTTCATGTCCCCCCTCTCCCTCCTTTCCTCGAGGCTATACATATTAAGCTCCTTTCATCTGTCTTCATATGTCTTTCAGTGCAGACCCTGCACCATTTTAGTTGCCCTCCTCTGGACAGCTTCCGTCCTGTCTATGTCTTTGAGGAGATTGGGTCTTCAGAACTGCACACAGTACTCCAGATGGGGTCTCACCAGCTGTCTTTACAGAGGGATAATAACTTCCTGTTTTCTACTGGTGATGCCTCTCCCTATGCATCCCAGTATCCCCCCAGCCCTCCTTGCTGCCCTCTCACATTGCTTGCCCACCTTTAGGTCATCTGATATGACTACCCCCAGGTCCCTTTCCATTTTTGTTGTTAGTATCTCACCCCCCATTGTGTACTCTTCCCCTGGGTTTTTGTTTCCCAGGTGCATTACCTTGCACTTCTTAGCATTGAATCTAAGTTGCTACATTTGACCATTACTCTAACCTTGCCAAGTCCCTTCTCATCCTTTCCACCCCACTCTGTGCATCAACTCTGCTGCAGATCTTTGTGTCATCTACAAAGAGACATACTTTTCCTTCCAGTCCTTCTGCAATGTCACTTATAAAGACATTGAAGAGGACCGGTCCTAATACTGAACCCTGCGGTACCCCACTAGTAACCCTCCTTTCTTCTGAGTGGACTCCATTTACTATTACTCTTGTGAAAGATGGTGACATTTGGCTTGGGTAAAGAATTCTACAAGCCTGTACTTTTAATCTTTTTCTTCTCCTTGTTTTTCTACTCATTTCATTTTCTTCGTTTAGATACAGCTAGATTTCTTTAATAGTATTCTGCTAGGATCTGCTCCATAGAACCAGAGCTGATCATTCTTCTGATTATGTGATTATATAATAAGACTTGCATTATTTTCTTTTGTCTTGCATTAGCATTTTTTCCTTTTTTGACTATTATGATGTTTTTCCTAAGTTATTTTTGACTGCTTCTATTTGGTATTCTGTTGATTTCTACAACAATTCCCATACACTTGCAGTAGGGTGAGCATTTATCCATCAGGCTGTTAGGCAAGATGGTGGTCCCAGGTGAAGGTGAAGTAGCAGGCGTAGTAAAGTAACTGCAGGAAAGTCAACCTTCCTTCCTATGGTGGCTAGCAATGAGGTCCCTAGTTGGAAAAGCTGGAGTGGTTTCTGTCAATACTTGTAATGTGAGCAAAAGTACTGCAGCTGATTTACCCAATGTGAAAATGGTCCTAATGAAGGAAAAGGCAGTATAGTTGCATCAGTATCCTCTCAGCATTCAATCTTTTCTGAGACTTGTCAATTCAGAGTCCCAACAATTAATACAACCTAATGTCACTGCTGGAGAATGTTGGCTGGATGCCAAAATGGCTCACAAAAAGAAACTGTTATTACACATGCTGGAAAAGAAGGAGGTGGTAGTGGCACAATAGAAACTAAGACTAAAAAGTTTGAGTGGATGACTGCCAAACCGACCAACCAACTTCTGAAAAGCCAACTCTTTTGATCTTACAAAATCATCTGTTGAAGCATGTCAAACCAGCAGTTCCTGTAAGCACTGCAGTTGGAGCATGCAGCTGAAGGTACTGGGATGCCTATTAACACACAACAGCAAAAACAAGAAGATGAGGACTCAGACTTAAACTATGAGAAGGCCATGAGTAAAGCTGGGTGGTAGCAGTCCTCCAGGGATGGTGTATGGCATCCTGACTTCAATAATCAGCACAAGACACAAGACACTCTCTCATCTTGATCAGGTATTGTTCCTTCTATTGAAATTTAGGTTCCTTTTAATGTTGAACTAACTGACAGCCCAGCTTTGCTTTTTTACAAAGGAACATAACTTGGGAGAGGGTGAAGAAAATTTTCAGCACGCTGTAAAAAATACCATTACTTCCTCTGACCAGTAACCATGGATCCCACCCCTCAAGGAAATGTAATATAGAACAAGCAGTTCCAGGCCCAAGCTTAAGCAATGGCTCTATGTTTCAGAGCCCACACAGTCTGCTCCCACACAGGCTGCACATTGAGCAATAGAAATCAGACAAACAGTGCAGATGGTGCAGAGAGGCTTCAGGGAGCTAAGTATCACCCATGGGGCATTTAACTGCTGAATTGTATTGTTTTTTGTGATTTACTGATACGGGGGATTGCTGGCTTAATCTGTGTGTGGAGGTTTTGGTCCTGGGTGGTGGTTGGACACTGATAGTGGAGGGTAGTGTGAGGGTCTTGGAGGACCGAAGGTGGAGGTCACATGACTCAGCAGAGCCAACCGTGCAGCCGCAGTCACTGCATATTTAATCCCGTGTGCCATTTTAGTAGTCCATAAAGTGCAGATGGCACAGAGTGGGTGAGGAGGCTTCAGGGAGCTAAGTATCACTCATGAGGCATTTAACTGCTGAATTGTACTGTTTTTTGTGGTTTACTGGTATGGGGGGAATGCTGGCTTGATCTGTGTGTGGGAGGTTGGGCCTCGTGGTGGGAAAATGTTGCTAGTGGAAGACTGTGGGAGGATCTCAGAGGACCGAAGGAGCAGATCTCATGACTCAGTAGAACCAACCCGGGCAGCCGCAGTCACTACATCACTCCCAGGGGGCAAAGTGACCCCTCACATGAATGAACCCAACATGTGAGTGCCAAGATGCTGGAGTGTGGCATCTCGAGTGGCATCTGCAGAGAGGACAGCATACAGCAGGCCATGCTGGTTAAGGGCAGGCACAGGGAGGGATATGAGTTACAGTCAGTTTACAGAGAGGAATTGGCCAGACTAAGTAATGGGGAGCAGCAAGACCTAAGGGATACAGAGAGGATGTGGAGGTCAGGGCATGGAGGCAGGTGGATGCATGGGGGGAGTGGGGGGTAGGGATGACTGGGGTTGGGGCACAGGGAGGCCGGAGGGGTAGTGAGCTGCAATGGATGTGGAGCAGCTCTATTCCTGGGAACCTGGTGGAAGGTGGGGGGGTGTCCAGTGTGCAGGCTGTTCAGACAGCCTACGCTGGAAATAGAGAGCTTGAAATGGGAACTGGGGGTAAGAGGCAGGTATGAGTTGGAGAGAAGGAGATGGGGCAAGGGGATAGGGAGGGCTCCATCGCAGGATAGACTAGGCTACCACAGGCCAAAAGGGGGTACTCAACCAGGGAAGCCAGGGTGGCCAAGTCCACAGGAACCAGGGAGTGCAGAAAGGGGGAGTTGGCAGGTGGTAGGGAACGAAAGCAGAGATAAAGGGAGTAGAGAAGAGGTTCAGGGTAAGCAGATGCAGGGAGGGATTTTAGGGGAGGGCATGGACAGGGGGTTGGAGACATCAAACAGGTATGCAGTACTGGTTGATGAAACAGAGCAGGAGGATGGGGAAGGCAACATAGAATAGGGGATAGTGGACTATAATGGAAGGGGGAAATACAGGATGCAAGGAGATAGGGAAGACTGTGAAGTAGTAGCTGGTAGGGATATGGAAACAGGTAGAGTTGGCACAAACTCACTAACTAAAGGGGGAAATAGACCAAAACATGTAAGGAGGGGAGGAGAGGGAGGCACAATGATGGGGTGGTGAGAGGATGTACAATTAATGGAGGGGGTGGTTGTGCAAGGGAAAGAGCACAGAAAGGACAGAGGAGGAGGAAGAGAGCAGGTAGAGGTGCAATCAGTGGGAAAGGGAGGGGGGAAGGACAGAGTACTAAAGGAGAGGACACTGAGGAAAAGGGGCTCATAGGAGGGCAAACCATGGTGGAAGTGCAAGAGATGGGGGATTGAGTACTTGTACTGGGGGATTCTATGCTTGGGGGATGAGATGGGGAGGTAAGGGAGCAAGGAAGAGCTGAACCTGGGTGGAGTGTTTGCCAGGTATTACAGTGGGGAAAGTAGGGCAGTTCAGTCAGAAATGTGTGGAGAAGGTTGGAGGGAAGCCTTATATCTTAATGCATCTAGGAACGAATGACGTAGAGGACAGTACAGTGGATGAAGTATGGGAGAGATTCAGGGAGGTGGGGAATATCTGCAATTGGGTGAGAAGTTCAGTAACATTCTCTGAGGTACTCCTGTTTCCTAGGGCAAGGACAACTAGGAAGCTAAGAATACAGGAGTTTGATAGGTGGCTGAAGGAGCGGAGTGTGGAAATTGGGTATGGGGTAGTAGGGGAATGGGGTGAGACATGGAATAATAAGGGGCTTTATGTCAAGGATAGGCTGCATCTCAACATTGAGGGTACAAGGATGTTAAAACAGGGGCTGGAGAATTACATTAAAAACAAAATTGATTTAAACTGGAGGAGGGTGTGCTGAGTCAGACAGCAAGGGGGAGTCACCTTCCAGGGGAGACTGGAAGGCCTCCCCCCCCAAGAGGAGGAAGAGAATAAGGGGACGTTACCAAGGTGGAAGTTCAGGGGGGAGGAATGGGGAGAAGAGGAGCAGAACATGAGGTGGACTGCTATGTGCTTGAATGTAAGGAGCTTGGCAAACAAGGTGGCAGAGTTCCAGGCATTGTTGTGGAAGAGGAGGTAGATACTGTTGCCATCTCAGAAACTTGGGCCACCCAATACCATGACTGGGATCTCATGATCCAGGGATACAAGGTGTACCACAGGGACTGGTAGGGGGATAAGAGGGAGAGAGGTGGCTATTTATGTTAGGGAGGGGATACTGTGTACTAGGGAGGAGGGGGAAGAGACAGGCCAGAAGCCATATGGGTAGAACTCCAAAGCCCCAAGGGTAAGAAGCTCATGATGGGGGTGGTGTACAGGCCACCGTCACAGAGCAAAGAGGTGGATAGGGAGCTGGGGGAACAAATCAGGAAGGTCAGTGACAAAGGGAGTACAGTTATAGTGGGAGACATCAACCTACCTTGGGTTGACTGGCAGGTGGTAACTACAACAAACTCCAGGGAACAAGTACTGCTGGAGACTATCCAGGACAGCTACCTAGTGTAGGGAGTGATGGAGCCTATCAGGTAGGAGAATATAGTGGGCATTGTGCTAACAAATGGTGACCAAGTCCAGAATGTGGTAGTACAGGGTCCTCTGGCAGGAAGCAACCACTGCTCAGTGTGGTTCCTCCTCAACAAAGGGAGGGAGTTGGCTAAGACCAGGACAAGAGTGTTAGACTTCAGGAAGGCAGATTTTGCCAGAATGGGCAGCATCCTGGAGGGTTATTTAGCTGGAATTAGCCCAGGGACAGATGTTGAGCATAAGTAGGCAATCATTAGGAAGGGACGTAATGAGGTGATGAACACATGTGCCAAATCTCAGAGTAAGCAGTCCGGGTTAAAACAATCTAGCTGGCTCAGCAAGGAAGTGGAGGGAAAAAGATTGGCCTTCATTAAGTTCTAAAAATCTGGGCATGAGGAGGACAGGGAGGTGTTCACAAAGGCATCAAGGGAGGTGAGCAGGGCAGTCAGGGCAGCCAAGGCAGCCAAGGAGCTGAAATTGGCTCAGGGGATCAAAGAGGGGGGGAAGGGGTTCTTTAAATACATAAGGGAGAAGAAGAGTTGTAGGGATGACATTGTTAGAATCAAAAGGGAGCGGGGATGGGCAGAAAAAGGAGAAGACTAGGCAGAGGCACTCAACAAGTACTTTTGCTCGGTGTTCACAAAAGAAAGGGATGGTCCAATACCACAAGGAAATGGGGGCAAGGGTAGAGGAGGAAGAGATAACAGATGGGGTCATCCAAAAGGATAGAGTTCTGAAGGGTCTAAAAGGCCCTGGGTGGATGGACAAGGCACCAGGACTGGATAATGTACACCTAGGAGTAATAAAGGAACTGGCAGAGGTGTTGGCATTCCCACTGATAGACCTGTTCAACACCTTCTTGGAGATGGGAAATGCACTCTGAGACTGGATGATGGCTCGCATGGTGTCCCTCTACAAGAGTGGACCCAAGGGTGAACAGAGCAATTACAGACTGGTGAGCTTGACTTCTATAAGGGGAAGTTGATGGAGACCATTCTGAAGGAGAGGTTGATAACCTTTCTCAAAAGTAATGGTCTAAAGGATAAGAGACAGCATGGGTTTGTCTCAGGAAGATCATGCCAGACTAACTTCTTTGACTGGGTCATGAAGGTGGTTGATGAAGGCCATGCTGTGGATGTCCTGTATCTGGACTTCAGCAAGGTTTTCTGCTCAGTGCCACACAGGAGGTTACTGAGCAAGCTGAGGGACATGGGAGTGGGATACAAACTGGGGGGGTGGGTTGACAGCTGGCTGCAGGTCAGACAACAGAGAGTAGTTGTAAGGTGGAAGACATCCAAGCCAAGGCCAGTAACTAGTGAGGTAAAACAGGGTTCAGTGCTGGTCTTCATTGGAAACATTGCAGAGGTGGTCAAGAGTAAGATCAGCTTGTTTTCCAATGATACTAAGATTTGTGCAAAAGTGGACAGTAATGATGGGAGGCAGGCACTCAGGGAGGATCTAGCCAAACTCTAACACTGGTCAAAGGAGTAGCAGTTGGGGTTTAATGCTAAAAAGTGCAAGGTCATGCACCTCAGAGCCAGAAATCTCAGGACCACATACCGGCAGGGGGGAGTGCAGGTAGCAGCTCCAGAGGAGGAAAGGGACCTGAGGGTACTAGTCACAGGGGACATGAAGGTATCAGCACAGTGTAGGTGGGAGGCAGCAAGGAAAATCAGATTCTGGGGTGCATTGCCCGAGGGATCACCTCTAGTAAGGAGGAGGTAATCCTGCCCTTGTATAGCTCAAGGTGAGGCCACACATGGAGTACTGTGTACAGTACTGGTGCCCATACCTCAAGAAGGATGTGAGATTACTGGAGGGGGTGCAATGTAGGGCTACACAAATAATCATGGGACTAGGAGAGTTGTCTTATGAGGAAAGACTGACGGAGAGCAACATGTACTCGCTGGAGGAGAGAAGGGAAAGGGGGGGTATGATAGAGACCTTTAAGTACTTGAAAGGCATAAACAAAGTCAGAGAGGGAAGAGTGTTCCACTTAAATAGGGGTAGGGTCACTAGTGGGCACATTCTGAAATTGGAAGGGGGAAGGTTCAGGAAGGAAATGAGGAGGCACTACTTCACAGACAGTGTGGTGGTGGGATGGCATGCGCTGCCGGAGGAGTTAAAAGAACTGAGGACAGTGGATAACTTTAAGTGGGGATGGGACAGAGTCAGGGGCAGGGTTAGTATAGACAATAACACAATAAGGGAAGGACCGGGAGAGGGGATGGAGGGAGGGGACTAGGTGGGGGGAGCAACTGCAATGGTATTAGACTGAGAGCTGCACAATTGGGCAGACTTGATAGACCTGTGATCCTTTTTCTGCCATCGATTTGAATGTTCATATTTTCGTATGTAGGATACTTTGAGAGCAGAAGGCTCTTAACAGGAAACCAGAGACTATACTTTCATAATTTCCCACCCGCATTACACTGACTTTTTTATCTGCCAGTGGAACCGGTCAAAAGCTGAAATGCCATCCAGCTTTGTTATAAGGAGGGAGTAGCCATACTCTAGACAGAACATATGTGAGCAAAAAACTGTTGAAAGTCTCCATGCTGTTTTATGCATCTGAAATCTATGCATTAATTCATATTTCTAGGGACTCGATTTATGGTGTAAGTTTTAAAACTTATCAAACACCGGAATGTTTCTGGCAGAAATATCAAGCACTCAGATCATTCCACTATGGTCTCCCTTGATAGCCATTCCCTTCACAAAGCTAGCCTTTAAGTTTAGCAGGGAAGGTAAGGGAGAAAAAATAGCATTCAGGAAGTATAAGGAAACACAGAAGGAGCAGGACAGAGAACTGTACCAGTTAAAGCAGAAGGAAGTGGGGAAGTCAGTCAGAATAGCAAAGGCCCAAATTAAGGAAAAGATAGCCAACTCAGCTAAGAAGGGGGATAAAACCTTTTAGAGGTACATTAGGGAGCAAAGAAAGACTAAGGCAGGGATACTGAGGCTGAATAAAGAGGAAGGTGTTTGGTTAGAGAGCGACAGTGAAAAAGCAGGGATACTGAATTAATAGTTCTGCTCAGTATTCACAATGGAAAAGCAGGGGGAGATACCTAATCCAGTCAATAGAAGCACTCTGGATGGGGGGTTGATATTAGTCCTTTCACAAAAGAAAGGGTTCTGAAAGAACTCTTAAAACTGAAGGTGGATAAAGCAATGGGGCCTGATGGGATTCACCCCAGAATTCTAAAAAACTAAGGGAAGAACTAGTAATACTACTGACTTCCTTTTTTAATAAATCATGGGAGGATGGTGTGGTACCTGGGGACTGGAGGAGGGTGGATGTGATTCCCCTTCACAAAAGTGGGAGCAAGACAGAGACAGGAAACTACACACCTGTCAGTTTGACCTCTATGGTACGGAAAATGATGGAATCACTTCTGAAGGAAACAATTGTTGAGTACCTAGAGGCCAGTGGGGCACAGGACCCACAGCAGCATGGATTCACAGCGGTCATGTCAGACAAATCTAATTGATTTCTTTGACTGAGTGACCAAAGTAGTAGACCAGGGAAAGGCAGTGGACATGGCCTACCTAGACTTTAGCAAGGCATTTGACACAGTCCTGCACAAAAGATTAATAAACAAATTAGCCAGCCTGGGAGTGGGTCCCAGGGTGGTAGCCTGGGTAAACACTGGCTGGACAACAGGACACAGTGGGTAATAGTAAATGGAGTCCACAGTGAAGAAAGGAGGGTTACTAGTGGGGTACCGCAGGGTTCAGTACTGGGGCTGGTCCTTTTTATTGTCTTTATAAGTGACATTGCAGAAGGACTGGAAGGGAAAGTATGTCTCTTTGCAGATGACACAAAGATTTGCAACAGAGTTGATATGCAAGGTGGGGTGGAAAGGATGAAAAGGTACTTGGCAAGGTTGGAGGAATTGTCAAATGTATGGCAGCTTAGATTCAACGCAAAGAAGTGCAAAGTAATGTACCTGGGAAACAAAAACCCAGAGGAAGAGTACACAGTTCGGGGTAAAATACTGACAACAACAAAAATAGAATGAGACCTGGGGGTAGTCATATCAGATGACCTAAAGGTGGGCAAGCAATGTGAGAAGGCAGTAAGGAGGGCTGGTGGATACTGGGATGCACAGGGAGAGGCATCACCAGTTGAAAACAAGAAGTTGTTGGCACTCTGTACAGACAGTTAGTAAGACCACATCTGGAGTACTGTGTACAGTTCTGGAGAGCCCATCTCTACAAAGATATAGCACAGTGGTCGAAGGCTCTGAGCTGCAAATCTGGTGACATCCAGCAGACCAGACCTGGGTTTGAATCTCACAGCTTCCACTTGCATACTGTGTGACCCTGAGCAAGTCACTTAACCTCCTTGTGCTCCCAGGTCGCTCCTGTAAAAAAGCTTTCAGCTTAGTGTGCTATACCTGGTTAAGCAACTAAATAAAAAAAAAAAGACATAGACAGGATGGAGACTGTCCAGAGGAGGGCAACCAAAATGGTGCAGGGTCTGCACCAGAAGACATATGAAGAAAGACTAAAGGAGCTTAAGATGTATAGCCTCGAGAAAAGGAGGGAGAAGGGGGACATGATAGAAACTTTCAAGTACCTCAATGGAATTAACAAAGTCCAAGAGGTAGCATCTTTCAGAAAAAGAGATGTGCAAGAACAAGGGTGTACAATTTGAAGATAGAGGGGGTACGGCTCAGAGGTAATGTGAGGAAGTATTTCTTCACAGAGAGGGTTGTGGATCCATGCAACAGCCTTCCTGAGGAGGTCGTATAGTTAAAAAAGTGAGGGAATTCAAGAATGCATGGGACAGACATAAGGCAATTCTAGTGGGGGGTAGGAGGAAGTAGGCTGTTGGTTAACTAGGATCTGCAGCTAATCTGTTAAGTAGGGAAATGGGCAGACTAGGTGGGCCAAGCAGTCCTTATCTGACATCAGATTCTATGTTTCTATGTTTCTATGTCACAGTTTTGTTCTAAAACAAGGGTCTGAACATGGCCAATATTACTTGTTAGCTCAAACAACATAGTGAAGTACTAGGAGACACGGAATATACGTAAATGGAGGTGTGGGGGTGGGTAGGTGGATGTTTTTTTATGAAACTGCATAAGAACAGCAGCCAGTCTGAACCCCATCTGTAAGACAAAGCAAACTAGAGGGAGGAACCTGTTTCCACTACAGGCAGAAACAGTCTAGAAGAGGACTGAATAATTGGCTCACTCACCACATGTTTTGTACAATATTTTTTTTTCAGTAAACTTTTAGCACTGATAATAAGAACCAACATTTTGTAAGTATCATCTCACTTCATCAGGGATATCTTTACAGGACAAAACACACACAAAAAATATATTAAGTAAATTGTTCTGTATACTTATACAATCCATAATGTGGTAACATTCTCTGAAGTTCAGACATACTTTAAACATGCTGTTTGTATTGTAAATGCATCTTTAATATAATTCGCAGTATCACTTTTTTATTTGAATAAAAAACACAAATATAAATGTTATCCACCTTTGTGATTTTACTTTATATTCTTTAGTCCTTCAGTTATTTTTAGATTTTACCACATACCTAAATTTTTCAAATTGTTGTAAACCAGGCTTGTGTGGGCTAACTATCACAAGACAGAGGGCCAGATATTCAAAAGGACTGCGCCATGCTCAATAGGGTTGCACCTGCGCAAGTCCAAACTTGCGCCATTCTGCAATATTCAGCAGGAGGCAGTTGCGCCACTGAAAACATGCTGAGCAACAGCGCAATGCAAATGAATGCATGCTGAACTGGAGGGGGAGGAACCATGCATAAACTGCACAGCCCGATATTCAGCCAGGCTGTGCAGAGTTGTGCAGGCGCAACCCCCAACCTGCGCCTGCACAACTTTGAGCCAAAAAAGGATCAAGTCGAGCGCCACCCACAGGTGAGCTGCCGCATTGCAGGGCGCAACACAGCAGCTGCCACCTGTGGCTGGCCCTCAACCCACTCCCTGTGCCCCCTGCAGCCCAATCGGGCAAAGTGTAAAACATCCCCCACCCCCACTGGCCCGATAGCAGGCAACAGCAGAAAAGTCCTCCCCTCCCCGACTGGCCCGATCGCAGGCATAGCTTAAATCCCCACCAGCCCGACAAGGGCAGCAAAGTGTCTCCCAATGGATCCCTGGTGGTCCAGTGGACCGATAAGCCCAATCGCTGGCTAGAGATGCTTAAAACAGCCCCCCAACATATCCCTGGTGGGTCCAGTGGGACCAATAAGCCCAATCGCTGGCTGGAAATGTTCAAACCCCCACAAGAACACATCCCCTGGTGATCTAGTGCCCCCCACCCACGGCCCCACCACCCCACTTCCCCCAGCCAGTGGGCGGCAGCATCCCACCTCCTGCTGCCCCGCTGTCTACCGACTGACTGACCGTAGGGCTGTACGCCCATTGGTGCAGAGCAAGAGCCAATGGGCATGCAGAAATCTGGACTGCCTTGTCGCGTTATGGGCTACACGCCCGGTGGCTCTTGATCCAAGCAGGATTTCCCTCAGCCACCCCCAATGGAATCGGGTAGTACTGGGGTCATCGTCCCAACTGTGACCCCATTCTCCTATTCCTCAACTCTTTCCACATGTGATGGGTGACACTTAGGGCCGATGACCAATGCACACCCCGATTCCAGTTGGGGGGGTGGGCTGGAGGGGGTGCAAAGGGGGTTTCAACCCTAACATCGAATTTCCTCGCTTTTGTAGCTGTGGAACAACCCTAACTGATGCATTAAACAGAGTTTTTGCCTCTAATATATATATATTTTAAACCAATATTGAGTGGATATCTTTCCACAAAAACAATAAATTCCTTTACACAATTAACTTATATTTGCATATACCAGTGTGCCACATACTGGTAATGTAATCTATTCTTTTAAACTCAGATTTCTATTTATAGTAGCTTTTCAACTCTGTAATAACAGAGAAGCATTTAATTTATGTCAGTTTCCAGTTTAACTTAAGTTATGCTTGACGCTAATCAATTCAAAATCTCTTTGAATTAGTATGAAGTTTGAATCAACTTACCTAGAGCTGCTAAGTAAAGCTTCTAAACACAGAGGGCCAGATATTCAAAGGTTAGCCCCTGTCAGCGATTAGCACTGCCCGGCGTGCAAACTTAGCCTGGAGCAAAATGCCAGCCATATTCAAAATGCATAGCCCGGGGCAAAACCAGCTGAATATAACAAGCAAAGGAAGCCGGGCAAACAGGGCCAGGAGTGCAGGGCAAAAACAGCCCAGGAATAAGGCATCACTGAATATAGCACACAAGACAGTATTGAATATAGCCCCAGGCAGACAGTACAAACACACAATGGAACACAGTGCAGAGACAGCCTGACCCTGGGACACATGCTAGGGAACACATGCCGGAATGAGGTATCAGGAGCACACCACAGTGCACAGCCAGGAGGACACCACACATGCACAGGAATGTCCAGCAACAAGCCAGACCCATGTGGAGAACACCAGCAACAGTACAAAGCATGTTGAACCCCAGCACCCAGGAATGACACAGGACACAGTAAAATGTCGTAAACCAGTGTAATTAACAATAATGAAGAGTAAAGCAAACAGAAACACAACAGCGAATAAAATACAGAACAAAACAATGAACAAACCCCAGATTACAAAATTCCCCACCCACCACTGTACAACCCTCCCCACAACTAGGAAACAGAACCAGAACATACCCACCAAGCCCGCGCCCAACACACAACCCCAAATGCCCACTACATGAAAAAAAAAGTCAAGCACCATCGACATAAAAAAGGCACACAAAGGAAAACATAAGGACAACAACAGATGGAGGGACAGGAAGACACAGGACAAGGGTGCAAAGTGGAGGAGGACGCACACAGGGACAGAGGACAATAGGCAAGGAAGGGATAAATAAGTCCAGTGAGGGGATGTGGTGAGGGAAGACGTCAAAATAACAGAGCAGAACTAGTTGCCCGCTGGGTCAGGGAGACGAGCGTCCAGGATATTCACCACCCTCCGGGTCTCGTTTATGATAATGGCCTGCTGTTCAATCAACGTCCATTGCTGCCTCACAACTCTGCTCAGCAGGTCCTCTGTGCCCTCCGATTCTTTGGGACTCGTCGCCCACAGCGATGCCCGGAGTGGACCTACAAGAGAAAGGGTGAGACCATGAGGATGGTACACCAGACAGGAGGCAACCAACAGCCAATCTTTGCCATACAGAGATGGACAGTATGTCCCAATGGGCTATCCCTGGTGGCGTTGAGTTCTGCAGTGGTAGGCCAACATGGAAGCTTCCCACAAAGCAGCACAGGGCAACACAGGCACCAACACAAAACCCAACACGATGACAGCGATCCTGACAGCAGCAGGGAACATGTGACACCACCCACCACGATACAGCACACCACGAGACACGGCAGACACACAGCTGGAAACCCGGAGAGTTGAGTGCAAGGGACATGCCACTACATGCACAAGAAAATCCACACGTTGGGACATGCTGCCCACCCACACATGGAAATGTACAGTAATGCAGGGTGCAGAACAAACAATGATGACAGGCATACAGGAGCATCAATGAACCATGACAGTGGCCTGCCAATGACCGACTCAGGCCAGGGGATAACAGTCAGCCAGGGCACAGACGCTGTCAGTGAAGGGCCTTCACATGCCACCAGGCAATACCACCGAAAGCATACCACCCAGCTGAGACATGGTACATGTAAGTGTCCCCAACCCACACAACAGGACCCCTCCCCCACAGAGTGATTACCACTTCTGCAGCCACGGTCAACACTGGCAGGCAACGATGCACATAATGTAATAGCACAGTGATAATACTACCCTTCTACTAAACTGCAACACAGTAACCTTGCCATGAGATACACATGGAAGGACTCCACAATGCATACGGCACAGTGCCAGGATATAGCACAGTGTGACATGCAGTGCTCCACAGCTGGTGGCCAGAAGGGGGAGAGGTAAGGCCGCAAGGCATGGTGCATGTTGTCCCGCGTTCACAGCAAGGAACCGCCACCTGTGCAAATGTGGACGCTCTGTGGGTGGTGGTATGGATGGACCACAGAGGTCGGAAGGTCAGCCGTCAGCATGTTGCCCCCACGGAACTCTCGCCACCTGAGCAACCAACACCATCAGTCACCCGCACAGCAATGCAAGCCGACAGCCCCTCCCCAGGCAAGACTGGCAGCATCCAACTGTGGTGTGAAACACAGGTGTACCGCACAGCACACTGCTACACCACACTGGCCCACTGCCCATTGCAGAAATGCCACCAGACAAGTCAGTGGCTGGACACCCAGATGTGATGCACAGGCTAATGAAAGGGCACAGATCACAGAGCAATGAAACAGGTACTCATGCAACATGCCACTGCTTTCAGGGCTGCTCTTCTGTGCCCACTGTGGAAGGGATGGCACCCTTGGGCTGCCCCATCTCTGCTTCTGTGGCCTGGGCTAACTCTCTCCTGCTGCCATGGGCTGCTCGATCCGCTCTACAGTGGACAGATGAGAAAGTGGTGTTAGAGCATGACACAGCATACACAACATCAAGTACAGCAAGATGCACATGCAACCCCAACCACAATGCACACACATGGAGTGAACAGGGAGGATTCCCACACAGAGGGTGGCAGTGGCCATGGCACATTCACCAGGCACACACGTCAGTGATCAATGGCGCCACAGTACTGCGATAGTGGCTGTTGCAGCTTCCATGAGAACAACCGCATTCCCGTGTGTGTACATTGACAGTCCACCATGAGCTGTTTCCTGCAACATGGCGGTGCCATCCGCAGGCTGGTGATGCCCTTGGACTTGCAGAACTTGCTGGCTAGCACGGCGCTACATCACGCTATGACAGGGTGATAGCGCAGACATGGGCCTCACGAGCATGCGTGTAGGTCACGCTAAAGCACATAATGCTGCGCTATTTGGATAGCACAGCGCTGCCCCTCCAATAGTCCTGCGCTGGCTTTTGCACAGCGCTGCTGTGCTAGCACGGTGCTAATTGGGGCCATATTCAACAGGTGTATGCAAATGGGGGTACTTATGTATGCATGGGGCAAACTGTGTGATTAGCATATCAGTATGCACACATTTGCATGACTAACAGGCTTGATTGCCTGGATGGGCTATAAAAGGGCAAGCAGTGCACCACCAATGTTGTGTTGTGGTAATGCAGAATAATAAAGAAAGTGAGCATCAGCAACAGACTGGTGGAGAGATGCAACAGGGGGATGAGCAGCGCGAGGCAGGTATGTATGACTGCTGTAGGACACTCTTGAATGGCAAGATCTCAGAACAGGGTCAGCACGGACTGAAGCACACAGATGTAATCTCTGGTGAATGCTCAGGCACATGTTGGACCACAGGCAAGCACTGTGCTGTGTGATGGTGCACAGCCCTAGACGTCTGCCTGGGCATCCTACCGTCCAGTGCACCTTGCACGTTCCCCTGCAGGGAACTGTTCCGTGTGACACTGCCTGCACACTGGATCCACCAGGCAGGGGCACTAGTGCATTACCGTGGTGTGTCCTGAGACAGTGGCCCACTGACATGACTCCCTGGATGTGTGGCATGGTATACTGTGGCCCCCCTTCAGGATGTACACAGTGTCCCGGCGCTGTGCCATCCCATGCACCATGTGGACTTTGCATGGTGTCCTGACATTGCTAGTGCACCTGTCCACGCAACCACTGTAGTGATGAAAAAGGGCACAGTAGAGTGCAAGGTGGTTAGTGTAGGGGTGGAACCAGTCATGGAAGCACATGGCAGCCACGGGCAACAGCAGTGCACATGTGTGTACAGGGCTCGCTGTCCAGTCATGGGATGGACAGTGACTATGTGGCTGTGTGCACCGTACATGCACATGCAGCAATCTGATATGTCCATGTGGCCTGTGGCACTGTAGGGGGTGGCATCGTGATGTCTATGTGTAATGCAATTCAGTACTGACACGGCCGATGACACATGTCCCCTTTCGACTATCCCATAGGTTTGGCAGCATGCCAGGAGTGCATCCATGCCCACAAGTTCTCACAAGAGGAGTTGAACACCCTCGTGCATGCTGTTAAGGAGAGGGAGCAGGTGCTACGCACACACAGGGCCACTGATGCAGTGGTGTGCCAAGCCTGGAAGGAGGTGACTGTGGCTGTAAATGCTGTAGGAGGACGTAGGAGGACAACAGAGGCTGTGTGCAAGTGATGGAACAACCTTCTGCGATGTGCAAAGGAGGAGGAGGCACAGCGACTGAGGGACAGAACGAGGACCGGTGGAGGACCACTTGAACATCAGCAGCGGGTGGAGGAGCCACACATGGCCGTGGTGGCATCGACTCCGAGGACGGTGGCAGTCGCAGGTGTGCCAGGTGGTGGATGTGAGATGCCTCTTGCACTGCCAAGGACAGGTCTGTATTCACATGTGTATACCCTGTATGTTGTGATGGCATGGGTGCATGGTCATGTCTGGTGTCCTGCACAGGGTGCACTGTGTGCTGCCGAACAGCTGCCTGGCATGGGCATGGTCACTGTGGGTTGGGTGGGTGCATATGGTCATGGGCTTGTGTGAAGAGGGGGTATGTCCTGGGGTCTGCATGGTGTAGTGGTGGTAGTGGTGGTGGTGGTGTTTGGGCACAGTGTCCTTGTACGGGTGACTGACCCTGTTCCTATTGTCTCCACAGCGGTGTCTGCCAGGCCTGCAGAACAACAGGAGCTGCCAAGGATGTACAGCCAGGTTCGGGAGGTAGTGGAGGAGGATGATGGAGAACGTCCATCAACATCTGGGCTCTGTGAAACTCATGGCCGCACAGACACTATGCATGTGTGGCAATCACATGGACAGGGGCTGCAACTGCCTGGGGAGGGGGGTCACACCTCAGTAGGAGGCTTGGAATACACTGGCTACCTGGACATTGCACTGACAGAGGATGGTGGTGTAGGGGAGATCCTACTGGTCACTGTTACCATTGGCGTTGACACTGATGTGTCAGAGTTTTCTCAACACCTGGCTGTTTCTGTGCAAGGGGATGTAGGGGTGGGGCTGCTGGCAGGCCATGGGACAGATGCCAGTGGTGTATTCAGCATCACCGGTGTGGTTGTACCTGGGCACACGGTGGTGGGCAGTGTGGGGAACATTGCAGAACTGCAGGACATGCAGTGTCCAACACATATCGGGGTCCATGTCCATACCGTGCCACAGACCACCACCAGTAGTCACCAGCAGCAGGACGTGCCTGGCATGCAACAACATCCAGTTGCTCCTGTGCCGCAGGCACCTTTGCCAGCTACAGCTGAGGGTTCTGTGCCCCTGGGCCAGGATGGCCATGGTGCCCACCCACTTCTGCAGGCTGCTGTCACCTCCCAGCAGGAGGCCCGTATGGACCTGCATGGCATATGGAGGGAGCTGCAACATGAGCTGGCACAGATCAGAGAGGCCATCTCAGTAGGTTTTGCCCATGCTGAACAGCAGGCAGAGGACAGGTTGGGCCACCTGGTTGGTGCCATCGACTGTGGCTTTTCTGGTCTGACAGCTACTGTGGTTGACATAGGGAATGTCCGGCGTGGTGTGCATGGGGATCGCCAGCATGGGATGCTTGGTCATGGTGCAGATGGCACAGGGGCACACAGGTGGGCAAACCACGGCTGCAGGGCTGCCAGTGGTTCCAGCTCCACAGCATCATACACTGCATCTGAAATGCAGCACCGCTGTGGCCGTCCACCCACCCTGTCAGGCTCCACCGTCCCCCGGGGGCACAGGATGCCGACTCTGCCTGCCTCACCTTTTTCTTCAGCATTGTCCTCTGCCCAGAGCACACCAGAGTCTGTGTTCCATGGTACTAGTACATGACGCATGTATGGAGGTAGGCGTCAGTGATGCCCACGATCACTCTGTGGCACTGCGCAGTCATCACCCCCCTTTGCAACATTGGCACACCCACATGCACGTGCAGACATGCACACACACACTTCCACAGCCACAGCTGCACCCCTAACCCTCACAGCACACATCACATTTCCCCACCGACACTACACCATTTCTGTCTGCCCTCCCCGTGTGTCCTGCACACCCCCGACCTCACACCACATGCACACATGTTGTCTGATCCACTGTGTTGGTTTACTGTTGTGATTGTTGGTGTCACTGTTCTGTTTCTTTGTGCACATTAAATAGAATAATAATTGTACTCTTTCAAGTTGTTGTGCAGTCTGTACTTACCCTCTTGTCTGTAACAGTGTCCTGATGATGTTGTCCCTGTGCTGTATGGCCTTGCGTGCCATGCGAGGGTCTCTCCTCTCAAGTTGCTCCACTATCCCCTGACCGCTGGCTCTGGCTCACTGTCAGACTGTCCCTCAGGTTCAGGTACCTGTATCCCATAGTTCATTGCCATGTTGTGCAGCATAGAACAGGCTAGGAAGATACGGCATACCTTCTGAGGTGTATACTGTAGGGCACTGCCTGATGTGTCTAGGCATCTAAATCGCATCTCCAGGATGCCAAACACCCTCTCTATGATGTTCCTTGTGCTGGCAGGTGCCTCATTGTACATCTCCTCGGCCACTGTGGCTGGTCGGAGTACTGGTGTCAGCAGCCAGGGTTGCAGGGGATAGGCACTGTCCCCTGTCAAGAGATGTATACCTGTTAGTGCCATACTGCAGTCTGTCGGATGCTGTCCTGCACCTCTGTGTAGCCCTCCCACACCCCTTCCCTGGCCTGCAATGCCTGCACCCATCCATGCTGTTGTGTGTATGCCTTGTATGCTACTACTCACCAACTAGTTGCCCACTGGGTATCCTGCCCTCCTCAAAAGCCTGGCACAGCTGGGACTGGTGCCAGATGAAGGTGTCATGGGAACTGCCGGGGTACTGTGCATAGACATTGCTGATGCGTCCAGCCGCATCGCACACCACCTGGCAGTTGAAGGAATGGTAACCCTTCCTGTTAACATACACATCACTGCCATCGCCAGGTGGTGCACGGATGGGGACATGGGTGCAGTCAATGGCACCCAGTAGAGATGGTAGGTGCACAACTCGATGGAACTGCTGCATTGTTTCTCTGCACTCTGCTGCCATGCTGGGGAATACTATGAACTCCCCAGCATGTGACAGAAAAGCCTCTAGGAACTGGGTCAGGAGGTGTGAGGTGGCAGACTGCGTTACCCCAATGGTGTCCCCCGTTGGTCGTTGGAACGACCCTGTGGTAAGGAAGCACATCACTGCTGTCACCTTCTCCTCCACTGTCATGGCATGGCTGCATCTGGTGTTTGAGTGCAGCTGCTCATGCAGGAGTTCCAAGAGCTGCCTCAACATTCCCCTGTTCATTCTGTACCAGCCAATGATGTGGTCATCAGGCAGGGTCTCGAAGGAGACCCAGGCCGGTACCACCTGTTCGCAGCATACCGTCTCCTTTGCCTCATGCCAGCCTATGTTGTGCCTGCCCCTCCTCCTCCTCCTCCTCCTCCTCCTCCTCCTCCTCCACTACAGCTGCCATCAATGGCAGCATCACTGCTACTGGCACTGCACACATTCCCACTTCCTCTGGTGGTCCTCCTCCTCTGTGTTTTGCCCTGGGTTAAGACTAGCCTTTATAGGTGGTAACCTGCACCGTGCTACATGTCGCACTATGTGTCCTAGCTGCGCTGGGCCTTGACTATAGCCTGCTGCCTCTTGGCCCCCTTCCTTTTTGCTCCCTTGTACATTAGTGGTTTGCCCCGCGACTAATGCTGTTAGCGTGCACTAACTGGTCCTTTGAATATGGCAGCTCCGCGATATTCCCGCGCTATTGCTGCACTATTGGTTTGTGCTCCACACTGTGCTTTGAATATCTGGCCCAGTGTTTTTTAAACTGGCAACCAATGATTTTGCTTCCTTTTGAAAAATTTACCAAAGTGCAAATGATTCTAATTCACATTTGTGGCACATTTGTGGTTTTCATCTATTGCTTAAACATCTACTCTGAAGCACTCATGCCATTCAGTTCATCTTATTCAAATGATCTCACCTTGCTGTTCCCTCTTAAGACCTAAAGGTTGACTGACTACAGACAATGTTTCTTTATAGGAATGCTGCTAGACTGGCACCATATGACACTCAAGCAGGTTTGCTTGAGTGAGTCATCTCATGAAACACGTGATGTCACACAGTTGGTGCCCAGTTTGTTACTAAGCAGGACAAAAAAAACACAGCATTGTGTATAGGGAGACCATCTCTTACTGTGTGCCTGCTGATTGACTACATAGACTAAAAAACTTTAAAACTACACATATAATGTCTTTTTTTATACAGTTAAATGTTTTTATTTATATTCAATTTGCTGGGATATTCAGACTGCTCCAGGCAGTGCCGCAAACCTGGGCGCAGTGCAATTGTGATGCGCTGGGGCCAGGTCCGAATAATATTAATTTATCGGGGAATTAGGGACTCGGGTGGAAGGGGGGACAACTAGACCACCAGGGATGGTCATGTTTCATACTCATCAGGGAATCAGGGACTGGGGGGCCACTAGACAACCAGGGATATCTTTATAAACATATACCGCATGATCACAGCTATGGACAAGGGGGGGCTTCCACTAGACCACCAGAGTTGTGAGTGCTTACGGACGGTGTTCTGGGTGGTCGGGTGGCCACCCATAGCTGGGCTGCTCTGTTGCACCCTGAAATACAGCAGCCTGCCTGTGGGTGGCCTGAATTTGCTCCTACTCTGCACAGGCTCAACTTTGAGCCCCCATGTGCCGCACAGTGCAGAGGTTTGCCAGCATATGCAGGCTGAATATCGGGATGTGCTGCATATGCATGAGCATACCCCCTGCATCTGCACCGCATACATTATCATTGAGCCCCGGTGCATTGGAATTTGCACTGTGCCAGGCAGCCTCCTCAATATCCCAATGGGGTGCATTGCGGGTTTGCACCAGCGCAACTCTGTTGTGTCAGGTGCAACCCCTTTGAATATCAGGGCCAAAGTGTGTTACAAAACTTCAGTAAGTGTAATCCTAAGTTTTCATCAGCCCAGTAAGATCACTCTTCTTAAATCATTGCCATTTAAATGTGAATATGAAATTACCCAATCAAATGTTATACCTTCCCAGTGAATGAGATACTGGGGGAAAAACACATACAGGAAAGATGATCTATTTTGATATACTGTATAGTATCATGGAAACTGAATGAAAATTCAGTTTAAATTTACATGATAGGTTACATACAAACACGAAAATATGAAGAAGCCAGCAGAAGAAGGCCATTTAGTCTATCAAGTCTGCTCGTATTGCAGGGTCCACAGCTTAGAAACATAGAAACATAGACTTTGATGGCAGATAAGGACCGCTTGGCCCACGTAGTCTGCCCATTTCCCCTACCTACTGGATAAGTTGCAGATCCTAGTTAGCCAACAACCTATTTCTTCCTATCCTATGGGAGACATTCTGGAGGCTGCGATGCTGCCCTATTTGCAGGTACTGCTCTGGTCTGAGGGAGGAGGTTGCCCATCTCCAAGCTGACCTGGCTAGGATTCGTGAAACCTCCTCCCCCACCCAGGGACCACCAGGGCCAATGCCACTACCTCAGAGGTTGCCAAGAAAGAGGAGAGGCTGGACCAGGGTGGGCTCAGGGAGGAAGAGGGTGGTGGAACAGAGTTGCATCCCTCCAGCTGTACCTCTCCACACTTCATATGGTCTTCTGGTGGATAGTGGTTCCTTTATGGAGGCACCTGCAGTGGAGACCAAGGAGGATGCTGAGAACCTCCACAAAGGAGACCCACAGGAGGGTGGCATAGGATCCCACAGGGGAAGAAAACAACTGGTGGGGGACTCAATCATTAGGGGGTAGAAATGGGGGAGGAAGGGGAGAGGGAGGTAAGGTGTCTGCCTGGCACCATGGCTTAGAGGGACAGGAAGCGTATCCTCAGGTTCGTAGGAGCAACTGCACGAGGGAGGGAGTTGGATGTCCTTGTCCACCTAGAGACAAATGACCTGTCTAGGAATGGGATCAGAGCAGTGCAAGAAGAGTTTGTTCAGTTGGGAAGGGGCCTTAGACAAGTAGCGCATACAGTAACCTTCATTGAGGTGCTGCTTGTCTATGGCAAGAGTGATGCTAGGGTACTCCTCACCAGGGAATTCAATGAATGGTTGAAAAACTGGTGTGGAGCTCAGGGTTTTGGCTTCATTGGGGACTAGGGAGCCACCTGGAGTGATGCAGGCCTATACTGATGCGAGGGTCTCCATCTGAAGAGGAGGGGAACCAGGATCCTAGGTGACAGGTTTAAATGCTTCATTAGCAAGAATTTAAACTAGCCAAGGGGGGAGACACTGGAAAGGAGCAGGGAGACCCTAGCCCCACAAAAAATATCACAGTAGTTAGTGAGGTAAACACCAAGATAGAGACTTCAATAGGAAGAAGGGCAGGGGTAAATGGAGATAACGTCAAAAGCAGTAAAGACAGGGATGGGACAAAAAGGGGTAAGGCCATCAAGAAATGGGTGGGTAATGCATACCAATGCCTGTAGTCTGGGCAACAAGCTCCATGAACTGGTGGCCTTGATGGAAGAAGGATGCCAGGATATCGTGGAAGTCACAGAAACAGACCTATAATGGGGCGATTGTCATAATCTGTCCAGGGGGAAACCAAGATCCTAGGTGAGAGGTTTAAATGCTTCATTGGTAAGCATTTAAACTAGCCAAGGGGGGAGGCACTGTAAAGGAGCAGGGAAATCCCAGCCTCCCCCCACAAAACACGGTAATTAGTGAGGTAAACACCAAGGTAGAGAAGTCATTATGGAGCAGGACAGAGGTAAATGTAAAAAAGGCAAAGGCAGTAAGGGAAGGAATGGGGCTAAAATGGATAAGGCCATCAAAAAGTGGAGGGTGATAAGTACCAATGCCCGTAGTCTGGGCAACAAGCTCCCTGAACTAGTGGCCTTGATGGAAGAGGGTTGCCTGGATATTGTGGCAGTCACAGAAACATGGTACACAGAGAACAATGACTGGGATGACAACATACCAGGATACACAATCTACAGGAGGGACAAGAAGGTTAAAAGAGGAGGAGGAGTAGCTCTCTATGTAAAGGAAGGGATCAAAGCAACAGAACTAAAGAGTAAACATGGAGCAGATGAGGCACTCTGGGTCACCCTGGAGACTGAAAATGGCACCACAATCCACATGGGGTTGTATACAGACCCCCATTTCAGGGGAAGGGAATGGACAAGGAAATGATAGAAGGCATCCTTAGGATGGCAGAAAAAGGGGAGATATCATTGATGGGGGACCTGAATATGCCAGACGTTAACTGGAGCACCTTTGCTGCAGGTACATCCAAGATCAGTGTCATTCTTGATGCCCTACAAGGGGCATGCCTCAGACAGCTAGTACTGGAACCCACTCAGGAGGGAGCAATCTTAGACCTGGTACTCTTAAATGGGGACAGAGAAAGATTCTCAGATTTAGAAGTGGGTAGCCATCTGGGAACAAGTGACCACCAAACAGTGTGGTTCACGATAAACACAGCCATACAATCAAGCCACACAAAAGCATGAGTACTGGACATTAGGAGGGTTGACTTTGGGAAAATGAAAGAGTGCCTCAGAAAAGCACTAGCAAACAGGCAAGAAGGAGGGGTGGAAGAACAATGGGGAGTAATCAAAACAGCCATCACAGAGGCAACAAGCCTTTGTGTAAAGCAAATAAACAAAAAAACAACGAAGGAAAAAACTGCTATGGTTCTCAAAAGAGGTGGCAGGGAAGGTTAAGGAGAACAGGATAGCATTCAGGAAATATAAGGAAACACAGAAGGACCAGGACAGAGAACTTTATCACTTAAAGCAGAAAGAGGCTGGGACGCAGTCAGAATAGCAAAGGCCCAAACCGAGGAAAGGATAGCCAACTCTGTTAGTGAAGGGGATAAGAACTTTTATAGGTATATATTAAGCTAAGAAAGACCAAAGGAGGATATTGAGGCTAATAAAGGGAGGAAATGTGGGTAGAGGGTGACAGTGAAAAAGCAGGGATACTGAACGAATATTTCTGCTCAGTATTCACAAAGGAAGATGAGGTGGAGATGCCTAAACCAAACAAGAGAAGTGCTCTAAAGAAGGGGTTGATACCAGTCCATTTACAGAAGAAAGGGTTCTGAAAGAACTAATAAAATTGAAGGTGGACAAAGTAATGGGGCCTGATGGGATTCACCCAAGAATTCTAAAAGAACTAAGGGTAGAACTAGTGACACCGCTGACTACTCTCTTTAACAAATCATGGGAAGATGGGGTGGTACCTGAGGACTGGAGGAGGGCGGATGTGATTCCTCTTCACAAAAGTGGGAGCAAGACAGAGGCAGGAAACTACAGACCAGTTAGTTTGACTTCAGTGGTAGGAAAAATGATGGAATCAATTCTGAAGGAAAGAATTGGTGAGCACCTAGAGGCCAATGGGGCACAGGAAAAAAGGCAGCACGGATTCACGATGGGAAGGTCATGTCAGACAAATCTAATAGATTTCTTTGACTGGGTGACCAAAGTAGTAGACCAGGGAGGGGCTGTGGACAATGTCTACCTAGATTTTAGCAAGGCATTTGATACTGTCCCACACAAAAGATTAATACACAAGTTAGCCAGCCTTGGAGTGGGTCCCAAGATGGTAGCCTGGATAAAAAAATGGCTAGACAACAGGAAGCAAGGGGTAGTAGTAAATGGAGTCCACAGTGAAGAAAGGAGGGTTACTAGTGGGGTACTACATGGTTCAGTACTGGGATCGGTCCTTTTTAATGTCTTTATAAGTGACATTGCAAAGGAACTGGAAGGAAAGGTATGTCTCTTTGCAGATGACACCAAGATCTGCAACAGGGTTGATACACAAGATGGAGTGGAAAGGATGAGAAGGGACTTGGCAAGGTTGGAGGAATGGTCAAATGTATGGCATCTTAGATTCAATGCAAAGAAGTTCAAGGTATGTACCTGGGAAACAAAAACCCAGGGGAAGAGTACACAATGGGGGGTGAGATACAGACAACAGTAAAAATGGAACGGGACCTGGGAGTAATTATATCAGATGACCTAAAAGTGGGCAAGCAATGTGAGAAGGCAGTAAGGAGGGCTGGGGGGATACTGGGATGCATAGGGAGAGGCATCAGTAGTAGAAAACAGGAAGTTGTTATCCCTCTGTACAGACGGTGAGACTCCACCTGGAGTACTGTGTGCAGTTCTGGAGACCCCATCTCTGCAAAGACATAGAGTGGAGGCTGTCCAGAGGAGGGCAACCAAAATGGTGTAGGGTCTGCACCAGAAGACATCTGAAGAAAGACTAAAGGAGCTTAATATTACCCTTGAGGAAAGAAGAGAGTGGACATGATAGAAACTTCAAGTACCTCAAGGGAATCAACAAAGTCCAAGAGGGAAGCATCTTTTCAGAAAAGAGATGTGCAAGAACAAGGGGCACAATTTGAAGATAGAGGGGACTGCTCAGAGGTAATGTGAGGAAGTATTTTTCACAGAGAGGGTTGTGGATGCATTGAACAGCCTTCTTGAGGAGGTCATGGAGTCAAAAAACAGTGGGGAATTCAAGAATGCATGGGACAGACATAAGGCAGTCCTAGTGGGGGAGGTAGGAGGAAATAAGCTGTTGGTTAACTAGGATCTGCAGCTTATCTGTTAGGTAGGAAAATGGGCAGACTAGGTGGGCCAAGCGGTCCTTATCTGCCATCAAATTCTATGTTTCTATGTTACCCCCCACAAGAATTGCCTTGTCTGTCCTATGCATTCTTGAATTCTCCCACAGTTTTAGACCCCACAACCTCCTCAGAAAGGTTCCATGTGTCCACCACCATCTCTGTGAAAAAATACTTCTTCACATTGCCCCTGAGTCATCCCCCCTCTATTTTTAAATTGTCTCCCCTTGTTCTTGCATATCTCTTTTTCTAAAAGATGCTACCCTCTTGGAATTTGTTGATTCCACTGAGGTACTTAAAAGTTTCAATCATGTCTCCCTCTCCCTCCTTTCCTCATGGGTATTCTTATTAAGCTCCTTTAGTCTCTCCTCATATGACTTCTCTTGCAGATCCTGCACCATTTTAGTTGCCCTCCTCTGGACTGCCTCCATCCTGTCTATGTCCTTGCAGAGATGGGGTTTCCAGAACTGGACGCAGTACTCCAGATGGGGTCTCACCAACTGTCTGTATAGAGGGATAACAACTTCCTGTTTTCTGCTGGTTATGCCCTTCCCTATACACACTCCCAGGCTGGCTAATTTATTTATTAATCTTTTGTGTGGGATTGTGTCAAATGCCTTGCTAAAGTCTAGGTAGGCCATGTCCACAGCACCTCCCTGGTCTGCTACTTTGGACACCCAGTCAAATAAATCAATTAGATTCATCTGAAATGACCTTCCTGCTGTGAATCCATGCTGCCTTGGGTCCTGTACACCACTGACTTCTAGATACTCAACAGTTCTTTCCTTCAGAAGTGATTCCATCATTTTCCATACCACAGAGGTCAAACTGACAGGTCTGTAGTGTCTTTAGAGTGTTTCTCTTGTTTGGTTTAGGTACCACCCCCTCCTTTTTCCGTACCACAGAGGTCAAACTGACAGGTCTGTAGTTTCCTGCCTCTGTCTTGCTCCCATTTTTGTGAAGGGGAATCACATTCGCCCTCCTCCAGTCCTAAGTTACCACACCATCCTCCCATGATTTGTTAAAAAGGGGAGTCAGTGGTGTCACTAGTTCTCCCCTTAATTCTTTTAGAATTCTTGCCTGAGTCCTGTCAGGCCCCATTGCTTTGTCCACCTTCAGTTTTAGGAGTTCTTTCAGAACCCTTTCTTCTGTGAAAGGACTGGGATCAACCCACCTATCCAGAGTGCTTCTGTTAATTGGATTAGGTACCTCCCCTTCCTCCTGTTTTGTGAATACTAAGCAGAGGTATTCGTTCAGTATCCCTGCTTTTTCACTATCCCTCTCTGCCTTCCCACCGTCCATTCTATTCAGCCTTGCTATCCCTCCCTTTGTCTTTCTATGCTCCCAAATGTACCTATAAAAGGTTTTATCCCCCTTCTTAACCGAATTGGCTATCTTTTCCTCAGTTTGGGCCTTTGCTATTCTGACTGCCTTCCCTGCTTCCTTCTGTCTTAACTAGTACAGTTTTCTGTCCTGTTCCTTCTGTGTTTCCGTATACTTGCTAAAGGCTATCTTTTTCTCCCTTACCTTCCCCTCCACCTCTTTTGTGAACCGTAGTGGGTTTTTCTTTTGTTTTGATTTGTTTATTTGATTCACATAAAGGCGTGTTGCTTCTGTGATGGCAGTTTTGATGTTTCTCCATTGTTGCTCCACCCCTCCTTCTTGCCTGTTTGTTAGTACTTTTCTAAGGCACTCTTCTGTTTTGACAAAGTCAGCCCTCCTGAAGTCCAGTACCCTCAATTTTGAATGACTTGACTCTGCAGCTGAGTTTATCATGAACCACACTGTTTGGTAGTCACTTGTTCCCAGTTGGCTACCCACTTCTACATCTGAGATCCACTCACTGTCTCCATTTGAGAGTACATGGTCTAAGATTGCTCCCTCTCGAGTGGGTTCCAACACTAACTGTCTGAGGCATGCTCACTGTAGGGCATCAAGAATGGCCCTGCTCTTGGATGTGGCTGCAGCAAAGGTGCTCCAGTTAACATCTGGCATATTCAGGTCCCCCATCAACAATATCTCCCCTTTCTCTGCCATCCTAAGGATGCCTTCTATCATATTCTTGTCCATTCCCTCCCCCTAAGATGGGAGTCTGTATACAGCTGCCATGTGGATTGAGTGCCATTTCCAGTCTCTAAGGTGACTCACAGTGCCTCATCTCCTCCCTGTTTACTCTTTTGTTCTTTTGCTTGTATCCCTTCCCTTACATAGAGAGCTACTCCTCCCCCTCTTCTACCCTCCCTGTCTCTTCTGTAGGTTATGTACCCTGGTATGCTAAGATCCCAGTCATGATTATCTGTGTACCATGTTTCTGTGACTTCCACCATATCCAGGCATCCTTCTTCCATCAAGGCCACCAGTTCATGGAGCTTGTTGCCCAGACTACAGGCATTGGTACGAATTACCCACCCATTTCTTGATGGCCTTACCCCTTTTTGTCCCATCCCTGTCCTTACTGCCTTTGTCGTTATCTCAATTTACCCCTGCCCTTCTTCTTATTGAAGTCTCTATCTTGGTGTTTACCTCACTAACTACTGTGATATTTTTTGTGGGGCTAGGGTCTCCCTGCTCCTTTCCAGTGTCTCCCCCCTTGGCTAGTTTAAATGCTTGCCAATGAAGCATTTAAGCCTGTCACCTAGGATCCTGGTTCCCCTCCTCATCAGCTGGAGACCCTCACATCAGTATAGGCCTGCATCATTCCAGGTGGACTCCCAGTCCCCAATGGAGCCAAACCCCTGAGCTCTACACCAGTTTTTCAATCACTGATTGAATCCCATGGTGTGGAGCACCCTAGCCTCACCCATGCCATAGACAGGCAGCACCTGCGAGAAGGTTACCATGTGTGTTACTTGTCTAAGGCCCCTCCACAACTCCACAAACTCCTTGTGTACTGTTCTGATCCATTTCCCAGCCAGGTTATTTATCCCTAGGTGGACAATGACATCCAGCTCCCTCTCCAATGCAGCTGCTCCCACGATTCTGAGAATTCGCTCCCTTTCCCTCCAAGCCATGGTGCCTGGCCTCCTTCTCCCCTTCCTCCCCCCAGTCCTACACTACTAACAATGGAGTTCCCCTCCAGGAGTTGTTTACTTCCCCTGTGGGGTCCCATGCCACCCTCCTGTGGGTCTCCTTTGTTGAGGTTCCCAACATCCTCCTTGGTCTCCACTGTAGCTGCCTCTATAGAGGAACCACACTTTGCCAGAGTGGCATATGAATTGTGAGAGGTACAACTGGAGAGATGTGCCTCTGTTCCACCACCTTCATCCTCTCTGAGCCCACTGTGGTCCAAACACTCCTCTTTCTTGGCAACCTCTGAGGCAGCAGTTGTGGCCTTGGTGGTCCCTGGGTGGTAGAGGGGGTCACCCAAATCCTGGCCAACTCAGCCTGGAGATGAGCAACCTCCTCTCTCAGCCCAGAGAGGTGCCTGGAAATGGGACAACACCGCATCCTCCAGAAAGTCTCCTGGAAGACTGCTGCTGCTCCGCAGCCACTGCACTGCACCACTCCCATCATGTCTTATTTCTGGCCCCTTAACTGTTGTTTTGAATACTTACTCTTTCCTCTGTTTATTTTATATATATATATATATATATATATATATATATATATATACACACACACATATATTTTTCCTCAAACTTACCTACTGCCTCCATGCCCTTAAAGCTCCTGATCTTCCTGTTCTCAGACAGGAAGTTCCTATATTCTCAGTAGTCTCCTTACTTGCTCAGAGTCAGACTCCAGCAGCTGGGGGTGGAGAGCTACTTTTTTTCTTCTAGGATGGTGATTCTTTTGTGGCACTATGATCACTCCTTCCTGCTCCAAAACAGGATGTTCTGTTGTCAGTCAGATTCTGTGCCTAAAGAAGTAGAACTGACTAAGGGTGGGGGGGGGGGGGGTGGAAGGAGGGCAATATAGTCCCAGTAGAGAAGTATAGTTCTAGCAACACTTCCTTCCTCTTGCTGTTCTCTGCCTGTTTTCTGCTAGAAGCTATCTACAGCAGTTTTTAAATCATAAACACCTGGGGGAGGATTCACAAAGAAAGCTGAAATTCCGCAGCTGCAGGAAAAAGGCTTGCTGCAGTACGGAAACGCAGTTGTGCTGTATTCTCAAAGAAGAGTAGCGCAGCTGCAGATTTCCATAAAAAGTGCCACAGGTGCAGCAATTTAGCTGCCACAGGACTTGTGCAAATGCTGCAAATCCGCAGCTGTGGAGGCTGTGAAGGCACAGCAATAGGGAACCATGGTAGCTGAAGCAGCAGACTGTAACAGTGCTGCTATAAAATGAAGCTGACAGCACACACAGAGACCAACAACCAGTCCCCAACTGGGACCACAGCAACACCACAGGTACCAGCAGTACCTTGGCACCACAGTGGCTGACGGTCCCTGCTGGTCGTCCCTCCCTGGGGTGTTCCTGTGGCCTGTGGGGGTAGCACTCACTGCTGGCTGGTCAGGCTTTACTGCTTGTGGGGCTCTGTCATGGGCTGCACTGGGTCAAGTGGTTGTTGCCTGTTGCCATATCATGGTAATGTGTGCTTTCAGTGCTGTAACATCAACCACTGCTATACTGTCTTAGATGTTATTACCTGTGGTACACCTTCACCTTAATTGATTCCAATTGCTGGGACACTACTGCAGTGTGCTGAGGGAGAGTTACACCTCATTCCACTGTGTGTAACATTCTTTCCTCAGCTGCAGAAAAAAAACTGGCTGTGAATAGCCTTTCAGGGGCTGTGCCTTACTTATCTCACATCTTTTTGTCCTGAGGGATTTCCACAGCTGCATTTTTTTCCACAGTCCATAGTGGTTTTTCCCGCAGCTGCGGAGGGTTTTGTGAATAGCACTTGGAGCAAACTTACCTTTTTTCTGTAGCTGAGAAAGTTTTGGGGACGTAGGGAAGGTTTTGCAGCTTCTGAAAGCTTTGAGAATCCTGCCCCTGGCTTCCTTCTGGTTAAGCTACCCCCTCCTAATTTACAGCTCTTTCTACACCTAGATAACTGCACAGATATCAATTCTCTTTCAGCCAACTCAGACAAACACCTAGATAACTGCTCAGCTAACAATTCACTTCAACCAACTCAGACAAACACACTAACTCTTTGTTTGCTTGTTTGTTTTTTACCCTAAGTTATAGATTTCAATAGTAGAGTTCTAGTTCTTTAGTCCCAGTAGAGACTAAAGTAGAGAAGTATAGTTCTAGCAGCACCTCCTTCCTCTTGCTGTTCTCTGCCTGTTCTCTGCCAGAAGCTATCTAGGGCAGCTTTTAAATCCTAGTTACCTGGCTTCCTTCTGGTGAAGCCACTCCCCCTGATTTACAGCTCTTTCTACACCTAGATAACTGCACAGAAAACAATTCTCATCAGTCAACTCAGACAAACACCTAGATAACTGCTCAGCTAACAATTCACTTCAGCCAACTCAGACAAACACACTAAATCTTTTTTTGTTTGTTTTTACCCTAAATTGAAGGTCCCAGTATTATAGTTCTAGTTATTTAGTCCCAGTAGAGACTAAAGTAGAGAAATATAGTTCTAGCAGCACCTTCTTCCTCTTGCCCTTCTCAGCTTGAGCTAATGTCCTGCCCTCTCTCCCTCTCCAATCCTCCCATCCTCCCTACCCATGATCCTTACTTTTCCCTTAAGCTTATCCCAGCCTCTCTTAAAGCTGACCACTGTCTTTAATAAGATGATCTCTTCTGGCAGTGCATTCTAACTGTCCACCACCCCTCCAGCTTAAGACTGTGCCACCTAATGTTATGGTTGCCACTCAGCTTAAAGAGACTTTCCTTATCAGCCTTATTCATCCCTTTCAAGTACTTGAAGGTCCCAATCATGTCCTCTCTCTTTCTCTCTCTCCCCTGTCTTCCAGGGAGTACATGTTCAGTGACCTCAACCTCTCCTCGCATGCCCTACCCTGCTGACCCACTATCATCTTTGTAGCCCTCCTCTGGACCTTCTCCAGCAGGTTAATGTCCTTTTTGAGGTGTGGGCACCAGTACTGAACTCCATACTCTAGATGCCAGTTAATATCTTCTTTAAGGCAGTACTTTTTTCTAAGGTTTTAGACTTCATGATTCAATGGGCTTCTCTCGAGAATACCGGTAGCTGTTTTTCCCAATCTTCCCCCACCTGAAAATTCATTGAGACTTCTTCCAAACCAAAAAACCTCAGTGTAGCCACACTATTGTTTTGGGTGTTAAAATACAGAGCCACTGGAGACGTATTGTCCGTGCATCTAATCATAGGTTTGTGTTCTCCAATCTTGGACTAACATTCTTGATGTTTTGCTTATGTGTGTGTGTGTGTGTATATATATATATATATATATATATAGAGAAGAGCAAAAAACTCAATTTAATGCATCAGTTAGGGTTGTTCCACAGGCACAAAAGCGAGGAAATTCAGTGTTAGGATTGAAAGCCCCCCTTGAACCCCTCCAGCCCAACCCCAACCAGCATCAGGGTGTTGGGGTCATTGGCCCTAACTCTCACCCCATCACATGTGTAAAGAAGCTGAGAAATAGGAGAATGGGGTGAGAGTTAGGACCAACGACCCCAACACGCACCCCAATGCTGGTTGTGGGTGGGTTGAAGGGGTCCAAGGGGGGCTTTCAACCCTTACACCAAATTTTCTCACTTTTGTAATGGTAGAACAACTCTAACTGATGCATTAAACAGAATTTTTTGCCTCTAATTTCCCTTCTTTTTGAGAATGATGATGAGAAATAGTGAATGTAATGTGGTGGCTGGAGTGCAGGGCCCTTCGGGCCCCATGCTCCCGCCACGTGATGTCTTGTGACATAATAACATGAGCAGCCACACAATCAGAAGCACCAACAGTGGCGCATATGGTAATGGAAACGTATAAATGGTAAAGGAAACATTAATAGAAACGCAAGCACAAAGTGACGCCGAAGCAAACAGTGACACACACAGACATTGAGACAGGTACGGAAACACAACTGGTAATGCAAACAGTGATCACAGTGGTATTTTAAATGGAAATGTTAAGTGTCACAGCAAAAAGAATGAGAAAGGGAACAGAAACGGAAACGTAAATGCAAGCGCACATGTAAATGCAAATCGTAATGCGCACAGGCATGGTACCGCAGTTGTAAATGCAAATTATAAAGTTATGATTAAGAATAATGCCAAAGGAAACAGAAACAGGAACAGAAGCGCGTATGGAAATACAAACTGTAATGCGCACGGGCACAGTAACTCAATTGCAAAGGCAAATGGTAACAGTAACAGCAAGAAAGACACAAAACGAAAGAGAAACAGAAACACAAATGAAAGGGATGCCAGAAACGCAAATGGCAATGTGCATGGTGACGCAAACAAAAATGCAAACAGAAACAGTAGTGAAAATGCAAACGGTAACAGTAACGAAAAAGCAAGCGCAAATGACAACGCAAAGTGTAATGCACACGGTGGTGACACAAGAGTGGTAACGCAACCGGGGACATAAACACAAGTGGAAACAGTAACTGTAACAGTAACGGAAGTGCACACACTGTTTTTGCTGAATAGGTGCATAGAGAAACACAGTGGGTTGGATATTCAATAGGGTTGCGCCTGCACAAGTCCGAAATTGCGCCATTCTGCCATATTCAGCAGGAGGCAGTTGCACCCCCCAAGGCAAGCTGAGCAACAGCGCAATGCAAATGAATGCATGCTGAACTGGAGGGGGAGGAACCATGCATAAACTGCACAGCCCGGTATTCAGTGGGCTGTGCAGAGTTGTGCAAGCGTAACCCCCAACCTGCGCCTGCACAACTTTGAGCCAAAAAAATAAGGAGTAAGTCGAGGGCCACCCACAGGTGAGCTGCCACATTGCAGGGTGCAACACAGCAGTTGCCACCTGTGGCTGGCCCTCAACCTACTCCCTGTGCCCCCCCACAGCCTGATCGTGGGCATAAGTGTAGAAAATCCCCCTACCACCCGACTGGCCCGATCGTGGGCAAAAGCATAAAAATCCCCCCTCCCTCCAACTGGCCCAATCATGGGCAAAAGCTTAATTAAACACCCTGCCCACCAGCCCAATAGTGGGCAGCAAAGTGTCCCCCCCAGAACATATCCCTGGTGGTCCAGTGGACCGCTAAGCCCGATCGCAGGCTGCAAAAGTTTAAACCCCCACCCCCCAGGAAATATCCCTGGTGGTCCAGTGGACCGCTAAGCCCAATCACAGGCTGCATAATGTGGTGACACCCCCCCAAGACCATATCCCTGGTGATCTAGTGTCCCCCACCCATGAAGCCCCACCACCCCGCTCCCCCCCGGCAGCTGGCGGGCGGCAGCATCCCACCCGCCTGCCGCCCCACTGACTGCCAACTGACTGCCTGGTAGGGCTGCACACCCATTGTGCCACCGCAACTTGAATGCTCCACTCTGACCACTTGAGGTGGCTCAAATTCCACTGCGCCATGCACAGTGGCTGTGGCCCGTGGGTGATATTTAAAGGAGTTGCTCAATAGCACAGCTCCTTTGAATATTGCCCCGGCCACACCCCTGTGCAACTATTTTGTGCAGCGCAAGGGCTTGCGCCACAAAATAGTGCAGTTTGAATATCCAACCCCCCAAAGAATGTATGCATTGTAATGGGCATTGAAGCTTAAAACGAGCATTGGAAGTACTTAATTGCTAATATCGCAGCAACTGCATGAAATAGAAAAAAAATTAAATTTCACAAATATCATGATTTTCCTGACTAGTTTTTTACAAAAAATCTGTATCTCGCATCGTTTTCAAGATACGAGCCCTGAAAGGCACAGCGTACGACGCCATTTTAGTCTATGGGAAAAAATTCCAACTTCAGAGTACTGGAACTTGGCAGCCATGCAATGTTTTTTCACCAAACTACCAAAAGGCACATCTGTGAGATGTTAACTGCCTTCCCTCCAAATTTCATCCCAAAAGACCAAACTGTTCTTTTGCAGCAGGGTGGCAAAGAACTCCTGTCATTTTGGCCATAGTCTGGAAAAGTAGTTTCGCAATTTGCTGCAATTTTCACAAAAATTTGCAAAAGTGTCGCAGGTGCGACACTACTTTACGACACTACTGTTTCCAGAAATGTGAAAAACTTATTTCTGGTGTGTTTTACCCTAAAATAAAGACATGGCTAGCATCCTCAGGGTCCGACTAGGTAAATACAGAAAGAATTGTGTCCCTAGACGGTCCCAATTTTAAATGCCAAGCATTTTTCTGATCACTAACTGAAAACAAAATGGCAGATTTGCAACACTACTAGGGCCATTTGCGACACCAAAAAGTGCATTTGCGAAAGTGCTGCATTTTTTAACTTTTCCCATGGACTTATAATGGTAACTTGTTTTTTGAATAACTTTTGAACCATTTAATATTTTTTCACGAAATCTTCAAAAGACACATCAGGGACCCCAGCCACATGATCCCTGAAGTTTTTGGACCAGTTGTGTAAACCGTGTGTCCTGTAGGTGAGAGCAAAGAATTTGCAAAAAAAGCTTAATTGCACATTTCGTTGTTGCTTAATAACTCTGCAGCCATATACCTGACCAATACAAAAGTTGGAAAATCCCACGATGTGCCATGCCCAATTGCGCATACCAAATTTCAGGCAAATTGGTTTAACAGTGGCAAAGTTATTAAGGTGCAAAGTTTGACCCTTTTGCCTTAAGAGTGCTACTCAACCCTAACGATGGTAGCACTACCGCGTTACCATAGTTAGGGTTGAGGAGCCATTTACATGTTAAACCCGAAATTTTGCACCTTAATAACCTTGCAACCATTTAATGGATTTGCCTGAAATTTGGAATACACGATCAAGACCGATATGCCTTGGGATCTGCCAAGTTTCGTACTGGTCGGATATACAGCTGCGGAGTCATTAAGCGTGATCTGCGCGTGTGTTTACGCTTTTTTTTGGAATTCTATGGTCACATCTACAGGTCGACCGGTCTGAAATCTTTAGGGAATGTGCGTCCAGGTCCCCAATGTGCCTTTCAAAGATTTTGTGAAAAAATATTAAACGGTTCAAAAGTTATTCAAAAAACAAGTTCCCATTATAAGTCAATGGGGAAAGTTAACAAAGTTTGACAGTGTCTCAAATGCAGTTTTTACTTTCACAAATGGCCCTTTTACTGTCACAAATCTGCCATTTTGTTTTCAGTTGGTGATCAGAAAAATGCTTGGCATTTAAATTTGGGACCCTCTAGTAACCTAATTCTTTTTGTATTCACCTTGTTGGACCCTGAGGATTCTAGCGATGTCTTTATTTTGGGGTAATACACCCCAGAAATATGTTTTTCACATTTCTGGAAAAAGCACTTTTGCAAAGTACTTTCGCACTTGTGACACTGTCGAATGAATTTGTGAAAGCTTTTGCAAATTGCGACAGTACTTTTCCAGGCTGTGGGAAAATGACAGCAATTCTTTGGCATCCCGCTGCAAAAGAACGGTTTGGAGTTTGGGGCTGAAATTTGGAGGGAACACAGCCTACATCTCACAGATGTGTCTTTTGTTGAAAAAATGTTACATGGTGGCAAAGTTACAATACTCTGAAGTTGACACTTTTTCCCATAGGATAACATTACGTTGTATGACGCATTGCAGCAATCATTTGGCACCCTGCTGCAAAATAACGGTTTGGTCTTTTGGGCTGAAATTTGCAGGAACACAGCCAACATCCCACAGATGTGCCTTTCAGTTGCTTGGTGAAAAAATATTACAGGGAGGCAAAGTTATGGCACTCTGAAATTCAGTTTTTTTCCCATAGGATAACATTACGGTGTTCACCGCGCATTTCAGGGCCTGTATCTCAGAAACAGTGTGAGATATGGACTTTTCATCAGAAAATTCCTTAGCCCCTCCAAAGGGGCTAAGTACAAAACTAGCCAGGAAAGTGATAATTCATATGACTTTTAAATTTTTTTTCTATATCATACGGTTCCTGAGATATAAGCAATTTACTATTCCAAGTCCTCATTTTCTGTTCCGAGAGTCATTATTTTGCATACATTCTTTGTGGTCACTGTCTTTCTCTATGCAGCTTTTGGGGAAAACCAGCCTGTGCGCTTACATTACTGTTACCATTACCATTTCCGCTAGGAATCTGGGACTGTTTCACTTACTGCTCACGCCTACACCTACCATGTATGCTTACTTTGTATTTTCATTTGCAGTTGCGCTTTGCATTGTTTTTAACATTTCTGCCCATAGTACTGTTTCTCTTCTGTTTCGCTTTGGCGTCACTACGCGACATGCATTTGCATTTGCGGCACAATGTTACTATGTGACAAGACATCACGATGGGCCCTGCTCCCACCGCTGCATTACATTCACTATTTCTAGTTATCATTCTCCAAAAGAAGGACAAGCAAAAACCAATTTAATGCATCAGTTAGGGTTGTTCACAGCTACAAAGCGAGGAAATTCAATGTTAGGTTGAAACCCCTTTGCACCCCCAGCCCTCCCCCAACTGGAATTGAAGGCGTTGGGTATCGGTCTTAACTCTACCCCATTCTCCTATTCCTCAGCTTCTTTCCACATGTGATGAGATTCCATTTGGGGTGGGTGAAGGGAGCAAAGGGGTTTCAACCCTAACATTGAATTTCCTCACTTTTGTTGCTGTGGAACAACCCTAACTGATGCATTAAATGGAGTTTTTTGCCTCTAATATATTTATATATATATATATATATATATAACACACACACATACATATAGTATAGTGATGCGGTCGCGCCACTATAGTTAGGGATCAGTGGTCAGTTACATACTAAAGTCAAAAGTTTGGGTGTTGATAACTTTGGCCCATTCAATTGATTTGCCTGAAATTTGGTACACGTGTTGGGGCACAGTAGGTCTCTTAATTTGCCAAATTGCATTTTGGTCGGAATGCCAGTCTTTGTGTATGAAAGCAATGAAAAATGCAAAATTATCCATTTTTGGAGGCCTCTTTTGGGATTCTGAATGTGGTCCTGTACGGCTGTCATGTGGTGTGCCTTTCTGCAAGATGACTTGTATGAAATAACTTTGGTGGCCGAATATACCGCTTTTTGTTTGGTGAAAAAATATTAAAGCATTCAAAAGTTATGGCAATTCTAAGTTCCCAGTATAAGTCAATGGGAAAATTTATATGTATATCTTGTGATCAAAGAATGGGGTTCTGGTCCTCTTGTCTCACCTGATGATCAAAGAATTTGCAGTCTCATGGTTCAAGAATCTTTGTCGCTGATGAATTTCAAAAATTCTTTGATCGCGAGGTCCACCATCTTGTTTTCAGTTTCCGATCAGAAAAACACAAATATCTCAGCTCAGGGGTCATTCCTGAAGTAAAACGTTGATGGATTTTACTCAGGGGACCATGATCTATCAAGGCATGGCTTTGGTTTGAGTCAAATTAGTCATAAAATAGAATTATACGATTGTGAAATCTTTGTTCGCGGCTCGCTAATGGTCTTTGATCGCGAGCCTGCAAATTCTTTAATAGCAAGATTGATTGATCACCATCATGCATCATGACCTATTTTCACAAATATATTGGCTCAGGGGTGATCTAGGGACAGAAATGAGGGTGGGTTTTGATCAGGGGGCTTCACTCTGTTGAGGCATGCCATTGGTTCAGATGAAATCAGTCAGAAAAAATATGTATCAAAGTTTGCCATTCTTTGGCCATCAGCGTGTGATTTCTTTGATCGCGAGGCTGTAAATTCTTAGACCACCAGATTCTTTGATCGCCATCGTGCATCGTGAGTGAGGGATGAGATGGCCGTATTGAAAATAATTATTTTGCAGCTGAGGGGTGTACTAGGAAGACAAATGAGGGTGGGATTCACTCAGGGGGCTTCGTTCCGATGAACCATGGTGGTGGTTTAGTGCAATTCTTTGAATTTTAAAAATGACAACAGTTTTTATTCTTTGGTCATGATCCTGCAAATTCTTTGATTGTGAGATTCTTTGATCGCGATTGTGCATCACGAGTCAGGGACAAGATGGCCAGATAAAAAAATCAATTTTCTCAGCTCAGGGGTGCCCTAGGAAGACAAATGAGGGTGGATTGTACTCAGGGGGCTTTGTTCTCACGAACCATGGCAGTGGTTTACCACAATTGTTTGAATTTTTAGAAATTACAACAGTTTTTAGCCTTTGCTAGTGACCCTGGAAATTCTTTGATCGTGAGTCTGCAAATTCTTTGATTGTGAGATTCTTTGATCACCATCTTTGATCATGAGGGAGGGACAAGATGGCCAGATTTTCATTATGGAATAGATAGGGACATTTCACCAATGTTTACCATTCCATATCTCGGTAACAGTTTGGTGTTCTAACTTGAAATTTGGAGGGCGTTTACAGCATGTCTTTTGGATGAAAATTGCAGTGCTAATGTTTTGTTTCATATTTATTGAATTGAGTATGTTGCAATCTGGAACACAGATTGCAAGAACCAGCATACAAGCTGCTGTCAGTAGGTAGTGCAGATGTGAACAAGATACAACTTAGATAACAATTACCCCTATTGCGAGGCTAGCTGAATATGTGCCCCCCACATGGTAATTCACAGTAAGTGGCACTTGTACATGCATGGATAGAGCCACAGAGGGGTATCACCTAGTCATTTAAAAATTTGCATTGAGTGCACCCATGGATATACTGACAGTCTTAGTACTGGAGATGCTGTAATACAACATGATGCTCAAAGTGCACTCTCATCATTATAAGTTGTCACCTAAATGACTTCCACCCCCCCACTTAGTTGGTTACTGCCAATGGAACAAATCAGTCGAGAATATGTGATACTATTATGGCACAGTGCTCAAGTGCCATCTGTACTACCACACACACCACACACTGGATTTGTCATTCATTGTAGTTGGGTAAGGTATTGAGGGTATCTTGGAATTTGGAAGACTTGTAATGTGTGTTCTGACATGAAACCAGGTCTGGTGAGCTTTGGGTGCATGTGGGAAGTACAGTTGTAGCTACAGACATTGCCAGATATTTCCAGATATTTTGCAAACTTTCTAAAGAGTTTCTCTCTGATGTCCTACTGTAGAAATGGAGAAAGCATTAGATATATCTGGAAATAACAGAGAAATTTCAGGAAATAGCTGGCAGTGTGTGTGGCTGCCACTGTATGTAGAATCTGGAACAGAGATTGCAAGAACCTGCATGACAAGTTGTGGTTAATAGACAGCACACATGTACACAACTCACTATGCAGATTGCAAGTGCCAGCCATTGTGAGCTGGGCTGAATATGTGTCCCAAATGGCAAGCAATAGCAAGAGACACCTCCACATGTATCCATAGAGCCAGAGAAGGCAATTAACCTCCTTTCTGCGAAATCTGCAATGACTGGATCTACAGATGTAGTCACAGTGTCGGCACTAGAGATGCTTAATTGGAGATTGATCATGAGAGTACACTGTCATCCTTACTATTTCTCTCTGTAACTTGTGAGGTGGTACTGCCCCCAATAGAGGTAGTGACAGTCTTAATACTGGAGATGTTGCATTGGAAAATGGTGGTCAGACTGCACTCTGATCATTGTAAGTTTTGCCGTAAACCCCTCCCACACCCCCAGTTGGTGACTGGGGAATGGAACAAATAAGTTGAGAACACGTGATACTATTGTGGCATAGCAGCGATGTGCCATCTGCACTACCACACATGTCACACACTTGATTTGTTGTTGGATGTTCTGTGGGTGAGGTATTGAGGGTATCTTGGAATGGAAGCACACTTGTGATGTGTGTTATGACATGCAACCAGGTCTCATGAGCGGTGGGTGCATGTGGCAAGTATGTAGAAACTGGAACGCAGATTGCAAGAACCTGAATGACAAGTTGTGGTTAATAGACAGTACACACGTCCACAGTTGACAATGCAGATTGCAAATGCCCCCCATTGTGAGCTGGTCTCAATATGTGGCCCACATGGCAAGTCACAGCAAGTGACACCTCCACATGTATGCATAGAGCCAGAGAGGGCAATCGACCTCCTTTCTGCAAAACCTGCAATGACTGGACCCACAGATGCAGTCACAGCCTCAGTACTAGAGATGCTCCATTGCAGATTTATCCTCAGAATGCACTGTCACTCGCACAGTTTCTCCCCTAATCTGTGAGGTGGTGACTGGGGAATGGAACAAATAACTTGACAACAATTGATGGTATTGTGACTCTGCACCCATGTGACATCTGTACTATCATACACTGAGTTAGGTGTCTGTCTCCCCTCCCCGGAGATCCTCTCTCTAGTGTTCTACTTTCTCTGCATAGTCAGGGCCATGCAGTCACAGTGCAATAGAAGACATGTAGATCAATAGTACACCTCTGTAACAGTAATTGATTTAAAATAAAACTCATGAGAAATAGCATAAGGTTTATAATTATTTTATTATTTCAGTATTTATATATATATATATTTAGTCTGAATTGTTTGGTTGCTCTTGGGATGGGCAAAAACAAGTTCATTGTATATATCCATGATCATTTTTGGGGATGTTTTTTGTTTCTTGGTATTTCACTGACATTTTGCGCACTGTATCTTTTCAATATGTTTAGCATTTAGAATTAATATTGTGTATAGATTTGGTAAGTTGTTCCATATGGGCGTTAATGTAACAGAATATGTAGTGAGCAAATATTTATTTTTGCTACATTTATTGTTGAGTGGTATTAGTTAGGTGTCTATTGATAGTATTTTATTATCACATTCACTGACAACTTAGATATTAAGACAATGGAGACTAATTATATGTTATTTAACATGTGGTTTTCAACATTTGACAGCTATTTTATGCAACTGATTAGAATGGAGTTAGCTTTTCACCTAATTAATGTTTAATGGTGATTAGTTATTGACTATATGTGCACATGAGAAGTAAGAAACATTTAACTGTTCTCATGAGCATATTCATACATTTTTCTATAGGAGAACCACATGTGTAAATTATTTTAGCAGTGTAAAAGTAGGTGAGAATATTTTACATGTGAGTAGATACCTTTAGTTTGATATAAACAGACACATTATGAAGTTTAATTTGTTGCTATGTTTTTATTGTGTTTTGTTAAATGAGAGACATTTTTTCATTTCTCATTTGACTACTATTGTACTTTATTAGTAATGTCTATGTATGTTTTACTACTAATTTTGTTAAACTAGCAGTTATTTATGTGAAGGTGGATCTACCAATATCAAGAACTAAAAAAAGATGGAAGAACTACAAACGTGTTACATATTTAACTATGTCATGGTGTGGTGAGGATACTAATTTCACATCCATTTTTTGACTGATGGAGAGATGGTTGGTTAAGTTGCAAACTGATGAGTTTTAAAATTATTTATTATTTGTGGAACTGGGAAAAATTCCTCATCCGACCTCCAAAAATATAGATGATCCTGTTAAAGCAAGAGCACAGCAATTGTTTGCATTGTGGAGCAGAAGTAGACAACCATTTTAAATATTTTGTGTTTAGTTATCAGTTGTACACATCTGCAGAGATATATATAGAAATGTATTGTACAATGGACATAGGCCAGATAATCACATGTATATATCTCTATAATCAGCTATGAATCATATGGACAGTAGCACTTAATGCAATGCAATACCATTAACTGCATGGATAGAGTACCTTTGGCACAGTAAATAAACAAATGATGTGATGTTTCTGTTTTGTTTTTCTAAAACAAATATAAATATCTTTAAGTACATTTAACTTATATACATTCAATTTGAAGCTCAGTATTATATACATATGTACATGTCTGAGTCACATTTTTGGTTATAGTTCATCATATTCAGTGGTGAAAGTCCAAGAACAGTGACAGATAATCCTGCACAGTTAATTAACACATGCATTACATTTTTCTGTTTTTTTAAAACAAACATAAATATGTGAAAGTCTATTTAAGTTAAATACATGCAATTTGAAGCTCAGCATAATATACATTGTACAAGTCTGAGTCACATTTTTTTGGCAGAGTTTGTCATGTTCAGTGTTCAGAGTGTAAGAACAGTGATAGAAAATTCTATCAGATTGTTTTCAACAATTGCAGTTTAGTGCTAGCAGATGACACCACAATGTAGGTAGTCATGCTGTTAATGTGGGTGTGATAACTACATTTGCCAAGACATAACTGACTGACATAGTGTAATATCCAGCGCCCTCCAGTCTGCTTGAATTTGGTGGAAGTCAATTTAATAACTATTATAGTCAAGGTCAAGAATGTAGACAACAACATGAAAAGGACTGAGAACTTAACCTGATGTGTATTGTTGAAACAAGAATAGTTCTCAACACAATATGTGAAGAACAGTGGTTACATCTTTGATAAGCATTTAAATAAGTTAGTGAGTTTGTCATTGCCATGTAAGATTGTACTGTGAAACAACTGAATACACAGTAATATGTGCTGAGACATGCAGAGTTAAGTAAGGCATCTGCAAAAAGACATGACTGATTGTCTATTGATCAGTGATTTTGTGCAACAGCTAGAACACATAGGTCACAATGGGTGGTTTTACATACCAGTAGTTTCTGATGAAGGTGCAACTTATTCTATTAAAGGAAAATACATGTATACCTTGGTGGTAAACAATTATATCTGGATGGAATATGCAGAAGGAATGTTATTGTTGCAGATATGCTGGTTTAGTGAGATGCTGTGAGTAGATGGCATCACTCTTCCATACGTTGTGCGACATTGGTGCAATGGAGAATTATGACATATACATCTTTCAGATTCCTTGGGAGTCTTTCTTTCAGAGTGCATACTGTATCACTGCACTCCACCCATCCCTTTCTGAACTTTCGCCATGTGACATAGTGGCCAGAGTGAATGGATAGGCCATGATGGAAGATTATTGCATGGGTGTCAAATTGAGTTCCTGAGAACATAGTTCTCCTAGCAATGAAGTGTGAAATTGGTGTTGTTACTTTAATGCCTTGACAGTTAAAGCATTGCAATACAATCCTTATGTATGAACTTGAATATGTAACTCTCAGAGAGCAAACACAAGAACTACCACATCTTCAGTACAGCCAACCAGTTTCTGCATTAGCAAATAACTTGTGAAACTTCACAATTCTCTGTTCAGGGAGATAAATAGCCAGAGCATATCCTGAGTTGTTTGTAATTCTTTGTGGCCGCATGACAAACATGCGTACTTGGACACCTAGTCAACGTTAAAGTGTTGACTCAGATCAATGGCATCATCTGCTAAACTGTTTATCATTCCCATCATGAACTCTGTGACATCTTGTTGTGCATTGTCAGCAAATATTGATTGTCCTGCATATTTTCCATGAGTTAGTCATAGAGGAGTCAAGCTTTGTAAACTGGGCAACTGGTCTTGACTACCTCTAATGACTCTCTTTAATGCTTCCGACAGAGGTGTCGACTGACTTGAGTTTAACACATTAGCAAACTCAGGGATGTGGAGAAATGCTTGCATAGCTGTGTTTGCATAGCAGTTTACTCCTGTGCTGTTTTTAAAATATTAGCAGTTTGTTAACCCCAATACATTTTTTTGCAGGTGGAGATGCAATTTGTTTATGAAGAGAGTGCTCTGTAATGGAGTGCTGAGGTGACGACTGTGGAGTCTTAGTTTACTTCCTTTTTAGTTTGTGTCCTTCATCCGTTGTGATAGCTGTTCTGGACTATTATCTGGGAACTGGTAGCAAAGGAGCATTTAGTTGGTACAATATATGTACTGTAATCTATTGTACTCAACTATGCATTTTGTGTCAGCACGTATTTTACTTTCTGCCAGATTCACAATTCGTACTCCAGACAATTGTCTTACATGAGACAAAGCAACATAAGACATCCCATTCTTGAATATAACAGTCCCTATATCTACAATGGCACTATCAAGGCTGAGCCCTTGTGACTTGTGTATGGGCACTGCATAAGTAGCAAACAATGTAAATTGTTTCCTTGTCACATATATGTCTTTCACAAGCTCATACTTGACTGTAACTCTGTCTACTGGCCGAGGAGTTTCACAGTTGTCAAACTTAACTACTAAGTCCACGGCTGTGTTCTGCACATTGTACTGGAACTCATGGATGTACCCCAAGGCTCCATTCATGAGACCTCGCTCAATATCAATGTTTCTGCGAAGCATGATACGTGCATTTCTACACAATGGTAGCACAACTTCCAAACCAGCTGTGCGTGACACATCACTTGTGAGCTTTCTGAGATGCTCAACCATTTTTGATACCATTGTTTGTGATAGGGTGACACCATATATGGTATCTATGCATGGGAGAGTGACAATAGGTTGCTGTTCTCTCTGCATCATGATCTCATTGAACTCTGCACACTGCTTAAGTCTTGGGAATAGACATACAACATGTACCCCAGATTTCTGTACATGTGAAAAGATATCACATGCATCCTGAATAGGAGCATAATTTCTTGTGATCATGCACTGTCTTAGCATTTCAACGTGGGTGGGTGACAGTGCACCAATATGTGCCTCATCAAGTAATGCTTTGTAAGACATGTCACCTTGCTGTCTCATATTCTGTGAGAGTTCAGCATATGAGAAGAACTCCCACAGATTGATGCCTCCTATGCATCCAATTGTTTTCTTTGCCTCTTCAATGGAAAGACTACAGAAAACATGTTTGCCATTTACAGGAGCCAGCTGAAGGAGAGCTCCAAGAACAAGAATGTTCTTACCACCAAATGGTATGTCATCATTGGTCCCTAGTACCTCCTGTAGATGTAGGTGAACATATGTGAAGAGAACATTTGAAACCATGCTGATCTCATCTATTATCAGCAAATACATCTTGTCAAACATTGACCTCAGTCCAGAGGCAACGTCATATGACAATTATTTGTAATCACCACTCTTCCCATGCTGAACTGGCAACATGAATAACCTATGAAGTGTGATGCCACCTATGTTATAAGCTGCCAAACCTGTAGGAGCAGGAAGCAATAACACACGATGAGGTGTGGTTTATCACCTGATAAGAGCACGCACAGGGGTGTACTAAGGCATGAGGTGCTTGCGCCGAGTGCCTTATGCCACTGGGCGTGCTCTTATCAGGCAATAAACCACACCTCGGAGTGTGTTATTGCACTTATAAAATGGGTAAATTAAACAGTAGGACACATTGTTTAATTGAACAGGTTTGTTTTATTTGTAGTTTTTAACATACTGAAACAATTGTTGTTTTAAATCATGGTAGACATTAAATAGTCCCAATTTTTTAAACAGTTATTGTTAATTTTATCTGGTATAATGTTTAATAAATAATTTTTTTATAAGAAGAAATGAACTGGAAATGTTTAGGTATAGCAGTGTTTTAAAATTTAAGCAGAAGAAATTAACTGGAAACGTTTAGCTATACCAGTGTTTTAAAACATTTAAAATTGTTAACTTGATAAAGTTTTTAACTACTGGTTGAATTTAATACAGGAACTAGTTCACTATCAATGTAATAGATGACTATGTTTTTTATTTCGTGTAGTTAATAAAGTCAACATTTTCCATATAACAGTACTGAATAATAAAAGGAGAAGTGGTGTTTGTTTCTTTAAACTGTTGGATGACTGTTGTCAGTGGCTAGCTTTTTGATCTTCTGCTGTGTCTGCTGTCTTCATGGTTGAGGATGTCACAGAATTTACGGTCTCTTTTCAACAGTTTCTGGAGCATGGCATTTGTGAAGCAGGAATTTCTTGGTGTTGTACTTTCTCAGCGAAGGTATTTGGTTGAATCTATTGATCTTTTGGTTTGCTTGGAGAAAAATTGCTGCAGAGGGTCTCTGTGTTTTGTGGTGTGTCTGTTATTTTGCTTGCAGGCAGAGATTTGCTGCAGCATGCAGTTTCATAATCACCACTTATTTCAAATTCTGGTTCTTTGGACAACGTGTGTGAGTGGGATGCTTGATCTCTTGTTTTATTTGCCAAAATATTGCTCCACAACTGTCTGTCTTTTGGAGTAGCAGCCCAGTATGATCATAAGCTGATTTCTGCTCGATGCCCCTTTACTGCCATTATTTCACAGGAGTCGAGGCCTGCTGTAGAGAGTAATTGTACAGCTGTAGCTCTGACTGAGTGGTTCATATAGCGTGTTGAGAGTTTTGCTTCCTCACTGATTTTTGGCATTCGGCTTGTTAGGTAGTTTAGTCCTAATGGTTCCCGAGTGTACCAGATAGTTGAGGTAGGCAGGAGATTGTTCGCTATTTTATGAGGGTGTAAGTAGAAAGCAGGAGGGTTAGGTGGAAGCTTTACAATACATTTTTTAAAGGAAGCAACTGGGCATACAAGGCTGTGTGGTATTTCATATATGTAGCCTCTGTGCTGTTGCTTTTTGGAGTCATTTTTCTTGTGATTCTTAGTGTATTCGTTGAAAGTCAGTGTGATGTATTCGTACCCTTCTTTGTCTTTTTTTATTTCAAAATATTCTGGTTTCAACTATCTGAGACCTTCTCGGCCTCTCCATGCCATACAGAGCTGAATATCGAGGCAAACTTTGTACAGCAATCCTCTGGCAGTGTTTGGTGACAGGACTGGGGATGATCGTAAAATTTGTAAATCTCTCTCATTTTTGCAGGGTGGTGGGTTGCTCTGTCTTTTCCTTCTCTCCTGTATTTTTTCAACACAGCTGAAAACATTTTGTTAGCAGTTGCATATCAGGGTGGTTGTGGAGACTAATATTTCTGGACAGTGGGGGTGAACTGATATGACAATTCAGGCCTGCTCCGAGGGCTCTGATGCTAGCTAAACTGTTCTCTGTGCCATCACTTAGCCTGATCTTTGCATAGAATTTGTGGATGATGTCTGCTAGCTGTTGTATTTCTATCTGTTTCAAATCTATGGCTATCTGCTTTGCTGTGCACCAGCCTTGAAAGACTGCTACTGCCCATGATGTTGTTTTTTGAGTATTAATTTCATCTTTCATTTGCTCTATTTGGTCCAGCTCTTGTGAAGTTAGACTTGGGAATGTTGCTATGTTTTTAACTTTTGATTTCCTTTTTTTAGGTGCTGGTGGTTCACTTTCCATAGTTGCTGTGGTGACAGGAGGATGGATGACGTCTGCTGTTACAGTCAGCTGTTGAAGAGGTACAGTGGGTTGAATCTCCGTGATGGTCTCACTGCTGGCAGATGCTTCAGTTTTGGGTGAGGTACTTTCAAGAGGCTGCTCTTCTCGTTGTGAGAGATAGTCCGGTGAGTATTTCTTCAAATGCCAGTGCGAAAGTAACATCCATTTTTACTTCACAGATTTACAGCTCCCAACGGACACAGTATTTCTTCAATCCATTAGTTTTGCGTTGCAATTGTTTGCTCGTGTCGTCAGGAGATTGCTGCTTGGGGTTTCTGTCAGCGTGGACCAAAGATTTCCTGCTGAGCTGTGCCAGGCTGTGTTTTTTTTTTCTGCTTGGCACAGCTCAGTGATTTGTTGTGGTCAAGGGGCACAGTGGCAGAGGTTAGTGCCAGTTGGATGGAATACCATTTATTAAGGACATGGCTGAAAAGGCAAAGCAGCCAATCAGTGGTTTCCATTTTAAAGCCCATTTTATAAGCAACAATAACAGAATGTTGCTGCATTGCTAAGCTCACACACACCTTTGCTTATAGCTTTGATCAAGAAACTTTTTCCAGTCCCAGCAGCACCACTAACAAACATCCTGATTGGTGTCTGTTCCTCACAAACACACTGCTTGGTACTGTGCTGAATAGCATGTTTCACAGCATGTATCACAGAGTGATACATGACTATTTGGTGTGAGTTCAACTTGTCAATGATGTCTGTAGCTGACTCTGACAAGTGCATGCTTTGTTGCATTGTGCCCTCTACCTCTGACATTAGCACAGCTGGGTCATTAGAAGGAAGAGGAGCACTAGGAGTCCCTTCTCCTTCAACATCAATTATTTCCTGTGATGTTACTGGTGTGTCATCATCCAGAATGTTCTTTGTGTTCTCTAGCTGATTTTTTTCCATTTCAAGTCTGTCAATCTAAGTCTCAGAGACATGACTCTGGAAGATATGATATGTTTCCATGAACTGTAGCTCATATGTGTCAGATAATCCTTTCAGTTCAGATTCTGATCTCCAAGGCTTGAACAGAAACAATAGAGCAAAGTCATAATGTTCTTTGCTTTCTGTTGTGTTCAAGATGAGTTTACAGTGGTCAATTAGCCATGGTTTGTGCTTTTTGACAAGTGAACCATCAAACCCAATGACGTTAAATATGCCTTTTTCTGGGTCAGAAGAAACACCCCACTTGTAATCATACCATTGAGCAACTTCAAAGAGACACAGATCATCCCTAGCACTGTGGTGCTGTGGATTGTAATTGTCAATTAAGTTGCTCTTGAGAATATTTGTGGATGTTGGTCTTGTAGCAGCCAGATCCTCAATCTCTTCGTGCCTATTAGGGACACTACACCTGTTCTGCTTGTAATTCACATTCAAGAAATGAATGGAGTCAGACTTGCCATATAGACATACAGCTGTAAGTCAGTCACTTGCTTCATATTCTCCACACTCATGGTGTGACAGAGTCTTAAGTCCCAGTGACCAGAGCCTGGAAGACACTGACTTATCACAGTTAGACAACTCTTCCCACATTTCTTGCAGATTTGTTTTCTCGTGCTTAGTTATGTATGATTTTACATATCTTACAAGAGCCATTGAGTTGCCTTCAACAAACTGAACATCAATGTTTGCCTGCCACATCAACAGAAGAGAAGGACTATAGTCATTGATATAGACTTCTGATTCTGTGCGAGGTAGTTCATAGACTTGCTTTGTTGACTTTGCTTTTAGGTGGTGTCACATGGCTGAAAATACATCATTCAGAGAAGCAGCTAGGCAAGCTCACCTTGGGAAGCCAAAATGGCATTGAGTGTACCACTGACCTTTGTTCTTTACTTTCCTACAACAGTATTTTCCACACAGGTGTCATTGGAATTTCTAAACCAATTCCCAAAGTGTTGCACTGTCATACCTGTCTGGTATCTGACATGTGATATACTTCAATATGAAGCTTAGAATGTTAGTTGTCTCATTCTCTCCAATACGTTGGGAATCTTTTATCCACAGCAACGTATATATGTGTGGACCTCCACGAGCTTGGTACTCAACCATCCAGAAGTAGTGCTTGACAATGCCGAGAGGAGGATTTGTTTTAGACAGTATGAACTTCAAAAGACTGTGGAAATGGTGGTGGAAATAACGTGAAACTGTTACTTGATCAATTGAACATAGTTCACTGAGAGTCATAGTTTGTATGTTCTCAACATCAGAGTTTGCCCACCTGAGAAGATCAAGCAGATCATCCCAATAATATTCAGCACAACTCAGCATCATGAACCATGTTGCTGGTCCAAACTCTCTCAGCATGATCAGTACCTCAGAGTGTCATCTGTACCAATATTCCTTAGTACCATGCATGCTAGACAAAATGGAAGAAAGACTGACTTGTAGTGTTTCATCTTTGGTCTGCAACTACTGTAGTAACTGTGCAGCTGTCATATTGTTGAATTCTGTGCCAAGTCTCAATGTTTGAGCAATACTAGCAGCTTGGACACTAAGTTCACTTTCCCAAAGAAGGTGGAACAGTATGCAATGTTTCTCCAAAACTTGCCATCCTTATGTAGTACATGTGAGACCCTATACTCAGCTTCTGGTACTCAAAGTTCTCGTTCATCTAATCACCCACCTGAACCAAGTGGAAATAGATCAAGAAAACAACGAACTTCTAGAGTATCCTCCCATATACTTACAGGTTTGCCTTCCACTTGTTTCATTTGATATAAATCAATGTTATCCATTACTGGGTCTTTGCCATGCAATGGATGTATGGTAAATTGCACATACACATTGGGTGGGATATTCAAAGGGGTTGCGCCATGCGCAAAAGGGTTGCACCTGCGCAAGTTCAGAATTGCGCCATTCTGCGATATTCAGCAGGAGGTAGTTGCGCCACTGAAAACATGCTGAGCAAGAGCTCAATGCTACTGAAGGCATGCACAATCGAAGGGGGTGGAACCATGCATAAAGTGCACAATGCGATATTCAGTGGGCTGTGCAGAGTTGTGCAGGCGCAACCCCCAACCTGCGCCTGCACAACTTTGAGCCCCCAAAAAAAGGAGTAAGTCGAGGGCCACCTACAGGTGAGCTGCCGCACTTCAGGGTGCAACACAGCAGCTGCCACCTGTGGCTGGCCCTCAACCTACCCTGTGCCTCTCTGCAGCCCGATCACGGCAAAAGCAGAACAGTCCCCTCCCCAACTGGCCCAATGGCGGGCATAAGCTTAAATCACCCCCCACCAGCCCGATCGCGGGCAGAAAAGTGTCCTCAACATATCCCTGGTGGTCCAGTGGACTGATAAGCCCGATCGCTGGCTGCATTATGTTGTGACACCCGCCCCACCCAAGACCATATCCTCTGTGATCTAGTGTCCCCCACCCCACCCACCATGAAGCCCCACCACCCGCTCCCTCGGCAGCCGGAGGGCAGCATCCCACCCACCTGCCACCCCGGCTCCATCGACTAACTGCCGGTTCGGTAGTTGCACGCATTGGTGCAGAGCAGCTACCGGCAGCTTACGCCGCATAAGGCAGTCCAGATATGTGAATGAATTCATTCACAAATCTGGACTGCCTTGTGCACGGTGTATAGCCGTATGCCCATGCTTTTGCTCTGTACCAATGGGTGTGCAGCCCTACCGGGCAGTTATGAGACTATTACAGGCTAATTAGTATAGTAGAGTTGTGAACTGTTGTACATTATGTCTGTGAAGTACAAAAGCATCGTTCCACTCACCACTCAAGCTGCTGGCTGAGAAAAAGAGGGAATTTACTTTGACAGAGCATTATGGCCAGTGACTTAGATCAATGAATATTTGTGTTGTTGACAAGTCATGAACTGTGCCAATGAGAAGACAGTATTGTTCCACCAAACCAAAAAAGAATGTTTTATAAACATAATAGAAAGAGGTTTTACATACATAGCTAGATCTTTTGGGCTGTATGAGCCAATCTGGGAACAGGTTATCACTTGTCATTGTTTTGACTGTATTTATCTGGATGATGCAACTGAATACTGGTCATTGTGCTAATTAGACTTGGTAGTGCTTGGTAGTCAGACAGACACAATAGTGATATTTCTACATCTGAGTTTTTGAGATTTATCACTCAGCATGGCAGAAAAATCTACATTGACTGTATGGATAGTGGGATCAAGTTTGGTTAGAAGAGCAGCAGTGTTCAGTAGAGGTAGTCTTTTGGCAATGATTTACATCTACCTGGATGCTCAGTGTCTTGGTTTGGGAAAGGTGGCATGAGGTGGGAGCAGCTCATGCCTACCATGTACCATTTGTTGGAGACACAGCCAGAACCAGACATACTCCTTATACATCTCGGAGGCAATGATTTGGGGAACAAAAGGGCAATTGATTTAATAGAAGCTGCACAGTCTGACTTGCAGCATCTTATCAGTATGTTACCAGCTTGTAAAATTCCGTATTCAGACATTACACAGTGCATGGTCTGGAAAGGTGATGATTACTGTCCTGTACTTGAAAGATCACACAGGAAGGTGAATATAAAAATATCTGGATTCCTTCATGTTATGGGAATGCATATCATCCATCACCCCCAAATTAGTTATGAAAAATATTGGCTATATATAAAAGATGGTGTGCATCTCTCTAACAGTGGTAATAGCATTTTTGTTGGGGACCTTTGACATGGTATCCTTATAGTTCTGTGATTGTGTTCCTGTACAAATGTACCTCTCAAGTGCTTCACATACGCACTGACAAAAATGGCTCTTTTTAGAGCCAATATCAATTGTCAAAAAATAGAAAAACTTGCTTCTTCTACATTGTTGTCTGTATGTTAGACTGTCAGTGTGAGTGAAACTGAGATTCTGTGGTGTTTTTCTAGCAAACAGGTGTTATAGGAATTGTTATCAGCTCATTGGGATGTTCATTTGTACTTGGTCTGTAATATGTGTTTTTGGGCTGCAGGATTATGTGCCATATTGCTTGGGTGTGGGTGTACAAATAGTGTTTGTTTTGTGATGTTTCCATGTGATATGGGGTATGTGTAGTGTTAGTATTTAACATGTTTTTGGGAATGTAGATTTTTAGTGGCAACTGACTATGCTTGCTTTTAAGGGGGAATGTATTTGCGGGCTATGGATGACAATTTCTCTCTGTTTGTAAAGGTCAACTGCAAAGAAAGGGTAGGGTTATGACATCAATGCATGTATGCTATTGATATACTAGCCATTGTGCTAGGCTAGTTCTCTGAGCAACTCAGAAATTGTTTTTTGTTGTGATAAATGTGCATGTTGCATGGCAGTTCTGTAATGTATTCTCTGTATTTATTTCAACAGATACATATTGAGCATTACAGTTCACTCATATACACTACTGTTAAGTAAGTATTGTTCTTTTTTTATGTATTACCTGTATGTTCATCAGGTTGCTAAAGTGATGATAAAGTGAATACTGCTTTAATATCCTAGGAAGTATTCTATGGGGCTCCATTGTGTTGTCCACCGTTTACTTTTTGAGCTTTTACAAAATGATGTAGACACTGTCATGTCTCTGATTGGCTCATATGTATAGCAGTGAGGGTACATTAACTTACAATTCATGTCCACCTACAAAAAAACTGTTAATCCAAGGTGCCGCATTAGCTAAGAATATGTTTGGGTACCCTGAATTTGCGTACTGATGTGGCACCATTTTTTGAATGTGACTGAGGCGACTAATATATGTACTATGTAATATCCCGGTTTTCTCCAACTGCTATGTCACTGTGCGGATTCACAAATGTAGATTTCTTACTTCTAGCTTCAGTTGCTTGGTTTCTGTAGTATACTATTTTTTTTTCAACTCCTGTGACTTTCAGCTTCAGTTGTTAATTTTCAAAGTACCATGTTTTATTAACACATTGTCCCGGATTCCCCCCATTTTCCCTCACAAAAAGACAGAGACCATTGTTTGTTGTTGTGCTCAGATTGACAATCAATTTATTTATATATCATAATTCCATGTTCCATTTCCTCATCTTTTATTATTATTATATCTCTCACAATTTCATTTATTTCCATCCATATATCAATCTCTGCTCATCCATCTTTCTTCCACTTTTTGCTCCCCCGAGGTGAAAACCTGTGTTCTTCTTCTTCTCCTTTTCTGTTAGGTAGCAGTGAAAACCAAGACGGCTTTTCTCCTTCAGCTTCTTCCTCTTTTCATCTTATTCCTTTTTCTCCCCTCCCTCCCCCTTTTCCCTTTTTCTGCCATCCACCTTTGGCAGTCCAATAACCATCCCAATGGACACATGTGTCATCCACCTTTGACAGACCTACCATACAGTCCCTTTATGACTGTCTTCCCCTCTTGCTCTATATTGCAAGGAGGGTGGGAGGGATCAAAAACTCCAGCAAAAGTGGTTGAACCACTCTTGTGTTGCCTATTATGTACCTCCACTTGCCCCTCCCCTTCCTGTTGCTTGGCCATTGTTCTATCCCCTGGCCCTCCCCTTCCTTCCCCTCCCTTCTGAGCTCACCATCTTGATGAAAAGGGGAAGGGGGCACCAGGACAACCTGGTCTGCCCCTTAAAGGGCAAACTCCATCGTCCCGGATTCCCCCTTTTCGTCACAAAAAGAAAGACAACATTATTTGTTGTTGTGCTCAGACTGGCAATCAATTTATTTATATATCATAATTCCATGTTCCATTTCCTCATCTTTTAATATTATATCTCTCACAATTTCATTTATTTCCATCCATATATCAATCTCTGCTCATCCATCTTTCTTCCTCTTTTTGCTCCCCCAGGTGAAAACCTTGGTGCCTTCTTCTTCTCCTTTTCTGTTAGGTAATGGTAAAAACCGAAACCGATTTTCTCCTTCAGCTTCTTCCTCTTTTCATCTTATTCTTTTTCCCCTCCCCTCCTCCCCCCTTTTTCCCCATCAGCCAGTCTACAGCTTGCGTTGGAAGGCTGGCTTGCCCCTTGCTTAGGGTATTGTTCCCTTATACCTCAGGGAACCTCCTTCCCAGTCCTCCGCTTTTTTTTTATTATCCATTATTTTTGCATGACTCTTCCATGCTTCTATAAAACCCATCATCTCCGTATTAATCATATCTATGGCTAGATCTGACAGGTGCATGCCATCTGACCTGTAGAAATCTTCTACCCACTCTTCCACACCCCACAGTATTACTTGTCCTCCCATTTTTCTTACCAGGGTCCCTACCTTTCTGTTCTTCTTTCTCCTGGCCCTATCCACAGCTCTATGGCTGTGCTTCTGTCTCCAAACCCTTCTTGGTATCATATCCGACCAGGCAAGGCATACCCTAGGCCACCAGTGCTGTATTGTCTCTAGGTCCCTTTTTATCTGTATGTATGTGTCCACCCATGGCTTGCCCCCAAGGTCATTACCCCCTAAATGTACAATAATTAAGTCTGGAATGGGTCACTGCTCCTTCAGCTCTTTCAAGATGGGGAGCAGTTGTGCCCATCTCATCCCTCAGATGCTGCGCCATACCAATTTACATTGTTTCACATCCTGGTAAAGTTACTTTCCCCCAGCCTTTTTCTCAGCTATCCTTTCTGCCCAATATGGCCACAGATCCAGACTTCTGTGCTCCTCCCTCTTCCTATAGGGTTTAAACAAAATAAATATCTTTACATATGGTCTTAGTTTGTTACCATAATAGCACCTCTCCCTGCCCCCCGTGGCTCCATACCTGTAACAAAAACATAGGTGATATGTTAGTCTCCACACTGCAGTGTTCGAATGTATCTCTTATAACTGGCGGACAACCATCGCCCCTTTTCCAAAATATTATTCACCGTCTCCCCTGCAGCTGCCCAGTGTAAGGCAACCCCTATACGTAAGGAGTGGGAAGAATAATTAATAATATCCTCCCCCAGGAATTGCATGCCTTTCTTGAGCAGTGTTGTGACTTGATAACTTGTGACTCTACTGCTATCACCATGCACAAATAATCTCCCTGTCCTATTCCCACGCTCTGCGGCCAAAGCCCACAAAGCCTGCACTGGGCACACTGCGCCCTCTACATGTTTCTTTAGTGTTACCATGCAACCATGTCCCCTTTGATCCGTCTTTGATCTCTTAATCATAATCTGTATTTTCTTCATTCCCCAGCTTATATCTTCCCATCCTAATCCCCCTTTCTTGTCTTGCCTGCCGTGGCCTACCACCTCACTCACTCTCATGGCCCCTGCAAATGTTACCACATAAATCGTGTGAAGTAACTGGGCCTCGGCCTTTGATCTGCATATTGCTGGTAACACATCCTTCAGTTTTGCCAGCCACTGTTCCTCTATTGGTCTTCTATTATCCATTGTCCCTTGTTTTAACCTATCCCATTCCTGCATCATTCTTCTAATGAGCATTGATTTTGTTGGGTCCTTCCATCCTTTTAAACTGCAGACCACACTAATCCCTGCCAAGCAGACCCCCATTGTGGCATGGGCTGTTCCCTTCTGCCATTGCTCCACGGTGAACTTCCCCAACTGCTCCTCTGTGAGCGGCCTACTTACCTCCATGTGGTGAGTTGCCCAGAATGTTTGAAACACTTGCCAGGCCCCATCATAGGCCCTCAGAGTTCATGGTGCCCATGAACTGTGGAACAATGTTTCTGCTGCTTCTTGCCAAGGTCCCATATGTTCGTTGGTATGGGCGTTATTTTGCTCTTCTGCTGTTAGCACCAGACTCCGGAAATGATCCAGCTGCAGATGGGAAAGGCTGTCAGCCAGGGTATTGTGTACCCCTTCTATGTGTTTTGCTCTGAATGACATGTTCAACTGCAATGCCCTTAGCACCAGAAGTTGCAAAACTTGCATGACTGTTTCTGATCTGGCTCCCCTGTTGTTCAGGACCTCCACCACTGCTCTGTTGTCACACCACAATGTCACTTTTTGATCCCTCAATTCTTCCCCCCAAACCGGGGTGCATGCCCAGATGGGCATGATCTCTAACAATGTTATGTCTTTTGCCTTACCATCCTTTACCCAGTCTGATGACCACAGTTCTGCAAACCATCTGCCCCTCAGATAGCCCCCCATGCCAAGGCCTCCAGCTGCATCCGTGTAAAGATCGAGGTCTGTGTTATACACACACTCCTCTTGCCAGAACGAGCAGCCATTATACTCCCTAAGGAATTCCTCCCATACTTTAAAATCCTCCTTTACTCCTTTTGTCATGTCTACCCAATGGTGTGGTCTGGTCACTCTGGCTGTGACCCTTGCTAACCTTTTTGTGAAAGCCCTTCCTGGCCCAATAGCCCTTCATGCAAAGTTCAGATGTCCCAATACTTGTACCTGTTTTAGTTGTACTCTTCTTCTACTGGTATGCATGTGAATCAGTTCCTTCAATTTTTTCACCTTTTTATGTGGCAGCCGAAATACTTCCCCCTGAGCATCTATCTCAATGCCCAAAAACTCTACCACCTTACTAGGCCCTTCTGTTTTCTCAGGTGCCAATGGGACCCCTAGCTCCTTACACAGCTCTTGGAAGCTGGCTAACATTTTTTCTGTTTCTGTTCTCCCACTGCCGATAAGAAGGAAATCATCCAAATAGTGAATCACTGTTTTACAACCAGTTCTTTCTTGAAATATCCACTGCAAACATGAACTGAAAGCTTCGAATGTCACACATGCTATACAGCAACCCATGGGCATAGCTTTGTCAAAATAGTACTGTCCCCCAATTTTAAACCCCAACAAGTCCCAATCCTCTTTTCTAACTGGAAATGATCTGAAAGCTTACTCTATGTCTGTCTTGGCCATCCATGCATCCGCAGTTGCCCGGATAATCCAGACTGCATCTTCCAGGGTAGAATACGTCACTTTACTATATTCCTTGCTGATAAAATCATTCACTGAATCACCTTCCAGAAAGGATAGGTGATGAATCACCCTGTATTCCCCTTCCTGTTTTTTGGGGACCAAACCCAATGGAGAAATCCTCATATTCTGCAATGGGAGGGTATCATATGGTCCCTCTATTCTCCCTGCTGCCTTTTCCTTCTCTATCTTTTGCTTTAACATTTCTTCCTTCCCTCTCACTGAACCCAGATTGTTCACCTCTCTAGCTTGTCTTGGGCCCTCACATTGCAGTGAAAAACCTGTGTGAAAACCTTTCTTAATCATTTCTTCTGTTTTCCTATCTGGGTATCTGTCTAACCATTCTCTCCATGCCTCTATCCTAATGGGGGTTCTAGCTTCTTTAAATTGTTCTCTTGTCCTCTTTTCTTTTTCCCCGCCAAGGTCTCCCCCTTTGGTTGATGCCTTGCCTTGCTGGTCAATGATTCTGACTCCCTCCATTTGCATGTCCCCTGCCCCTCACCCTCTATTCCATGCCTGTCCTTTATATCCCTGCCCTCCCTGAAAAAACTGCTGACCTGACCCTTGGCTCCCGGCTCCTTGGGATCCTTGGGCCCATGTCATCCTGCATCTGCTCGCCGGATGCGATACCCCACACTTCAAACAGGTCTGCCGGAAATGGCACTGTGGCCATGAGCAAAAGGCCCTATTGTAGGCTCAGCAACATCTTTGTGGCATGGTACCTTTTTTCCCAAACTCACCTTCCAGTGTGGACTTATCGGTTACATAGTCTGTCCACAAGTCAAGTTGCTTTGTATCCCATCTTACATCCGCATATGTCACCATTCCCTGCCTAAATAATTCATCATAGTATATCCACCCCACACCCCCTATTGCTTTTGCTCTCCTTATTATCAAAGAGTATGTGCTGAGTGGGATACCCAACTCCGGCCTCTTCTTCAATACTATGGCAGAGAATGTGGCAAAACCTATGAACCACCCTTCCCAAGTCTTCCCTTTGGTGAATTTGTCTTCCTCTTTCTTGCCTAACAAAACTACCACTGCTGCAATTTCACTCTTTCCTATATTCTCTGTCTCCTCATATTTTGCAGCTGCTTCCCGGCTAACTAAAGCAAAAATATCCACATACTCACACTTCCATAATTTTTCTTTTGTGTCCAAAGAAAAGAGTTCTCCCACTCTCATCCCAGGAGTTCCTATCTCCCTTGTTCCTTTTCCCTATTTTTCTATTCCTCCTTCCTTCTCTTTTGGGACCTCTTTCTCTACCATAATCTTGGCCAATGCTGACCCCATCTGGCCCAAACTCCCAGAGCCAAGTGCTGAAACAATTTGGCCTATGTACTCCTTAATACTGTCACCAACAGAACCAGACACATTACCTGTGGCCTTATCTGCTCCTTGCTGCCTGCTGTCATCCTGGTGCCCCAATATGTTTTCCTCTGGTTGAAGAGTTGGTTGCCCTATTAGTGTCTGTGGAGGCACCACTGTATGCTGGGAATCCAGCTGGTGCTCCCTTGGGGGAACCACAACCTGGTCCTGGGGTGGTACTGATGGGACCAGGTCTACTGGTTGCAGAGGTACTAGACTAGCCTCCTTGGTAGGTCTCACTCTCAGTGTTATACCCTGGTTGAGCTATGTGGCATCTCAGCTGGCCACTTCCCTCTGCCTTCTTTACCCTTCCCCACTTTCCTCTTCTCCCCGGACCTCCCTGGTTCTTCCCCTTCCCCAACTCCCACATTCTGTTAGCCTTCTTGCCAACTCCATTATAGCCCTGTAGGCATCTTCCTTCGAGGGCTTGTTCTTCTTGGGTGCCATGTTCCTTGCTTCTGACCCACTGCGAAGATGCTGAGGAAGAGAAAAGAAAATTCCATTATTAAAACTCTGCCCGGGTCATTATCCCATGTGGTCAGGCCCACTTCCCTCCAGAGGCGGCCCCTTAATGACGACAAATGTGCCCCCCCTTTTCCGGACCCCAGTGGTCTGTACATCAGGCCGCATGGCCTGACCCCTTTGGACCAGTCATCTGGCCTGCTCCCACTCCTCATTGCTTCCTGGCTTCCTGGTGCTCCCTTCTCTTTCTCTCCTCCTCCTCCCATGCCCCAGAAGATTGGCAGCTGCTCGCATTTGGCCTGTTCCCTTGGCGTGTGATGTCACACCATGTGGCCGCTCATCATCTCCCTTGTTAGCCTCCTTGGTGGGCCTTTCCTTCTCTTTCCACTTCCATTGTCCCTTCCTCTGGAATGCTAGGCCTAGCTCCATTCCTGCTGGGCCAACTCGGCCATTTTCTCACTCTTGGTCTGTTCCCCCCCGGCATGTGATGTCACGCCTCATGGCTGCTCACCTTTCCCATTTGTTTTTCCTTTCTAGGCCTCTCCTTGTCCCCTTAGTTGCCCATCATGTGAGCTCCCTGCCTCCCCCCTCCCTGAAGCACTAGTTCCTTTCTGCTGTCTGTCAGGCCCAGTCAACACTTGGGTTCCCCTTTGCGAGTGATGTCATGCCCGTTGGCCACTCCTAGGACTTTTCCCCTTATCCTTTGCCTTCTGTCTTTCCATCAAGCTTATATCCCGCGAATTGTCTCTTGACTTGGCCCGCCTTTCCCTATGGCCCCCTCGCCTCGCCAACAAAAGGCATAGGCCTCTGCAGCTGCTTCCCCCTGTTCTCCATTGCACCACATGAGGCCACAGGTGGTGAGACTGATGCCATCCCTGCAATCAGTCTCTTTCTTGTAGGCAGCGGGCGCTACCCCGTGAGGGGGGTGGGGTTCATTTTAAAGCCACGCGGTCAACCAGCGTGTGGTAAAAATTGCTGAGCAGAGTTGCTCAAGGCCTCACCCTGAGTCCCTGGAGGGAAAACAATCCCAAAAAGGATTTGGGCAGGGGAGAGTAATCCCTTGCTGTCCTGTGGCTCCATTGCAAACATCTCTTGGTGCCCAACCGCTGCAGCTTTCCCCCCACATTTCAATCGAGCCTAACTCACCCTGCAATGCCTCAGTCCAACTGTATCCCCTCTAGTCACATGACTCGCTTCAATCAGCACTGCAACAGTCCTATCATGAGCTTTTCTTCATTTATATATACTGTATATATTTTTAAAAAGAAAACCACAACCCTGTAATCAGCGTCTGAGCTTCAACTCTGGAATCTATAAGCTCTGCTTGTTACTGGCCATCAGAGGCCCCAGTATCACCAGCTTCTGCATTCATAGACCTTCTCTCAACTAACCCCCTCATCTTTTAATTGAAAGGACCCTTCTCTGGGCCGCCACATTTTTCCAGCTACATGCGTGTCTGTGTGTCCATTCGCCCCGCTATTTAAACCCCAGGCATACGAGACTTGTTGCAGCTATTAAGCTCCTTCCAGCTACCAAAACCAGTACACTTGAACCAGCCATGCTAGTCTTGCCTCAAAAAAAACTAATAAGCCAGTCACCTACAACGAGTCATACAACTCAATGCTGCTTCAAAACCTCTCCCAACACTCAAAAAATGCATTCACTCGCATCAGAAGTACTAAAAACTTCCTTCCAAGAAAAACAGTGAACTAGCCACATGCTATTCACCCTAATAAATGATTTCTTTATCACATATATTTTTTTCTTTTTTTGAGTAAAGGAGTATAACTACCATATACATTATTATTCCCTCAGCTTATTTCTTATTATTATACATTTTTTTTAACTTATTCCTGGAAGCTGTCTTGCCTGTTTTATCCTAGTGCACTACCTCTCTTTTGTTCAGCCAATCTGATGTGCTGCAGTTTCAATCAGATCAAAAACTCCAGTAAAAGTGGCTGAGCCACTCTTGTGTTGCCTATTATGTACCTCCACTTGCCCCTCCCCTTCCTGTTGCTTGGCCATTGCTCTATCCCCTGGCCATCCCCTTCCTTCCCCTTCCCCTTCTGAGGACACCATCTTGATGAAAAGGGGAAGGGGTGCACCAGGACACCCTGGTCTGCCCCTTTGCACCAGGACACCCTGGTCTGCCCCTTAAAGGGCAAACTCCATTGTTAACTTTCAGGAACTTCATTGCCTGCTCACTACTGTCTGTTCAATAGCTGCAAAGAAACACAATTCAAAAGCATTGAAAATAATATTTTACAATTGTTATAGTACCTGTGTCTCTGTGTGCTGGTGGGGAAGGGAAGGGGGAGTGAGTGTAACCATTACAACCTCTGATGTTCCTGACTAACCGCTGAAGCCTGTCTGAAAAACATTAGAAAAAGTGTCAATACTGTGTCTATGTGTGTGGTGACAAGGGGAGGGCAGGAGTTGCAAGTCTAAACATTATGTGTAGAAAAAAATAGGTGGAGGGATTACTTCATGTACATACAAGTAAATAAAGACAAGGCACTATGGAAAGTTACTAATATATATATTTTTAATGCATTTCACACACTGACCATTTGAGAGTGCAATTATATCCTACAGAGTGGCCAGTCAGGCATAATTACATCCATGGGTGGTGGTGTGTTCCGCTATATTGTTTAAGCTGTTGGGTATTAATACTTGTTTGTACAAGTGTTTCTGTTGTATATGGAATAGTGAGAATTACCTTCAGTCTGGCTGCATGCTGCAGAGCTGTTCAGCCTCCCTATGACAGTGTGTAGTCATCATATGAATAGTACAGGTTGCATAATTTAAAAGGAGATACTACAGCAGCTGTGAATGCAGCTGTCAGTTATTGATTTGTATACTGTTTTGCTGATGTTGACCAGGGTGTAGCATTAATGTGCTTGAATAATGCAGTTATTATAACTTCAGAATGCATTTGTTATCACACATATGTCATTTTTAGTGTTAACAAAGAGAATCAGGTGTTAGATGCAGCACTATTAATGTTATATCTAATTATTTTTTCTAATATGTCTTCTTGTCTTTTTTTATTACAGATAGAAAATGCCTAAATCCTGGAGTGATTGTTCAGGCTGTCAGGGACCGTGTGCATCATCATGCACGTGACTAACCTGAGCCTGTCGCATACATGGGGCAAGGTAGGTCTTTCGATTGTGTGGGGAGCTGTTGCCTGTTGCTGAGTGGGTGTAAGAGGGGTGGTGGCTCTGAGTGTGTGGGTGGGGAGGGGGTACAGTTGTACCATCAGCTTTTTGTTTTAAAAGTGTCTGCAATTGGACTTGGTAGTGGTTCAGTGGACTGCTGGGGATAAGTCTTTTTTACAAAGCATGCAATTGGTCTAGGAGCGGTCCACTGGATCACCACAGATAAATTTATTTTATTTTCATTATACATATGCTCATCATTGAGATGGGTATGTCATACTGGAGTATGAGTGATAGATATTATTGCTTGTTTAGTATTATACATATATCGATGATTGAGTATTGGGTGCTTTGCTAGTAAGGTGCAGGGGGTGCTACTCCATGACGGCTGAAGCCTGGCAGGGCACCAGGCACAACTCACCAGGCATTGGTGCATCTGCATGTAAATGGGGCCATAATGAGATGCTAATTGCACCATTTGTGGCTTGCATAGATTATGGACCCATGTGCATATCCATCACTAAATGTTGCGGTTTGTGTAACTATCGCTACTGCAGTTGTGCTGGTGCATCCCCATGCTACTGTCTTGGGACTTGCAGTGGTGAATGAGAGTGTAGCATGTACAATGCAGGCAGACATGGTGATGTACTATTAAATATCATGCAGATAATGACCGGATGCATCCCAGTTGCAGTGCACCCAGGCTTGGGCTTCTGTGTGGTGCAGTGTGAATATCCAGCACATCTTGTTATTGAAGTATTATCAGAAACATTTCCTGTTAACACTGTGATAAGATCTAGGTGTATATATGGAGGATGTCTTGTTCACTATACAAAAAGTGAAAAAAAAATGTTTGATATTAATATGAATACATTTTGAAAACAATTATATTTTTATCTATACCTACAGGGTGTTCTGTTGTGTGAGACAATGGACTGAAGGTTGTAGCTTGTTTTGAAAAAATGCTTATACTCATGAATCGGATGGAGTTACTGTTTAGCCTTGTGCACAATCTCATCCCCTTAACTCAGATGTCTGTCATTGGAGAACTGCAACAAAGCCTGTCATGTATAATTACTTGAAAAAGTAATAATCTGCTCATCTGAGTCTATATTGTTAGATTTTGTAAATTAGTACTGAGGTAGTGGTATTAAAAAAGTTATACATTTTTATATTAGAAACAATACTGACCATACTTATCTTTTTTTTTTTTTCTTTAGGTTAGTCGTACCTTGGGGAGACAGGAGATGACAAAATCTCCAGATGAGTGTCGCAGGAAGGTGAAGCTCACCCGCCAGACCTTTTTTATGGCTAAGTCAGTGGCAGGTGATATGTGAAGGAGTGTCTAGGAGTGGTACGACATAGTGTATGCTGTGTGGGAGGATATACCTGTGAGTCTATATTTGTAAATGATGTCATATCACTATACTGGCTAATATTCTGCGTGTGTTATTTGTTGTTGTGTGATTAGCAAGGTTGTTAAATATTTTATTTAAATAAAGTATTCACATTTTTTTTTTAATTTAGAAAACGTGGTATGTTGCATGATACTTCTAGAAGTTGTGATATGTAAAGGAACAGTGTACCACAAGTACAGTTATATAATTTAAAACTGAAGATTGTAGTTGTTGTGATACTGTGCTTTAACTGAGAGCCAAGAGCAAACATTTGTTTTGTTCCTTGAAAGCAGGTAATGAGACTTGTCCAGTGGTATAGTTATGTATGAAATGTAGAAGACATGACATGTAGTACCATTTAAATACTCTCAATATATTATTTAGAAACATAGACACATGTAATTAGTGGTCAGGCTATATATTAGAGCACTTCAGTAGAAGACAGTCTGAAGCATACTGCATGTTTTCCACAATGTTCATGGTCAGGTTGCAAGCTGAGGATGTTGGTATTTTCAATTATAGAAGTTTTGCTGTATTATTTAGATATCAAAGATAGGATATTGTCTGTCACATGGTAGGGCACTGAATGTACTCATGTCACAGCTCTGGATGCTTAGCGTAAGTGGTGGTATGTCATGAGTGTTATCAGAGTGCAAGATAGTACAGTCACAATACCTTTGCAATTCAAGAAGGTTGAGTGTAGGTTTGAGGTGCTGAGGTGATTTTGACTGGGCAAATTACTTGATAGTGAGAATAGGAAAAAGAAGTGTTAAAAAGTAATTGTACAAATGAAAGTAAAAAAACAATATAGAGATAATTATGTTAATTCCAAAAAAATCGTTTTTGTTTTCACACTCAGCCACAACAGCAATGGAACCTGCATCCTCCCATCATGTGCCATTGCAACCACTCCCAGAAGGTACGGCTTGAGGGGCTCCAGTCAAGCAGCTACTGGTGCTCAACTCTACTGGTGAGTTTGAATAATGTACTGATGTGTGTATTTTAAGTTAATATGTAGTATGTCTGTCATATGATATGAGAATACTGTATGTAGCTCATTGTTGAGGTAATTTATTTATGTATATATGTTGTACCATGTAATCATTAAATTTTTCCTCAGATTAGGCAATTTCTAGCCAGAACAATCTTTCATAATACCCTATACATATTAATCCTGATGTTGGAGTGTCATACACAGTGACTACTGAAGGCATACACTGATTTATGTAAAAATAGTGTATTGGTGGGTGTTGTTATGTGTGACATTCTATGTCTGGAAAATGGCTGTTCTGTTATAGTACAGATATCATTCTGTTGTTGTGTTATAGTAGTGATATCACTACTGCAGAAGAACCAATTGGAATTCTAACACATTAGTGATTCCTTCAATTTATTCCATGGTGACAAATTTGAGAGAAGCTCTAGGGACTTTTGAAGTTGGTTTTATTAGGAAAAAGAGAGACAGAAAAAACAACAACATTTTACATAGTAATAGTATGTGCTATGAAAAAAACAGCATGAGGAACTTTATGGACAAGCTGTGTATTCTGTCATGTCATAGTTCTGATTCCCATGGACCTTTTGAACTTTGTTGTTCAGGTAACAGTAAATCTGGACTACTGTGGGTACAATACAGTTGTTGTGCATAGTTAGCAATGAATTTTTGTCTATGTAGTAGCCAGCTATTATAGAGTATTTTTCTGATGGAAATGCTCCATATTCTGTAGCACACACAATATGTTTTGTAGATTTTGCTATAATAGAGTGTTCTGTGAATATAGCATATTTAGTAAGTCACATAATTGTAATCCTGATATATTTTGCTATGCCTTACTTTTTCAAATGTTCTTCTGTGTAGAATGTTTCAGTATTTCTGTGACTGGAATCTTCTGTGGTTGGAAAGTAATGATATTGTAGCATGCTACTACGCACTAGGACTGCATTGTACATTCTGTTGACTATTTTTATTTTATGTTGAGAAGAAAACAAATAAAAACATATTTTTTGACTATGGTATGTAGTAAGACAAATATTTCATGAGAAACAGTTTTCACAAGTACTGCTTATTTATGTCTTTGGTGTAATGATTAGTATAGAGCTGTTAAGGATGTTTTTGCAAGTAACAGAGTGTCAGAATGTGTGAAATGAAGAGCAGATGATTGTATATACATGCTAATAATTCTAGTCACTGTTCTACTTAACAGAACAGATGTATAAACTGTTATATAGTTATCACTACATACTATCACAGTTGTGAACATAAAGGATATTGTACAAGTGTTTTGGTGAAATATATATGTATACATATATATATATATATATATATCATATATATATATATATATATATATATATTAATATGTAATAGATATGTAATAGATAAGCCACTTCTAGGAATTGTCTTGGTCATGCTCTGATACTTGCGCCTGCGTGCCTATATCAGAGCGACCGCACACCTTAAAGTTGTTTATCTATCTTATAAAATGTCAAAATTGTTTTGAAGGGGGAGTAAGAGTGCAGGTGTGCAGTTGCACTCTGATATATGCACGGTCATGTGGTGGTGCTCATCCAATAAAAGAGCAACAATTTTCCTACCCATTTTATAAATATATATATTCTGATACTAATATTGAGAGATCGTGAATTATTTTGTTTTACTATGTTTTCACAGAGGATGAACCATCTGCGGAGGGTGCTGCTGGAGGACAGGACACCACAGAGGGCATTGAGATCATAGAGATGGAGCCCTCTGTGGAGGTTAAGCCAGAATCTCCAACAGCAGGTCGTCCTTCAACAGCTGCATGTCCAGGTGGGCCTCCAGCTGAGGAACGTAAGTACTTGTTATTATGTTTCTGAATTTCTTTATAAAAGCAGTACAGGGTGGTCAGTATTCTGATTTTCACTGGTGGTTGTGCTGCACTTTGTGTACAACCCCAGGTGATATGGTCTTACTCAACTGTCACTGGCTGTCCCCATGATTATGTATAAAAATTTAGTGACTCACGCTAGCTAGGCCTGCTGCATTTTGATCACATTCCCTGCACAGTTGTTCATCATGCATGGTTCTCTGCAGTGTCTTCTGTGTGGGTTGATCATATTTGCTACACTCCCCTTAACTCTGGAGTCTGGGGCACCAGCTCGATACTATGTTTGCTCTGGCCCTTGTTACCTTGGTGTCACAGGATTACTGTTTCCTGCTTAAAGCTGGTGATCCGTCAACCAGTAGCAGATCCGTGTTTAATTAACTCATAACACATTGTGACTGGATTTACTCCCATAATTTACTCTTGTCCCAGTTCAGTGATGTTTTTAAGTAAGTAAGTAACAGTCACACACAGACAGACACACACTATAGAGTATACAATTATGGAACAGTTAGATAGCAGTATTACATGAGACAGTAGTACGAGTTAGCACTATTTAATGATAAATCAGCATTGTAAATGTAATGTATCAGATACTAACATTTGTTCTGTGTGAAAACTGTGCATGAAAAAGGGTGCAAGAAAAATCTTATCTAGGTTTCATGCGTACTGTGGTGATGGCTATTCTTACATGGAACACTGTTATATGAGCAGCTGAATGTGCTCTTCTGGAGTATGTAATAAGGAGTACACTATATCTTAATATTGTTAATCATCTTACTTAGCTGCCTGCTGCTGACTGGTATGACGTTCATCAATTTCATTTCTATCTGTATATGTCTGTCCTCAAGAAGCTGAATCTCTTAGAGAATAGTGGATGTACAACTGTGCAGAACCAAGGAGTATACAATGTTTTTTTTACATCTTTATTGATCTTAAATTTAGTGTTGAACTGCAGTTATACTGCTTTAATCTGTGATATTTGCCATGTAATGCTGTTACAGTGTAATATTTTGAAGTGTCGTGTATGAGGTTGACAGATCTCATAAGGTGTAAAGAAGTCAAACAGTTCTGCACTAATGGTTTTTCACAATATGATATGTCTCCACTAGTTGTTCTGTTCAGGTACAATGTCTCATTTACACCATACTGTAACAGAACCACAGTCAAATGAAGGTGAGAGACATAATACGGTATGGAGTGTTACAGTGCTGTACTGTGTGAGTGAGATAGAGTATTCCTGTATAGCTGTGTCACGGGAAGGGGATTTCTGGTGCCTTAAGTACTCAACTTTCAAATGTGATGTCTTGTTGAACACTTTCTCGAACAGAATGAGCATGAATTAGTATTACTGACTGTGTAGTGCTGTGTATCATTATATGTTCCATAGTGACAATAGTGCCACATTTCAGAGATGTGGTTCTAGAAGACAGCTTTGCACATTAGGGTGGTATGAGGGGAATTATGTACAGGTGCTGATTTTTCAATTAATTTACTACTTTTGCTCATACTGAATATAGTCATAAATAAAGTGTTAAAGGAACAGCATTGGTAGGCATCTATTCTGTGGTTCACAGAAGCGAATTCTAGTGGAATGTCTCTGCCATTGTAGTATCTGAAATGGTGAGGTTGGCTGTGTGAACAACAAACATAGAAACAGTATTCTTAAGTCAAGACAGTTTTTTTGAAGTAAAATAGATGTCAATACATCTCAGCTATTATCAATATTATGAAAACTACAGGAGACTTCAGCCTATTCAATTGTGTTTTTGTCATTTTTGGGTTTTTTTTTGCTTTGTCTCCACAGGGCAACTTGCAGTTCTCAGTACCATCAGTGATACCCTCAGCCAGCTGCTGGAGACTGTGCAGAGTGGCAACAGGGCTGCTGACGAACACACCCATGACTCTGCAGCAAAACTTAATTATCATGTAGGTCAGGCTAGCGAAATAATCTCGCAAGGTTCAGAGATTATTGATTTGCTGCACCGTCATGGGTGTGTGGGTCATGCGGCCTTAGTTACCACTTGTGGGCTCTAGCAGAGCAACCGGGGCCTCACCAAAGCCATAGATTCACTGAGGGAATTGGAAGAGGCCTCTGTTGCTTCACTCGAGTCCATGCACGATCTTATGGTGTGGCTGGCTGAGAACCAGCTGGAGGCCACAGAAGCAATACACCAGCTTCTGCACCAAGACCTGCAGCACCTAGAGGATGACCAGCCCTCCGAAGCACCTCAACAAGAGCCCCTCAAAGTGCCCCTCTAACAACACCATCGACAACACCTGGAAAAGATGGGCAGGTAGCCGCAACTACTCCCGAGCAACCTTCCACTTCCTCGGCACCATCGTCTCCCCAAGTCCCTACAGCCTGAACGGCCAGCACCTCTCTATCACTCCTGGCCAGTTCTTGTAAATAGTTACTTTGAATAATTTTTTTTATTTATTTTTATGTCCCCACCCACTATTTATTTTTGAAGTGTACAGGAACACTTTCGTTTTATTTATCGAAAGTTTAATTTCATGTTTTATTTATTTATTATCCCTTCCTTCGAATGTGAGTTGAACATGAATTTATGTTTGTACTTCTGTTTTAAAAAATCTTTGTACATAAAAATTTTATATTTTTCTATAAGAATTTTATATAAAATACACTTTTTTAAAAATGTGTTTGTCTCGTTATTATAGAGATGTATATAATACAGTTATTGGTTGCTGAGGCTTGAGCTAATAGATACGTGACAGTGTAGTAAAGATGAGTGTCACAGCAATTTACTACTTGGTATGAAAATAATACAGTGTTAATGATGTTGGTTTGTTTTGGGTTATAATTTTAGCATAACAGTTACAGCCACACATAGTGCTACCTATTTGTTAAATTTCTCTGATTTCTTGAGACATATCTTCTGCTTTATGTATTTAAATAGTAGAGGCAGGAGAGAGAACCAGTGCAGAAATTTCTTGAAATATGTACAAATAGGTGTTAATGTCTGTGAGTACAATTGCATGATGCAATACTGCTATGCAGAGATGTCCTCTGAAGCTGGGAAAGTTATTGTATATCAAAAGTATAATGTCAAGCTTAGATTATATTTTTCAAGGTGTAGTCAGAAAAAACCTTTTTTTTTATTTCTCAAAAAGTCAGGAAATGTATTGCAAAAAACTGCATTAATGCAAGAGTTAGGGTTTCTTTGCAGTGTCAAAAGCGAGGAAAGTCGGCATTAGGGTTTTCAACCCTAACTCGCTTCCCAACACCACCCCCACCCCATCCCCACTGGCACACACACACACACACACACACACACACACACAAACACACAACTATGGGGCAGTACAAGGAAATACAACCAATCACAGACAGACCAGATCTCCACAAAGACATGGACAGAGTGCAAGCTGTTCCGAGGAGGGTAAACAAAATGGTGCAGAGTGTGCAGCAGAAAAGATATGAGGAGAGACTAAAGTAGCTTAACATGTATACCCTTAACAAAGTACAACACGATACATCATTCAGAAAAACAGATGTACAAGGACAAATGAGCACAATAACATACAAGTTCTTCCAGGAGAGATGTCTTAATGAATTCTCAGGAAGACTAAACATACATATATATTTTTTAATCTTTGGTAACAGGCTGACACCAACTAGGGACAAGTTCCTGTTTTCAGGAGTGAGCTAGAAGCACTAGGCATGTAAGTGACTTTGTCAGAGTCACAGAGTATGCAAGTGGAGCTTGTGAGAATCAAACTCAGGTCCTGTCTTCTAGATGTATGAAACTCATTCAGAGCTAATAACACTAACCTATAGTATATACAGGCATCTGGCTTCTCATGGGCAGGTATATATCAGGGTCTAGTTGATGCTGCCTAACTCTAGTAAGAATGCTTGGTCACAGAAGAGTTAAAATCACATTCTGTTCAGAACTGATATGGTTGTGGATAGCATTTAAAATCACTAACAGTGTAAAAAAGAATGTGCAGGGTCTTGCTACAGTACAGTCACATATAACAGATACTGCAGAAATTACAGAACTGTACATGCATCATAGAAACATACATAAAAACATAGGATTTGACAGCCGATAAGGACTGCTTGCACAACTACACTGTTCATTTCCATATCTCATCAATAAGCTGCAGAATCTAGTCAATCAACAAGTAACTTAAGCAATAAGCACAAGATGGTGTGGGTTATCACGGGATTTACCACGGCTGTAGTGGTTTGCGTATGAGGCACAGTTGAGTGGGTAAATCCTTGCCAGCTCTGGTAAATCCACTGATAATCCATATCCTCCAAGTGGAAGGTTCATTTTTTTTTACAATAATAAAATATAACTTTGTAAAGAGGTTGCTTTGTTTGTTTTTTTTATTTTATTCTATTTATTCCTGGGCTGCAGGTAATATGGATGATAATGAGCACTAGGATTACTGCCATTTTCTCATCAGCCAAGGATTATTTAAGCAATAAGACATGAGGGGGTGTGGGTTATCAGGGGATTTACCACTGCTGGAGTGGTTTGCCCATGAGGTGCAGCCAAGTGAGTAAATCCATGCCAGCCGTGGTAAATCCCCCGACAACCCACACCCCTGAGTGGCTTATTGCGATTATACCTTGCAATTCAGTATATGTTTGTACTTAAAAATGCCACTTTTTTTTGTTTCACTTAAAAATATAATGATTTTATTAAATTATTCTTCCACACAATGAAATAGACCCTCTTGTTTGTATAGTGAGAGACAGTGACATTTAAGGTAATGTTATTCAACATTCTTATGTTTAGCATTAAAAACTTTTATTTAAGTTTATAAAGTTTCACTAACTGAGCAAACATATAGAAAACAGTTTTTAAGATAATATTGCTAAAGTATTTAGACCATTGTTGAGTTTAATAATGTGCATTTTGGTTTCATCAGTGCTGTTGCTTTAAATGTTTTCATGTGGTCTGTGATGTGATATTTAACATCCTGGGTTGTGACCTGTTGGAGAAAAAAAAATACTTAATTTGTTTTTATTCTTGAGGGGGCTGGAGTTTTTAATTTTTTGAGGTGCAACATTTTTTGCCTTACCTGATTATTTACAGTTGAAATTGACAGTACCATAGTTGACAAGGCTGCCGATCGAAGGCATTGTCCCGGATTCCCCCCTTTTCCCTCACAAAAAGACAGAGACCATTGTTTGTTGTTGTGCTCAGATTTGGCAATTAATTTATTTATATTCATAATTCCATATTCAATTTTCATTTCTTTATTATCATATTCCATAAATTTCTTTTTATTTCCATCCATATATCAATCTCCGATTATCCCTCCCCCAGGTGAAAACCTGAGTGCCTACTTCTTCTCCTTCTCCATTAGGTAACGGTGAGAACCGATACCACTTTTTCCTTCATCCTCCTCCTCTTCTTGTGTTATTCCTTTCTTTTTCCCCCCACTTTTCCCCTGCCATCCACCTTTGGCAGTCCGTACCCATCTCTTCACCTGCCATTCACCTTTGGCAGTCCTTACCCATTTTCCACCTGCCATCCACCTTTGGCAGTCCATAATCATCTTACCACCTGCCATCCACCTTTAGCAGTCCATCCTCTTTTATCACCCGCCATCCACCTTTGGCAGTCCATAACCATTTTACCACCTGCCATCCACCTTTGGCAGTCCATCCTCTTTTATCACCTGCCATCCACCTTTGGCAGTCCAAAACTGTCCGACCAGACACGTCTGTCCTCCACCATGACAGACTCACCATACAGTCCCATCTTGACTGTCTTCTCCTCTTCTCTGTCTAGTAGGGTGGGTGGAGGGATAAAACTCCAGCAAAAGTGGCTGAGGCCCTTGTGCTGTCTCTTATGTACCTCCCTTGGCCCCTCCACTTCCTGTTGCCTGCCCATTGTTCTAGCCTTAGCCCATCCCTTCCCTTCCCTCCCACCTGAGCACAACCATTCTAAGAAGGAGGGTACTGGGACAACATGGTTTGCCCCTTAAAAGGCAAACTCCATTGTCCCGGATTCCCCCCTTTTCCCTCACAAAAAAGACAGAGACCATTGTTTGTTGTTGTGCTCAGATTTGGCAATTAATTTATTTATATTCATAATTCCATATTCAATTTTCATTTCTTTATTATCATATTCCATAAATTTCTTTTTATTTCCATCCATATATCAATCTCCGATTATCCCTCCCCCAGGTGAAAACCTGAGTGCCTTCTTCTTCTTCTCTTTCTCCATTAGGTAACGGTGAGAACCGATACCGCTTTTTCCTTCATCCTCCTCCTCTTCTTGTGTTATTCCTTTCTTTTCCCTTCCCCTTTTCCCCTCCCCCCCTTTTTCCCCACTAGCCAGTCTCCAACTTGCATTGGATGGCTGGCTTCCCCTCATCTTAGGGTATCGCTCTCCCTTACCTTAGGGGCGCTCCCTTTTTTTTTTTTTACATGAATTCTCTCTCGCTTTCTCCATTCCTCTATGAAATCCATTGCCTCTGTATTGAAAATGTCTATGGCTAGGTCTGACAGGTGTACACCATCTGACCTGTAGAAGTCCTCCCCCATTCTTCAACTCCCCGCAGTATCACCTGTCCACCCATCTGCCTTATCAATGTCCCCACCCTTCTATTCATCTTCCTCCTGGCTCTCTCCACTACCCTGTGACTATTCTCCTGTCTCCACACTCTTCTCTGTATTCTATCTGACCAGGCAAGGCTCACCCGAGGCCACCACTGTCATATTGCCACTAGGTCCTATTTTTTTTAATGATTAGGTCTGGACTGGGCCACTGCCTTTTGAGTTCCTTCAAGGTGGGAAGGAGCTGTGCCCCCTCATCCCCCGCTTGCCATGCCATACCAACCTACACTGCCTTATATCCTGGTATAGCTGCTTTCCCCCAGCTTTCTTCTCTGCTCTCTTTCCAGCCCAATAAATATAGGAATGGCCACAGATCCAGACTTCCATGATTCTCCCTCTCTACCTATGGGGCAGTAAAGCAAGTTAGTTACATAGCCTCTTATTTTCTTTGAAATATCCCCCCGCCTCTTTCCCCCTGTTTTTTTTTTTTACTCTGATGTATCTCCTATAACTGGCTGAATGCCAGCGCCCTTTTTCCAAAATGACCTCGACAGGCTCCCCCATTGCTGCCCACTGTGAGGCAGCCCCAATCCACAGGGAATGGGATGAATAGTTAGCCGGGTCTTCCCCCATGAATTGCATGCCCTTTTTGAGCAATGCTGTGACCTGGTAGCCAGTGACCCTTTTTCCATCACCATGAACAAATAACTTCCCTGTCTTGTTCCAATGCTCTGCGGTGAAAGCCCACAGAGCCTGTACTGGGTATATTTCGATCTCTGTGTGCCCTTTCAATGTCACCATGCAACCTTGTCCTCTTTGATCCATTTTTGACCTCCTAGTCTTGATCCGGGTCTCTGATACCCTCCAGCTGATATCTTCCCAGTCCAACCCTCCTTCCTTGTCTTCTCTCCCATGCCCTACCACCTCACTCACTCTCATGACCCCTGCAAACATTACCACATAAATTGTGTGAAATAGCTGGGCCTCGGCTTTTGATTTGCATAACACCAGAAGCACCTCCTTCAGCTTCACCAGTCATTGTTCCCCTATAGGCCTCCTGTTATCTACTAGCCCTTGTTTCAGCCTTCCCCATCCTTGCATCATTCTGCTGATGAGTAATGATTTCGTCAGGTCCTTCCACCCTTTTAGACTGCAGATAACACTAATCCCTGCCAAATAAACTCCCATTGTGGTGTGGGCTGTACCTTTTTGCCACTGCTTCACGGTGAACATTCCCGACTGTTCCTCTGTGAGTGGCCTACTTACCCCCATCTGGTGCTCTGCCCTGAATGTTTGAAACACCTGCCAGGCCCCATCATAGGCCCTCAGAGTCTGAGGTGCCCATGAGCTGCAAAACAACAGTTCTGCTTCTTCTTGCCAATGTCCCAGATGTTCGTTGGTATAGGGTGTGTTTTTCTCTTCCGCTGCTGGTGCCAGCCTCCGAAAATGGTCCAGCTGCAGATGGGAAAGGCTGTCAGCCAGGGTATTGTGAACCCCTTGTATGTGTTTTGCTCTGAATGACAACTTCAGCTGCAAAGCCCTTAAAATTAAAAGCCACAAAACCTGCCTGACTGTGTCTGCTCTGACTCCCCTGTTATTCAGAACATCCACCACTGCCCTGTTGTCACACCAAAATGTCACTTTCTGGTTCTGTAACTCCTCCGCCCAGACCAAGGTACACATCCATATGGGCATGATCTCCAGTAATGTTATATCTCTCGCTTTTCCATCCCGTATTCAGCTGGCAGGCCAGGGTTCTGCAAACCATCTACCCCTCCAGTAACCCCCCATGCCTAGCTCCCCCAGCGGCATCTGTATAGAGGTTGAAGTATGTGTTGTACAGCCACTCCTCCTGCCAGAAACAGCACCCGTTATATTCCCTAAGGAATTCTTCCCAGATTCTAAAATCCTCTGACACCTTGCGTCAGGTCCACCCAGTGATGTGGTCTGGTGACCCTGCTGTAGCTCTCACTAATCTTTGTGAATGCCCTTCCCGGTCCAATGGCCCTGCATGCGAAATTCATGTGCCCCAGTACCTGCTGCACCAGTTTTAGTTGTACCCGTCTCCTACTGGTGTGCACTTGGATTGGTTCCCTCAATTTACTTACTTTTTCATCCGGTAGCCTAAAAACTTCATTCGGGGAGTCTATCTCAATCCCCAGAAACTCCATAACCCTGCTAGGCCCCTCTGTTTTTTCTGGAGCCGGTGGGACCCCTAGCTCCTGGCACAACTCCTGAAACTCACCTAGCATCTTTTTGTCTCTCTTTCTCCCTTTCCAGTGAACAGGAAATCATCCTGTCCTTTCTTGGAATATCCACTGTAAGCAGGTGCTATATGCTTCGAATGTAGCACATGCTATGGATCATCCTATCGGCATTGCCTTGTCAAAATAGTACTGCCCCCCAATTTTGAAACCCAGTAGATCCCAGTCTTCTCTCCTAACTGGCAGCAGCCTGAAAGCAGACTCAATGTCCATTTTCGCCATCCATGCATCCTCTGTGGCACAGATTATCTGGACTGCATCTTCTAAAGTTGCATATGTCACTCTGCTATGTTCATCACTGATGAAATCATTCACCGAGTCCCCCTCTGGATAAGACAGGTGGTGGATCACCCTGTATTCACCTTTTTGTTTCTTAGGTACCAAACCTAATGGTGAAATCCACATGTCCCGCAATGGGGGGGTCTTAAATGGTCCCTCTACTCTCCCTGCTGCCTTTTCTTTCTCTATCCTCTGCCTTAACATCCCTTCCTTTCCTTTTACGAACCCCAGGTCTTTTTATGAACTTGTCTTCCTCTTTCTTCCCTAAAAGCACTATCGCAAATGCCATTTCAGTTTTTCCTATGCCTTCCTTTTCTTCATAATTAGCCACTGCCTCTTGGCTTACCAAGGTGAATATATCCACGTACTCCCCTTTCCATATTTTTCCTTTGTGGCCAGTGGCACGTGCTCATCTATCCTCATCCCAGGTGTACCCATCTCCCTTGTACCTTTTCCTTCCTTCACAGTACTCCCTTCATTCCTGCCGATTCCATCTGGCCCAGGCCTCCCGTTCCCAGTGCTGACACAATTTGACCTATGTATTCTTTTATACTGTCCCCAACAGCACTGGGTGCATTACCTGTAACCTTGTCTGGGCCTTGCTGCCTGGCATCTTCCAGGTGTCCCCTCGTCTCTCCCTGCGGTTGATGAGAAGGGAGGACTACAGTGGGTTGCAGAGGGAAAACCCCGCTCTGAGGCTCTGGACCGGGTTCGGCCGGGGGGGGATCCCACCATGAATGGGGAGAGGTAATGACGTTACCGAGTCTGTCGGCTGCAGAAGTACTGGGTCAGCCACCTTGGCGGGTCCCACTACCAGCGGTGGCACCCTAGCAGGGCTGCTTGGCCTCTCAGCTGATCGTTTCCCCTCTGCCGCCTCTCCCCGGGCCCGCTTTTCTCTTCTCCCTGGATCTCCCTGGTTCCTCCCCTTTGACCAGTTCCCACATCCTATTGGCTTACTCTGCCAATTCCATTATAGCTCTGTAAGCATCTTCTTTAGATGGCCTACCCTTCTTTGGTGCTATGTTCTCCTTGTCCTTTGCTCTGTGAAGACAACTAAGAGAAAAACAAGGTTAATTGTGTCTATATCCTGTCCTGTAATGCTTTCCTTCTGTCTCACCTGCTCCAGAGCTTGCGTGACCCACTGGGCCTCCCCCAGTCACGGTGTCCATACTGCTCAACAGGTCACCGGGTCCCCTGGCTGCTCCTTGCCTTGTCCTTTGTGGTTAACCCATGCTTCCGAAGCCATCCCCCCCTTGGTCCCTTTTCCTGGCCCCTAATAACTCACATTGTAATGGGGTGATTGAAATACTAGGCTGCATGGTTTGTAAAGGTTCTGCTGCACCCTCCAGTCTGCATGGTCATGCCACCTTATTATTATAAAAGTTTTTTTTTTTTTTATAGTGCAGTGCTCTAGCCACTAGGCCAGCCAGACTGCATGGCCACCCTCAGGCATCACCACCCAATTCCCTCAACCGTCGCCAAGAAAGCACCCAGAAAACACTAGCAGATTTTCTCCCCAGCCCCCCCACGTGGTGTGTGATGTCACACCACATGGTGCTGAATCACAATCCTTCCCTCCTGCTTCCGAGGCCTCCACCTTATCCCAGACCTCCTCCTTTGACCAAAGCCCCCAAATCCCCAGCAAGAACCATAAAAATGCACCAGAAATCCTGTGGATCTTCTCTCCCTTCTCCCACGTGGTGTGTGACGTTACACCGCATGGTACCTACTCAAAAACACACTTTTTTTTTTTTTACTTCCAAGGCCTCTATCTTACCCCCCCAGGCCTCCTCCTTTGGGCATAGCCCCACATTCACAGTAAAACTGGGCCATAAAGCAAACCCCCACAACCAGTGAAGCTCTTCCCCCATCCCCCACGAGGCATATGACATCATGCTGCGTGGTCCTGTGGCACCCTCTTGCTCCCCCAATTCACAAGGCCCTTCCAGGCCTACCAGTGCTGCATGCCTTGTAATATTTCAAAAACAAATGCAGGCAATTGCAAAACTACCCCTCTGCATAGTTCCCATATGTGGGCCAAGCGTTCACCACATGCACCATGTGGTCAGGCCTTTGTTCCAATCGACTAGCTCAGATTCCTCCCAAACCAGCACTGCTAGAGGCCCATGGAGGCCTAATCAAGCCAGCTGCTTAACCAACTACTTTATACCATAAAATACTTCGGTTTTCTGCTTGAATGACCTTTCCTGGGCACAAAAACTTGCAGCAAAAACTCATTCACTTAAATCTAGTCTTCTCCCAATTTAAAACAGGGCCTGCAAAACAGTGAACTTCAAGAGTTTGACCTAACCAGATAAACTCACATTCCCTTGAAACAACAAATTTGCATTTAAAAGAAAACTAGCCTCTTAGAAAAGCTTCACACACTGCTCCCAGCAAATGATTACCATCAACATTTCATTAAAAACAACATCGTAGCATTATATATATATATATATATATATACCCCGCCTCTGCTCTTAATCACGTTCTTATATTTCTACAAGGCCCTTCCAGGCCTACCAGTGCCTCATGCCTTGTAATATTTCAAAAACAAACGCAGGCAATTGCAAAACTTCCCCTCTGCATAGTTCCCATATGTGGGCTAAGCTTTCACCACATGCACCATGTGGTCAGGCCTTTGTTCCAATCTACTAGCTCATATTCCTCCCAAACCAGCACTGCTAGAGGCCCATGGAGGCCTAATCAAGCCAGCTGCTTAAACCACCTACTTTATACCATAAAATACCTCGGTTTTCTATTTGAATGACCTTTTCCTGGGCACAAAAACTTGCAGCAAAAAATCACTCACTTAAATCTAGTCTTCTCCCAATTTAAAACAGCACCTGCAAAACAGTGAACTTCAAGAGTTTGACCTAACCAGCTAAACTCACATTCCCTTGAAACAAAAAATTTGCATTTAAAAGAAAGCTAGCCTCTTAGAAAAGCTTCACACACTGCTCCAGGAAATGATTACCATCAACATTTCATTAAAAAACAACGTCATAACTTCATATATATATATTTTTTAAATCTCCTAGCCTAACATGTTGTAGCTTCTAATCTCTTACTGTATGTCATTGAACAACCTTCCAAACGATATGCCAATCTGAAGTGCTGCAGTTTCTTGTAAATCAAAACTCCAGCAAAAGTGGCTGAGGATCCCTTGTGCTGTCTCTTATGTACCTCCCTTGGCCCCTCCACTTCCTGTTGCCTGCCCATTGTTATAGCCCTTAGCCCATCCCTTCCCTTCCCCCCTCCCCACCTGAGCACAACCATTCTAAGAAGGAGGGAAGGGGTGCACCGGGACAACATGGTCTGCCCCTTAAAGGGCAAACTCCATTTTTGGATGTGTCTGTGAAGGAGATTGGCTGCCCTCATCATGTGAATGCTGCATTGCGATGTCCGTTGCTTCCTATGTTGTTTGCATTAGCACCATTGCCTCAGGAGCTGTCTGTGATGTATTTCTCGGGGTGTGTTCAAAGATGTCATGTCTGAGAGGTGCTGGAGGTTTCAAGGCTTGTGCATCAGGTACAGCATGTGGTGGAGATACTATGGCATTGTTTACTTGTGCAGAGAGGATTTCTGGAGTTGGGACTGTTTTTGCAGGAGCTGTGGGTGCAGTTTGAATTTTGTGTTGTTTGTTGTGCAGATTGGTTCACATTTCTTGATGTTTCACCACTAATGATTTGCCCCCACTTCATAAATTCATCAGCGTTGGGCCGCCAGTTGCTTCATAATGAAGATTCACTTTTATGACCAGTTATGGACATAATTTGTCGTGCTTCCATACCCGAGTCACTCAATAGAGTGACAGCTGTTGCACGGAGGGAATGATTTGTAAAAACAGTCTCAAACTCGGCCTCTTTACATATACGCCGTAACATGTTGCCTAAGAAATTTACACCCATTGGTTCGAATGTGTACCATACTGGCATGTTGTTTAATACTGACTGATCCATCTTTTTGGGATGCAGAAATAAGGCGGGAGGGTTTGGGGGTAATTTTGACACATACTTTTTATAGCTTTTTACTGGGCACAGAGGATCATTCGGCTGAGCAAACATAAAGCCCCTTGTTAATTGTTTTGTAGGGTCATTTATTTCTTTATGATTTTTTGTTTGCTCATTAAAAGTTTTTGTGACGTATTCATGGCCTTCTTCATTTGCTTTTATTTCAAATGAATGGATTGTCAGTTGGTGCACTCCCTCATTTCCACGACGAGCAAAGTGCAATTGAATATCCATCCAGACTTTTCTAACTAGTCCGATGGCTGTGTCTGGTGTCAGAGCCGGTGAATTTCATAATCTGGTGAGCTGCTTGATGGTTAGTGGGGCATGATGCTCTGCTCTGTCTTTCCCATCTTTTCTATAACGTTTTACCACAGCTTTAAAAATGTTATTCCCAGTATTGTTATTCCCATGTATCTAACATGAGATTTAAGCTGCGACTTAGGGGAGGGTCATTTAAGTACCTGTTTAAGCCTGCTCTTAGGCTTATGTAGCTTGTCAGTACGTACTCTTTGCCATTGCTGTTACGGACTGTACTGTATAGTACTCTTAGGATTGTGTTTAAGTCTGAGGGGCTAATGGTGGCTAAATTTATTTGTACATTCTTTTGCTTGCACCAGTCTATGAAAACGTTCACTGCCCAGCGAGTTTGCTTCTGGGTTGCTATTTCGTGATGTTTAAGCTCTAGTTGGTGCATCTGTTCACTTGTTATATGGTCATGACGCTGTCTTTTTTGACCCACAGCATTGGACGGCCTAGATGACTGCATAATACCCACTGAGTTTGAGTTTGAAACTGCGGGACGTACTGCTGCATATGTTGGCTGCAGATCTGACTGGATGTTAATGGTTTTTGGAGCAAGAAGTGGTGGGACTGGCACTGGAGGCAGACTTTCAAAAGGTACGTTTTCTGTCAGATTACAATGTGATTCTATGCTCTCTACACAACGGAAGATTTCATCGAGCTCAGCGGTGTCGATGAGATCAAAAGAGGTGTCCATTTCTTTTTCCTTTTTCACTGTATGTGTGTGAGACGACGGTAGTTAGCAGGCTATTAATATGGCGGCTATTTCGAATTTTACAGGCTGTCAGAGTAATTTGAAGTTAACGTGGCTCGTGTGGCAGGCTGGCACCTTTTGCAGTGATTACTGTATGATTTATAACAGGGGTGAGGTGCCAGTCTGCCCTTCTGATTGGACCATTTGCGCAGTGCATGGTATAATATTGGATTTACAGAGGTGGTAAACTGCCAGTCTGACCATTTCATTGTCTGTTCACTTAGGTCAATGGAATAATTCCTCCTACCCTCCACACTAGAATTGCCTTATGTATCTCTCATGTATTCTACAATTATGCCACTGCTTCTTACTCCACAACCTCCTCAGGAAGCCTGTTTCATATGTGCAATCCTCTCTGTGACAAATTTCTGTTTAGCATAACCTGTGAGCCATTCCCCCTCTATCTTCAAATTGTTCCCTTTTTTGTTGTACATCTCTTTTTGAAAGATTGTATACTCTTGTACGTTGTTAATTTCCTTGAGATTGTTGAAAGTTTGTTCCATGTCCCTCCTCTCCTCCTTTCCTCAAGGGTATACATGTTAAGCTGCTTTAGTCTCTCCTTGTATCTTTTCTGCTGCACACCCTGCACCATTTTGTTTACCCTGCTCTGAACAGCTTGCACTCTGTCTATGTCTTTGCAGAGATTGGGTCTGTCTATGATTGGTTGTATTTCCTTGTACTGGTCCCATAGTTGTATGGTGTGTGTGTGTGTGTGTGTGTGTGTGTGTGTGTGTGTGTGTGTGTGTGTGTGTGTGTGCCAGTGGGATGGGGATGGGGTGGGGGGGCGTGTGGTGTTGGGGAAGCTTGAGTTAGGTTGAAACCCTAATGCCAAATTTCTCACTTTTGATGCTGCAAAGAAAACCTAACTCTTACATTAATGCATTTTCTTGCATATATATATATATATATATATATATATATATATATATATATATATATATATATATATATATATATATATATATATATATATATATATATATATAGTCACAAGGACATTTCAGTAAAAAGATTACTTGATCAAACTGACATGTAATAAACTCTTTGATTTCAATGTTCTCATCCAATGAGTTGTTCTTTATCTTCTGCAGTCTATAGGTGTTACTACAGTGTACACAGTTGCAACAAGGCTGTTTTCTTGTGGGTACTTTATTTTCAGATCTTGAAATCCTTGATTTTAGATGTGGTGCTCTTGTGGCTACCACCAGCAGTTTCTTTTGGAATATTCTTACACCATCTGGCAAAGTTTGTTTTTATATCCCAATGTTTATGTAGAATATGCTTCATCTGTCTGTTCTGTTCTGGAAACTGTGTGGAAAACACCAACATGTTTTCTTCTTTTTTAGGGCATGGTGACAACAGCTCATGTCTTGGTGTACTCAGGGCCTTGTTTTTTGCTGATTGTGTCACTTCTTTTGGATACCCTCTCAAAAGGAATCTATTGTTGAAGAGTTCTGATTCTCTCTGCCTCAGATATTTGCAGTTTCTCTTTAGTCTAAGTTGTTGTACCATAGGAGTACAGTGCCATCTTTTAATTTTTTTTAATTAAAACTATCATAGTATAAAAAGGTTATTACAGTCAGTTAGTTTTCTATATAACCATGTTTTTATCTGACTATTAGCATCAAATATTTCAAGGTCTAGAAAGGCAATGGATACCTTGTCAGTATTTAACAGTGAATTTTAAATAGTTTGTCACTTGGTTCACAAAAAGTGAAATTCATTCAGTGTTTCTATTGGTCCTCTCCATAACAGAAACACATCATTAGTGAAGCGTATCCATTTTACTACTTGACTAAGGAAGGGGTTCTACATGTGGTTAAGTAGAAACATATATTCAATGGCTACTACCTTAAGGTTTGCATAGGATGGGGCCATACTTGACCCCATTGCTGTGCCTGTTTTTTTTTAAAATAACTGAACTTTATCGACCATTATAAAACAAACATAAAACAATGAGACAACTTACAACAAAAACATATACCATATGTGGTTGCCTTTGGAAAAGGGTGCCTAGCCTCCTCACTAATGTTCAGGGAGAGGTCAGAGTGACAATATAAATACTCATATTGTTCCAATTGTTTTACAAAGCTGAACACACATTGTACTTACAAGTTATTGGTCTACTACAAGAGACCTTACGATTTGTGAACTGTAGTGCTACAGCTGTTAAAAGGGTCCATATGACCACACCTGTCTGATTGATTTCCATAGGCTACAAGAAAACCCTCACCCCAACCAACTCACTCACTCACCCTAATGGTTTAAAATTAACTCCAGGTGTTACTCAATGTTTGGTAATGCAGTACGGTAGGCAGTCGTTTATCCTGATAAATTGCATTCTAATAATGCAATGTGTAAAGCTGGTAGAGCAACTGAATTCATTGTTCAGAACAAGGGAATTTTTGTGTTACAGTATGTTTGTTTCTTTCAGATGGTACCCAAATCTCAACAAGGAGAACAGTCACACATGCCATAGGATCCTACAGGATGCCGTGCAGTACAAGCTCCAGGATCCAGGCCGGAGGCTATCTCTAGAGACCCACACCACCGGTAAAGTAAGTATTCACATCCTTCTGTACAATACTTCTAGGGTCAAGCTCCCTAGAGAATTCCACACTTCTTTGATACCTGCTTAGAGCAGATGAACACCCTTTTACCATAGTTAAAGTCAAGTTTAAGGTTACATTTAGGTTCATATATACAGGATACACAGAATAGTACGTGATAGTCAATGTTCCGTCTCTTACTCACGTAAATCTGCACCCTGTAACTACTGCAGGTAACAAATATGTTTTTTTTTCAGGATTATAAACTTTGAAAACTAATGAAAGTTATAACTAACAAAATGGGTCCATATGTGAGGAGCAGGATGGTCTGTCACTCTTGGAAGAGCAACATGGCATGAAGAGTTTCCCACTTGTTCCTGTAGGATACCAGTCTGTACTGCAAACTTGTTGTCATTCTATCCATCCTAATGGCATTCAATACAGTAATATGCCATGCTCTGTAAGTGGGGATGGTGTCATCCATCAGGTGTTTTAGGATGATTTGTTTGGCAATGACAGAAACCAACATAATATGGTAGCTTCTGGATATCAGAAACTGGTAGAATCACACTCCCATGAGGCAGATTTGGGGAGAGATAGCAATGTCTAGGCCTAGTAGGTGGTCAAACTTTGATTGTATGGTGTCCTATAGAGTTTTGTCTTTCTGGCAGTCCCATAGTACATGCTTAAGGGCACCAGTATGGACCTGGCATTTGGTGCATTGGTCTGAATCTAGATGTTTCATTAAGAACAATTTCTGGGGGGTATAGTACATGTTGTAGGGCACCTTGTAAAAGGTCAGCCAGTTCTGGAAACTCCTCTTTTCAGTACCTGCAATGATCTGTTGTTGTTGATCCAGTTAAGTTGGAGAGCTTTTAGTAGAGGAGGGAAGTAGCATGCCTCTTTCTTGCCTGGCAAGAAAGCTCATCCCATGTGTGCAGGTTAGCAAAAGTCCCAAAGGTGGTGGCAAACACATGCTGTAACTGGAGCACCTGAAAGATGTCACAGTTATTTAGAACAAATTTTCTTTTGAGTGTATCAAAGCTGTTGAATGAGTTCATAGATTCATAGGCGAACGCAAGTCAGGAGCCAATAGACCATAATGGCTCATCATACCTATCAGAAATAAGAAAATTTGTTATTTTCCATGTGGCTGTCTAATGCAACCTTGAATGTATTCAAGGTCATACTTAGTACAACCTCCTTTGGTAATCTCTTCCATACACTAACAACTCTTTGACTGAGCCAATTTGATCTATGATTGGTACTATATATTTTGCCTTTGAGTTGGAGAGGACGGAATCTACTATCTCTATTTGTTTCTGTTTTTGAAAGTCTTATACATTCCCAGAGGTCCCCATTTTCAAATGCTCTAAATGCTACTGTAGGCACAGGTCCTCTCTAAGTCTCCTATACTGTAATGAGTAAAGGTTTAAAGTTTTTAATCTGTCACCATAATTCATTCTCCTTACTTGTGGAATCCATTTGGTTGCTTTTTCTTGTATCATCTCAAACATTTTAATATCCTTTCTTTTTTCTTTTGCCCAAAACTGTACACAATACTCAAGATGTGGCCTGACTAAAGATGTGTACAGGGGTAAAATTACCTGTTTATCTTTGCTACTTATATTTCTCAAAATACAGCTCAGAGTTTTGTTTGCTGTACTTGTAGCTTTTTGACAGAGCTTTGTGGTGGATAGATTTTGTAAGATTATTACAGTTAAATCACATTCCTGGTTGGTAACTGGTAAATCCTTGCCATATAATGTATAGTTTGCATATTTTTTTCCTATGTGCATTATTTTGAACTTCTCAATATTATGTTGTAATTTGTTTTGTTTTATCCACTCTCCTATCTGATTTATTTAATTTTGGAAGTTACTTATTGCTGCTTCGTTGTTTACTATTGCTCCAATTTTAATGTAGACAACAAACTTACCATACCAACTGTTTCATGTTGTCTGTGTAGGAGAAGAATATAAACTAAAAAGTATCATCCCAGGACTGATCCCTGAGGAACTTCACTAGTGATTTCACACCATGATGATATGTGTCCTGCCACATTGACTCTTTGTCTGCTACCATCTAACCAAGAGGATATCAGTCTGATTATATATGGATTAAACTGATATTCTTGCATCCTTAATATAAGAAGCATGTGGAGCATGGTGTCAAATGCCTTTGAAAAACCCATGTAACGTATATCTATGGGTAGTCCTTTGTTGATTGCACTACTGACTGAATTAAAAAAAAAAATAAAGGTTCGTTAGACATGATCTTCCCTTTCTAAATCTGTATTGGTTAACATCTAAGATTCACATTTTGTAGAGATTATCATTTATTGCCTCCTTCACAATACCCTCTAACATCTTATTAACTACTGAGGTAATACTTATTGGTCTGTAATTTTTACACTCTCTTCTATTTGCCTTTTTGTGAGTTGCTGTCACATTTGTGTCTTTCCAAGCATTTGGTACTAATCCCTCCTTTAATGAATAATTAAATATAGATGTTACTGGTCCAGTTAATTCTTCTGCCATTTTTTCCAAAAGGGCAGGGTGGAACCCATCTGGTCCTAGTGATTTATTTGGGTTAATATTTAGTAGGAGTGTATTTATCTGTTGTTCAGAGACATACAGTACCTCATCTGTTGCATTTATTTTTATACTGTAATAGGACATGGTTCCTTAGATTGGTAGATACTTACAAAATATTTATTAAGCTCTGAGGGTATTTGGTATCCATCAGTAATAAATGTGCCCTGGATTTCAATTGGTCCAACCCCTATTGTGCCTTGTTTTGTGTTATTTATGAAATTAAAAAAAAAATCTTACTGTTGTTTGTGTCAAGTGCAAGTTTATATTCATGATCCCTTATTGCTGTTTTTATTATTTTATTTACATTTTTTGCTTAGATCGCTGAACTTCTTTTACTATATTTGAGAAGGATTCAATTTGAGCTTTTTCCACGCTTTATTTTTCTGTTTGTTTTTTTAATTGTATTGTTGAACTAGATTGGTATCCTACCTTTATTGTTGTACTTATTTTCTCTGGTATAAATGTGTTAGTGCAATATGATATATTTTGAACTAACAGTTGCCATTTTTGTTCAGTACCTTGATTTTTAAAGTCCTCTTTCCAGTTCCAGTTTCTTATATAGGTTTTTATTTTATTATAGTCTGCCTTATTATAACATCTTATTTTTGTACAGCCTGTTACTGAAATCCAGTGTGTTTTGACTTAAAATTCAGCCACAATGTGGTCACTTTGGCATAATGGTTCCCTAATCATGCAGGTGAACTTATCTTCTCCACATTTGTATATATTAGATTGAGGGTGTTGTTTCCTCTAGTAAGGTCTGTCACAATTCGGTTCATATTATTTAGTGCAACATGCTGCAACATTTTTCCAATCAAGATTATATTGAGAATTTAAAACTTAGAGAGAAAATATTATATGCCTATAAACATAACATTTTCCTTTTGTACAAACACAGATAAGAAGTGAATTCATCATCTTTCTACAGACATTTGGATTGAATTTAATTGCCTCAATCTAACCTCTTCTTTAACCCTCATACATACTGCATATAAATGAAATAAAATATTGTCCATACAAGTATGAGAAACATTTTTGCTACTAGTATCTCTAAAAATCACATTCCAATAGAGTTATCTATTAGATTGGCTCACCCATGGGAGTTATGTATTTTAATAATAATATAAACTGAAACTTAGTAAATATTTTCCAACATGGCCAAAATCAGTGACCAAGTTCTCTCAAAGAGATGGGATTTACCCCTAATAATATGTGCTCTTCGTTCATTATTGATGGTCTCATTTAATTTATTGTACCATTCTTGGAGAAAAGGAGCACATTTCATTTTCTAATTAGAAAGCAGGATTCTTTTGAATACTAGAGCAGTAGCCCACATCCCTGCCTTCTGTTGCATATTGAGAACTGTGTCCTCCGGATCAATGCCCAACACCAGAAATGTCAGGGTAAATGGTATTGTGACCTCAAAATCAGATGAGCAAAAGTTATGCACCGTCTTCCATAAGGGATATATGTGCATACAATCCCAGAGCATGTGCAATAGATTACAGTAGCATGTTTTTGATTACATTTCCAACAAGGCCCTTCTGGAAGATAACCCATTGAATGCAGTCTCTTTGGGGAATAATAAGAATAATGCAAAATCTTGTACTGTATAGTTCTCCCTATAACCTCTTTGCTGGCCATTCAAGCACTTTTTGAAGCAGAGGACCATTCTACATCAGAAATACAAACACCTAAGTCCTCTTCCCATTTATATTTAGCTGGCCATGTTAAAAGTGAATGCTCTGTAACTCCATTTAATTGCTTATAGCCTAAACTTACCCCTTTTCTGAGATTTGACAGAGGCAATATAGTTCCCCAATCTTTATTTTCTGGCAGGGTGAGATTGGTGCCTAGAACTGACTCTGACAGCACTTTCCTGAGTTGTAAATAAATGACAAAGTGGAATTTATGTAATCCAAACTTCTGTTTTAGCTCCTAAAAGGACAGCAAAGTGCCTGAAAGATCCAAAAGATCATTAAGATTTGTGATACCCAATAACCCCCACCCTGGGTACTTTATAATTTTTCCATCATACAGTAATCTGGGGTTATTCCAAATTGTAGTTAATCCTAAAGGAATTTGATTAATTTTTAACAAATGTTGGAGTTCCTTGATACTAGACAGGGAATCATCAATATATGTATAACCTTTTAAATTTCCAGGCCTCCACTAGAACAAAAGATCAGAGGGCTTGTAAGGAAGAATCATTTGTTTCTCTACTCTGAACCAAAGGGGCCCTCTAGAATTGTTGTTTGAAGTAATGTACAATACTGCTTGTTTGAATCTAAATGCCACTAAATATTTTTACCAGTGGGGTAGTCCAAAGCCTCCTACTGATTTGTCTAACCTCAACATATTTAATGACAATCTTGGTGGAGCATCCCCCCATAAAAACCTCCTAACCATAGCATTCATTTTCTTAAAAAATTGTTTGTAGTTCATGAAACGAATATTCTGAAATAGAAATAAACTATTTCGGAGCCACTAACAATTTAACAGAATTAATTTTCCCCTATAAAGAAAGGTTCAACTTAGTCCGCTTTTTAAAGTCCCCGTCAATCTCATTTAACAATGGTGTAAGATTCAGATCTAAGATTTTTTTACTGTCCTTTGTTATCTTAATACCTAAGTAAGTCAAATACTCAGTACACCATATTTTTTTTCCAAGTTTTCCCAATGCTTGGTCCCATCCCCTAACATCATTAAGTGACAAAACCTGTGTTTTCTTCCAGTTAATCTCCAGCCCTGCTAATTTAACAAATTATTCTAAAACATCTTCTAATGTTTAAATAGCCAATAGAGGATTTGAGACAGTGAGGAGGATGTCATCAGCAAAAGCAAATACCTTATTTGTTATTGCACCTGCCTTAATACCTTTTTATTACTTTGTTGTTCATAAGTTTCTGAATTAAGGGTTCAAGGGCTAAAATAAACAAGTATGGTGAAAGCGGACAACCCTGCCTGGTCCCTTGAAACATATTAATATGATTGGATATAAAACCATTAGTAATCACCTGTGCTGAAGGATTGGTATAGAGGGTTCTAATACCTGAGATGAAGCTCTTGCCTATATTGAACTTATCCAACATTGCAAAGAGGTATTCCCACTCCAAGGAATCAAAAGCCTTAAAAAAGTCTAGAGCTATTGCTAAAGCTGTGTCTTTAAGTTTTTTTTGCTGAAAAAAAGACAGCTTAAGAATCTTCTTATATTCTCAAAACCATGTCTATTTGGAACAAACCCAACCTGTTTCTCTCACAACAATTTGACTACTAATCCTTTGAGTCTGTTGGCCATGATCTTTGCCAGTATCTTGTAGTGAACATTTAATAGAGAAATTGGATGATAGCTTTCACAAATTTGTGGATCTTTATCTTTCTTTGGGATAAGTGATATATAAGCTTTTTTCATCAAATCAGGTAAAAACCCCATGCAATAAGCAGTTTGAAGAGTTTTTAGAAGGTAGTTCTGAATTATCTGGTTTAGATACTTGTAAAATTCCCCATACAAGCCATCTGGACCTGGAGTTTTATTTATTGACAGACCCTGAATAACTTTCTGAAATTCCTCTGCTGAAATGGGTCTATCTAGTAAATCCTTGTCTGAATCAGACAATATGGATAAATCAACAGATGATAAAAATGCTTCAGTTCCACCCACTTCTCCTCCTTTCTGTCTACTTCTATACTGATCCATGTAAAATAATTCAAACTCCTTTGATATTATGTTACTGGCCACTACTACCTTACTCTGTGCATCCTTAATGCCAGAAATATTATTATGGGAGATCTTCTTTTTGAGTCTATATGCCAACAATTTACCAGCTTTTTCACCTGATCCCAAAAAGACTGTCTGACTCTGAATACAGCATATTCAGCCTTAGCCAAAAGGATTTTGTTTATCTCATATTTAATTTTGATAATTTGGCCTAAGAGGTGTTTTTTGAATTGTGGGCCACCTTTAATTTGTTGTTCCAGGAATGATAACTGACCTTCCTTTTCCAAAAGATCTTTTGTTATCTTCCTTTTCCTCCCCACAGAGAAACTGATGATCCTGCCCCTTATACAAGCTTTAAAGGTATCTCACAAACAACCAGACCCCACTTCTCCACTGTCATTAATTTTGAAAAACCCCGTAGCCTCCTGATTAATCCAGTTGGTAAATTCCGGATCTTGTAAAAGTGACACATTAAATCTCCACTTAGAGGTTTTACTCTTTTTTCTCCAGCGAAAAAGGACTGCTTTTGAGATTGCGTGGTCCGAAAGGATTATATTACCAATTTAGGATGATAACAACTCTGGAGCAAGCATTTTAGAGACCAAAATCATATCTAACCTACTATAAGAAAAGTGCCTATCTGACTAAAATGTGTAATCCCTACCTTGACGGTTAAGCATGTGCCACGAATCCACCAAATCTAAATCTTCTACCAAAGACCTTAAGGCTCTTTGAGAACCTGAGAGCTTAATGGAGGATGGCACTCCACTTCTATCCAATACAGGGTCAAGTGTTTCATTAAAGTCACCTCCCAAAATGATATCTTTGTGCTTAATTGTACTCAATCTATAGTTAATATCTCAAAAATATTCTGTTCGACCAGAGTTGGGTGCATAGATGTTACATATTGCCACTTCCCTTCCCTTCCCTCTAATGTTCCAGTCAATATCTGAAACCTACCTTCTGGATCCCTGAAGTGTGATGTCTTAGTGAAGTTTATCCCTTTTCTGATCAAAATTGCAGTCCCTCTCTTTTTAGTATTAAAAATGCAAAACTCAGCCTGAGCTACCCATGCCCTTGTCAACTTTTCAGATTCTTATACTGAGAGGTGTGTTTCCTGTAATAGGGCTATATCCACTTTTTTCTCTTTGCAAAGAGGAAAGTATTTTTTTCCTCTTTATAGATGAGCCTAAGCCTTTAACATTCCATGTTCCTATAGTAAGATTGATTTTTCCCATTTTAGAAATGTTTACTACAGATAAAAAAAAACTGTGTAGTATTTATTTGAGATGACAAATGTTACTTATCTGAGGCAGAAAGGGTGACAAGGAAAAGAAAACCCAAACTGACTAATTTAATTGAAAAAAATAATTTAACATGAAAGAAGATGAGAGAGCAGTGGGAGAAAAAACAAACAAATGGGGGGGAGGAATAAACACAAATAATTAAATACCAAAAAATAGCCTACAGGCTATAAACTGCTTAACACCAAAGACGGACTTCAAGGTGTTAGGAAGTTTAGATGAATACACTCTAACAGACTAAGTTGAATTGACTACTACTCTCACAAACAGATAAGTAACAATAGCGGCAGTTAATCTATAACTCTAAATCTGCACAGAGAAGAACTTTCGTGAGTATAGACCTATTTAACCTAATAACAAATTATGCAATTCTAAATTTACCAGTGAAAATGCTTTAAAATTCCAGATAGTGATACCCACCTATATCAGGTCCACTACTCAAAATCGTACCCTTGTAATCTCAAGATTCCCAGTATTGGTTCAGTACATCACCAAGCTTATAAAATAGTTAATCAGGCCAGACTATAATTAATGATGATAGCTCTGGGAAAGAGTTTGCACAGATAACCCACCTACAGACAAGCTGGCTTTAATGAATATTAGTGAAATCTTAATCCAAACTATGAAAAAACAGATGTTTCAAAAGGTGATTGAAAACTCCCCAAAACCCTCATTTCATGTAGTTCTACTCCCTTTTAGCCCTCTGCAATTCAAACCCAGATTGTTACACTGCCAAACAAATATGCAGATGGATAAATGTAGTTTATTTAACATTGACAGTCCAATGTAGGACATGACAACTTACCTCCAATAGGTAAAATAATTTCTGGCAAAACTTAAGTCTAGGGCCCCCTATTACCAACAGACCCCACATTAGACTTCATGTTAGCCAGTGTGTGCGGAGACAAAATAATTATGTAATATATAAATTTGTACGCTACAGAGGCACTATCAGTCTTATAACAGCCTGCCACTATGTGGTCACCAAATAAGATGAGCTCTCTTCCCTTAAAACTACAGGCTGAGAGCTACTGAAAATCTCCAGCATACTACACTAAATCAACATCAGTATTTAAGAATGTTTGGCACAGGTGCAAGATAATGCTTACCAAGGTGGCTAGAAGTCAATAATCAAAATATAATATCCTGGAGTAGAAATCAATCCATTAAGTCAGTTTCACCTTTGACACTTCTGAATTCCCCTCAGATTAACATTGTTCAGAAACATAAGAAAAATGAGAGTCAGCAAAGTCTGCAAAATGATCACCTTATGCCCCTTCTGTCCCCTGACCTGGCAGGCAACCAATTTTGAGCTGAATGCTATAATAATAACAGGTGGACTCATATAATAATGTAATTAATAGAACACCTACATAAGCTAGATTTATACACTCTGAGTTAAATTGATAAAGTGAAACTTTTTAACATGTAAAGAGCAATTCAGTTTCCCTTTCCATAATATTTTAATCCTTCTGATGATAAAAAAAAATTCCAGTGCCTCTCTGTGACAGGTAGAAGAAAAAAAAACTAAATCAAATGTTCCAACTCACCAGTTTCCCCCCCGATTCCTCATACCTCGAGATGTAGGACCTCCATGAGCTGAGAGAGCAGTGAAACTGTTAAAAAAAATGGGTACAGCAAACTTTAAAAATAAATAAATAAATAAAGTTAAAACTTTATGTGTATAACATAGAAGCAGCCCAAGACCTTGCGTATTCCAAAAGCAATCCTTCTAAACAGAGCTGCTTATTAGTTAACTTTAGAAAATGAAAAAAAAAAATTTAAATAGAAACATAGAATTTGACAGCAGATAAGGACTGCTTGGCCCACCCAGTCTGCCCATTTCCCTACCTACTGGATAAGCTGCAGATCCTAGTTAACCAGCAGCCTACTTCTTCCTACCCCAACCCCCTAAAATGGCCTTATGACTGTCCCATGCATGCTTGAATTCCACCACTGTTTTTGACTCCACAACCTCCTCGAAGGCCGTTCCATGCATCCACAACCCTCTCTGTGAAAAATACTTCTTAAATTACCCTCTGAGCGCCCCCCATCTCAAATTGTGCCCCCTTGTTCTTAGACACCCTTTTGAAAGATGCCACCCTCTTGACTTTGTTGATTCCCTTGAGGTACTTGAAAGTTTCTATCATGTCCCTTTCAAGTACCTCAAGGGAATCAACAAAGTCCAAGAGGGTAGCATCTTTCAAAAAAAGAAATGAAACAAAAAGAAACAAAACCACCCCTTTTTCATCACCAGTCCTATAATACTCCCTTCTACCTTCTACTTTCTACCTTTATCGAACAGCCATACAAAACTACCTATAGGTTTGACCTTAGACCCAGTATTAGAAACAGAGTTATAATATAAGCTAGAATATGAAGCTATAAAATGTCATTGAGATCATTTCAAGCTGTGGGTACAATACTTCCAAGTTTAAAACCTGCTGCATGAAAATCCTCATAGAAATATCAGTAGACAGAAAAGAGATTAGTCATGTTCAGTTGCTGAATCAACTGGCTGTATGAATGCCCTATATTGCTGGCTCCTCCAGAAGCTGATCCAATCCACAGGATACTCCCCTTTCCAAAATAAAAAGAAAGAGAGAAGAAAGAGCCCAAAATAATATAACAGCCAGGTATCTTCATACATCCACATGTCAATCCACCACTGAAAGAGTTCACTCCAAAATCATTTCCTCTTCCTGATAACACTCTTCCTGTAAGGGCATCGGTGATTGGCTAGGGGATGAAAGTGAGCTCAGAGACTCCCTATGGTTTCTGCTTCTGCTTCTTGCCTGTCTTCCCTTACCAACATTGCCATTAGGATTAACCTTGGCTGACCCTTTATTTTGAGCACAACTCCTCTGTTCAATGTATTGGGAAATTCTCCTAACCAGTAATCGACTAGAGACTCTAGAGATCGAGAGAGTAGCAGGAGTGTTTAGATTGCTAGAACTAACACTGTGTGAGCCCAGGTAAGCTTGTTTAGCCTCTCAACTTTTCGCAGATCTTGACACTGCACGAGCAGGACTCTCAAGAATCTTACCATGTGACAGAGGTTCCGAGGCCGTTGACAGTCTACAATTTTTTTTGGAAAGCGTATCTTGATGTAATTCCACAAGCTGACGTTTAGAACCTGCTTGAGAACTCCCAGTTTCATACTGTATGATAAAATCCCATACCATTTCTGGGGTAGCACAGCTAATGTTAGGTCCTGAAGCAGGTTGAACTATTAGAGTTGCAGGATACTTCGTAAAGTAGTTTAAGCCTTTCTTCTGTAATGCCCTTTTCACTTCATCAAACTTTTTCCTCCTCTGAACAACCTCCACAGAAAAATCCTGATAAAGGGATATTTTTGCTCCTTTCCACTGCAAATTACGACTCTCCCTTGCCAACTTAAGTAACTCTTCTTTGACAGAGAATCTTAAGAAATGAGCTATGATCGGTCTTGGAAAACCACCTTTCTGTGGCTTGGGGGCAAGTGTACGGTGTGCCCTTTCAGTTTCTCGTGGTCAATCCCATTTTTTCTGAAAAATGTCAGCAAAAAAGATTTGTAGGAACTGAACCATGTTTCTCCCCTCCGGTCTCTTAGGTACTCCAGTAATTCTTAAGTTGTTTCTCCTCCACCATTTTCAAGATCATCCAGTTTATCCAAAATATAAACCAATTGTTTATCATAACATTCAGAACTGTCTTGTAAAATGGTGATTTCTTTTTGTAACTTATCTACTTTCCCTTCCGATGCCTCAAACCTCTGTCTGAAATCATCCAGGTCATTGTGAATTTGAACCATAGAGGTTTTCATCTCAGTTATATCTAATTTAAGACCTTCGAACATCCCTCTTATTTCTGAAAGCTCTGAGCAGGACTTAGGTTTGGGAGAGGTCGCCTGACTCATAGGTGCTGCAGTGCTAACATATCTCTGATTTGCAGCCGACATCGCAGCTGGCCCCAAGAAGAAAAATTACCGAAAAACCACCGAAACTTAAATAGAATTGCCCCATTCTTACAGAATTACCAGCATATATTGAAATCTAGCAGACTTTTTTACCAATCACTACTATTAATTCACAAATATTTTTCCTGTTTTAAGTGAGAGCCTCGTCCAGAGCTATTCTTCAGCCGTCCATTACTGACCGAGCCATGTGCGCGACCCCATATAATGCAACATTTTGATTCCATAAATATTTTTAGATGTACCCAATTTCATATTAATGTCCAGAAGATTAAAATCTCCCATTATTATGGTATCCACATCAGGATTGGTTTCCTCCAGTTTGTTGAAAAAGTTGTCATTTTCAACCTTTGATAGATTATGAGCATTGTAGGCTACGCGCAGAGTTATCTTTTTGTCATTGTTTGGCAGAATACTTACCCAAACTTGTTCTACCTGCTCTGATGTAGAACCAGCACAGTTCATTTCTGAGGACTTGACTGTGTTTCAATTAAATATTGCAACTCCTCCCCCATGTTTTAGATTTCTATTTTTGTAATTCACCTTATACCCAGGAATATTTTTACCCCAGAGTTGTTCTCTATGATTTGGCTAAGGGGGTTTTATGTCCCTTTTTTAAGGAAGGAGGTGGGGAAGGACTTTGTGTTGGCCTTATAGTTAGGCTTGCCCCTTACTGGTTGGGAAAGGTCAGACAGAGGTTTTGTTTTTAGCAGTTGATGAAGTTGCCTGTAGGTTTTATGTGATGAGGGTGACTAAATGGAGAAGTGGAGGAATTATGGAAATCAATTTAAGGGGAGGTTATTGAAAGCCACTGAACACAACATCATGAAGGTAAGGAAGAACGAAAAAAGAAAGGGGCTGCTCTTGTTCACCAAGGAAGTGATGGGGCAATTGAGGAAATAAAAAGGGTGTTCAGAACATATAAGAGGACCCAGAGGAAAGTAGCAGGGCAGAAGATTAGGAGGGAAAAAGCAGATACAGAAGAGAGAATTGCTAGGCATGCTAAATGGGGAGATAAAACTTATTTTAGGTATGTGGGAGAGAAGAGGAAGGCAAGGCGGGGGATAGTGAGAGTGAAGGGGAGTACAAGTGGAAGAGGACTTCAAGAAGACAGAGGCACTTAATAGGTACTTCTGCTCAGTCTTCACGGTGGAGAGGGAAGGAAGGGGACAGGAGTTAAGGGAAGGGGAAGGGTTGACAAAAGAGTAGATCCTAGCCTGTTCAGTGAGGACAGGGTAAAAGAGGAACTAGGGAGGTGGAGGGTGGATAAAGCAATGGATCCAGATGCCCTACATCCTCGAGTACTCTAGGAACTAAGGGAGGAGTTGGCAGCACCTCTGGTGAGGCTATTTAACTTGTCCCTGTGACACATGGACAGCCATGCAGAAAATTTATACCTAATTACAGTGCCCTGACTGCTCCCCTATCTGACCTGACAAAGAAAAGGATGCCCAAGAAAATTACCTGGGGCCCAGCCTGTGAGGAAGCCTTTTCCAAACTAAAGGAGGCACTGTGCAGTGCTCCTGTTTTGACAAGTCCTGACTATAGCAAACCCTTTATAGTTCAGACTGACGCCTCAGACGTGGGTATTGGGGCAGTACTGAGAAAGACATCCAGCCAAGGGAGGGAGCACCCAATAGCATACCTGAGTAGGAAGTTACTTCCCAGGGAGCAGGCATACTCTGCTGTGGAAAAAGAATGTCGTGCCATAGTGTGGGCCTTAAAGAAGTTGCAGCCATACTTGTATGGGCAGCATTTTGTGGTGCAGACTGACCACAACCCCCTGGTTTGGCTGACACAGATGGGGAAAAACAATGGTAGATTGCTAAGATGGAGTCTTGCTTTGCAAGGGTATGATCTGACAAACGTATGCAGAGCTGGAGCCAGAAACCAGAACTCAGATGGTCTGTCTCGAGTATATGAGGATGAACTGATTTGGGAAGCTCATCCCATGCAGGGGATAGAGCTCCCAAATTCAGTCTAGGTGGGGAGGATTGTGACATGTGGACAGCCATTTCTGAGTACGCTATGATTTTTGAAATATAAAAATGTGTTACTGATTGTCTCTGCTGAGAAATCTGGTGCTCTTGGAATGACCTCACTCACCCACCCCCCAGGTCTCAGCAAAAAGATGAAAGCCATGAGATAATTACAGGCTAGAAGATGTCTAATCAAGGATCTCCTATTTATCTAAGTTAAAAATAGCTGTAGTTGCTAAGAGGGAAATCCTAAACTTTTATGGCGTTTAGGGGAAGAGTGCAGGTTATGTGACACTGGTGCAAAGTCATAAATGCTTTGATGTCTGTGTGAGAGAGGATACTCCTCATAGATGAAAGAAAATTTACAGACTTGATTGGGGAAGTCAAGTGGGGAAAGGAGTTTCTGCTGATGTAACCTTAATTATCTTACCTTCTAATATGATAAAATATCCTGGGTGTATGATTTTTCATAAACAGAGGAGGAGCTAGGTGACCTCATGCAAAGAGGTTGGCAAAGACAGTTTTTTAAACAGTATTCTGTTTGCCTTCAGAGACACTTTTATCTGCACTCTGACAAAGAAACATCTTTGAACACTTTAAGCAAGTATACAGGTAGAAAGAGACAAAACCTAAGTACTGTAGTAGGAAATGCACTGTTAAAATCTTGTTCTTTTAAAAGATTGTATGGTTCTTGTGATATATGGTTCTGTATTTCATGTTTTACATACTTTTATCTATTTTAGTAAAACTCTATTTTTAGAGCCTACTTGGTCTGTCTTTGAATTTCTTTTCTTTAACAAGTGAAGTATGTATGGTTAAAGCAGACACTGTGCATAAGCTTGAATGGTGATACCAAACTGGAAAAAGGTAAGAGTAATCTGAGGTCTTTTATTAGAGTTTTTAAGGGTTCATTTCTGTACACCCGGTTATGTGCCCATAGGCAAAGATATCTTGCCCCCCGAAGACAGAATTATCTGAGCTTGTGCATTGGGTACTATAGCAAGAAGTTCACAGTTTGAATCCTTCGAAGACTTGAGACCAAAGGTTGATTCAAACCCACAAAACAGACAGGAGGGTTACCCTGTTTCTGTTAACTGTTCACAAGACTGCGTTCAGAGGTTGGCACTTTGGGAGTAGAGGGCTGACCTGCTGAGTGGGTTTGTGACAGTTCCTAGGTACAGAGTGGGTGTCTAGAGACAGGCAAAGGTCAGATGTGGTGCCACTTCACAAGGGTAGCATCAGGGAGGAGGCCAAAAATTATTATCTGATCAGCCTCACCTCAGTGGTAGGTAAGGTGATGGAGGTACTATTAAAGGAAAAGGTGGTCATTTATCTTCTAGACAGTGGACTACAGGATGACAGACAGCATGGCTTCAGACAAGGGAGGTCATGCCAAATGAACCTAATCAAGTTTTTTGATTGGGTGATCGGGTGGTCGATCAGGGAGGGGCAGTGGACATGGCCTATCTGGACTTCAGAAAGACTTTCAACACTGTCCCTCACAGAAGACCGATCAATAAGCTGGAATGCTTGGGGGTGGGACCAAAAATAACAAGGTGGGTGGAGAACTGGCTGAAGGACAGGAGCAAGAGGGTGGTGGTAAATAGGGTATATTCCAGGGAGGAAGGGGTGATGAGTGAGGTGCCCCAGGGATCTGTACCGGGACCCATCCATTTAATATCTATATCAGCGATATAGCGGAGGGACTGGAGAGGAAGGGTTGCCTATTTGCAGATGATACCAAGACCTGCAATAGGGTGGACACCCCACAGGGGTGGGGGTGGAGACAATCGGGGAGGACCTAAAGATTCTGGAGGGGTGGCTGGAAACATGGTAGCTGAAATTCAATGCCAAAAGGTGTATATTAACGCACATGGGGCATAATAACCCGAAAGCCATTTACACACGGGAGGTGTGGAGGGGAAGAAAATTAAGGCAACTGAGCAAGAGACGGATATGAAGATTGTAATTTCAGACAACCTTAAAGTGGGGAACCAATGCATCAAGGCAGTGGGCAAAGCAAATAGAATGCTGGCATGCATAGGAAAGAGGTATAACAGGCAGAAAGAGGGAGGTGCTGATGCCCCTTTATAAATCCATAGTGAAGCCTCACCTGGAGTACTAGGTCCAATTCTGGAGACCTCACCCATGCAAGGATATAGACGGGATTGAAAGGGTTCAGAGAAGGGAACCAAGATGGTGCATGGTTTGCATAGGAGGCCCTATGAGGTGAGATGGAGGGAACTGGATCTGTACCCCCTGGAGACTAGAAGGGAGTGGGGGGACATGATAAAAATGTTTAAGTACATGAAGGGGATTAATAAGGTGAGGGAGGGAAACTTATTTACAGGGAAGGTAAGTGCTAAAACTAGGGGTCATAGTCTGAGATTAGAAGGAGGATGGTTTTGGGGCAATGTGATGGGGCATTACTTCACTGAGAGGGCAGTGAAGTCCTGGAACAGACTGCTGGAAGACGTGGTGGGGGCTGAAATGGTGGTAGGATTCAAGAGGGCATGGGAAAGACATAAGGGGTTGACCAGTGAGTGGAGTGGGATGCCTCTGGACAAATGAGATGAGTAGGTGGGGGGGTAAGAGACAGACTCGATGGGCCAGAGGGGTCCTTTTCTGCTGCCAGATTTCTATGATTCTGTGATTCTATGAACAACAGTGCCAACAAAAAAGAGTGAACCAAAAATTGCCCACTGTCAAAAGGGTTACCGGAATTACAGCGACCGCTGCAAACAGCAATTGTCACTTACTTTCTAAATGGCAGCAGTGATATTTACATGTTTATGTGGGGGGTGCTAAAACCCCACACCCCACAATTTTAATATTATCAACTTGGGGGGGGGGACACAGGGGAAAGACAAAAAAAAATCCACCAGAGCTGGACCCGAACCCAGATCCACTAGCTTCAGTGGCAGTGAATGAACACACTACACCAAAATGGACAGCTCAGCAGTGCTTGGCTGAACATAGCCTCATATCCTAGTACAGCTGGTGTGTCTCACTGCTCACTCACTATTTACTAATCCTCACTACACCTTCACACTTGCTATTAATACGGGTGGTCAAATGGAGTCGCTCAATTTGACTCACCCACATCACTGCACACCTGCTTGCATAATTTGACAGAACATCCCATAGGGGCTGGTTTGAGTGCTGCAGAGAGTTTTCAAAAGGGTACATTGAACAATGCCCTGAGGGAACACCTGCCCACTGAGATATGTCCTGTTCCATGACTTGCCACTATGGTGTATAAGGGATTGTTGTTTGGACTGTGCTTTCCTGTCTCCACCAAAGAAATTGACCAGCTTTGGCCGCCAAGTAATGTAGTCTATGGTCAGAGAGTTGGAGGTCTCCCTGCATTTTGCTAGGAGTGAGTTTATTGTACACCCTTCATTGGGCTCAGCCATTCCATAGTAAGTTTATGAATCTGGCTTTGAGTATGGAGAACTACTTAGCAGGGATTGCTTAAACCAACATACTGATGGGGTGTAGCACATGGGGTAGCACATTGATGTTTTGGTTACATTTATTCTGGCCTATAAGGACAAAGGCAGGGCTGCCCATTGCTGTATATCCTGCTTAAGCTGTTGGAGAAGGTTTTTTTGCTTTTTGTCAGACATCACCATTGAGCTCCCTGCCACCATGCTGACCACATATTTTAGAAAAATAGAAAAATAGAAAGGTGATGGCAGAAGGAGACCAAAGGTCCATCAAGTGTGCCTGTAAGTTCCTGAGACCCTCAAAGATCCAGAGACCAAACCCATACTTATACTGTTAGGTTTAATTCATAGAAACATAGAAATTGATGGCAGATAAGGACCCCTAGACCCATCTAGTCTGCCCATTTTCCCAACCTACTATAAAAGCCACAGACCCTACTTAATCTCTAGCTTTAACTCCTAGTTCCTATTGCTAGGGTTTCTGTATGCCTTTCCCATGCATGCTTGAATCCCCCCATTGTGTTTGCCCCCACCACTTCTGTTGGGAATCTATGCCATGCATTGACCACCCTTTCTGTGAAGAAATACTTCCTCATGCTACCTTTTAGTCTACCCCCTTCCAAACTCATGTCATGCCCCCTCATTCCTGGACATCTCCTTTTCTGAAAGATGCTATCCTCCAGTACCCTATTTATGCCTTTTAGATATTTGTAGGTTTCTATCATATCTCAAGAGCAGAAATTAAGGTCTACATCAGGGTCTGGTGCTCAGCATTAAGCAGATGTAAACAAATGAAAATTAGTTTGCCAGCACCAGGTAAAACTAACAGAGGAGTGCTTTGTCCAAGCCTGCCAAATAAGGTTGTGTGCTTACTGCCAAGTGAGATTATGTGCTAAAGTATGCACCGAAGGGAATCCACACCATGCCACATGTGCTTTCAAATTCAGCGTTCTTTATTTTTTCACACAACATATGAGGTACAAGTGCTCCCACTCTTCACAGGCTCCTTACAAACTGCAGGTTTACAGGCTGCCAGCCTCCTCCATTACTCCATACACAGTGTCCTAACACGTTTCCGCCACCTGGCGCTTAATCATAGGAATGACACTTACAAAGATAATTCCCATTAAATAGTATTGCATTTAAAGTGACAGTGCACCAAATTGAAAAGACTACCTAAAAATTCAACTTTAATTTTATAACTTTAAAACACATTATGAAAAAGATTATCGCTCACTACTTTTACCACTATTACACCAGTGTCCACCATTGCTCTTCACCATTGAGAGACATAGGAATCCACTGAATATTATTATAGGTCGTGGTACCTAAAAGAAAAAAAGTTAAGCAAATTAAAATCTGGTACTGACTACATTCAACTATATAACAACTCATGATACATAGGCATAAACAACCCTGCACTTCTTATTTCTGTAGAAAAGGTTTTATATCAATCCTCTCATTAAGGCCAGGTTTTTCTGACCCTCCTAATGCAAAGATCCAGTATTGTTCTCTTCATTAAATATCTTGAAATAAGTGATTCCAACTTACGGTTTTCCCTAACTTTCAGTACCAAACATATTAATTTTTTAGATCTAATTGTTCAGAAAGGTGGTAAAGGGGGAATTGAGACAGATTTGTACAGAAAGAGTACCGATAGGAATACACTGTTACAAGCTGATAGCAGTCATCCATACCATACCATAGCGGGTATTCCCAAGGGACAATTTATGAGACTAAAAGAAATTGTAGTTCTGATTCTACATTTGAAGAAGAGCAAATGAACTAGAGACAAGACTTAAAGAAAGGAATATCTGACAAGTTTAGTGGTGCAAGCTAGAAACGAGGTTAGCCAAATGGAAAGGTCAAAGGTCATAACAAAAGAAAAAGAAAAATCTGGAAAAATAAAAGATCAGAGAATAAATTTTGTCAGTACTTACAATGCACAGTCTAATGAAATTAGTAACATTGTCAAAAAGAACTGGTATTTAATGAGTTTAGACCCAGGCCTGAGGGACCTCAGTGAAATTAAGCCCAGGATAGTACATAGGAAGGGAAAACGTTTAAAAGACACTTTAGTTCACTCAATACAACTGGGACAAATACAAGGCAGAATGTGGTTACCAAAACAACAAGATGGTTGCTACAAATGTGGTAATTGTAAATTCTGTAGTTTTTTGAAACAAACAAAAAGTTTTACAAATCCTAAAACACATAGAGAAACCAAAGTGAGAGGATTTATAACCTGTGCAACTGAAGGGGTAATCTATATGGCATCTTGTACATGTGGAAGCTTCTATATTGGTAAAACAAAAAGGAAATTAAAAGAAAGAATGGGTGAACACTTGAGGGCTATCAATTATGGGGACCAGAAAATGCTCTACTAGCAGCATATGTTGAAAGTGAAAATGTAAAGGAACACAATTGGTCATTTCTAGGTATAGAAAAACCAATGAGAAGCCCCAGAGGAGGGAATCATGACAATGTACTACTTAAAAGAGAACAATACTGGATCTTTGCATTAGGAGGGTCAGAAAAACCTGGCCTTAATGAGAGGATTGATATAAAACCTTTTCTACAGAAATAAGAAGTGCAGGGTTGTTTATGCCTATGTATCATGAGCTTTTATATAGTTGAATGTAGTCAGTACCAGATTTTAATTTGTTTAACTTTTTTTCTTTTAGGTACCACGACCTATAATAATATTCAGTGGATTCCTATGTCTCTCAATGGCGAAGAGCAATGGTGGACACTGGTGTAATAGTGGTAAAAGTAGTGAGCAATAATCTTTTTCATAATGTGTTTTAAAGTTATAAAATTAAAGTTGAATTTTTAGGTAGTCTTTTCAATTTGGTGCACTGTCACTTTAAATGCAATACTATTTAATGGGAATTATCTTTGTAAGTGTCATTCCTATGATTAAGCGCCAGGTGGCATGAAATGTGTTAGGACACTGTGTATGGAGTAATGGAGGAGGTTGGCAGCCTGTAAGCCTGCAGTTTGTAAGGAGCCTGTGAAGAGTGGGAGCACTTGTACCTCATATGTTGTGTGAAAAAATAAAGAACGCTGGATTTGAAAGCACATGTGGCATGGTGTGGATTCCCTTCGGTGCATACTTTAGCACATAATCTCACTTGGCAGTAAGCACACAACCTTATTTGGCAGGCTTGGACAAAGCACTCCTCTGTTAGTTTTACCTGGTGCTGGCAAACTAATTTTCGTTTATTTCTATCATACCTCCCCTGTCTCTCTTCTCCTCCAGGGTATACATATTGAGGTCTCCCAGTCTCTCCTCAGATGACTTTTGGTGCAGGCCCTGCACCATCTTTGTTACCCTTCTTTGAACTAACTCCATCCTGTCTATGTCCTTACGGAGATGTGGCCTCCAGAACTGGACACCATATTCCAAATGAGGCTTCACCAATGATCTGTACAGTGGCATCACCACCTCCTTCCTCCTGCTAGTGATACCTCTCCCTATGCACCGCAGCATCCCACTTCCTTTCCCTACAGCCTTGGCACATTGTTTGGCCACCTTTAGGTCATCAGATGATTATTCCCAAATCCCTTTCATGTTTGGTAAGCATCAGTTTCTCCACCTCCCCCCCATCATGTAATTCTCCCCTGGGTTATTGTCCCCCAAGTGCATGATTTTTCACTTTTTCAAATTAAATCTCAGCAGCCACACTCTGGACCATTCCTCCAGTTTATCTAGGCCCCTCCTTATTTTTTCCACCCTTCCCGGAGTGTCCACACTGTTACAGATCTTAGTATCATCTGCAAATAGGTACACCTTCCCCTCCAGTCCCTCCGCAATATCACTTATGAAGACATTAAACAGGAATAGGCCCAGGACTGATCCCTGTGGCACCCCACTGGTTACCATCCTTTCCTCAGATTGAGTACCATTTACCACAACCGTCTGTCTTCTATCACTCAAGCAGTTCCTAACCCAGGTTACCACCTTGTGACCCACTCCTAGGCTGCCCAGCTTGTTCATAAGTCTTCTTTGTAGAATGGTATTGAAGGCCTTACTGAAATCCAGGTAGGCCACATCCAATATTTGCCCTGAGCCACGACCTTAGCTACCCATTCAATGAAATTAATTAGATGTGTTTGACATGACCTTCCTGCTATGAATCCATGCTGTCTCAGATGCTGTGCTCCACTGGATTTAAGGTGTTCCACAATCCTTTGTTTAAAGAGCTGGTGACATGTTCAGGAGAAGTTTAACAAAACATAACATTTAGGCGTGTTCCAGCTTGTATGTTCCTTTAGTTCTGTATTCCTCCTCACCATTATTTAGTAGTGAGATCATCTGCATGAAAACAGGATCTTTGCTCATAAAGAGTTTATCTGTCCCTGCTGCTTTCTACCTACCTGAAGTCATAGAGCACTGCTTGTGACCTCACAGTTACTCCAATGGCAACAGATTGTGTTGTCACAGCAGAGGATTATGACTTGAAGTTGTGAATAAGCTATAGAAGCAGATGAAATCAAAATGAACTGTATGGGACAACAATCATATATTCATACACATTTCTTTGGTAATAAATTATGGGGAGGAGAAAGATATAGAATACAATGGAATCCAAGCAGAATAGTACCTAATTACTATATTTTTTAAAGTTTTCTTTGAGGTGTCAGTAACTCTTTAAATAGTGATTCCATAATCTTCCCCACTATTGATGTGAGGCTCACTGGTCTGTAGTTTGCAGCCTCCTCCTTTTTGCCACATTTGTGAAGAGGGACTACATCTGCCCTCCTCCAGTCCTCCAGAACCAACCACTCCCGTATCAAGTGACTTACTGAAGAGGGTTTCCAATGGTGCCACCAGCACCTCCTGTAGTTCCCTTAATATTCTAGGATGTAGCCCATCTTGTCCCATTGCCTTGTCCATTTTTAGTTTTGCGAGTTCTTTTAGGACTCGCTCTTCATAGATAGACTGGTGTCCGTCTCCCTCCCATATTTGCTCATGTTGCCTAACTGTGGTCCCTCACCTTCTTCTTCTTCTTCTGTGAATATAGAACAAAATATTTGTTCAGTATTAATGCTTTTTTCAGGTCCCTTTCCACACACTCTTTCCTTCTTCGCCTTTAAGCCTTACTCTACCACCCCTGTTTTTTCTCCTTTCACTAATGTACCTATAAAAAGTCTTGTTTCCTTTTTTTTACCTCCTGTGCTATAACCAAATACATTACCATGTCCTCCTCCTGCTGTGTTTCCTTGTATTTTCTGAATGCCATCTTTTTTGCCCTTACCTTCCCGGCCACTGCCTTAAAGAACCATAGTGGTTTTCTCTTTCTCTTGCCCTTGTTTACTTGCCTAATGCAAAGGTTTGTTGCCTCCACTATGACGCCTATCAGATGGGCCCACTGCTGCTCCACACACCCCTTTGTCTCTCTGTGCCAGAACATGTTTGAGACATAACCCCATCTCAGTAAAGTCCTCCCTGCTGAAATTCAGGACCCTTGCCATTGCGTGGCTTGACTCTGCCACTGTATTCATGCTGAACAGCACTGTGCAATGATCACTGGGTACCAGGTTGTCACCCACCCTGATTTCCTCAGTTCTGTCCCCATTGGTGAGTAACAAGTTCAAAATTACACCTCCCTGGTGGGCTCTATCACTAGCTGCCTGAAGCCTGCCCCTTGCAGAGTACAGGATGTCCCTGCTCCTGGCTGAGGTAGCAGCTGGGATGCTCTAATCCACATCTGAAGACTGAAATTACCTACCAGCAACAGCACCTCCCCTTTAGCTGCCATAGTTTGGATGGATTCCACTAGAACCCTGTCCATCTCCTCCCCCCTGTACTGGAGGTCTGTATACCATGCCCATGCAAATAATAGTGCTGTTGCCAATCTCAAGGGTGACCCAAAGTACCTCTGCTCCCCCTTGCATTCCCTGTATCTCAGTCACCCTAATACCCTCCCTGATATAAACAGCCACCTCTCCTCCCTTTTTACCCCCCCGTCTCTTCTAAACAGAGTACTACCTGTTACTGCTACATCCCAGTCATGGTTTCCAGTATACCACATTTCAGCAATAGCTACACTGTCTAGGTCAGCCTCCATTATCAAGTCCACCAGGTATGGGATTTTATTCCCTAGGCTGCAAGCATTGGTATATATGGCCTTCCATGTCCAGCCATTTGTCCTTTTATCATCTCCCCAGCTGTGTTTTTGCCTCCACTGTTTGTCCTTCCTGTTTTCAACCTCTTTTTTCCTGTCCTCCACTGTTTCCCCTTCTATGGGTTTTGTTTCCTCTGTCGATACCATTACTTTATGGTCCTTCATGCTGACTTCACTGTCCTGTGGGGGTGGGCAGTTTGGTTCCCCCTGCATCCTTCTGCAAGCCCCCCTTGCTAGTTTAAATGCTTGCCAATGAAGCATTTAAACTGTTCACTGAGGACAGCGGTCCCCTCACTGGATAGGTGTAGGCCATCCCCCTTGTACATGGCCACATTCCTCCAGGTATGTCCCCAGTTCCCAATGAAGCTGAAACCTTTTTCTCTGCAACAGCTCTCCAGCTAAGTGTTGAAGTCCTTGGTGCAGAGGTTTCTAACCTGCCCTTTGCTGTGTACATGTAGCACCCCTGAGAAAGTCATGGAGCTTGTTACCTGCACAAGGCCCCTTCCCAACTTCCTGAACTCCTCCAGCATCCTTGCTATCTCTGTCCTGTCTTCAGCCAGGTCATTTGTCACCAGATGGACAATGACATCTTCCTGAACTCCTCCTACACCCTTGCTATCTCTGCCTTGCCTCCAGCCAGGTCATTTGTTCCCAGATGGACAATGACAACAAGCTTTCACTGCCTTGCTACTCTTTATCCCAACCCCGTTTGAAGCCTGACACGGTCATAGCTCCCACTACATCCACAGGCAGCCTGTTCCATGGCTCCACTATCCTTTCTGAGAAACAATGTTTCCTAACATCCCTTCTGAATTTCTCACCCCTCAGCTTCCATCCATGACCCCTTGTATTTCAGCTGAACACCCTGGTGAATAGTTCAGATTAGGCCACTGGATAAGTTCCCCTCATGTACTTGAAGATTTCTATCATACCCCCTTTCCCTCCTTGTCTCCAGTGAGTAAATGTTTAACACCTCAAGACGGCCTTCATAAAGTAGCCCTGGAGCCCCTGTATCATTTTGGTCACCCTTCTCTATATAGTTTTTAGCCTGTCGCTGTCCTTTTTAAGGTGTGGGCTCCAAAACTGGACACAGTATTCCAGGTGGGGTCGCACCAGGGATCTTTACAGTGGCAGTTTCACCTCCCAAGACCTACTGTCAAATCCTCTCCCTATACACTCCAATATTTTGTTGGCCCTGCTATATTCTGTCTAGGGACCAGTTGTCCCCATCTCATGACATTGACCTTATATATGTAGTGATTAAGGGGCATAATTTGTGTCTTTGACAGGTTCAGGCTGTACCTGGTTAATAAGCCAAATTTGTTGAAGATATCCAGTACTATAGGGATGGACTGTTCTGGTTGTTCTAAGAGAAGTAGGATGTATCCACATAGGTGGATATCTTGTGTCTGTTGGAACCCACCTGAATGCTCACAATTTGTTTTTTTGGCCAGGAGGATCCTAGCAAAGGGCTTGATGTAAAGGTTAAATAGTAGGGATGGTCAACCTGTCGGGTAGCTGAATTGGGTAGGTCGGATTTCGGCATTTTTTGGTCTTGGTAGGGAGGTTTGGGTAATTTACTATCCTACCCAACATAACAGTGTACTTCACATGTCGGGTAGTTTGAGGTGAGTAACGAGTTACCCTACCTGACCTAGACCCCCTCACTATCCCCGATCATATAAATTTAAAAAGAAATCACATTCCCTGGTGGTCTAGTGGACCATCTCCCTATCCCTTATCTGCCCTTAAGAATAAAAAAAAAAAAATCATCATTTTCCCTGGTGGTCTACTGGACCCCCCTCCCTATCCCCATTCTGCCTGAAAAATATACCCTTTCTCTAGTGGACTAGTGGATCCCCCCCTTTCCCTGATCTGTCCTTTATTTCCCTGGTGGTTTAGCAGACCCCCCACTCCAGCAAGTAGTGCCCCACGGACTGAGCATGAATGTATAAATATGTACTTGTACAAGCACACACTCATTCATTGCAGCTCCCTGTCATTTATTGCCAGCTATATGAGTGGTGCAGGTAAGAGAGGAGGGCTGTTCTGGTTGCAGGTGGGGATGCGGGATGGGGGGAGTCGTGTGTTGGACCTCCAGGCTGTTCCAGTCATGGGTGGGGGGGATCTTGACCCCTGGCTGCGACAGGCACAGCCCTCCCCTCTGGTCTGCAACACCCACAGAGCTGGCAATGAATGACTGGGAGCTGCAATGAATGACCTCTCAGGGTCTGGGTTGAGGGGGAACAGGGGGGAACTACCTGCTGGGGGGGTCTGGGGTTTACTAGACCACCAGCAAAATAAAGGGCAGTTTGAGGATGGGGGGGTCCACTAGACCACCAGGAAAAGTGATGATTTATTTTTTTTATGCATAAGGGCTGATTTGGGATAGGGAGGGGGTCCGCTAGACCACCAGGGAGGGAAAGTGATATATTGTTTGTTTTTTTTTTATTCAGGGCTGAGTAATCAGGTAGTAGAATGGGTCAGGTAGTGACTACCTGACCAGAACTGACTACTTGTTTTTCATCCAGGTATTTTTCAGGTACTTTAGAGGTACCCGCAGACACTCTTGTGGGTCAGGTATTTTAATACCTGCCTATCCCTATTAAAGAGATACGGGGAGAGAGGACAGCCTTATGCCCTTACCCAGGGAGAAATTTTTGGAGAGAACTCCATTGTGCACTATTTTGGCTGTGATGTGGGAATATACAGTAACAACCTGATCCATTGGATAAAGCTGTCCAGGAACCATAACTCCCTTAGGGTACATATCGGGAAGTCACAGGATACTCTTTCAAAGCTTTCTCTGCATCCAAGGACATAAGGACTGCCAGTGCTTTGAGGTCCCTGGAAATGGAGAGAATGTGAGCAACTTTTCTGAGATGATCAGTGAACAGTCTCCCAGGAGCAGTAGGGAGGTTGGAATAGGGAGGAGCCACAGGATTCGATCAGGTTGAGGTGCCCCATGCACTGCGGTTGGTGATAGGATCGAGGTAGTGGGGTGCAGAAGATACCCTGGGATTAGATAGGTCATAGGGAGAGACCAGACATGTTTAGTTCCCATGACCAGGGTTCCCACCAGACTGAGTGGGCAGGCAACCAGAGGGGCTGCACTGTCCACCAATCCCCTGAGGGCGGTGCTTTGCAATGCCAGATCAGTCAGAAACAAGACTACAATTATAGAGGATATGGTTGCTTCAGGTGATCTGGCTTGCATCATGGAGACCTGGATCATTGATGATGCTGGCCCATTTCTAAAGGCCGCTGTCCTGCTTGGGTATACCGCAGTGCACTGCCCCAGAGCGGAACACAGGGGCAGGGGGTTTGAGATCCAAGCTGGGCTTCACCCTGCACCCAGTGAGAGCACCACACTCATTTGAAGTTGTGGCCATCCGTGGGGGTCTGGGCGCAGGTTGCTTGATTCTCCTGATTTACCGCCCTTCTGGGGCGGCGGGAGATTTCCTGCAGGAGGTGGCTGATTTCATTGTTGGGGAAACATTGGAGGCCCCCAGATGTTTAGTGCTGTGGGACTTCAATGTTTGGTCCGAGGATGAATCTTCTCAGCTTGGTTACAACTTCTTCCAGATGATGTAATCTCTGGGCCTTGCAAAAGGAGTTTCCTCCGTGACCCATCAGGGTGGCTACATGTTGGATCTGGTGTTCTCACTGGGGCTTGAGATAAATAGTCTTAGGATTGATCGGGTCATTTGGTCTGATCATTGCACAGTGAAGTTCTGGTTCAGGGCCCCCCCTTGATAGCCCTCCCCTGGCAGAGATGACAGTTATTGCTCTTTGAGGAGGTCGACCCCTGAGGGTTTTTTTGGCAGTGGCTGAACTATCTAGTGTGGACAGTGCATGCGCTGGGGGTGTGTGCATGGCAGTGGATGCCTATAATAAGGCACTGTCTGGTGCACTCAACTTCCTTGCACCAGTTCATGTAAGACCCAGGTCTTCTCATTTGAGGTCCCCTTGGTATGATGGAGTGCTCAAGGCAATGAAGACTTTGGGTCAGAGATTACAGTGCTGCTAGTGGAAGTCTGGCCTGGAGGTAGACAAACTGGCCCTACGTGTGCACTACGGTGCATACCAGGAGGCAATCAACTGTAAGAGGGCAGAATTCCTGTCCAGGGAGATTGCTGCCAGGAGGAACTGACCAACTGTGCTCTTTTGGACTGTGGACAGGCTTCTCCATCCTTCCTGTCTACAGCCGAAGGTATCCTTTTCTAAGGCATTGTGCAAGGAGTTTGCTCAGTTCTTCTCAGACAGGGTGTCTGCCATCAGGCAGGGGATTCAGCCAGTGGGCCAGAGTCTGGTCAACAGTGGTCACCATGGGTGACTGGAGAGCACTCAGCCTGGTTGGGATGAGTTTAGACTGGTGGAGGTGGATGAGGTAATTGAGATTGCGTCCAAGCTTCGGCACACCTTTTGTGAACCCCGGTGCCAACTCGTTTCTTAATGGGATGTGCTGACTCCATTGGCCTAGTGTTTGCCTTGATTGCCCGGTGTTTCTTGTCAGAGGGGGTCTTCCCAATGTCTTGAAGGAGGCATTGGTGAGACCCCTTCTAAAAAGTCCTCATTGGACCCTGACTCAAGGCAAATTACCGTCCTATCTCCAATCTTCCATTTTTGGGTAAGATTGTGGAGAAGGTTGTGGTGCTTCAGCTTGAGAAGCATCTCACGGTCCATTATCTGTTTGAGCCACTCCAGTCTGGGTTTCATGATAGGCATAGCACAGAAACTATGCTAGTTCGGGTGCATAATGACCTCCTTAGGGCTAGAGATCGAGGGAAGGGGACAATTCTTGTTCTCCTTGATCTCTCTCTTTAGCATTTGACACGGTGGACCATCGAGTGTATCGAGTGTTACTTGACCACCTAAGGGAATTCTGTGGACTCACTGGCACTGTCATCTGCTGGTGTGAGTCTTTTCTGTCTAACAGGAGGCAGAGGGTAGTGATGAGGAATTTCTCCTCCACCCCTGGCCACCTGTCATGCAGAGATCCCCAGAGTTCGGTCTTGTTGCCGATGTTGTTTGCTGTGCATATGCTGCCCCTGGGAGAGCTCATTAGGACATACAGTCTGGGTTTTCATTGCTATGTTGATGATACCCAGCTGTATCTTTCCTTGGCCCCTGGAACATCTTGTGCAGTGGAAGTGCTTAACAGCTGCCTCGCTGAGATCAGTGACTGGATGGCCTCCAGCTGGTTGCGACTGAACTCCAATAAGATGGAGGTACTGGTGGTGGAGTAGAAGAAAGGGCATGATAGGTTGACCTCTGGTGCAGAGACAGGGCTTTGTCTTGGCTCTGTACCATTGAAGGTCTCCTCTAGGGTGCGTGATCTGGGCTTTATTCTTGACAGTTGATTGACACTTGAGTTTCAGGTGGCGTCTGTTGTCCACACCAGTGTTTATCATCTGAGGAATATCACCAGGATAAAGCCCCTACTTCTGCCACTGTACCTCCCCACTTTAGTGCATGCCTTCATGACATCCAGGCTTGACTACTGTAATGCACTCTATCTCAGGGTCTCTGGGGGTACCTGCGCTGACTACAGCTGGTGCAGAATGTGGCAGCGAGGCTGTTGACAGGACAGCCTAAGTATTGTCACATCACTCCGGTGCTGCGTCAACTGGACTGGCTGCCGGTTAGGTGGAGGGTCCTCTTTAAGGTGGGTCTGCTCACCTTTAAGGCCCTACATGGCCTGGGCCCTGGTTACCTGAAGGACCTTCTTACACCTGCTGTCTCGGCCCACTCATTCTACTCCTAATCTAGGGGCCTCCTTCGCGATTCCCAGGACGAGGTTAAAAACTGCTGGCAACAGAGCATTTAGTGTCACCGCTCCCATCCTGTGGAATTCGTTTTCTTCAGCTGTCAGGGAGACCCCTTCTGTGGAGGTATTTAAAGCCTGCATCAAGGCCTTCTTGTATAATCAGGCCTTCCCGGACTGTGTTTTATAGTCCCTACCTGTTTTTTAGAATTTTATGCTTAAGTTAGCCTTTGGCTATTTTGAGTTTAGTTGCTGCTGTTGTGGGTAGTATTTATACTAAATCTTGTTTTTAATTGCTGGGATATTGTATATTAATGTTTAATAGTATGATGTTTTGTATTTATTATAATTTATTGTATGGAGTTTTAATATGTTTGGCATCCAGAGCCTCCAGGATTGGCGTCTCTTAAATAAAATTTGCCTTGCCTAGACTTGCCTTGCCTTGGCTGTATGAATCCCACCTGCTTGGGTCCTTTTAGTGCAGAGCAAACCTTAATGACTCTAGTGGCCAAGACCTTTGCTGGGATCTTGATATTCATGTTGAGAAGGGAGATTGGCCTGTAGTCGGGGTAGGAGGTTTGGGTCCTTGTCAGGCTTGGGTATGAGCACAATTAGGGATTCCTGCATTTGTGGACCGATATATTGTGTGGACTTGAATTCCTGGATTACGGCAGTCAAATGTTGGGCCAACTCTGTTTTTAAGGCCTTGTAAAAATTCAAGAGGAAACCATCTCTTCATGGGGCCTTGTCAGGGGTTAGGCTCTTATGACTGTGAGCACTTCTTCAACAGTAATGTCTCCCTCCAGCAGTGCAATTTGGACAGGTATGAGTTTGGGGAGGTTGACTTGTGTGAGAAATTTTTTTTATATTTTCAGGGGTGTCTTGCTGTTCTGTGCCATACAGACGTGTATAGTATTCCCTAAAGGCTTGTGCAATTTGTCCAGACTTTGTGATAAAAGGGTGACTGGCTGAGAGGTGAACCCCTTTGATAAATCCGGCCCTTTCCTGTTGTCTGAGCCATATGGTTAGGGCCTGCCCACTTTATCGCCTTGATTCACATATCTTATATTGGCCCTGAATATAGCAAATTCCACCTGTTCTCTAAGTATTTGTTCATTCTTAGTTGCCTATGTGTTGAGTTGGAACCAGTCATCTTCTGGGGAAGTGGTAGGAAGCATTGTTTCTCTAGTTCTAAAGTCCTGTAGCAGATTAGCCTTCTCCATTTCTCTCCTTCCTTTCCTAGTAGAGGCTAGGTGTACAAGTTCCCTCCATGTGTACATTTGAACGCTCTCCATAGATTTGTTTGGCTGTGGCTAATGGCTGATTTTCCTTGAAGAAGTGTAATGCACACTCTCTGATTTTGTTCAGCATGGTGGTGGTGTCTTTTAAGATATTATTGTTTATTCACCAGACCTTGTCTCTTTCCATGTGATCAGTGAGTTGTATGATGAGTTTAACTTGGGAGTGGTCTGATACCACTCTGGATTGGATCTCACAACTGACGTCTTCACTGGGAAGATCAGAGCTGATGAGGTGGAAATCTAATTGTGATTCTGATTTGTGCACACAGTATTAGAGGTTCATATGTACTCTGACATTAGGGTGTACAAGCCTATAGGTTCTGCCAAGCCTAGTTTATCCTGTAATTCATAAAAGGCTAAGTGATAGAGCTAGTCCTGGGGAGCCTGATCTGTCTATAGTGGAATCCTGAACAAGGTTCCAGTCCCCTGCAATTATCATGGGTGTGGCAGCCAATTGGGCCAGCTCAGTCAGGAAGGAGGTATGCAAGAGGACGTTGTCTCTATTTGGATCATCAGTGGATGCTAGTGCTGTGTCCTTCCTCCCTAGTTTGCCCTTAACAATGATGTACCATCCCTCTGGCCCTGTGATCAGTTCACTAGCTAGGAATGGGGTGTTCATGTGTATATGAATGACTGTCATTGCTTATTTGTTGCTTTCTCCTGTAGCGAAGACCTGCTCTACCTACTTTCTCCTCCATAGGGTTCCCTGCTCCTTTTGTGTATGAGTTTCTTGTAGAAAGGCAATTCTGGTAACAAGCATTCTTAGGTGTCTCAGGATTTGATATCTTTTTTCCTTATTTTTGTCCCTTTTATGTTTCATGTTACTAGTGAGTGTTTGTCAAAAGCCACAGAGATGGTCTACTATTCAGTGTTTCAGTACTGAGTTTATTGGGGGTATAACAGGCATCGCATCGTATCTGTAAAGGGGGTAATGGGGGTCCTTTACATGGGAATTAGTCTGTTCAGTAGGTGGAATGCCTATGTAAAGCTTCTGCAATGATAGCATAACACAATAACAATCAGTTACAGCAGCTCTGAACATTTAGTAACACGGTAGGGCTACAGTATACCAATGAATTCTTGAAAGAACAGCAAATTAAGAAATTAAAGTCAAGTTGACAGATGCCTTCTCAAGAACACAGGAATCCTGTGAGTGCGGTCAGTGATGGTCGACAAAAGATTAAGTCTGCCCAGTCTGGTGAACACTTTACTTCTGGACTTAAACAGTAATCCAGTTATGCAGGACAACTACAAGCTTCAGAAGTGGTGGTGAATCCTTGGTCACCCCCAATAAGGTTCAGTATAAATGTATACATTTAGGCACATTAAATTTATGTATGCCTTTCATTTATATATGCCCCCCCCCATCCATTCACCACCACACCCACATTTGGGCTATAAAAAAGTCTATGTGGTCTCTGTATATACACAGTTTTGTCCTTATCAATTCCATTACTTAATGAATTGTCTGACCAATTAGAGGAGTTCAGAAGAAAATTACTGGCACCTGTAAATGTGGCGTTTAACTATGTAAACGTACTACTCAAACTTCTCAGCACAACTACTGCAGTTCATGGACCATAAGCTTATTCCAAACCAACTTCTTCTTTATTTTTCATGGATAAAAGCAAGCAGGCCACAGCAAAAGCATAGCATCAATGAATGGCAGAGTAGATGGCACATGTGTAAAGCACAGCAAAATAAGTGCAAAGTGCAAGTCAATGAAAAGACAGTGCAAAATTGCTGGAAAAATACTAATTCAGATGCTAGTTTAGTAAAGTGCAAGGTAAATAAAGTGCAACAGTCAGACCCAAAGAAACAGTACTTGCCCTGATGTGTTTTGCTCTCAAATGAGCTTTTTCAAAGTTGTGGAGTGCTGTGAAAGTTTATGAATGGATGGAACAAGCCCAGCAATAAGTTCATGCTATCTTAAGAGTGGGTCAGTGGGAGCGTACTGGTGGAGAGTACCACTCTCTCCCCTGTGAGTCAAGGGATCTCTTTTGTATCCAGCATTGCTGACAGCTGCTGAGCCCATTTCCATCCTTGTTGCATGGTTGTAGCTCACTGTGGTCGAACGTGACTCCTTGGAAATGTGGCTATGTGAACGTTAGGTCATGCCATCTTGCAGCAATGCAGCAATTTGACTTTGTGCATTGTCAAGACAGCAGTCATTCTGAGGGGGGGTGATCATCTGGCAACAGGTGTGCTCTGAACAGGGGTGTGTCCATGGGGGGAGCTGTCAGTGTGTTGACAGCTAAATCATCTGATGGCTGACAGCTTGAGTCCTGGAGGAAAGAGGATGAAGCCAAGTGAGGTTGATGAGAATGGTGAATGTTTGGGAGGCAAGCACCAGGGTTCCAAGTTTTATTAACAGTGACATGCTGGGTCGGCCATCTGGTAATTTTTCCCAGGCCCCCCTCATATCCAAATTAGTCAAGTACTGTCATGTTAGCACAAGTTCACCACAAGCAGTGAAACAAAAACAGTAGATACCAGGGTTGGAGGCAGCAGTTAAAATCCCCAAAACAGTTGAAGAAATGGAGAGCATATCATAGGTAGCTTCAATTGGAGCTAAGCTGTTGTTCCCTTTTTGCTATTCCGCTTCAGTCTCATAGCTTCAGTCGATGCAAACTTGTGCTGTCCTTGAACTGTTGTGATCACAAATCAAGCCAGATGCAGCGTTTTAAACTTTATTTGGGTAACATGAAGCATATTTTTAATTTGGTTATATGTGAGCTGCTTGTTTCTCATGGCAGGTGTCACATCACAGAAAATGTAAAATTTGTGGCTAACCCAGGAAAAAGTGTGTTGCTTTTTTTGCCTGTGCCTGAATGTATACTTTATCTAGATAATAAAGATATCTGAAGATGATAGCATGGGCATGTGCTCTAGGAGGTGGCTGTGTTCTGAGGGACTGATGAGCCCATTCAATTAAATACTCTGCCTGAAACTGATTGCCATGCTGTAATCTGGAGCAGCTATTCAATTATAGGTAGCATATTTGGCTCCACAGCTTTCTCCAGTATTCTGACGAGGATCAGGTTGTTTTGTTGGCTATGGCTGTCCTGGTCCTCAGTTCTGTTCTCTAGTTTGAAGACTTTTTTCCTTAGGTCAGCTATTATTTTGTCGTCTTGCCCCTGTTTGTCCTCTATGGAACTGGTTCTTGCTCTGATGCCAATACTCAGTGAGTCAGGTACTCAAGGGCAGGCTTGAATGACTTTAAGTCACTGGCCATGTCCACCTCTGGCATTTTTACTGTAACAAGTTCTGTAAAAAACCTGTCAAGCTTATCCACTGTGCTTTCCAGTGCTACCATTTCAAGGGGCAAGTCAAATGGTGTGGTATGCTTGTGTGTCTCTCTGGAGCCTATGAGTGGGGAGTGATCAGCGAGGCTCCCAGTCCAACTTCCTATTCCATCTGGTTGCAATATTTGTAAGTCTTCATTTTGATATTCTTGCAGCAGGTGCCCAAGCAATTCAACTAACACATTTTAAATAAAATAACAATAATCTGAATAAAATAACTGGATTTTGCCACATTTCTTAGAGTGGCTCCGAAGTTGTCAGGAGAGCTACCACTCATATTGAGCACATCACCATTGCTGTGCCTGTTGTTTGTATAAAACAATATTCACAAATTTGAAAAAAAATATTATACCGTAGTAGTCCTGGCAATGTTAATAAAAATGAATGTGTGTGTGTATGTGGGGGGGTAACATCCTACCTGTATTTCATGACATTTTTTAAGTTGTCTAACCTTTCCTGATGCAGAATGTGGCAGTATAGCTCCTACACATGCATAGTCACCAAATAAATGTGATCTGTACTTTGGCCTGTGTTATTGTATTTTTCCTAAGATCTTCTAAACATGCATACTATCCCTTACATAACTCACAGGTTCCATGACTAAATGATTAATTTAAAACCCCACATAGGCAGATACTATGTCTTACAGGGAACTAATACCTGCCACAGTGGGTCTTTCTAGGGGGTTTCAGGGTCTTTATGCAACTCAGGCAGTGAATAAAATATTGCTATTTTTGAGGTCCTATTTTCTAAAATATCTTGCTTCCATTCTTTGATGTATTCTGAATCTAAGGCATTATCTAAAACATTCATTATATTTTTCCTAATTTTCTCAGTTTGATTCTCCCTGCAATGTGGGTAAGTAGAGAGGTTAGTAAGTGACCCACCAACATGACCATGCCTTAGACTTGTTATTCTCAATGGGGCTCAAGGTAATGGACCCGGAGACTGAGCTGGTAAACTGGTCAGATTACTGTACTGCCAGGTTCTCTTTCGGGGCCCCACCTTGTAGTCTACGCCCTTGCAGAGATGATCCAGCACCATCCTTTACATGGGCTAAGGCCAGAAGGACTCTTGGGTGTACTGGATACATTGGATACGATGGTGGCATGCACCAGGGATTCAGAGGAAGCTGTGGTGACCTATAAAAGGGCCATCTACATGGCTTTTAACTTTTTAGCACTTACACATGTATGCCTATTCTCTGGACATGGATGTCTTGGCAAATTATCAACCAGTCTATAACCTGCCTGTTTTGGGTTTGGTTATTTAGAAGGTGGTTGTGCTTCACCTTGAAGTGCACTACATTGCCTTTGACATCTATAAGCCTCTCCAATCTGGTTATAGGTACAGGCATAGCTCAAAAACTGTACTGGTCAGGGTGCACAATGACCTCTGCAGGCTGAGAGATATAGGAAAATGGTCTGCTCGTATGCTCCTTGATCTCCCATCAGCTTTTTGACACTGTGCAACATGGACTGTTATGAGATTGACTTAAAGAGTGTGTAGAGATCACTGGCAAAGTCATCTGCTGGCTTGAGTCCTATCTCAGTGGCAGAAGGTGATGCTGGGGAGAGTTTTCCCATCACTGAGGGTCCTGCCCTGAGTTTTTGGAGAAGAGATTCCTGAAGAGGATCTCTAATCTAAAGATGGACAAAAGCAATGGGGCCAGATGGGGTGCATCCAAGGGTACTAAGGGAGCTCAGGGAAATACTGGCTGTACCCCTGACAGCACTATTTAATGGCTTACTGGAAATGGTATCATGTAATGTGAACGAGTATTATTGAACGGCTCAAAATGAGCAGCTCAATAATACTGCTCACCTTTATAGCGAGTGGAGAAAAAGAGCACAGAATGATTATAGTGAATGTAGCACTGAGGGACATGTGCCACACTTGTGAGAAAAGAGATAAATAGATCAATTTGACCAAGACTTGCCAAGCTGGCCATGTAGCATAGTGGCTTGAGCCACTGCACCTGGAGCATGTGGTGACTGGTTCAGATCCTGGTGCAGGAAGCTAGTTTGCTTCCTGGGGGAGTTTCTATTTTCTTCAATGTCCACTCCCCCTGGAGTTTACAATCTATATTATTTGGAGGGGAGAATGCCCCCACATAAAAATTTTGTTTTTATTTTTTATTTTTTATTAAGTGAGCGACCGTTACTACTTGCGATGGTTGGTGCTGTACGGTTTGCCCTTTTGATGTCAGGTAATTGTTAAGTTGCGTTATGTGATCGGGTGTCTTGTAGACTCACCCTTACCACATAAAACCCTGGAAACAGGAGTGGTTCTGGAGGACAGGAGCAGGGTGGATATATTCCCAGTAAACAAAAGTAATATCAAGGAGGATTCCGGCAATTATAGGCCAGTCAGCCTGACATCGGTGGGAGGAAAGGTAAAATATTCATTGCTAAAGGATAGGATTGTGAAACATCTTGAATCCAGGGTGTTTTTTTTTCAATTCAATTTTATTTTACTAGGAAAATACCATTGAGAGAACTCATTTACAAGGCAGTCCTGGAAGGACAAATACGAAAAACAAGAGGATGCAAAGCAAAAAACACAGCAGATGTGAACCACAACTGTTCCTCAAAATTCAGGAGCAGCAACTCTAAAAAAAAATAATAATAATAAGGTTCTATAATATTTAGTTGCAATGGGTTACATGGTAACATACACAATAGGATTACATATCAGCTAGGGAATACATGTAGCTTGCACTGTTAATAAGGAGGATGGAAGAAAATAGGTAGTAAGATGGGAAGGAAAAGCTGGGTAAGTGTGTCAGGAGACTAGGTAAGGGGTAAGGTGGAGGCCGGGGAGCTAGAGTAGAGGGACAAGGAGAAGGGAGGAAGGTAGAGCATTGGGTAGTAAGGGGAAAAAGGGGTAGGGTGCAAAAGGTAGCAGTTGTGAGTGCTCTTAGTGCTTAGAAGGGGTCAAAAGGTAGGGGAACACAGGGCCACCGTAGATTCAGGCAAAACAGTTACAATTTACCATCAGTGCTCATCTGGGCAGAGACTTGAATGCACTTAGTCCAGTGAGTAACTTACGTTTAAGGCTATCTTGTAACATGTTCCATGTGGAGGACAAAGCATATCATATTGTCGCAGAACAAAACCTTGTTCTAATCTGAGGACTATCAAAGGTTATATAAGAGAGTCTCCTGAGGGAGAAAGTACAAGTGTTGCATTTGAACAATGAATGTAAGGGGGAAGTTTTAAAGTTAATATGCTATACACCCAAAGGGCTGCATTATGCCCCCTCTTAGCCATTAAGAGAGGACCAATCAAGCATTGTGTAGAGGGCACAATGATGCGTCCTGTTGGGAGCATTAGTTACAAATCTGATGACACTATGATAAAGCGTGTCCAAAGTGGATAGAGCTGATTTAGGGCTGTGGCTGTAGATAAAGTCCTCATAATTGATCAATGGCATAAAGGTTGTTTGTACCAGTCTTAATTTTGTATCATATGTGAGCAAATGCTTTAAACTGTAAAAGATCCCAAGTCTTTGCCGTAATTTTTTGGTGGTTTCTTCAATGTGCATGGCAAAGGTTAGTTTACAATCTAACCAGAATCTGAGATATTTGAATTTACTGACAGGTTCAAGGATCTCTCCAAGGATGGTCCTGATTTGGTATTTACTATCCAGAGGGTTGATGGGTAATTCTATATTATTGGGGGGCATGATTTTTGTTTTTTTGGCATTGAGAAGTACCTTTAAACAGAGAAGATTTTGCTGTAGTTGGTTGAATTCACTTTGTAGCACAAAACAGGCAAGGTGAGGAGAGGGCCTTGCGACATATAGCACAGTGTCATCTGCGAATAGGTGGACACTAGCTGAGCTAATGCCGTTCTCAATTTTGTTAATATAAATCGTGAACAACACAGGTCCAAGTATGGATCCCTGTGGTACTCCTCTCAGGAGAGGTTTTGGTTGGCACCTACCAGTGAGATAACAAGAAAACCATTTTACTGAAATGTTATCCAAGCCAATATTATATAACATGTCCAACAACAACTGGAGATCAACTGAGAGTTGGTGAATTGAGTTGAGTTTAAGATCTGCAACAACATGGATTGACAGGATTAGGTCATGTCCCGCTCACAGTGAGTTCAAATTAATAGTACCCTCTCTAGCAGCCAACAGGTCTGCTCAGGGGTCCCTCAGGGCTCTATCCTGTGGCCACCACTTTTTAGTCTATATCTAAATGCGCTACCCAATACCTGCTCGGAAAAAGTACCTCTCTATGGGGATGATGCGGTCCTTTTCTCATCCCACCCGGACCCTGTCCGCTTCAAATACCCTCTGAAACTCTTTTAGCCAGGTGGAAAGCTGGTTCATGGACCACAGACTTGTGCTTAACCTGAAAAAAATGAAGATTATGCTCTTTTCCCACAACCAAAATAAATAAAAAGACTCCCCCCCCCTTCATGTCTTGTCCAGCAAACTCCTTCACTGGAACAAGTCAACACCTACAAATATCTTGGCATTACTTTTGACCCTGTTCTATCCTTCCATGACCTTAACCACACTCTGCTCTGCTGTCAACTCATGTATTGGCCAGCTATACCGTCACAGGGTCTTCCACCGCTGTGAAGCCCTGAGGCTGGCCATAACTTCCTCAGTCCTATCCCTCGTTGACTATGGCCTCCTGATCTATGGGGTGTCAGATAACACTGCTCTCAACAAAGTCAAATTGTTAATTAATAAGACCTGCTGGCTGCTCACTGGAACCAGCAGGCTCACCCACACCTGCACGCTGTACTCCTTGGCAAATGTGCTCAACTTTGATGAGAGGCTGCACTTCCAATTCTGCTTCTTCACCAAAAAAAAGTAGCAGGCTTGACCCTCCCCAGGCTTGTCCATGATCATCTGCCCATCTCCCCCCACTTTTTCCACCAGTAGCTCTTCCAAGCCCTCTCTCCATGTACCCAGAGTCAGGACCTCCCTGGCCTAGAGGTCCTTTCTCTACAGAGCCCAATTCTGGTTTAACTCCCTCCCTGCTGCCTTCACCTCTGAACAAAGGATTGGACCTTTCAAAGAAGCTGTCCAGCACCATCTCTTCACCTCACTCTGCTGTAAGTGTACATAGCTGAGACACTTCTCCTGCCAACATCGCCTCCTTGGAGCGCTCTCCCAACAATGTTCAGAGCCTTAATTTTATTAGTCTTATTACTATGTGCTACAAGTGCTTGTTATCTCTTTGTAACATGTAATGACAACTTTAGCTGCTATCCTGTATAGGAATTTTATACCTTTGTATATTATACCCTGTTGTATCTTGCTATATGTCTGTCTGCATTGTTTTATGTAATTTGATGTGGAGCCTTTGTAAATGAATCTCTGACTCAAAGGTTTGCAATTCCGATACCATTAAACAAATAAATAAATAAATATCAAACACATCTGATAGATTTCTTTGACTGGATGAAAAAGAATATAAATCAAGGTGGAGTGGTGGACCTGGCCTACCTAGATTTCAGTAAGGCATTGACACCATTCCACATAGGAAACTAATAAACAAGCTAGGTTACTTAAGAGTGGGTCCAAAAGTGGTAAACTGTGTAAGAAATTGGTTAGGGGATAGGCAACAAAGGGTGGTGGTAAACGGAATTCCCTCTGAGGAAGGGAGAGTGACCAGCGGGTTGCCTCAGGGATCAATGTTGGGACTGGTCCTCTTTAATATCTATTTAATTATGGGAGTATGTGTGATTTTGTATCTCTTTAATATCTTTATGAGTGACATCACAGAACCAACAAGAGCACACGCAATTCTTGATCTAGTGCTCACAAATGGGGATTAGGCATGTATAGGAAATAACATTCAGAGAGCCCCTGGATGGGAGTGCCTATTGTGCAGTGTGGTTCCAATTGGATATGGGCAGGGAAAGCATCCCAACTAACACAAAAATCTTGGATTTTAGGAGAGCAGACTTTAAGAAGATAGGCGAAGTCCTAAGGAGCCACCTGGCAGGCATCAGAGCAATAATGGGGGTGGACAAAAGGTTGTTCATCATTAAGGAAGGAATACTTGTTGCCACAGAGGAGTGGGTTAGGCTCATGGGGAAGAATACAAGGGCCAAAGTGCAGAGCTAGTTCAGTTCTGGGGTTGCCCAGGCAGTAAGAGAAAGAGATTAGCCTATAGAAAATTAAGGAAGACCAAGAGAGAGGTGACTAGGGAAAATTACCTAAGGATGACTAGTGAGGTAAGTAAGGAAGTCCAGTGAGCTAAAGCACAGAAGGAGCTGCAGATAGCTGAAGGAATTAAGAAGGGGAAGAAGGCATTCTTTCACTATACAAGTGAGAAAAGGGACAAGAAGGATGGGATTGTTAGGCCTGAGAAAGGGGAGGAGTGGGTGGAGGATAAAGGGGAAAAGCAGAGATACTAAATGAATACTTCTGTACCATCTTCACCAGGTAGAAGGATGGACTAGTGCCTTCAGGAGGGAAAAGAGGAGCTGGGAGGAGGAGAACACAGATGAGGACAGAATGAGGTAGGGGCTGCTTGCATTGAAGGTGGAGAAAATAACCAGGCCCGGGACAGAGTACATCCAAGGGTACTAAGAGAACTAGCTGAGAAACTGGCAGAGCCATGGGCAGGCCTGTTTAATAGTTCACTAGAGTTAGGCAAGGAGCTGCAGGACTGGAGAACAACACATGTGATGCCCCTCCACAAAAGCAGTCCCAAGGATGACCCAGGGAATTACAGACCAGTCAGTCTGGCCTCAATCGTGTGCAAGCTGATGGAGACCATACATGAGGAAAGGTTGGTAGAATATCTAGAGGAGCATGGTCTCCAGGATGTGAGGCAGCACAGGTTCATGGGGGAGAGATAGTGTCAAATGAATCTGATTGACTTCTTTGACTGGGCCACTAAGACAGTAGACAGGGCCAAGCAGTAGACATCTTCTATCTGGATTTCAGCAAAGCCTTTGACTCTGTGCCCCATGAAAGGTTGATCAGGAAGTTGGTGGATCTTGGGGTTGGGGATAAGATGTCCAGATTGGTAGAAAACTGACTGAGGGATAGAACCCAGATGGTGGTTGTGGGGGAGAGTTGTCTGGCACCAGAGAGGTCACCAGTGGGGTCCCGCAGGGCTTGTGCTGGGGCTGGTGTTGCTCAATGTCTTCATCAGTGACATTTGGGATGGCATTAAGGACAAAATGTGCCTATTCACAGACAACATCAAGCTCTGTGGGATAGTGGATACAGCTGAATGGATACAGGACCTACAGGATGATCTAAAAAAGCTGGGGAGATGGTCCGGGATCTGGCAGCTCGGCTTCAATGCCAAGAAATGCAAAGTTATGCACATTGGAGCCAAGAATCCCAATATGCAGTACTACCTGGGTGGAGTCCAGGTATCCGCATCAGAGGATGAGAAGGACTTGGGAATGATGATCACTAGTGACCTGAAGCATTCCACGCAGTGCAAGAAAGCAGCAGCAAAGGCAAACAAGATGCTGTGATGCATAGTTGGGGGATCAGTAGTTGGAGAGAGGAGGTTATACTACCTTTGTACAGGTCACCAGTGAGGCCACATCTAGAGTACGAAGTCCAGTACTGGTGCCCACACCTCAAAAAGAAAATGAACCTGCTGGAGAAGGTCCAGAGGAGGGCTACAAAGCTGATAGTGGGTCAGCAAGGTAAGGCATAGGAAGAGAGGTTGAAAGCACTGAACATGTACTCCCTGGAGGAAAGGAGAGAGAGAGAGAGAGAGAGGGGACATAACTGGGACTTTCAAGTATTGAAAGGGATAACTAAGGTGGATAAAGAGGGTCTCTTTAAGCTGAGTGGCAACCATAACACAAGGGGGCACAGTCTTAAGCTGGAGGGGGGAGGTTTAGAAGGGAGGTCAGGAAGCAACTCTTCACAGAGAGGGTGGTGGACACTTGGAATGCACTGCCAGATGAGGTTGTCTCTTTGAAGACAGTGGACAGCTTCAAGAGAGGCTGGAATAGGCATATGGGGAAGGTAAGGATCATGGGTAGTGAGAATGGGAGGAGTGGGGTGGGGGGGCAGGGACAGTAGCTCAAGCTGTGGACCTTGCAATATGAGCAGACAGGATACACCAAATGGCCTTCTTCTGCTGGCTTCTTTATATTTTTGCATGTATGTTCGCATTGCAGAAGAGCTGGAATGGAAGGTATGCCTCTTTGCGGATGATGCCAAAATCTGCAATAGGGTGGACACTCCAGGGGGAGTAGAGACCCGAGAAAACTAAAGGACTGGTGAAGGGTATTACAGCTAGGTTTCAATGTAAAAAAGTGTCAAATAATGCACTTAGATTACAGAATCCCAGGGGTGGAGTACAAAATGGCTGGATTGGTATTGATAACCACCAAGCAGGAATGAGACCTGGGGATAATCATATAGGAAGACCGAAAGGTAGCCAGGCAATGCGATAAGGCAATAGGTAGGGCTAGTGGGATACTAGGGTGCATAGGGAGGGGAATCACCAGCAGAAAGACAGAGGTGGTTTTGGCTCTGTATAGATCACTGGTAAGACCCCACCTAGCATAAGAGTATTGTGTCCAGTTCTGGAGACCACATCTCCAGCAGGACACTGACAGAGTGGATGTGGTTCCAGAGGAGGCCAACTAAAATGGTGCAAGGTCTGCATCAATGAGAAGAGACTAAAGGACCTCAATATGCATACCCTGGAACAGAGGAGAGGGGATATGATGAAGACCTTTTAATAACTCATGGGGGTAAATGGTTCCATGTCAAATTGCAGCTGTGGAATGGTGACCCATGAATAGGGTGCAAGTCCCACAGCACAATGATGTTCAAAAAACGTCTTTCTTTTGGGGGCTTTGCCCGCCCACACCCCCCTTGTGGGGGGCTTTTCCCCCTATGCTTCCCTTATTTATTATACCAACTTCGAGGGGGGCATAGTTCAGGGATGAGGGGAACCACCAGTCACCTGAAAGTGTCAGTTCTGTGGTTCGGTTACCCATTCTGCAGTTGCCATTTTGATCGGCTACTGGGGTAAATAAAGTAGAGGCAGGAAGTATTTTTTAGAAGAAAAGGTGCTCAAGAACAAGGGGACATGTTATGAAGCTGAAGAGGGGTAGATTCAGGAGAGATGTAAGGAAGAAGGAGTTATAGAGTCCTGAAACAGCCATTCAGTGGAGGTGGTGGGGGTGAGAACAGTGGTGAGGTTCAAGAATGCATAGGATAAGCAAAAGGGAACCACAGTGGAAAGGAAGGAAGAGGGTGAAAGAGCTGTAGACTGGGTATGGTCTATGATAGTAGTGTAAGTAGGGTGGAATTAGCAGACTGCATGGGCCAAGCGGTCCTTATCTGCCATCAAATTTTATGCACACCAAGGCTCAGTCCTATCACCCATGCTGTTTTGCGGTGTACATGCTGCCACTGCAGGATCATTAGCCAGTATGGAGGTGGGTTTCACTGCTATGTAGATGATACCCAGCTCTATATGTCATTTGCACCAGGACATTGGGTGCGTTTGATGTGCTGAATAGGTGCCTGATCAGGATCCAGGACTGGATGTCATCGAGCTGTTTAAGAGTCAACCCAGACAAGACTGAAGTGCGGGTGATCCAACACGGTTGAAGGGGAGAAGTGGCAGCTACTGAGAGGGAGATAGTGCTTCAGCTAGGCTTCTCTGGGTTTTTGGCTGCCACAAAGGTGAAAAATCCGGGAGTCATTCTCGATGAGGCGTTGACATTTGAAACTCAGGTATCAACACTAGTGTTGAAGGGCTTTTACCATCTTAGGAATATCTGCTGGATTTGATCCTTTATCCCTCCTGGGGACTTACCAACACTGGTACATGTGTTTGGAACATTAAGGCTTGATTACTGCCATGCTCTATACCATGGGGTCAGTAGAGGTACACTATGGTGGTTGCTGCTGGTGCTGTATGCAGCTGCTAGGTATCTGACTAGTTTTTCGAAGTCTAACAATGTCTCCCTGTCACTGCATGAAGTACACTGACTGTCAGTTAAGTGGCATATATCCTTTAAAGTCAAATTACTAACTGATAAGACCCTGCATGGGTTGGGCCTGGGCAATTTGGCAGACCTCCTATATCCTTACGTGTATTTGCACCCTCTCAGCTCCACTGTGGAGGGCCTCCTTGTAATACTCAGGGCTAGACTGAAATCTTTGTGTGACTGGGCCTTCAAGGTAGTGGGCCTGGTCTTGTAGAACTCTTTTTCAAGATACCTGAGGGAGGACCCCTAGGTGGATGCCTTTAAAGTGGGCCTTAAGACTTCCTTATATATGCAGGCCTTTGGGGATTAAACTCCTATTTCATCTTGGTACCCAGTCTGAATGTATTCATTTCTATTTATTAGTGGATTAATGTTGTTTATGAGATTCAATTAGTCTATTATTATATTGTATGGCTAGCTTAATTAGTCAGTTTTTAGCATTCATCTATTTATTTATTTAGTTGTGTGTTTCTTTTATTATATACTGCAAAATGTTATTCTCTTGTGTATGTGGCCTGATTGTAATGGGGCCCTGAGACACTGAAGAAGCGGGCCAATAACTATAAATAAAATCTACTACTACTAAGTTGTAAAATATATTCTTTTTTGTATTTTTCATAATCAAGGACTAGTTTAGCTCCTCCCTTGTCTGTATGTTTTATGATAATATCTGGATCATTCTCTAATGAGCTCACAGCAACAAACTGACCACTAGGAAAGTTGTATTTCTTGATTCTGTCACAATTGTTTTTGTAGATTATTGATGTCATAATCCACCATTTTCATGTAGTTTCCATACCAGATGGAATGTTTCCAGGTGGTAAGTAATGAGACTTAACATCTAATGCCTTTCTAATATGCATTTACTGTGCTGGTGACCATCTTGTTTCCATTTCTGGCTGGCTAAAAAAGTGCATTAATCTAATCTTATGGAAAAATCTCTGTAGATCAAGTTGTAACCAGAAGGTATTTAATTTTGTGTGGGGACAAAAAAGAGACCCTTACCTAAAACATCAAACTCAGTGTCTGTTAAAGTTCTGGCAGACAGATTCTATTCTGCTTAGGGTTGCTCCTGTGAACCCATGTAATAATGAGTACCAATGCCCGTAGCCTGGGCAACAAGCTCCCTGAACTGGTGGCTTTGATGGAAGAGGGATGCCTGGATATCGTAGCAGTCACAGAAACAAGGTACACAGAGAACCATGACTGGGATGTTAACATACCAGGGTACGAAACCTACAGGAGAAACAGGGAGGGGAGAAGAGGGGGAGGAATAACTCTCTATGTAAAGGAAGGGATAAAAGCAACTGATCAAAAGAGTAAAGAGGGAGGAGAGGAAGCACTATGGGTCACCTTGGAGACTGGAAGTGGCACCACAATCCGCACAGGGGTTATATACAGTCCCCCAGGTCAGGGAGAGGGAATGGACAAGGATATGATAGAAAGCATTCTTAGGATGGCAGAGAAAGGGGAGATACTGTTGATGGGAGACCTGAATATGCCAGATGTTAACTGGAGCACACTTGCTGCAGCCACATCCAAGAGCAATGCCATTCTTGATGCCCTACATGTGGCATGCCTCAGACAGCTAGTTTCAGAACCCACTTGTGAGGGAGCAATCTTAGACCTCATACTCTCAAATGGGGACAGTGAGAGGATCTCATATCTAGAAGTGGGTTGCCATCTGGGAACAAGTGACCATCAAACAGTGTGGTTCACGTTAAACTCAGCTACAGAGTCAAGCCATAGAAAAATGAGAGTACTGGACTTTAGCAGGGCTGGCTTTGGCAAGATGGGAAAGTGCCTCAGAAAAGCACTAGCAAACAGGTTAGAAGGAGGTGTGGAGCAACAATGGGGAATCATAAAAACTGCCATCACAGAGGCAACAAGCCTTTGTGTGAAGCAAATAAACAAATCAAAATGAAAGAAATAGCCATTATGGTTCTCAAAAGAGGTGGCAGGGAAAGTCAGGGAGAAAAAGATAGCATTCAGGAAGTATAAGGAAACACAGAAGGAGCAGGACAGAGAGCTGTACCAGTTAAGGCAAAAGGAAGCAGGGAGGGAAGTCAGAATAGCAAAGGCCTAAACTGAGGAAAGGATAGCCAACTCAGTTAAGAAGGGGGATAAAACCTTTTATAGGTACATCAGGGAGCGTAGAAAGACAAAGGGAGGGATAGTGAGGATGAATAGAATGAACGGTGGGAGGGCAGAGGGGGATAGTGAAAAAGCAGGGATACCGAATGAATATTTCTGCTCAGTATTCACAAAAGAGGAGGTGGAGGTCCCTAATCCAATTAACAGAAGCTCTCTGGATAGGGGGGTCAATCCCAGTCCTTTCACAGAAGAAAGGGTTCTGAAAGAAGTCCTAAAACTGAAGGTGGACAAAGCAATGAGGCCTGATGGAATTCACCCCAGAATTCTAAAAGAATTAAGGGGAGAACTAATGAAACCACTGACTACCCTTTTTAACAAATCATGGGAGGATGGTGTGGTACCCGAGGACTGGAGGAAGGTGGATGTGATTCCCCTTCACAAAAGTGGGACCAAGACAGAGGCAGGAAACTACAGACCTGTCAGTTTGACCTCTGTGGTAGGGAAAGTGATGGAATCACTTCTGAAGGAAAGACTTGTTGAGTACCTTGAGGCCAGTGGGGCACAGGACCTAAAGCAACATGGGTTCACAGCGGGAAGGTCATGTCAGATGAATCTAATTGATTTCTTTGACTGGGCAACCAAAGTAGTAGACCAGGGAGGGGCTGTGGACATGGCCTACCTAGACTTTAGCAAGGCATTTGGCACAGTCCCACACAAAAGAGTAATAGTCAAATTAACCAGCCTGGGAGTGGGTCCCAGGGTGGTAGGCTGGGTAAAACATTGGCTGGACAACAGGACACAGAAGGTAATTGTAAATGGAGTCCACTCTGAAGAAAGAGGGGTTACTAGTGGGGTACCACAGGGTTCAGTACTGGGTCCAGTCCTTTTTAATGTCTTTATAAGTGACATTGCAGAGGGACTAGAAGGAAAAGTATGCATCTTTGCAGATGACACAAAGATCTGCAACAGGGTTGATATACAAGGAGGCGTGAAAAGGATGAAAAGGGACTTGGCAAGGCTGGAGGAATGGTCGGAAGTATGGCAGCTAGGATTCAAGGCAAAGAAGTGCAAAATAATGCACCTGGGAAACAAAAACCCAGGGGAAGATTACACAATGGGGGGCAGGTGGTAACAAAACCAAAAAAGGAAAGGGACCTGGGGGTAATCATATCAGATGATCTTAAGGTTAGCAAGCAATGTGAGAAGGCAGTATGGAGAGCTGGGGGTATACTGGGATGCATAGGGAGAGGCATCACCAGCAGAAAAAAGGAAGTTGTTATCCTTCTGTACAGACAGTTGGTGAGACCCCATCTGGAGTACTGCATCCAGTTCTGGATACCCCATCTCCGCAAGGACATAGACAGGATAGAGGCAATCCAGAGTAGGGCAACTAGAATGGTGCAGGGTCTGCAAGAGAAGCCATACGAGGAGAGACTAAAAGAGCTTAATATGTATACCCTTCAGGAAAGGAGGGAGTGGGGGACATGATAGAAATGTTTAAGTACCTCAGTGGAATCAACAAAGTCCAACAGTGTAGCATCTTTCAGAAAAAGAGACATGCAAGAACAAGGTGACACAATTTAAAAATGGGGGGGGGCAGTTCAGGGGCAATGTGAGGAAGTATTTTTTCACTGAGAGGGTAGTGGATGCATGGAACAGCCTTCCTGAGGAGTTTATGGGGTCTAAAACAGTGGGAGAATTCAAGAATGCATGGGACAGACATAAAACAATTCTTGTGGGGGGTAGGAAGATACAGGGTGTTGGTTAACTAGGATCTGCGGCTTATCCTGTAGGTAGGGAAATGGGCAGACTAGATGGGCCAAGCGGTCCTTATTTGCCGTCAAAGTCTATGTTTCTATGTTTCTGTTTGTATTTGTTCTTTTCCTTTTTGCATTGAACAGAAAGAGTAACCAGGGAAGATATAGACATAGAAGCTCAGCTGTCCAGTACTTCCACAACAGAAGATACAATAGGAGAAGCAGATGCAGTCAAAAGGAAAAAAAAAGAAACTTTTTTTTGCCAAAGTCTGGCTACAGATGTGGCTCTTTACAGCACCTGGGCAGTGCCCATGACAAGGCCAAGTGTGGACTCTGTGGTGATCTTGGATACTTGGCTCTTAATTGTACTGTGCCTACCCCAATAATGTAGCTTGTGTAAATAAAAAGGTTACACCTTCATTTGGGCTGCTCTTTACAAAGATGAGGACTCATTGGAACAATCTCTTTTAGTGTCTGTAGCTCAAAAATATGTTTCTCATCATTTACTTTAGCCTTATCGTTAAGGCCCCAGACAGGCCCAACAGTCTTTAAACCTCACATCGACAGACATATAGCAGGCTTGTGCCTCTGCTCAACCAGTCTTACCTCAGGCAATTAACAAGAGGAGGTGATTACTAACACCCCCATGACCTTAACAGTTGCCCCATTGATGGGTACTGCCACTGATGTACCACCTCTGGAGGCACCCCAGATGATAGTACATGAAACTCCACCAATGGATCAAATGGCACAGAATCCACTGTAACCATCCTGAATCACTCCAAGATCAGGATATGCCCCCACCACTTACACCAATGGGTGGCTTTACCCAAGCATCAACCCAGAAAAGAAGACTAAGATGTCAATCTGAAAAGACTACTAGCAAAAAGGATGATCTCCTTCTTAGAAACAAGTATGCTCAATTTCAATAGTATGGGGCATGGAAGGTAAGGAGGACTCAGACACCCCTTTTCAGTAGATTTCTCTGTTTTGTCTTCTAAGTGGATTTTCTTTCGGACACTGAGGAAGGCCTGACAGGCTCTTAAAAGTTCAGCAAGAGACAGACCAGATTAGAGGTGAAAAGAAACTGTGTGTGTGTGTGGGGTGGGTGGGGGACATGGAATGATTGTTTATTATCACTATTTCTAAAAAAACTTAGATGAACACAAATATGCTATTTAAATCATGCCCTCATAAATACAAACAGCATTAAATTAGCAAAATGGAGAATGACTACTATTTCTGTTCTTCAGCAATATCGTGATGAGATAATTTTTTTTAAATACACCAGACAACATTCCACTTCTGACATAAATTTAGCTAAAAAGGCATAGGTATTGGGCATATTATTTTGGTCCTCACAGTAGAAAATGTGCACTGGGGTGATAATTTGCTCTTTTGTTTCCATCAGTAGATTAGTGTATGTTTGCCTAGGAGGGGCACTGTTACTTGATGTAACAATACAGAACCACAGATTTCATTTAGTAAATAGTTATGCCCCTCAAACTAAGGTCCTAATAATTAAACTACTTCACTGCTGTGAAGAGGATCATAACCCGCCTCAACAAGGCCTGCCACCTGGTCCTTGGTGCAGACTACCTGATGCATACATGCACCTTGTATACTGAGACTGGATGGCTCCTACTCCATAGCAGAATCAAATACCAGGCTTTTCTCTTTGGGGGAAAAAAGCATTGCTTGGCCTTATGCCCAAGTGCACCTCAAGTCTTTTTAACTACACTCAACCTATCGTGAACACTAGAAGTGCGTCCAAAGGAGGGTTCCTAGTGCCATTTAAGCATACCACACTCACACGATCCCTCTCCTTCAGGGGTCTTAGATGGCTAAATGACCTCCCTTCTGAGCTCCTTGGGTGCAGCAAAATCAGCCATTTCAAATCTGGACTCTGCAACCTATGGGACGTGAGACCACCTTCCACTGTTAACCCGGAGGACCTTCTGCCTTCCTCAGCCCTCTATACTGCCCAGCCTCACCTCTCCCATCCCCACCCTCACCCACCTCACCCACATCCATTTTGACAATGCCTCCCTGGCTGCTACCTCCCCTTACAATAATCTCCCTAGTCCTTGACCTGCCCCTGCCCCCCTAGTTTCCCCTAGGTTCTAACCCCTCACTATTGCAGTGTTGTTATTGCTATCCCCGGCACTTTCTAATTACACTTAGTAACCTGTCATTTTGTTTGTGTATCCACTGACTGTAAACTACCTTATGTATATTGTGCCTATATTGTACCCCTTTGAACCTCATTTTGTACATTGCTCACCGATTTGATTCTGTGTCTCTGTATATTGTTATCTGACTTGGAACCTTTGTAAACGAGCCTATGGCTCAAAGGTATTAAATCCGAATCTAAATAAAAATCTGTGAGGCCTTTTTTACATACCTCTCAGAAAGTCTGTATGGATAAGATTTTAATTTCAGTTTGTGTTTATCTGACAGGGCTTTAAAGACCTCAGAAATGTTTTTTTTTTTTGGTTCAAGCTTTCTTTAGCAGATGATTTCTTAAGTGGGTTTAATAGCTTCCCATTCCAAACTTTATATCTTATCAGCACATGCTTATTTTATGGGTACTGTCTCAATCCATAGAGATTTTTAGTTCTTTTCTCAACATTTTCCAGTACAGATAGCAGAGGTTTCACTGGTTAAAATTGCAAACCAGAAACTGTTGCACATTTATTTTTCTGATTTGTGTGTCCCAAAGACTAGACACAGAGGCCTAGATATTCAAAAGAGTTGAGCCATGCGCAATAGGGTTGTACCCCCTCAAGTACAAAAATGCGCCATTCTGCGATATTCAGCAGGAGGCAGTTGCGCCCCCCCAAATCACGCTGTGCAACAGCACAATGATAATGAAGGCATGCACAACTGAAGGGGAAGGAACCATGCATAAATGACGCAGTGCGATATTCAACAACTTACGCCATGCGCAATAGGGGAGCAAGCGGAAGTTGCGCCATAGCGGAAATGAGCCAAAATAAAAGGGAGCAAGGGAGAGGTGCAAGAACACTACAGGGAAGCCACATATGAGAGCAAAACACAGCAGGACACACTGGGCAGCAGGGACACACAGGGCCAGGCAGGAAAGGGCACCTGGAAGCAATAGCCACAGGGGAAGGTGTGGGGAGACATTGCAGAAGGGGGAGGTACACCTCACAGCAGTGAGGCAAGCACAGGCAGGTGTTCCTGGTGCAGGAGAAGTAGCAGTGAGGACAGCGGGGGGAATACAGTAACAGCTGCCAGAGAGGGTGAACACAAGCCAGGGACATGGCCAGTGCCACCTTCCAGACAGAGGCCATTATGAGGGGGGTGAGAAGGCGGGCAGCAGGGGGGCGTGGCTGTGGAAGGGCCGGTCGGCGGTATGCCCCCAACAGGCAGTACCGAGCCCACACCAGCTTTGAGCTGTACAGTGATACTGAGATTGTGGGCCAGTACTGCCTAAGTCGGTCAATTCTGAGGTGGCTCTGTGAGCTGTGCAGTGATGTGATGCAGGCACCCACACGACGGAGCCATGCCCTGTCAGTGGAGACCAAAGTGACAGCTTGCATGTGCTTGCTCACCACGGGTACCTTCTAGAGACCAACTGGGGACACCACAGGCATAACCCAGTTGGCCATGTCACGCCACCTCACCCAATTCCTCAGCGCACTGCTGCCACATGCTGCGGAGTACATCCATTTCATCAGCACTCCGGCGGAGCGCACTGCAAACATACAGGAGTTCCACAGGATAGCACGTATACTTGGCATGCTAGGGGCAATAGACTGCACCCATGTGGCCATCCACACACCACCTGGCCCCGAGGGGGCTGCATACATCAATTGCAAGGGCTATGCCAGCATCAACTGCCAGGTGGTGTGCAATGCCAGGGGGTGCATAATCAATGTCTGTGCCACGCACCCTGGGGAGCACACAATGCCTTCATCTGGCACCAGTTGGCACTGTGCCACAGATTCGAGAGTGGGGATATCCGCACTGGCCACCTAGTGGGTGAGTATGCAAACCACATGGACAATCATAGGACCTGGGGGGGCATGGTCAGAGGTGACATGAGTAGTGGCCTACCATGGCCCGGGGCAGGGTGACGCTGATCACCAAACTAACCTCCACCCTCTACACACAGGTGACAGTGGATACCCACTCCGTCCCTGGCTGCTCACACCCTACCGGTGGCCCGCGACCCCATCGCAGCAATGCTACAATGAGGCACACGCCACCACACGTAATGTCATCGAGCGGGTGTTCGGGATGCTGAAGGCACGTTTCCGTTGCCTGGACACTTCCGGCGGTGCCCTACAGTACAGCCCCTCAAAGGCCTGCGGGCTATTCCTGGCCTGTTGCATCCTGCACAACATGGCCAATGAATGTGGGATAGCTGTACAGGTTGAATAGGGGGATGGTGATGGGGACGATGAGGACACCGGTGACAATGGTGATGGGCAGCCCACCTTGGGTGACGGGACCCCCGACTGCTCCGGCTGGCACAGCTACACTGGGACACTATCACAGAGGAGCACTTCAGCCAACCCAGGAAAGTCATGGGGCCATGTGCAGCCAACAGTGGCTAAGGCACAACCCACAAACACACATGGACACACACAAGGGGTGCATGCCATCAAGGGAAGTGGCAGGGCATGGAACCACACACACAACCAGGACCGGTGAAGTCTAACATGCCACATGGATGGACACACACACACACACACAATGCACCAAACTTGCACAAAGGGTAGGAGGCACACCGACCCAGAATGCCACCCCTAGCCACACACATGTCCACAGACCACCACGCCCACTGCCTGTCCATGTGCATGTGTCAGATGCTGAGCACTATTGCACATTGGTGTACAGCGCAATGCAGGCATCATCATGCACATGCAACTGTGGACAGCAGCCGGGAGGGTGTACAGATGGACTGTGTGTCCACGTGCAGGGTCAGGTACACACCCGTGCACTGCCCACTGAAAGACACAATGCACACAGGGCAGCACCAGACAATAGCCATGTTGGGAGAGAGGTCAGTCACGCGACATAGTGCCCCAGCCACCACGGATGCGTGGGCGACCCCGCCGAGACCTGCCAGCACTGACAGGCTGATGACTGGCCTCATGGTGTGGTATCGATGGTCCTCCAGGGGTTCCACTGCATGAACATGACTGTGCTCGCACAGGGGTCTGCAGCACACCGAACATGCCTGCGCCAGGTGTGCTAGGGATGCCCACAGCTGAACCCGGTGTCGACAGGGAGGGTGTTGCACGACACCGGGAACGGGGGGTGGACAGTGCACTGCGTGGTGTCCGCGATGCATGGGCACATGACTGTGTGCCCATTGTGGCCATGACAGCAGTGAATGACTGTGCATGCCTGTCAATGGCAGCGGTCACATCCTCCTGCAACCAGGTCCATCCCTGCCAGGATCAGAGCGGTGTCTCTGCTGCGACGCTTCTCTGCCCGCTCCAGAGCTGCACGCAGTGCATCCACCGACATCGCAAGCTGCATCTGCTGCTGGACTGATGCTTGCAGTAGGCGGGTGTGCTCATCCAAGAGGTCATCTGCCTCCTCGGCATCCTGTCCCTCAGGGTGTGCATGGCCCTGATGCTCAGCACCCCTTGAGGGTGGGCGCTGCGCACTAGGACCAGATCTGGGCATGTCCACAGGTGGTGCACAGACACCACCGCTGGACCCTGCACCCCCAAGCCCATTGGCTGACTGCTGATGCTTCCCCTCTGGCTGCCGCTCCCCAGGGCTCAGTGGTGCCACTGCAGTGGCCGCAACAGTCCCACTGTCCTGAACAAACACCAGTGCTGGCCCACTGGCACTGACAGGCACAGGCTGGGACTGTGCTGACACGCAGGCCTCCAGGGCAGCACCACCCACAGCCATGGCCGCGATGTTACCTGCTGTGTGGCCATCCCGTGGCACACACATGTCACTGCCCATGCCGTTAGCGACATCATCATCGGTGATGGACTCTGCACCTGTCCGAGTCACAGCATGCTAGCATCCGTGGATGCTGTCATGCTGGGACACAGGCAGGGCTTCCTCCGCACCTGTTACAATAACATCAGTGTGGACAGCCAGGTGGGCCCACTGTTGCACTGAGCCACGTATACCTGTGGAGGTGGATGGGCCCTCCTCCATCTCCAGTTGACTGTCCTCAGTGGACAGGCCCACCACCGCTGACCCATACAGATGCTCAGGATCTGTAAGGGAAAACAAAGTCACGTTACTGCATGTGACCTACCCTGCCCCCCCATAGACCGACCATGACTTACATGACTTACCATGCAGTGATGGGCCACCACCCATCTGGAAGCCACCACCCGGAACACCCTCAATGACACAACGCTGCATGCTTCCAGCAATGCTCTCCTCCTGTGGGGTAAGGTGTACCACCTCCGGCTGTCCCCCACCTGTCGCAGCTCATGCTGCCCTGATGGCAGCCACCTTCTGCTTTATCCTCCTCCTGTCTGTGCCCATCTTCTTCTTGCACTCCTGCATGGAGTGCTGGTGGCTTCCATGCAGGTTCACAGCACGTGCCACCTAATCCCATGCAGCAGCACGGGCTTGAGCTGTTCCCTGCCATCCGCTGAGAAGTGGCTCCTGATCCAGGTAGGCCTCAAACAGGGCTTCGGTCTCGGCCTTGGTAAAATTAGGCCTCCTCCTCCTCCCCCACCACTGTGTTCCTCCGCTCTCACAACTTACTCGGTCATGTTTTTAGCCTGTAAGAATGGCAGTTGTTACCTGTGACTGTGCAGTCTCATGCATGTCCCTAAATCCACAGTCCACACTCCCAAATAGCATGCAACTCACCAATAGACTGCAGTAACTGACTATGGCCACTGCAGCCCAATGTTGCACTTTTATAGCGCAACCCATGTAGATGAGGTGAGGCGCAACTTTAAGTGGATGCAAACTGCAGTGCTGCGCCATTGCATGGCTGATTAGCTGTTTTGCATATGACGACTGAATATCGTGCTGTTGCGCTTTGTGCAATTGTGTTGAACATGCTCAGCCAAGGGCACAGTTCTGTGACATGCATAGTACACACCTCACTGCGCATGCCCGGGTTGCTGACGCCGGTATCTGCCGCGCTGCTGATATGCTGTGTGTGGGAAGCAATGCAGGGCATGGCCACCATTGTGCCAGTGGTGCTATAGCGATGTTCACCTACATGGCGCTGTGGCACTGGGCCATCATAGGCGCACTGGGGCAACAGCACTGTAGGCCGCTACTGGAGGTAGCACACAGGCAGTCAATCACGCTACACGCATTGGGTTACAATAGCACTGTGTGTGTCCGTGCACCAGAGACCCTTGACCCTGTGTCCGACCTTTGCCCTCTAGGTGCCATGCATCAGGCATGGGTGCACCACTATCACGCTATTCGGTGACAGCGCAATAGGGAATGGCAGCGCTGGACCGCGCAGCATCTGCACATGGGGAGCCATGCTGCAGAGTGCCATATTTGCAGACCGAGCTGAGAGGATGGTGCGCAGGAGGGCTGCTCAATGGACACAGGTGGAACTGGCCAACCTAGTGGCCATAGTGTAGCCACACCATGGACCACTGTTTGGGGAGGCACCCCTGGACAGGTCCAGGAGCCAGGTGTGGGAGGAGATGGCCACTGCACTGGAGGAGGCCACTGGACAGGGGAGAACAGCTGAGCAGTGCCGCCATAGGTATGGGGACCTGCGGCAGAGGGAGCCGGACCTGCTAGCCCACCTGTGGGCACGTGCAAGGAGGGGCACGGTGACATGGCCAGGTAGGTGTTACGTCAACACACTTTTATCTTCCATATGGGTATCACGGTTGTATGTGTCCAGCACATGGGGGAGGGACCATCCATTGTTGGCTATGGTGGTGTTATCAGAGTGTGGGGTGGGTGGGTCTGGCTGGGTGGGAGGGCACACACCTGGGGGAAGGGATTGTTTTTTGCTATGGGATTATACTGGTGTTCCTCTCTCCATGTTTGCACCACAGGGCTAGAGGAGCTGCACCTGGCCCGTGAGCTGCAGCGCAACAAAGTGGAGAGGGAGGCCAGGCGGGGCGAGGGTCCACAGCGCCCAAGGGACCGGCCCGATGATGGTGAGTGCCATACCTCCATGATTACTATTGCATGCTGTGTAACAGGGTGGGCAGCGGGGCATGACCACCATCCATTGACACCACTGCCATGCACGCAACTTGTTACAGTCAGCACTGTCCAGTGGCAATGCATGTCTGGGAGTGCGTCGATGGTGGTCCATGCATGCACCGGGTACATGGCTGTGCCACTGCCTTTGCACCACATAGCCATGTCACTAAATGGCCACGGTGGTGCTGTGTGTGACTTGGCCAGTGGGTGTGTGCAGCTTTCCGCATGGCTGTATGCGCCTGGGTGGGCAGTTCATGTGGACGTGATCAATGTGGGTGGTCACACAACATCACAGAGGTATGTCCCACATCTGTATGCCATGCACAGTGGGTGTGCTGTATGGGGCTGTGCATTCACACCTATTGACTGTGCTCCCTTGTCCTAGGTGTCCGCCAGCTCAACGACATCCGGGAGGCACTGCGGGAGATCCTGCACATGGCGAGGGCGTTCCTGGATATCCTTCGCCAGATAGATGACATTGGGGTCCTCAGGAGGCACAGGCAGTGGAGAAGCCAGAGCGGGGAGCGGGGCTTACGTTGAAAGTCCCTCTGCCCCTGATATCCCCTACCCCCCTGGACCCACCCTCACACCCCTCCTTTCTTGTCCCATTTGTCCACCCCTGCCCCTTACCCACCTCCACCTTGTTTGTGGCCCTTCCCCCCACCTTGTATATATTATTGTACATAGTTAACTTTTATATGTTGTTTTAATACAGATATTTTGATATGAATACTGTGGTGGTCTCTGATTTGCAGTGGGCTATAGGTGCTCAGCTGCAGTAGTGTGCATGGCGTCAGGGGTGGTGCAGTCATGGGTATGTGTGTGTGTCCATGTGGAGCTGACTATGGTGTGGGGGTAGCTATCCATCATTGTCTGTGGTGTGTGTGTGTTGTGCCCTGTGCACTGGATGACTGTGTGCAATGGTCCATGGTGCCTGCTCTGTGTCCATGGTGCCCCTGTCAGCCTGTCCATGGTCTGTGCAGCTGACACACATGCATGTCTGTGATCTGCATGGTCTGCTGGCATGTCAGTTGTGGCTGTCCATGCAGGGCAGCCACTGTACCCATCACAATTCTGGGTTGCCTCCTGTCACTGGTGTGGTGCATGTCTGCCTCGGGTGACACTGTGGCCTCCACAGTTGTTGACCCACCTCCATGCTGTGGCTTGAGTGTGTTGCAGGGGATGTGCACCACTGTCTGTGACTTGTGCTCTGGGAAAATGCTGGTGGCGTACAGGTCCACAGTGCCTGTGCAGGATGGCTGGCACTCCTGTGCCATGGAGGACTGCAGGTTGTGTGTACACAGTTTACATGGGCCCACACTGGGGGCTTGGTTGCCCTGCTACTGCATCCCTGTGTTGCTGTGCCCTTGGGTATGGGTGGGTGTCTGTCCATGCACTGTGTGGCATCCGGTGTGGTGCATGCTTCCACGCACCACTGTGGGTGTTGCGCTGGCTGTTGTGGCCAGTGCTGGGTCGGGATGTGTCACTGGGAGAGTGTGCAGGGTGCTGTACCACTGGTGGTGGGGTCCGGGGCATGCCCTGTCCTGTGTGGGATACCTCGTGCGCCGACGCATGGTTGGTCTCTCAGCAGTACCTCGGGGGGGCTGTGCGTGGTGGTACTGTGTATGTCATTGTTGCATCGCTGTGTGCTGCCACCCACTGATCGGTGCTCATGGTGGGGCTGCCTTGCATGGTTCTGTGGTGCAGAGGGTTGCATTGTCAAAGTGGGGGTGGTGGCATGCATGGGGTTTCCTGCAGTGGTTAATGCTGCTCCTGGGCAGGGTGTCTGGGGGTCATGGTGCAGGGTGTGTTCTGCACTGGGGGATGGTGTTGCATGGGGTGGTCAGCCCTCCTTGTGTGCCAGTCACAGCTTGCCGGGGGGTGTGATGGGGCACCATGGCCCAGCTGTGGGTTGGTTGCTGGTCTCCATGGGCTGGTGGTTATTCCAGCCCTCCCCCAGTTGTGCAGTGCATGGGGTGTGGAGACGATGTCTGTTCTGCTGTGTGTTCCTCTGCCCATCTGTGGCATGGGTGGTGGGCCCCTACCTCCCTGGTTGTGCAGTTGCATTGCCACCCTGCTGCTGGGGGGCATCCCTGGTTGTGCTATGGTGCCTCTGGACTGCTCAGCTTCCGCTCCCTAGTTGCAATATGGCACAGGTGGTGCAATATTCAGTTGTCGGCTGTAGGCGCAGTTTGGCTGGCTCAGTTTTTGAATATCACACCTCTTGTGCATGGACGCAATGGACTTGCGCTTGCTCCTGCTATTGCGCACTTTTGGGGCGCAGTTGAATATTCAGCACAGAGTGAGAACTAAACACTTTACTTTTACATCAACCAGATGCTGAAAGTAAATAAAGATTGTTAATTATGGCTCAAGAATCTGTATTTCTTTGTGTGAGTCCTCAGCTGACTGTGATAAGACAGCAAGAAAGACTACCAGGGAATGGTGTTTTCTCATTTATGGATGGCAACCGGTGACCGGGGATGGGGAAGGGAGCACTACATTATGAAAAAATATTTATTTTATTATCAGGTAGGAGATTGGAAAATGGTGAGGGACCCAACACTCTGGAAAAATATTAATTTATTATTGGGTGGGAGATCAGTCAACAGAGAGGGACCCTACACTATGGAAAAATATTATTTTTAATACTGGGTGGGAGATCAGATGATTGGGCAATGGGAAGGGACCCTACACTATGGAAAAATATTTATTTTATAATCGGGTGGGAGATTGAGGACTGGGGGTGGGACACTACACTGTGGAATATAATATTTTTAATACTTGGTGGGGGATCAGGAGATCGGCAACAGGGAGGGACCACTAAACTATGGATACATTTTTATTTTATTATCAGGTGAGAGGGGTGCAGCACCCCATACGTTGAATGGGAAGAACACCCTTCCCTCCTCAGCTAGTGGTCAAACAGGAGTTCAGCATGTCTACAGTTCATTTGCATCACCAGGTAAGGAAAAAGGTCCAGCTCTCCATACGACGCACAGGGAAAATGCCAGACCTCACCCAACAACTAACACACCGAAATCTGGCCAATGGAAAACCGTGTACACAAATGCTTGCAGTCTGGGAAACAAGATCCCGGACCTGCAGGCAATAATGACAGAGACTAAACTGAACATAGTAGCAATTAGTGAGACATGGTTTACCAGTAACCACATTTAGAAGACTTCAGTACCTGGCTATGTACTTTTCAGAAGAGACTGAGGTGCAAAAAGGGAGGGACGGAAGTGGCCCTCTATGTCAATTAAAATATCACAGCTACAGAAATTCAGAATACACATAAGGAGCCAGAAGAACTGTGGGTCACCCTGGAAAAAGAAAATGGGACAACCATAAGAACTGGGGTTGTCTACAGGCCCCCAGACCAGGGGGAGGACAGAGACACATTACTGTTAGAAGATATACAAAACATGATAGCTAAAGGGGAGGTTCTGATAACGGGAGACTTCAACATGCCAGATACAGATTGGTCAACATCAGCAGGAACATCTGCTAGAACTAGACACATGGTGGATTCCCTGCAGGGGGATGGCTTCAAAAAACTGGTACAACAACCCACAAGAGACAGGGCTATCCTAGATCTAGTGCTGACTAACAGGGAAAGGATCACAGTTCTCCAGGTAGAAGGTCACCTGGGGGGCCAGTGACCATCACATGGTATGGTTCAATTTGGCCACTACAACTAGATCATCCCATTCCAAGGCAAAAATATGGGACTTCAGATGAGCTGACTTTGATAAGATGGCCAACAGAGTTAAGCTAGCCTTGGCAAAAAGAAATACAGGTGATGGGGTACAGGCAACGTGGGCAAGCATTAAGGATGCAATACTTGAAGCAACATCCCATTGTGTTAGAGAGAAAAGGAAGTACAAAATAAGAAGTAAACCACTTTGGGTCTCAAAAACAGTAGCAGAAAAGGTCAGAGCCAAAAGGCTGGCCTTCAGGAAATATAAGGAAACACAGAGGGATGAAGATAGGGAGGCATACCAAACTTCCCTAAGGGAAGCAGGAAAGGCAGTAAGGCAGGCAAAGGCCCAAACTGAGGAAACACTAGCATGAACAGTAAAAGAAGGTGACAAGACTTTCTATACATACATTAGTGAAAGGAGAAAGTCCAGAGAGGGTATTGCTAAGATCAAAGGAGACAAGGGGGCGTGTGAGGAGGAGGAGGACCATATAAAAACATCTATCCTAAATAGATACTTCTGCTCAATACTTACTGAAGAGAAGGTAGGGCAGGGCCCACAGCTCAGCACCATGGACACAGGGGGGAGGGATGTAAGCACTAATCCCTTCACAAAAGAAATGGTCCTACAAGAGCTTGATAAGCTCAGGGTGGACAAGGCATTGGGACCTGATGACATACATCCCACGGTACTAAAGGAGCTAAGGGTGGAACTAGCAGAGCCATTATCAGAACTGTTTAGTGAGTCTCTGAGCACAGGAGAGGTCCCAGAAGACAGAAGAAGGGCTCATGCGATCCTGCTCCACAAGAGTGGTAGCAGGGAGGAGGCAAGGAACTACAGATCAGTCAGTCTTACCTCAGTAGTGGGCAAGATTATGCAGGCACTCCTTAAGGAAAGGATAGTGCAACACCTGGAATCCATAGGAGCACAGGATCCAAGACAGCATGGGTTTACAAAAGGAAGGTCCTGTCAAACTAATCTCATAGATTTCTTTGACTGGGTAACCTGAGTGGTGGACCAAGAGGGAGCAGTTGATGTTGCCTACCTTGACTTCAGCAAAGCTTTCAACACTGTTCCACATAGAAGATTGATTAATAAGCTGGGTAGGCTCAGAGTGGGTCAGAAGTTGGTCAACTGGGTGGCAAACTGGTTGGCGGGCAGAAAACAGAGGGTGGTGGTAAATGGTATACAGTTAGAAGAGATGCAAGTCACAAGTGGGGTACCTCAGAGATCAGTCCTGGGGCCAGTCCTCTTCAATATCTTCATCAGTGACATTGCAGATGGACTAGAGGGTAAGGTTTGTCTGTTTGCAGATGACACCAAGATCAGCAACAGAGTAGATGATCCAGATGGGGTGGGCAGAAAGAGGAGAGATCTGGATAAACTAGCAAAATGGTTGGAATAGTGGCAACTGGGGTTTAATGCAAAGAAGTGCAAGATCATGCACATAGGGAAGAGAAACCCTGAAGCCACCTATAGGCTGGAAGGGGAGTTGTTGGCAGTCACAAGGAAAGAAAGAGACTTGGGCATCATCATCACCGATGACCTGAAATCATCCAAACAGACCACTAAAGCAGTAGGTAACGCTAGGGGGATGTTAGGATGTATTAGTAGGGATCGCACTAGTCGGAAGAGGGAGGTAATAATCCCTCTTTACACGACACTGGTTAGGCCCTATCTGGAGTACTGTGTGCAGTACTGGAGGCCACACCTTCACAAGGACATTAATCAAACTGAGGCAGTCCAGAGAAGGGCAACCAACATGGTGCAGGTACTGCATCAGAAAACATATGAGGACAGATTAACGGAGCTCAATATGTATACTCTAAAGCAAATGAGGGAGAGAGGTGATATGATCAAAATATTCAAACACCTTAAGGGCATTAACAAGGTGAAAGAGTCTAACATGTTTCAATATAAGAAAAATAGCAGGACATGAGGACACAGCATGAGATTAGAGGGAGACCGATTAAGGTTTAATGTGAGGAAGTTCTTTTTCACAGAAAGAGTGGTGGATGCATGGAACAGCCTACCTCAGGAAGTGGTGGATATGAATACAGTGCAGGGCTTCAAACAGGCATGGGATAGGCATAAGGGAGCAATACAGATCAGTATGAATAGATAGGCCATTGACAGAGCAAAGGCCGATGGCACATTTATTAGGTAGAAAAAGAAATGGGCAGACTGGATGGGCCTTGCAGTCCTTATCTGCCATCAACTTCTATGTTTGTATGTTTCTGTGTTAGGTGAGAGATCTGGCAATGAGGAGGGACCCTACACTATGGAAAAATATTTTAATATCAGGTGTAAGATCAGGAGATCGGGCAATGGGGAAGGATCCTACACAATGGAAAATATTATTTGTAATATCAAGTGGGAGATCAGGCAATGGGAAGGGACAACTACACTATAAAAAAGTATTTTACTATATCGGGTAGGTGATCGGGGACTGGGGAGGACAGTGGGGAGCACTGTACCTCTGCCAACCAGTAGGGTTGTGCAGATTACTGCCAGTTTTTTTTCAGCACTAATTTGCCCCATGCAAGGGTCAGAAGGCACCTACATGGAGCAAAATCTTAGTGAATAGGATTGCGGGGATATGCAGGTCTCCTCCCCCTAATTTGGATTGTGGCCCCCTCCCTACTTTGCCCCTGCAAAACCCAGTTTGTTGGGGTAAACTTGACTTTCTGAATACTAACTCTGGGCAAAACCCAGTTTGCCCCAGGCAAAGTAGTTTTGTGCCCAGGCAAAGTTTTATGAATCTGGACCAGATATTTAGGTATAACTTTGGAGACCAAATTCAAAAGTGAAAAAAAATAAATAAATAACTACAGATGTAGCAATATGACTGCATGACTTCCTTAACTAATAAACAGAAGTCTGTAACCCAGTCTAAATCCTTTAGGTTAACAGGTTTAATAGTAGTTCAGATAGCTGAAAGAAAAAAATAATTTGTAGTTTTAGTATTGAAGAAGGTGAGATAGTAACAGATAATGATGACCTGTTTATAAATACCCAACAATGACACGCATTTGGAACAACTTTCCAATTTGCATCCCAAATGAAGGAGGTTTTAAGTAATAATATTCTACCCATTCTGTCTGAAGAGCAACAAAAAACTCCTATCTGGATGATTTATGGCAGGAGAAATCAGTATGGCAATTCATTTGAAACTAAACATCATGGCTCAAGGGGAATGATGGACTCTCTGAAGAATTATATAAGTGGGTGTTGCATTAACTCTTTGACAGGTTTGTGGTGTTATTCAATGTCCTATTGCATGGTTTGAATTTACCTGATTTAATGTATACTGTTTTGGTCACTTTTTTATATGAAAGGGGAGAGAAAACATAAAGTTCAGGAGGGGAGGAGCTTAGCAGTCATGGACACTGACTGAGCACACAGCGTTTGCCCTCTCCCTTGGCATGTTCAATGCATACCAGATAGCTCATGAGAAAAGAAGAGTAAGTACTATGCTTACTGTCCTGAATGAGTAGCCCAAACAAACTGATTTATTGACAAGAAGAGTACGAAAACATCTTCAAAAGAACTGCAAAAGCTTTCCAGGGCTTAGAACTCAGTATGACTCCACAAAAAAATTCCAGTGGCTCCAACTCAACAAGTTCTTCCAAAAGTATTGGGAAATCGGTAAAACAGGTTGAAAGCCTTACCCAAATGAAAAACGCAAAAAATAAAAGCAATCAGAAAGACTCTTCCTGAACTGCAATGTACTCACCTGAAACTAATAAGAGAACAGAGAACACTCTGTCCAAAGCCAGATGGAAAGGCCAACCAAAAAATACAGCTCCAATTTTCTTATTTAAACCTCAGTCTGCTACCAATAAGCTTTCAAACAAGCAAAATGAGTTGGACTTGATGAAACTTAATTCACAGGGGAAAGAGGACTTGGTCAGTCATTCTGAGGAAGAAACAGAGTTGGTGCAGGTCGGAGGAGGTGTTCTGCAGCACAGGGGAGTCAGCCCAGAGGAGAAATTGTTTCAGTCTGAATATTCCCTAAACAAAATGGAAATGCCGCTTGGAACAGCTGCAGCAGACAACACTCCAAGCTCTCCTTTGATGGCCTCCAAATCTTTAAATGCCAGGAACTGTGTTGAAGGTGAAGGAGAGACAAGTGAGGGGATAGAGTTGGTGGAAGTGCTGCCAAATGACCTGGATGACGATGAAGTGGTAGCCGCAGCAATTCTGGGAACCGAGGAATTCAGCATCCTTTTGGAGCAAGCCAAGCAGCCGAGACAAGGTGCAGGCTTCCCAACTAAGAAATCCTCTACAGGTATGACTGCAACTGCTTCTATTTCCTATAATTAATCCACCACATATAAAACTTTATCATTGGTGGGAGAAACTGAATCAGATCTAATAGAGGCTGTAGATACAAGCCATGGTCAAGATAAAGTCAGTGTTTCAGCAAAGCAAACAGAGGATTATGCTCCTTTAGATTTGGAAGTAAGGAAAAGGGGAAAGGGAAATTTTCATGTGGAGCATTTGGAACAAATGATACAAGGAGAGATGTTATTGGGCAAAATGATTGTTCCAGCCACAAATAACAACCATTACACTCCTGAAGTTCCCTTGGTCACAGAGAAAAGTCACGCTGCTGTAGTTAGTGATGAGGGAGAGGGTATGAATATAACTATATTCACTGCGGAAGGCATACCAACCTTATGTCAAGCAAATAAACAAAATGGCTACATGCAATCTACAATAAAGGGAGCTGCTGAATTATTGCCCCAGTCAGCAAAGAAGAACACAAATATAACATCCACGGAGGACCCCACACACACACACAATGGGCTCTCATGTTGATGTCCAAACTGGAGGCATGGGATCTCAATATTCAGAGACTGGTACCTGTGGAAGAAAAAAATGATAATTTGCACAAAACAATTCAACAAGTCATAAAAGAAAACTCTGAAATTAGATCAGAATTAAATCTAGCAAAACAAAGAATTGCAGATTTAAAAGATAAATTAGAGCCATATGAGAGACAATTAAACTCCTTGGAATAAGAACAGAATGAATTTAGGGGGAACATTTTGGACTTTGAAGCAAGATCCAGAAGGAAGAATATCAGAATAATTGGATCCCTGAACATTAGGACATGCAGAAGGCCATCAAGGACTCTTTTCGGCAAATAGCTGCTGCATATTTGGAGAAGGATCCAGCTGAAATCAGGTTTGACCTTAACAGAATACATCGTACATTTCAACACAATGGAACTCAAGAACAGGCCTTCTCACCCCATTGTGGCAAACTTTCTTCATTCTGAAGATATGGACCTTCTAATGCAAGATGTCTACAAAAAAAGTGTATTGATCTAATGAGGGCAAAATTTCAGTGTTTAATGATCTTCCCAGTGTCATTGTACAGGAAAGAAGAAAATGTGCATACCTAAGGAAGAATTTATGGGAGAAGAACTATAGATCCATTTTCACTTAGCCAGCAAAACTAGAACTGTTCATTAAAGACACCACTTACATATATAACAACATAGATGAAACTGAAAGGGACCTTAAGAAAACAATTACAGCTCTGTACAATTAAAGCCCATAGGAGGGCATGGCGTGTGTGTGTGTGTGGGGGGGGTCTGGATCTGATAAACACATAGGGCTTGAAGATTGTATATAGTGATAAGTTAATTTCAAAGTTAAGTTGGGAAAGTGCTTATTAAGGATACTGTTCATGTATATAATATCATAGATGCAACCAAAAGGACCTTAAGGAGAAAATGCCAGAGCTCTACGATAAGGCTCCATAGGAGGAATGGGAGGGGGGTGTTGGATTGGATAAACATATAGGCCTAGATATTCAAAAGGATGTTGCGCCATGCGCAATCCACTGATGTGCCCCGACGTGATATTCAAACGGGAAAAGTGAGTGGCACAAATCCCAATGAGCCGGAGTGCATCAGTAATGTATGCAGATGCAGGTGGGGGGGGTGTGCCCATGCATACCCTGCACAGCCTGATATTCAGCCCGGGATATGCAGAGCCATGCATGTGCAACCCCTACCTGTGCCAGCACAAAGTTGATTCCCAAAAAAAAGGAACAACGGATGACCACCCACAGGTGAGCTGCCACATTGCAGGGTGCAACACGGAAGCTGCCACCTGTGGGTGGCCACCCGAGCTCCGGCTGCACCTCCGTGATGATGCCCCCCCATGCCTGATTGCAGGCATCAGTAAAAAAGATTTAACCAAAATCCCTGGTGGTCCAGTGGACCTATCCGCCTGATCGCGGGCTAAGTAAATAAATGAGAAATCCAATATCCCTGGTGGTCAAGTGGATCGCTGCCCACCTGATCACAGGCTGAGTAAATAAATAAAATCCCTATCATCCCTGGTGGTCTAGTGGACCTGCCCACCCGATCGCGGGCTGAGTAAATAAATAAGAATCATCAATATCACTGGTGGTTCAGGGGCACCCAACCCACCCACTGAATCCCACAGCCCGCTTCCCCCAAGTCAGTGGAGGATGGCAGCACCCACCCACCTGCTGCCCTGCCACCCGCTGGCGGACGACACCTGGGGCTGTCACACCATTGGTCCACAGCATGAGCCAATGGGCAGTTGTAGCTCATTCATTCCAGATATTGAATGGGATCCATTCACATATCTGGAATGTGTGCACGGTGGGCTGCACGCCCATTGGCTCATGCTGTGGACCAATGGTCGGCACAGCCCACCGATGGTGTCAGTCGGTGGGCAGGGCAGGCGGGTGGGGTGCTGCCACCCGCCGCTGACCAGGGGGAGGTGAGGCGGGATTCAGTGGTGGTGGGGGCGGTCCACTGGACCACCAGGGATATTGATGATTCTTATTTATTTACTTAGCCTGCGATCAGGCGGGCAGGTCCACTGGACCACCAAGGATGATAGGGAATTTATTTATTTACTCAGCCCGCGATCGGGCGGGCAGGTCCACTGGACCACCAGGGATATTGAGGATTTTATTTATTTACTTAGCCACTGATCGGACAGGCAGGTCCACTGGACCACCAGGGATATTGAGGATTTTATTTATTAACTTAGCCCATGATCAGGTGGGCAGCAGTCCACTGGACCACCAGGGATTTATGATTTTCCTTTTTTCACTGCAGCCTGCAATCGGGCTGTGGAGCACATTGCCTGCTGCAGGGGGCATCAGTCCCCGACGGCTGTTGCCTGGCAGGGCACCAGGTGCAAGTTGTTGGGGATCGGTGCACCTGCATGCAAATGGAGCCATAATGACATGCAAATGGCCCCATGTGTGCCTTGCAAACATTATGGCCCTATTTGCATGTCAACTTTTGAATATCGCGGTTGCTGCGCCTTGCGCAATGGAATTTGCACTAGCACATCCCCATGCTCCACTCTGGCCACCGGCGCTGGTGCAGTGCCACTGCACCATGCGCACTGCAGGTGGCCAGGGTGAGATATTCAATGCTGCTAAGCCATGGCACAGCTCTGTTGAATATCACCCAGTCCACACCCCTGTGCAGCCAATTTGAGCTGTGCCTGAGCTTGCACCACAGCCTGGTGCAGTTTGAATATCTGGGCCATAGGATTTAAAGATTATTTATGATGACAAGTTAATCTCAAAGTTAAGTTGGAGAGTTACTGGAAATAAGGAAGGGAGAAGCATACTGGTAAAGGTGAGTGCACAGCCGCTTAGGCTGCATAGCATGGGAAGATGAAGGTGGAATAAACTTTTTATGGAAAAATAAACCTTAACCTTGAACAATCCACCAGAAGATATGGAAATGAACAATGGGGAAGTGGGAATTAGACATAGTAATGGGCTTTGCTTGGATAGGGTTTTTTTTTTTAAGGGAAGGGAAAATCTGGGAAACTACATGCTGATCAGACAAGTATGAGGGATATACAGGGTCTCTATGTTATATTTGTTTTCAAGACTTATTATTTATGTTCTAGCACAAGATCAATTAGGTGTGCCACCTACAAGGTTAATGGGATTAATGCTCCCATTAAAAGAAAAATAATTTTATCTCACCTTAATACATTAAAACTAGATATCGTTGTACTGCAGGAGACACACCTACATGATAAAGAGATATCCAAACTTAAAAGGAGCTGGATTGCTCAGAATTTTCTCTCCTCAGGAACTAAAAAATCTTCTGGAGTTACAGTCCTAACTTGGAAACAACTAAATATCCAATTGCATGACAAACGGAATGATAATGAAGGAAGAATATCTAAAATTATAGGCACCATTTTTAATAGTATTAATTTAACTGTAGGGGCACTCTATGGTCCTTTCAAAAATTATGCTAACTTCACAGTAGTAATTAATCAAGCTTTGGTTAATATGCAAGCAAACAATACAATCTTAATGGGTGATTTTAACACATTAAAAACCCTTATTTAGACAAAGATAAAAATATCACATACACTGTATAAACAAAAAGATTTCAATTATACTGAATTCATTCTTGGAAGAAAATAGCCTAATAAATCCATGGAGGTTCCACAACCCCACTATTATAGAATCCACTTATCATAATTAAAAAATCACAAGACTGGATTATATTTTCTTATTAAAACATTTAATTACAAAAGTTGCAAACATAAAAATACATCCATTCTATCTTTCAGATCATGCTGTAGTAGAAATACAATTAGATTTAACCCTGAACCTCAAGCCTAAGGTTAAAACATGGTCTTTTAATAATGAATTACTTACCAACCAAGATCTCATAAATAAAACCAATACTGCAATACAAGAGTATTGGTATTGCAATTATACAGGACATGAATCTATTTCATCCTTATGGGATGCATTAAAAGCTATGCTTAGAGGAATTTGTATCTCCCAACAAGCCTGGATCAACTCATAAAAATAAAAGCGAAATCTCAAATCCAAAATAGACTAAAAGAACTATATAAAGTATTACTCTCAAATTATAATAAAAACATGGGCCCAGATATTCAAAAGGGTTGCGCATGGTGCAACAGTGTTGCGTCATCCACAACCCACTGATGCGCCCCGGTGCGATATTCAAAAGGGAAAAGTGCACCGCACAAATTCCGATGTGCTGGAGCACATCAGTAATGTATTCAGGCACAGGTGGGGGCATGCCCATGCATAACCTGCACAGCACGATATTCAGCCCGGGATATGCAGAGTCATGCATGCACAACACCTACCTGCGCCTGCACAAAGTTAAGCCCCCCAAAAAAGGAATAAATGATGGCCACCCACAGGTGAGCTGCCACATTGCAGGGTGCAACACGGTAGCTGCCACCTGTGGGTGGCCACCTGAGTTCCTGCTGTACCTGGCGGTGCCCCCCCTTGCCCCATCATGGGCATCCATGTAAAGACACCCCCCTGCAATATCCCTGGTGGCCCAGTGGACAGATTGTTGCCTGATCAGGGGCATCTTTTGAAATCACCCCCCCACCAATATCCCTGGTGGTCCAGTGGACCGCACTCTGCCCGATCGTAGGCATCTGTAAAACATAGAACAGTCCTATTACCCTGGTGGTCTAGTGTACCCCCCTCCCCACCTGCCCACTGAGCCCCAAGCCCCGCTCCCCCCAGTCAGCTGGCGGGTGGCAGCACCCCTCCTGCCTGCCGCCGCCCACGCCATCGACCGACAGCTTGATAGGCTGCATGCCCATTGGTTCCAGCATGAGCCACGGGCGAGCAGCCCTACCGAGCTGTCAGTCAGTGGGTGGTGGGCGAGCAGGTAGGGTGCTGCCACCTGCCAGCTGACCGGGCGGGAGTGGGGCGGTGGGGCTCAGTGGGCTGGGTGGGGAGGGGGTACACTAGACCACCAGGGTAATAGAACTATTATATGTTTACAGATGCCCATGATCGGGCAGAGTGCAGTCCACTGGACCACCAGGGATATTGGTGGGGGTGTGTGATTTAAACAGATGCCCATGGTCAGGCAGCGATCGGTCCACTGGACCACCAGGGATATTGGATGGGAGGGGTTTTATACCGATGCCTGCAATTGGGCACATAGTGGTCCACTGGACCACCAGGGATATTAGAGGGGGGTTTTCTTTTAGATGAATGCCCGTGATCATGCTGCAGGGGGCATCGGTCCCAACAGCTGCTGCCTGGCAGGGCGCCAGGTGCAAGTTGTCAGGGATCAGCGCACCTGCATGCTAATGGGATGCAAATGGGGCCATAATGACATGCAAATGACCCCATGTGTGCCTTACATAAATTATGGCCCCATTTGCATGTCCCCTTTTGAATATCACAGGTGCTGTGCATGGCACAATGGCACTTGTGCTAGCAGATCTCCATGCTCCACACTGGCCACATGTGCTGGTGCAGTGCCACTGCACCATGTGCAGTGGGGGTGGCCAGGGTGCAATATTCAAAGCTGCTGCACCATAGTGCAGCTCCATTGAATATCACCCAGGCCACACCCCTGCGCAACAAAGTTGAGCTGCGCCCAGGCTTGCACCACAGCCTGGCACAGTTTGAATATCCGGGCCATGGAGTATTAGAATAAAACCAGACTTGAATGGCAACAAATTGTAAATAAGGAAACTGAATGCAATATAAGCAGAATTAAACAAGATAGATACTTTACAAGGGGACAAATCTGGTAAACTTTTAGCACACTTACTAAAAAAAAAAGAAAAGAAAATAATATGAGGCCTTATGGATGCACAAAAAGCAGGTAAAATCAGATTAGATTGATTTATTTGCTATTTTATTGGTTCACTTTATAAGCTATATATAAAAAATGTCCCAATTAAAGATTACTCACAAATGGAGCAATTCATAGAAGGAAGTGATTTAGAGCCATTTATAATGGAGAACGATCCAATAACGGAGGAACAAAATAAACAGACAATAAAAGGGCTTCCCAATAATAAAAGTCTAGGACCAGACAGATGAACAAATTAATTTTTTTTTTAATTCAGTGACATACTGGCACCATGGCTGAACTGTATGATATTGGAATGAGTGGATGGGGAGCAGAAAATACTAGTGTCATTACTTCAAGCAAAAATAATCCTAATTCATAAAGAGGGTAAACCAAAAAAATCAGGCAAGCAGTTATAGACCAATAGCTCTATTAAATACTGATTATAAAAAAATAGTCAAAACTATTATTAACAGATTATTACCCCTAATTCCCCTCCACAACCACCCTGACCAACATGGATTTGTTCTAAATAGAACTGCTGCCTCAACTATCAAAAAATCCAAATAACATTTGAACAGATTCAGCACTTACACAATTTTTTTTATGCTCTGGCATTTGATGCTAATAAGGCATTTAATTTAATAAATCGTAGCTATATGTTCTACATTTTAGAAAAATTGAACATTCCCAAAAGCCTTTTGAAAATAACCAAAGAATTATACAGTCATCCATCTGCTAACATTATAATAAATGGATTACCATCCCCAGAAATATCAATGGTTGCTGGGGTATGACAGGGTTGCCCCCTTTCCCCCATACCTTTTATATTATGTTTAGAACTGTTACAATAAGGAAGTGCTCTTATATAAAGGTATACAATGTCAAAGTACTGATACTAAACTTAGCGTATTCTGACACTATGGTGATATTCATGGTTTTAAATAACTCAGTTAACCACTTATTAAACATCATAAGTGACTTTTCTTCCTTTTCAGGATACCAATTAAATGAACAGAAATCAATGGTAATGCAATTAACAAAAAACAGATCTGACCCTGAATTTGAATCTTTAAAAATATTTAACAAAGTGGATCAAAGCAATTACTTAGGAATAATCCTAATAAATCAGCTAGACAGATCCATCAAAATTAACTTCAACAAGGTGAAAGAAAAAATTCTGAGCAAACTAGAGATATGGAACTATCTATCACTTTCTCTGTGGGGTCTAGTTCTAACCATAGAAATGATGGTTTTACCATACCTGATTTTTGTCCTGCAATCTATGATTGGATACACAAATTCAAAATGGTTTTCTGATGTTAAAAGAACCTTTTCAAAATTCTTGTGGATGGGAGGGAAATAAAAAATTGCTTGGTGAACTATGATTTTACCAGTTAAAGAGGGGAGCTTTGCTGTCCAGACCTGCATGCCTACATTCTCTCACAGGTTATGGCATCTCTACCCAAATGTATTCCCATTAGTTCTACCTCTTTGTCATTTGAAATATTGACTATTGTTAAAGTATGTTGTTATCAGTCATGTCTGTTTCTGTATGCATTGATTGTACTGTACCCTCCCGGGTTGTGCCTAAAAATAGTCATTTCCATGGCTAGTGCATTTACCAGTTAAACAAAAATGAAATAAATAAATAATCTTTGTGAGAATGGATATTTCATCTGCAAAATGAAACAGGTCCATTATTTGATGATTTTTTTTAAATTAAGTGTCAGAATCAGATGCCAACACTAACAAAAACTTTATTGTTTATGACAAATTATAAAGATCTGAAGGATCATGCTATACTCCACCAGATACATGAGACAGCAAAAAAAGCCAAAATGCAATTCAAACATGCTAATTTCCCATGGTTACATGCTCCATGCAATTTAAATTTAAATCGAAATAATCTCGAATTAGTTAACTTATTCAATTTGTTACAAAAAGAAGTAATATTGATTTGGAAGCATTTAATCAAGAATTACCAATTCATAGCCTACTCTGATTATAAAAAATCACTATCCAATATCAGAATAAAAAATTATATTGCATATTCATCTTTACATAAAGAATACAACTCTTACTGTAAGAAACACAAAACTGATGAGCTAAACATAACAAAAATCATTCATAAAGAAGAAAAAATGATCTCATCAACTAAACAAAAAGATTATCTATATTTTACAAATAATTACCACTCTGGAAGAAACAAACAAAAAAACATCAACATGTAGCATGGGGGAAAGAACTGTGAATTCACTTTCAAATTAACCGATAGAGTTTACTCAGAATAAATGCCAAAAAAAAAATATAATCTCTGCAAAAAATGAGAGAATACAGCAAACAAATATAAATAGAGCCTATATAACTTCCTACTCTCTTTCAAAAAGCAATCCATCAAATTATCCTGCATGTTAGCATAATTGTTATCAAAGGGGAACATTACTTCATAACTCTTAGTCCTGCCTTCTTATAAAGGAATGGTGAAGTACAGTAGCCAAAAAATTATCCATAATAATAGACAAAACAATCCCTCCCACAGTTACAATTTTACTGTCAACTTATATGATACATTAGACATTAATATAACTCAATAAAACTAATTTGTTTAGGATCTTTAGTGCTAAAAAAATAATTATCAAAAACTGGAACAGCCAAAGCCTTCCTACTGTTCAAGAAAGAATGGTGGACCACACTTAAAGAAACTATGATCTATGAAAAAATGGGATATACTGTATAAGTATTAATTCCGTTCTACCTGTAATCACCAGGCATACAGCAAATCACATAGCATTCCCTAGTGACGCCAACAGCACAGTAGAAGAAAATAATTTCATAAATTTTTCCTAGGTTTTAAAAGTTATTATTTGTTTTCAAATTTTATTATGAATTCATTTGTGGTGCCATATGGCACTGATTCAGTTTTTTAAGGGAGTCACTAATGATGACTCCCAGGACTCATTCTTTGGTAGCAGTGCTCAGATTTACTCCTCCCATCCTGTACTCTGTCCTGGGGTTCTTGTTCCCAAGGTGCATTACCTTACACTTGTTGGTATTGAATTTCAATTGCCAATTTCTAGAGCACCTCTGTAGTCATTGCAAATCACACTGTACCACCCTAATTCACTCATTGCTATCTATCCTCCAACACAGCTTAGTGTAATCTGTGAAGAGATACAACTTTCCCCAGGGTTGTTCTCCAATGCCGCTGACAAACATACAGAAAAGGACAGGACCCTAGACAGATCCCTGTGGCTCCCTACTCATGACCACCCTCTCTTCTGATTTGACACATAAATCACAACCATCTGCTGCCCCTCCTTCAACCAGTTTCCTACCACTCTTACTATGTCATTTGCCACACCTACTGTAGATCATCCATCTTCCTCAGCAATCTTCTGTGAGGCATTTAGTCAAAAGTCATGCTGAAGTCAGAATAGAGTAAATACATGGTGTTACCTCAATCCAATATCCTTGTCACCCAGTCAAAGAAAACTATCATGTTGGTGTGACAAGACCTCCCAACCACAAATCCATTCTGTTCACTATCCTGGAGTCCATTACTCTCCATGTAGTCCATGAGGTCTTCTTTCACCAGTAACTCCATCAGTTTTCACACAACAGATGTAAGACTGAGAGGTTTGTAATTCCATGCTTGCTTCTTTACCCCCCATGGGGGGCTGTGCACAAAACAAGAAATTGCCTATGTGCTACATATCTGTGGTGTGTAGGTATCCCTAAGTTTAATGCCGCATATCCATAAGGATAAGTGAGTTAGAACTCAGTGATTAGTTTAAAAAGTAGGGGGTGCTCAGCTAAAGAAACCCCAACTGGGGTTTAGAACAACAGCGCAAATCTGTTGCAAAAACAACAAAAGAAGTGAGCCACATTGATGGTGCAATATGTGATAATAAATTTCTAAATAGAGTGCAGACTTAGCATAAGCTATCTTGAGATACTTATATAAACACATGGAAAATGTGGTATGAAGTTCTTCACAGAATTTTGATATCACCCAGTATTGGTAACAATAAAAAACTCCATGTAAAGAAGTGCTCAAAGTCAGAAAAATATCAAAGCAAGAAACACCAAATGGCAAAAGAAAAAAACACAATGCAAATTTACATTTAAATCCCTGCATCTTACCAAAGTCCCCATCCCTTTAGCTTTTTCTCTATCCCTCATAAACATTGCGCAGCCAGTGTCTGTCAGGTCCCAGTCGTTATTTTCTGATGCCCCAAATTCTGTGATGACTATGAGGTCCAACTCATTGTCTGCCATAATTGCCCAGAGCTTGATGATTTCAGTACCCTGACTCCTGGCATTAAGGCAGACTTCCTTTCATCTAACTCCTTATCACCTTTAGCTTTTTACTTGCCTTTCTCCTTTATTCTTCCCTAGTTTCTTTAAGTGCTTGTTTTTTATATTGATTGCAGGCTTGTTGAATCCTCCTTCCTTGGTCCCTTTCCCTAGTCTAGACTGAACTTCAGCCTTATTTTTGCCCACGGTGCTGCTAAAAGCCATCAGAATACATAAAGATATTGATAATGATAACATTAAAAAGTCCGACAGTCCATCTTGTCAGCCCATGTTATCCTATTGCACCCAAGAACCTGTTGTCCCTGTGGGGTCTTCTCTTACACTATTCCCCCTATTGTTCTCTTTGTTTCCACCATTCTCATCTTCCTGAGCCACTACTATATCCTCAGCTCAATTCCAGCCATGTTTAAAGCCTTTTATACTTTTTTTTTTCAATTCAATTGTTTTAACCAGGAATGGCACACTATGCTGAAAGCTTGTTTACAGGTGCTACCTGGAAGCACAGGGAAGTTAAATGATTTGCTCAGGGTCACACAGTTTGCAGGTGGGGGCTGTGAGATTCAAACCCAGGTCTCCAGATTTGCAGCTCAGAGCTTTAAACCACTGTACCCACTACCTCTGCTGGCAGACCATTCCAAGGCTTTACTACTCTTCTTAAGGTGCTGCTGGTGGGGGACTTCAGTCTGCTGGATGTAGATTGGAGACTCCCAGTCACAGCCTTGGCTAGAAACAGGGACATACTAGACTCCCTTTAGCGGGTGTTTCTCAAGCAACTAATTAGGGAGCCTACTCATGAAGAGGCAGTACTGGACCTGGTGCTCACAAACAGGGACAGTATTGTTGATGCCAAGGATGAAGGACCAGCAATCACCATACAGTGTGGTTTAACATAAAGATGGCAACAAAAGTTAACCACACAAGGTTGAGCACCCTAGATTTCTGGAGGGCAGATTGTAAAAAAAAGATGAATACCTCAGAGATGACTTAGCAGGGGGGAAGTGTCTAGGTTGGGTGGAGTAACAGTGGGCTAAATTAAGAGCTAGTACAGCAAAGGCAACAAACCTCTGCATGAAAGATTTGAGCAAGAACAGCAGAAAAAGGAGAGCAGTATGCTTCTAGAGGGGAGTGGCTGCAAAAGTTAAGGTTAAAAATGTAGCATTTAGATGGTACAAAGAGATCAGATGGAAGAGGATAGGGAGGTGTATCAGAAAACAACACACAGAAGCAGGGAAGGTGGTAAGGGGCCCAAAGGCACAAACTGAGGAAAAGGATAGCCAAAGCGGTATCAAAGGAGTTCAAGAACATTTTTAGGTACATCAGTGATAACAAGAAGACAAGAGGAGGGATTCTGAGGTTAAGAATGTCAAGAGGAGACTGTGAAGAGGAGGATGAGGAAAAAGCATATATCCTGAACAGAAGCTTCTGCTCAGTGTTCACAGTAGAAGATGAAGAGGATGGACTATACAGAAATAGCAGGAACACTGCGAGGAGGGAAGGAGGTAGACACAAGTACATTCACAGAAGAAAAAGTCTCGAAAGGACTTGTAAATCTGAAAGTGGATAAAGCTATGGGACTGAATGAGGTATAATCATGGGTGCTGAGGGAGTTCAGAGATGTACAGGCTACACCTCTGATGGGCCTGTTCCACAACTCACTGGAAAAAAAAGGAGGGGTTCTAGAGGACTAGAGGAGGGCAGATATAGTCCTGCTTCATAAAAGTAGCAGCAGGAATGAGGCTAGCAACAATAGGTCTCATGTAAGTGGTGGGGAAGTTAATGGAAATGATTTTAAAGGGCAGGCTAGTGTAGTATCTTGAATTCAGCAGGTTACAAGACCCAAGGCAGCACAAATTCATGGGGGGGGGGGGGGTCAATTCAGACAAACCTAATCAATTTCTTCAAATTGTTGACCAGGGAAATAGATCAGGGTGGGGAGGTGGACATGACCTACTTAGACTTCAGCAAGCAAGGATTTCAACACTGTACCACAAATAAGACTCATAAGGAAACTGGGCAGTTTGGAGGTGGGTCCCAGGGTGGTAAACTGAGTACAACATTTGTTCATGAATAGGCAACAGAGGGTGGTGGTAAATGGCACTCACTCTGGGGAGGGGAGATGGACCAGTGGGATACCTCAGGACTCAGTACTGGGACCAGTCCTCTTTAATCCAGTGGGATACAAGGCCCAAGGCAGCACTGATTAATCGAGGCTAGGTCATGTCAGACAAACCTGATCAATTTCTTTGACTGGGTGACCAGGGAAATAGGTCCAGGTGGGAAGGTAGATGTGACCTACTTAGACTTCAGCAAGGATTTAAAGCAGGGGAGGTGGTAAGGGACCCAAAGGTACACACTGAGGAAATGATAGCTAAAGGGGTATCAAAGGGGAGCAAGACCTTTATTAGGTACATAAATGATAAGTGGAAGATAAGGGGAGGGATTGTGAGATTAAGAATTTCAGGGGGAGACTGCAGAGAAGTATCAGGAAAAAGCAGATATCCTGAACAGATACTTCTGTTCTCTTCTCAGTGGCAATCTTCTCAGTGGCAAGGGAGGGGAGGGTGATGGACCACATAAAAACAGCAGTAACAGTGGGGGAAGGGAGAGAAGTAGCCACAAGTCCACTCACAGAGTGAAAAGGCCTGAAAGGACTTGCCAATCTGAAAGTGGATAAAGCTATGGGACTGGACGGGATACACCCAAGGCTGCTGAGAAAGTTCAGAGAGATACTAGCTGCAACTCTGATAGCCCAGTTCAACAACTCACTGGAAACAGGAGTGGTTCTAGAGGACTGTGGAAGGGTAGATGTAGTCCCATTTCATAAAAGCAACAGCAGGAAGGAGACTGGCAACAATAGGCTGGTCAGTCTGACATCAGTGGTGGGAATATCATGGAAATGCTTTTAAAGGAAAAGCTAGTGGGGTATCTTGAATCTAGCAGGTTACAAGATGCAAGGCAACTCAAATTCATGGGGGGGGGGGATTCAGACAAACCTGATCAATTTATTTGACTTGTTGACCAGGGAAATCGATCAGGGTAGGGAGGTGGATGTGGCCTACTTAGACTTCAGCAAGGCTTTCAACACAGTACCACAAAGGAGGCTCATAAGCAAACTGGGCAGTTTGGGGGTGGGTTCCACGGTGTTAAACTGAGTACAAAATCTGTTGATGGATAGGTGACAGAGAATGGTGGTAAATAGCATTCACTCAGGGAAGGGGAGAGTGACTAGTGGGGGAAACTCATGGCTCATTATTGCGACAAGTCCTCTTTAATATCTTTATAAGTGACATTGCAGAAGAGCTGGAAGGAAAGGTATGACTCTTTGCAGTTGACACCAAAATCTGTAGTAGGGTAGACACTCCGGAGGGGGTGGAGAGAATGTGTAGAGATCTGAGAAAACTCGAGGAGTAATCAAGGATATGGCAGCTGGGTATCAATGAGAAAAAGTGTAAAATCATGCCCCAGGGTACAGAATCCCAGAGGCAGAGTATAAAATGAGGGAAGAGGTATTGACAGTCACTAAACAGGAAAGCAACCTTGAGGTAATATCGGATGACCTCAAGGTGGCAAGGCAATGTGACAAGGTGGGATGTTTGAGCGCATAGGGAGGGTTATCACCAGAAGAAGAGTGGTGATGTTACCACTGTATAGATCAATGGTGAGACTCAACCAGGAGTACTGTGTTCAGTTCTGGAGACCACATCTGAGGAAAGACCAGACAGGGTGGAGGCTGTTGAGAGGAGGGCAACTAAAATGGAGTGGGATCCTATGAGGAGAGACTGAAGGATCTCAATACGTACACCCTGGAATTTGGTAGCCCATGCCTCAGGCAGAGAGAATGGAGGCAGAAAACTTCAGAACTTTATCAGGAAGTACAGTTTCTCCAAACTAGATTGGCCAAGGATGACAAATCAGTTCAAAGCAGATTATTGGAAACCAAAGCTTATCTGCAGAAATATATTGATCAAAAACTGAGCATGCGTTGTACTATCTTAGGCAAAAGGTACAACTGGGAGGCCCTAGAGGAGCTTAGTACTTAGCCAGATGCCTGCGGGCATAAAAGATGGCAGCTACAATCTTTAAAGCTCCATGACCTGGGCACTGGTAGCACTACTTATAACATGGGCGAGATCATCCAAATATTTAGAGTTTGCTATCAAACGTTACATAGACCTGAATCGCAAGGGCCATCCACAGAATGGATTTCTCAATATTTGGCTCAAGCTAAATTACCCCAGCTTTCAGAGCAACAGTCATCTTCGCTGCTTTCACCCATAACTTATATTGAGTTAAGTTCGGTAATACAGTGCTCTAAAGTTGGGAAAAGTCCAGGTACTCATGGTTTCCCACCCCACTAAGTCCCATCTCTTGCCTATTCCTCTTTCCTTCTCCTGCCCCCTATTGCCTCTATCTTCTCTTCCAATATCTTCACATGGTTCTGTCCCCTGGCAGGGTTCTCAGCATCCTGGAGGGGTTAGTTCTAAGCATGCCTCTTCCTTCCCTTCTCCCCCTCATTTACCTATCTACCCAACCCTACTATTCCTCTGTCTTACACCTGTCCCCCACCCTCTATCTTCTCATTCCAATGTCTTTGCCCAGTTCTGCCCCTGGCAGGGTTCTCAGCATCCTGGAGAGAATAGTTCTAGGCATGCCTCTTCCTTCCCTACCCATACTTCCTCCCCCCCAACTGTACCTCCGTTGATACCCCACTGCACTTAAATAGACAGCGCCTGTACCTATTATGCACTGTACTAAATTGCTGTCCCTTTCTCCCTAAATTTTTTGTATAGACAGAGCTGCTGCTTCAGCTCACCCTAGGCCTATGTAATATGTCTCACTCAGTAAAGCTTTGCATCTGTTTGTACTAGTAATGTCCTGGCTCCCCCTGTCCCACTTGCTTTTCCTTCCCCTAGTTGGCTTCCCCTGTCCCACTTACTTTTCCTTCCCTTAGCACTTCAATTGTATAATTGTACTGATTATCATTTCTTAATTGTAATGCCAATCCAGCAGTGGGTTGGTGATATTGTTGGTGATAATCTCTGTACCTAAATCCTAATGTATGTTAACTGAAATTGTATGTATAATCTCGGTTTTAAATCCACTGCATCCCCCCCACCACCAGTTGCACTGTGAGATGAGCAGCTTGTTGCTCAATATGCCTTCCTGGTGAAACATTTCAATAAATAAATAAAATAAATAAAGATTTTTATAAGTTAAAGGATCTGCAACAATTGTTGTCCTCTATATTATTAAACGCTATGAGGGGGGTTCAGAAAGGAGAATCTCTTCCTCCTTCTTGGAACAGTGCAATTATTGCTTCCCTTTTGAAACCGAGTAAGGACCCTGTCAGACCAGAATCCTATCGCCCTATTTCAATGTTGAATATCGATTACAAGTTCTTCATGGCTGTTTTTGCAAATAGATTGGAGGGTCTTCTCTCATCTTTGGTTGACCAGGACCAGACAGGATTTGTCCGCAGTCGCCAAGTGTTTGATAATGTGAGGCACGCTTTTTGCTATTGGACTATGTAGAAGAATGGTCACTCCCTCTGGTCCTGGCTAGCCTGGATGCAGAGAAGGCCTTTGATAGAGTCCTGTGGCCTTTTCTTTGGTCAGTCCTTCAGGCATTTGGATTCCCATCTAACTTTATTGCATGTTGTGCTGTATTTATTCCCATCGTTTTGTGTATGTTTGGGTAAATGGATCTCTAACAACTCCATTTACTTTGGCTCAAGGTACACATCAGGGATATCTCTTGACCCCTCTTTTGTTTACATTGTATTTTTAACCATTATCATCTCTTATTTGACTTTCTAAACTGGTAGAAGGTATTGCAATAGTGGGGAGGGAGTACAAGGTTGCACTTTTTACGGATGACATCTTATTGACCCTGACAAATCCCATGTATTCATTACAGGCAGTTTGGAAAATTTTGGAGTAATTTGAAGCTTTAGCTGAGTTTCAATTAAATAAATCAAAAACCAAGGTAATAACATATAGATTAGACTCTACCTGATGTAATATGAGGGTTATTTCCTGTACAATGGAACAGAAACTATAGTAAGTATTTGGGAGTCAGTTTAACAAAATTCCCAGAACATGTTGAGGTATTAAATTTTGAGCCCCTCACTCAGGAGATAAAAAAGGATTTACAGTTATGGTCAACACTGTCCTTATCTATTTTGAGGTGGGTTGAAGTCATCCGTATAATTATTTTACCAAAAATACTCTTTCTTCTGCAAACATGCTCTGTTTTTCCAACTGAGTCTATTTTTTGTGATTGGCAAAAATCTGCCTTAGAGTTTGTGTGGTGGGGTGGGTGACCTAGGGTGAGAGAGATAGAGATGGCATTGAATCTGTCCACAGCTCAGCAGGGGAAGGGTGTGGGGGGCTTAGGCTACCAAATCTGGACTGGTATGCTAAGGTGGCTTTTTTACATATTTTATGTCACTGGACCAATACAATGTATTCGGCATATTGGAAGGACATAGAATTTGTTTTAAATGATTTACATGATGTGGCTGGAATATTCTACTTGGCATCTATTCCACGTCTCCCCCTTTCACATTTTTATCAGTATACTAGTGTTGTATTGAAGGTATGGAATAGATATCAGGCATCTCCCTCCAAAACTACATTTTTCGATAACAGCTCTGGCCTGGGATGTAGCCACTCCATTTTATAAAACAGAGATTTTTCTCAGAAGGTGGGCTTATTTGGGGCTAGAGTATTATTTTCAACTCTTTGACTCCAAGGGTCATCTGTCCTTCCCTGAGTTACAAACATGTTATGGGTTGGCGCCTGCTGATCATTTTAGATTTTTGCAATTGAGTTCCTATCTGTAAACTGTATCCCATCTTAATTCTATTCCTGAAACTTTGAATGCCCAAGGAATTCATATTATAGTAGCTGCACAAAAAGGTGAAATCCTTAGTCATATCATTGGGAACTGGTATGCAGATATATGCACCTCGGAATCAGACATTGTTAAGCCTATATTTTCGAGATGGGAACAGGAAGCATTAACCTGGGAGGAATGGTCTCAAACAGCATTATTAAGCTATAAGTTGTCTTCCTTACCTTATACAAAAGAATTCTCCTGGAAATGTAGGACACAACTCTTCCTTATGCCAATGTGGATGGCTAAATATAAATGCTCACAATATGTGAGCTGCTGGCAGACACACATTTTCTTGAGTTATCCTATGTTTACATCATATTGGTAAAGGGTTCAGGGAGACTTGCAAAAGATGTTCATGGGACAATTAACACTGACCTCCAAATTGGTAATGGTTTTGATTCCTTCTGAGAATGTTAGGGTCCCAAGGCGGCAGATTCAGTTATTACTGCAATTGATTTTGTATGCGAAAAAAGCTTTGAGCACTTAGGTACCAACTCCGGATAGGTGGTATGAAGCGGTTAATTTTGTTTATGGAGTGGAAAAACTCTATTATAAATTTTTGGATAAAGAAAATTTATGTTTGGATCTCTGGTGACCTTGGGTTAACTTTCAATTGAAGATTGATCCTGCCTTTGTTCCATGAAGATCCATATAGTATTTTTATATTTAACCTGGAGCGCTTCCTGGCCTACGTACTGCATCTAATATTAAATAATAATTCCTATATATACATAGTGATTTAGTACTTAGCCTTCTATATTTTTAAGTAGGTTTTAATAATTTGATAAGCAATAGGCTGTTTTTAAGGGTTTGTGATGTTAATCAATTGTACTGTAAGTCATTCTTATTGAATATTTTTTGATTTTTAAAGTCTGGTGCTAGATGTATGCTGATATTTATGTATGTCCTCTTGGTTGCACAGTAAAGTATGCTTAAAAAAATATGTACACCCAGGAAGAGAGGAGGGATATGTGGCACATAATAGGCATCCATAAATACCTCATGGGGTGAATAAGGAAAGGGGAAGAGTATTTTTCGGAGGAGAAAGCGCACAAGAACAAAGTGGCATGCCATGAAGCTGGAAGGGCAATTGAAGGGATGTGAGGAAGTATTTCTTCACTGACAGAGAGACAGATGCCTAGGACAGTCTCACAGAGGAGGTGGTGGAGGCTAGAACTGGGCGACAGTTGTGAATTCTGTTTTCTTGGAATTTTCACAACATTTTGCAAATTTCATGAAATTTTCCGAACTTCTGCAATAGGTGAAGTCAGAATCATCTGAATGTATTTGGCAGATTTTCATCCTGTTCTGCAAAACTATTTTGGCTGAACTGTAGAATAATACACGTGAACTGTGGAATGACATTTTAATGGATTATTTCAAAATACATGTAATTATTCTGCAGTTCAGAGCAAATCTTTACTTTACCACTGGATTCACTAGATCTATTTAGCATGTAATTGACATTTGTTCTAAAATAAATATCCTTGAATATTTAGTTCATAAAATGTGTATAATTATGCCTTTTAAATGGCACAAAGTTAACCCGATGCTTAGATCGAGAAAAGACAAACCAGTAGCCTAACCTGAAATAACGAACATGGGGTAATTTGAGTAAGACGCACCAAACTTTGACAGTATGTTTGACAGAACACTGAAATCTGTGGATATCTTCTATTGTCAATATCTGTGGCCACCAAGCATTTGTAATCAGTCTCATACAAATTGTAACATATTTTGTCCTTTCCAGTTTTCTATGTTGAATCTGAAGTCCTGTTTTAATAATTGGATGTTCTCTTTGAAATTTGATTACTGTAAATATCCAGTTTGTTATTTTTTTTTTTGCTTGAAAATATGGTGATGGAGGGTATGGAGTGCTCTCTTCGGTATCTAAGGTAACATGACCCCTATTCTAAATAGTTTATTAGATTAAGTGGTAATTATATTCTTAAAGAACAAGTCTGTATTATGTGTTCTAATGTCTTGATTCAGGCAATAAACAAACTACAAATAAAAAAATGTCCCATTTGAATAATTTTTCTGATTAAATTGATAGTTTTATAATACTAACTTTCATACAGTATGTTTCTAGCAAGCTTCACATCGAAGTGCTGTTCAAATCAACAGAAAGCAGATTTGTTTGTTTTTTTTTTCCATGAAATAGAACAGTAAACACATCCGTAAAGCAACCCATGAACTATTAAGGATACCATTGCTTATTGTCTCTGACTACCACCGAACTGAGCAAGCACAGTCTCTGTATGGTCCCAGGGGATCCATGGGAAATGATGCCGTAAGTTCGGCTGCCACCTAATGCTAATGACTTCCAGACTCCATAGCCCTGAGAGGGCTAGCCGGGTGCCAGGTGGGCATGGTCGATGGGACCTGGATCTCACCGTGCCACCTACAATGCCTCCTCTAGCCGCCTCCTGACCCCAAAAAGCTGACTCCATAGCCCTGAGAGGGCTAGCCGGGTGCCAGGTGGGCACGGTCGATGGGACCTGGATCTCACCACACCACCTACGATGCCTCCTCTAGCAGCCTCCTGACCCCAAAAAGCCGAATCCATAGCCCTAAGAGGGCTAGCCGGGTGCCAGGTGGGCACAGTCGATGGGACCTGGATCTCACCGCGCCACCTACGACGCCGCCTCTAGCTGCCTCCTGACCCCAAAAAGCCGAATCCATAGCCCTAAGAGGGCTAGCCGGGTGCCAGGTGGGCACAGTCGATGGGACCTGGATCTCACCGCGCCACCTTCGACGCCGCCTCTAGCCGCCTCCCGACCCCAAAAAGCCAGTAAGGACATTCCTCTGACTGGGAAAGCAGTGATCGGCTGCGATTGGCTGATGGCACATTGTGCTGAGCACTGATTGGCCTCCGGTCTCAGACCCTGCTTCCTGATTGGTCTGGGTGACATTGGGCTTAGCTGGGCTCGGAGCCCATTGACTTGCACTGCTCAGTGCTGAAATTTTGTGCTTTTGGACATTTTCAGCCTGAATTCTGAATTATCTACTGTATTTTACCACTGTTCCACCATTAGTTCTACCTAACTACTCAGATTTGCATATTGTTTCTAATTTTAATCTGTAATCAAGCTGCGCTTTTCTGTGTTAGGCTGCCTGATATTTCCTTGCTTAACAAGTATTTATAGACTGCTGCTAAATTGTTAGCTTACCATTTATGTTATCGTTTAAATGATTTTCCTTTTCTGATTTTCATTATCTTGCTTCAGGTGTCCCCTGCAGTCTGATTGATATTTACTGACCTATAGTCTATTTTAATTGTTGTGCAAAACGGCTGTGGCTGTTTGACTCTCTACTGAAATCTTTCTGTCTCTCCATCCCCCCACCCGAACTTCTAGGGTAAGCCTGCTTCATAATTCCTTCGTACTATGGTACACTCGCTAGCTGCTACCTCTGCCTCTCCCCTAGTAACTCTCTCTGTTCCCCTCCTATTATGCAGTTACTAGGCAGCTGTCCTCTGCTACAATCACATTCTTAACTCAGCTGTGTGCACTATCATTACTGAGTGTCTCCTCTCTGACTTCTTCCTCCTCCCTACTGCTGCTAGCCTGACCTCCCCTCCCCTTTCTACCTACACTTTACTGGATCTTGCCCTCCTTGCATCTCCTCCTTGCACCCCTCCTCTCTCGACACCTCTGTCTTAATAAAAAAAAAAAAAAAATGTTTTTGCTCTCTTCTCCTTCATTTCCACCTCTTTCTGCTGTCCCTCCAGACTGGCTCCAGCAATCCGCTGGACCTGATCATTTTGGCTAACACCTCAGCCCCCACTTAGTTCCTTGCACTCTCACATCACCACTCTGACTTTATCTTCCCCCCTCCTTGCTGCTTACGCTTGCATTTCCCCCCCCTCCTCCCTGTTATTTAGCCCTACGTCACTGCCTTCTTGCCTCTGATAAAATAAGCCTTACTCACCGCCCTCTTCTCTCTCTCTCCTCTTCCAGACTCCATAGCCCTGAGAGGGCTAGCTGGGTGCCAGGTGGGCACAGTCGATGGGACCTGGATCTCACCGTGCCACCTACGACGCCTCCTCTAGCCACCTCCCGACCCCAAAAAGCTGGTAAGGACATTCCTCTGACTGGGGAAGCAGTGATCGGCTGCGATTGGCTGACCGCGCATTGTGCTGAGCACTGATTGGCCTCTGGTCTCAGACCCTGCTTCCTGATTGGTCTGGGTGACATTGGGCTTAGCAGGGCTCGGAGCCCATTGACTTGCACTGCTCAGTGCTGAAATTTTACGCCCGCCTCCTCTCCCCCCACCTTTATTAAATAGTCTCCTTCGTCGCCGCCCCTTGTTCCAAATACCCGCCCACTGTCTTACATCCTATCCTGTACCGCTTACTAAACCACTCCATCTCCCCTGCTTTCTCTATCGCTGCTAGCTTCTCTGGGGATATTTCAGGTCACTGTGTTTTCAACTCGCTTGGCTTCTTTCTTCTGCCTCCCTCTCCTCTCCTGCTTCATCCATTATATTTACATTCTTCTCTCCTCTCCTAGGCACTATGCCTCCCTGTAACCACATTCTTCTGTCTCTTCTTGCCCTCTCCGTGCTTCCTACTCTATGCCATCTTCCTACCTCTTCCTATCCCTTACGACCCACTACCCTGGTCCTTCTGGCAATCTACCCCTCATCAGGTACGATTGCAATCTCCCTCTATTCGCATAAATGGTGCCATCTAGCAATGAACTGTTTAAATATGAACAATTACGACGATGGCCTGGGGGCGATGCGGCACCTATTCATGACAAATGCCTTACACTGGGATCCTAGATGCCTGTACTGGGCCAAAACACATAAGAAACAGAGGTTGATTTCCACCTACTATGAACTATGGCTATTGACTCTCAAACCCCTGCTCCTCCTCCTCTTAATGTCAGGAAGTGTTCACCCTAATCCTGGCCCTGTCTCCCTCAGCACAACAAAACCAGCCAAAACAGAAGGGGGACTCACCTTTGTCACCCTAAATATCTGTAGTCTTCTACCTAAACTGGACTCCCTACAAACCTTTGCCAGCCAACATAACCCAGATGTCCTGGCCATTGTTGAAACTTGGCTGACACCCACCACCCTGATCATGCCATATCTATTCAAGGCTACAAGATACTCAGGCTGGATAGGACCTCAAAAAGGGTGGTGGCTGTGCTATATTATATAAAGAATATCTCACATGCCTCCCTATTCATTATACCACCACGGATACCTCGGTACAACTCCTTCCTATCAAGCTACTCCTTGGTGCCCACAACAAAGTCCTCATGGTTACTGCTATCTATATCCCACCAAAAGACCCGGTGTCCAGCCTCCAGACTGTACTAGAATTCATCAGATCTCAACCTCTTGATGCCGAACTCCTTCTCCTTGGTGACTTTAATATCAACTGGCTAGCACCAGACACAGGGTCAACTAAGGATGCCATCCTTGCAGCAAACTTAACACAGTTGGTCAATTCACCTACTAGGAAAAACTATAAATCTGGTAATAGTACCCTAACAGATTGGATCCTTACCAATCACCCTGCACGGATACATAATGTCGCTGTTCTCCCAGACTCTCTTAGCGACCACTCTCCTTAAATGTACCTGGTCAAATAAGTTCAGAAAACCACCTCCTAGAACCATCTCTAGTAGAGTACTACCTTTTGGCAACCTTACCCCTCTCAAGGAAAATCTTAGACAGAAAGACTGGTCTCTCATTTACAATACTCGAGATGTCGACGAAGCCCTTAATCACTTTATCAACACTTTCAATGCTGCCTGTGATTCCTATGCACCAGTGAAAAAACGCAAAGTGAAAGCGCTCTGAAATCCTTGGCTCACTGCTAATCTATTGGCCCTACACAAAGAAAGGGACCACCTCTGGGCTAATGCACGAGGCACTGGCTCTCTGACTGACATCCAAAAATATAAACAGGCCAAACTACTGTACTAAAGAGACTCACCGGGTGAAGAGCGCCCACTTCAAGAATGCCCTCTCCAACTCCTGGGGTGAAGGGAAATCCTTCTGGGACAATCTAAGAAATATCACGGTAAGCAGTCCAAGTCCTCCTACTATATTGAATGTGGATGGCACTACCGCCTTGACCCCTTTGGTCATAGCAACACCCTTAATGAGACTTTCACTGACCTTAGCGGTGTCCTCTCATCTGACTACTTCGGCTGATACTGACCCTTCAATCTCTATATCCTCTCGCCTCCAAGCATACCACCCTTCCATCTTAAAATAGTTAAAGCATATGAAGTTCATAAATACATAAATAAGGCTATATCTAAATCCAGGGCAAGCAGTGACTCTATTGACCTTAAAATACTGTCCCTTACTCTGGATGAAGTTCTACTCCCCCTCACCAGAATATTCAATCTCTCCCTCTGCTCCAGCAAGTTCCCTAGTAAATGGAAGGCTGCAATAGTCACTCCGTACACAAAAGTGGTGACAAGTCTCTGCCTGGTAACTATAGACCTATTTCAATACTTCCTCCCTTGTCAAAGCGGCAGGCATATAGTGGCTGACCAACTAACAGACTACCTTCAGAAATATAACATCCCTCTGTGCCCAGCAACATGGATTCAGACAAAGGCATAGCACATCGACAGCCCTGCTCGATCCTCAGGAGCAATCCACAAGGCCTTGGACAAAGGACTCCTGCAGAGCTGTGTACATTGATCTAAGAAGGCATTTGACACTGTACATCATGGTCTACTCATCAGTCAACTACAGTCTCTTGGGCTTTCCCTGGGCTCTGGTGCCTGGATAAAAAGCTACCTTGCTCAGTGCTCTCAGGTTGTAAAAATAGTTGGAGTTCTCTCAGACCCTAAGCCTGTCCTCTCAGGAGTGCCGCAGGGATCCATCTTAGGCCCTCTCCTCTTCAGCCTTTTTCTAAACTCCCTCCCTAAATCCTGCCCAGAGCACATTATCCTCTATGCTGATGATGCTGTGATTCTATCTTTGCATGAAGATCCAAACCCCTTACGCCTTAGCCTCCAGCATGCATTTGCCTGTGTTGAGACGTGGTTCGTTGAAAACAAGCTGATCCTAAACCACAAAAAAACAAAATCCATGCTTTTCTCAAGTCCTCAAAACAAGAAAAGGCAAGTTCCTCTCACTATCAACACATCTCTGAGAATCAACCTTGAACAGGTGGCTACCTTCAAATATCTTGGAATCACCTTTGATCAAGGCCTAGTCTATGCAACACATATTGATAATATAGCCAAAACTGTTAATCAGTGGCTTGGGATACTTTACTGAAACAGACAACTCCTTACCCTACCAGCACTGAAGCTAGCTATTCAATCCTCAATCATTTCAGTCATCGACTACGGCTTAATTGTATATGGGTCCGCCTCTTCTAGCGCACTTAAACGTATCACAACCTCCCTTAACAAGGCCTGTCAGCTGCTTACTGGTGCTCATCGATGTACTCATACTTGTGAGCTCTACTCTGAAACTTGGTGGTTACAACTCTCAAACCGCATAAAGTACCTCACCTACCTTATGGCTAAGAAATCCATCATGGGCCTCACCCCACCTTGCATTCAAGACCTGTTATGCCAGAACATAAATGTCCGACCCACCAGAAGATCAGTAAATCAGCCTCTTCAGGTCCCCCATTGCCGGACTACACAGGGTCAATGATCATTTGCCTATCGTGCCCCCAACTGGCTAAATACCCTTAGCACCGCTATTACCTCCTCTAACTGTCTAGGTGCTTTTAAATCTAGCCTATTCTCTCACCTTGCCACCTCCAACTCTTGTGACTGCCTTGATTAAATCCTAATTATTTCTTTTCTCCGCCCTGACCACCTACCTGACAAAGGCCTGGTAGAGGTTTCCTTTTCTCTAACCATGGTCCGCTCCTCCCTCCTTTCTCTCTTGTACTACCTATCACACTTCCCTTACCTATTCTTTCCCTTTCCCTAATGTTCTCTAAATGATGAAAGTGTTTAACTGGTAATTTATCTGTCATTCATAAATGTATATGATGTTTAACTGCTTAATGTCACTGTTTATTTCCTCAATGTAATCTAAATGTGCAACTCACTGTAACCCTATTGTTTGTACCTAATTTTGATCCGGAACCTTTGTAAAACAGCCTTGGCTCAAAGGTATTTAATTCTTAGAATACAATAAATAAATAAAAGACCAACATGGGAGGGTGCATGAAGTTAATCAAGCAGTTGCAACTCCTGGTAATTATTTAAACTTCTTTATTTTGTTAACTTCATACTGGCAAAATCCTCAATGTTTCACCTTATAACAACAGACTTCATCAGGAAAAATACCCTTCAACTTAACAGAAAGTATATAAACTATAATATGCAACTGTCTGATTTCCTGTATTATTTCTTTTTACAAAGCAGACTGTGCATATTACTTACAGCTACAAAAGGGCTTTATATAACTCGAAGCTTGTTGCTGATATCATGTAAATTAATAAAACCCAAAGGAGCAATGTTGAAAAACAATAATAAATATAATGAATCTCCTTTCTCTAGGCCACACCGTCTGCTAGAGTTCTGCCTCCCCTGCTGAATGATATTCCTGCGTACCATGTGGTCACTGGCGGAACTACATGCTGATGCATCCAATAGCATAGGCACAGAAACTATCTCCCCTCTTTGCCATTGGCAGGTTATAGGGGTTGACCACTAGGGACATCCTTTTATAACTCTTCTACATACCTGCTGTTCCCTGTGATCAGACCCTACCAACTTGTACAACCTGTAGTAGCCTGCTGGCTCACAAGCCAGTGTAAATTCCCTAGCATGTGTAACACAGACAACACAGTAACCACTCTGTTCATAATAATCTTTGCCCTCTCTGATTACCTAATCACCAACTCACTCATAGACCCCCCCCAATGACAAACACATAGCTCTATGGCAGGAAAACAAAGGTTTGGAACAATGGCACCTTCTCCTCCCCTGTCTCCTTAAACATGACACAGTCTGCCTTGGGCACTGGCTCCGTCACAGCCTATGAATACCCTGGCCCCCTGGTAGTAAAGCCAAAAAGTATTCCCCCTTTCTTACTCTGTCCTTGCTGTATCGCTGCATCCTACTTCTGCACTCTGAAGATGTCAAGCCAAACCCAGGCCCCCTTGTCCCTCCTCCAATAGACCAGTTGCTAATGCCCAGCAGCATACCTCAAATGGTCTGAAGATTGCCCACATGAATGCCAGGAACCTGCACCCTAAACTACCGGAGCTTGAGGCATGGATAATACAACATAATCCAGACATATTAGAGCTCTCAGAAACCTGGCTCAAGCTGTCCTTCAGTCAGCATGTGGTTGAACTGCAAAGGCTACTCTTGTTTTAGGAAGGATTGGAGAGGCAGGAAGGGAGGTGGAGTTCTTCTGTATATTAAAGTGGGCATAGCAGCTGCAGAAAGCCCTGTCTGGTCTCCTGAACTCCCCATTGAGGAGTCCCTGTTCCTTACAATAACTGTTGGGAATGTAAAAAATATCATCATTGGCTGCATATACCACCCCAAAAAAGAAGCCCCCAATGCCCTCCCCTCCATCATCTCCTCCCTAGCCAACCTCCCACGACATGACCCTTGACTGGTTAAATCCCTTCAGGGCCAAGGCACACTCAGTCTTCACTGAGTCCAACCACACTCAGCTCATCACTGATCCCATGCAGATAAACACAAAGTCTGGCAACCATTCCCTAATTGATTGTATAGTCACCAACTGTGCCCATAATATCAAGATAGCGGGTATCCTCCCTGACAGCATTAGTGACCACTCACCGACGTACAGCATCTTTTTTATTTATTTATTTGTTAGAGGATTTGGAAAGTACTTTTGAGTCAAAGACTCATTTACAAAGGATCCACGTCACAGAAAGTAGAACATTACAACAGTAAATAGCAGTTCATTGCAGGACACAGGCAAACTGTTACAAAAAATACAGTAAAAGGCTAACAGTAATCCCCTAAAGGAAAGTTAATACATGTATCAAACAAATTAGTATATGAACTCTAAATACAGGGCTAATCAGGTGTTTCAGATCAGGGGACCCATGGGGGGGGAGGGGGTAAGCCTGCCAGAGGCCCTAGTCGGAGGAGAAAGGGGGCAAGGGTAAGGTTCATCGGCAGTCACAGTGGTTAGAGGACTGGAGATGGTCCCTAAGATAGGTTTTGAAGGTGCCAATTCTGATTTCGTTTGCAAGTGAGTTGGGCAGGCCATTCACCCAAGAAGGGGCCCTGTAGCTAAAGGACCTTTGGAATTGGGAGGTTTGGCAGTGGGGGACCAAGAGGAGCTGCTTGTCTGAGCATCAGGTGTTTATTTGGGTAGGAGCCAGATGAATTATTGGGGTGAGACTGGGGGGAGAGACCAAGGGTGATCTTTTTGGTCATAAGGCAGGTGTGGAACCTGATTCTGTTGTCGAGGTTAAGCCAGTTAGTAGAATTATATAATGAGCAGGTGCGGGTGAGACAGTCACAGCCCAAGATGAGGCAACAGGCTTTGTTAAGGGAGAGACTGAGTCTGTATAGGGCCGAGGTGGCTGCAGTGCTATAGATAAGTATACCATAGTCGAGAAGGGAGAGGACCGAGGAAGAGACAGCGAGCTGAAAGGCATCAGGAGTAAGACAATGTTTGAAGCGATAGAGGATGCCTAGTCAGACATTAAGGGCAGAGGGCAGATGATGAATGTGTTGGTGGGAGTTAAAGGGGACAGGAAATTTGTGCTAACTGGCAGCTGTTTATAAACTTCTTATTCTCAGAAATTATATGCATTCCCCTAAATTATCCATATTTAACTGTATCTGAATAAAAAGTGATACAAAAAACTATTATACATTGTTTTGTTTTATGGACAGCATTCTGTTACAGTTCTCTTTACAGAACCAGTAATTTTAAGTGTTTACTATGTCACAGTTTGTGTACATAATGCTAATTATGAGATGCTGACCTATCAGAACTATGTTTAGAGTTCTGTGCACAAATCATGACATAGTTAAAACTCAAAATCACTGGTTCCATGAAGAGAACTACAATAGAATGCTGCCCATGAATTTATGGAAAATACAGTTTTTGTATAACTTTTTGTTCAGGTACAGTTAAAGATGGATAATTTGGAGTAATGCATATCATTTCTGAGAATAAGAACTTTATAAACAGCTGCCAGTTAGAAATGATTTCCTGTCCTCTTTAAGGACTTGGTCGAGGGTGATGCCTAGATATTTAAAGGAGTCCACTTGCTCGAGGGGGGTATGATTGGCAGTTAGAATTTGGGGGCAGAACTCCTTTCGGGAGTTCAAGGGGTGAGAGAAGAACATAACTTTAGTTTTCTTGTAGTTTAGAGTAAGGCGCTGTGTGGAGAACCACTTTTCAGCTGCACTGAAGGAGGATTTGAGGGATTGGTGAAGTTGGATGGGGTCAGGATTAGAGGAGTATCAGACTGCATCATCCACATAGAGTAGCAGGTTGCCAGAGCAGGACAAGGGGAGGAAGTTAAGGAAGAGACTGAAGAGGAGGGGACCAAGGATGGACCCCTCTGGGACACCAGAGCAGACTGGTAGTCTATTTGATAGGGTGGTACCAATATTGACCAGTTGGAACCGGTCCGACAAGTAGTCAGTGAACCAGCAAAGGGGATCCCATGAGAAACTGATGTTGGAGAGCATGGTTAGTAAGAGGGAGTGGTTGGTGGTGTCAAACACCTTAGAGAGGTCAACAAAGACACGGCCAGTGATATGGCCTCTGTCTAAGGCAGTGTGGACAAGTGCAGTGAACTCCAGGAGGGCTGTAGTAGTACGGTGTCCTTTGTGAAAGCCATGTTGCTGTTTATAGAGTAGGTCATGTTTGTTAAGGTGGTCAGTGAGCTGATCAGAGACAATGCATTCAAGAACCTTAGATTGGGGGGAGAATAGAGATGGGGCAGAAGTTGTTTGTTGTGGTACGGTCCCCGTTTTTAAATATGGGGGTAATGGAGGAAGATTTCCAGCGGGTGGGGAATTTCCCTTGGCATAGGTAGCAGTTGAGAATGTGGGTGAGGGGGCTGAGAACCTCATGTAGTGTGAGCCGGAGCAGTCTCAGGTCTAAGGAGTTACTACTGTAGTGGGAGTGGCCTAGGGCTTTTTTGAGGTAAGGCTCGGCAGACTTGGGGGTGATGCAATGAAGGCGAAAGGGAGGGGCTGCTGGGGGGAGGGAGGAGACCAGGCATGGGGTGAGCCAAAGAAGTTAGGAGGGAGGACATGGCAGAGGTTGGTGAAGGCTCAGTTAAAGGTGGTGGCTATACGAGTGGGGTCAGAGGTCAGGCACCCATTGACAATGATCTGATTGGGAGGGGATTTGGGTCTTTGCCACAAATTTCCCTAATATTATTCCAAAACAATTTCCCCAACCTTCCCCCAAAAATCAATCTGGCCATGGACATGTCTCAATTCAACTTACAAGATTTCCAAGAGTCCATATAGGGAACAGACTGGGGTCCAATTAACGTCCTGCCAGACATCAACCAGGCATTATACTTCTTCATTACCACCCTCACCAACATAGTGAATTATCATGTCCCACTAAGGAAACAGAGATCCAAGGGCATAAAAGCATCTTGGTTGTCCAGAGATACTGTATTAGGAAATTAATGACCTCCCAAGATAAAGCATGGCATACCTATAAAGGCAGTGGCCTCCACAAAGACTGGCAAGCCTACAAGCAGCTCAAAAATGCCTGCAAAAATTCTAACTGCAGAGCTAGGCAGACCTACTTTAAATCATTGCAGACTGAACACTTAAGTAACCCCAAGGAATTCTAGAAGCAAATTAACTCCCTTATGAAAGGCAAAACCACTGTGAACCCGAGCACCATCAATGCAAAAAGGTAACATCCTATCACACCCCTCACTGATTGCTGAGGGTTTTAATAATTTCTTCACAGACCTAGACAAATACACCTCTCACTTTAACAACATGATCAACCCTCCCCCTACCTGCAGACATTGATCAGCTGCCTACCTTTCATCTCAAACTGGCAACCCTGAAGGAGGTGCGAAGGTTGCTATCTAACTTAAAACCAGAGAGTTCCCTTGGTCATGAATCTCTAGAACCAAATTCCTTAAACTAGGTGAAGAGGGGCTCACTGTACTAGTGTGGAACCTGATCAATAGATCTTTTATCTCAGGAACTGTACCAGAGAAACGGAAGGTAGCGGTAGTTGTCCCAGTTCACAAAGGTGGTCCAAGCATGATAGTAGAAAATTATTGACCTGTTTCCAGTCTCTTCTGACTGGCAAAGATTGGAACACCTTCTCAATAACAAACTACAGGACTAACTTGAATCACATCATCTCCACTCCATCTATCAGCATGGATTCAAGAAGAATCATAGCACCCTAACAGCACTGATAAAAGTTATGGTGGATATTCTCTCAGCCTTGGACCAAGGCTATGCCACGAGCTCTGTCTTCATCAATTTAATGAAAGCATTCAACCTGGCTATTCACTTCTCCTAATACATAAGCTCCACTCCTTAGGCCTCAACAGGAGTGCTCTCTCGTGGCTTCATAATTACCTCTCCCTCTGCTCACAAAGAGTCAAGTGGTCCAGAGCCATGTCCGACCTCATACCTATAAAGCATGATGTGCCTCAAGGTTCCATCCTGGGACCATTATTATTTTCACTCTTAGTCAATGACTTTGCACACAACTGTGGTGAGACCTCAGTCCTCCTTTACGCAGATGACACCATTGTCTACTGCTCTTCCACAGACCCTCAGCTGGATAAACAATAGTCTGGAATCTGACTTCCATGCCCTTGAGGGATGGTTCTTCAACAACCACCTGGTCCTCAATACAAAGAAGACCAAGAGCATGGTGTCTCATAACCATGCCTCCACACCCCTTTCTCAATATCTCCTCACAATCCATTCTCAGGATGGTACTGCCCTAGAACTCATCCCCACCTTCAAATAAATATAAATAAAAATATGATGATGATGATGAAATACTTGAGTGTCACACTATATCCATTGCTTACATAAATTCTCATCAATGCACTGACTAAAGCTATTAACCAGAGGCTAGGTTTCTTGTACCACCTTCGTCTCCTCCTTTAAATGACCTTTTGTCAAAAAATCGCTATGACCACTCTCCTCCCTATACTTTTATATGGTGTCCCGCTTCTCCTCCAAATGTGTCACCATCTTTTCCCAGCATGCTAAACTCTACCTGAGGAGCTGATACTTCGCACTTGGAGCTGACCTGACCCCCGTCTTCACCATTGTAAAGTCCTTGCATCCTTGGGCTGGGCATCCTTGAAGTGCAGATTCCAATACACCACCATGTGCCTCATGTACAAGTTGGTACACCACTTCACCCAACCATGCCTGGGTGACCTAATTATTCGCAAGGGTTCCCTGCGCACCTTACACTCCACAGCATTCACTCTACTGGTCACCCCCAGGCTGGCTGTCGGTAGATGAACTTTTGCCTTCATGGCCACATCCTCCTGGAAGTCACTCCCACAAGAAATTCTCTCCACTACGTCCCTTACCCAATTCAAGCACAAGTTATCACTTCACCATCTCGCCCCCCTCCCCCATGCACCTGCTTCCACTGACTGGTACCCACTGATAGGCCTCATGCAATGTGGAATGTTCCCTGTGTATGGATATATTACCCGGGCCTAAGATAACCTTAATCACACTATGTATGAATCTTCTTCTACCAATTTTGTCTCTCACAATGTCCTGTACTTAAATAACCTAATATTTCTTATAATATTGTAATACTGTCTTTTATCACCTCTTTAACTCTCTATGAGACCAATTTTTACATTGATTGCACACATGCGCAAGAAACATGTTGCGGCAGCTTTCTCCACAAGCAGGTTGTGGAGGTGTGGCACTGTTGTGGCCAATGCCCCCACAGTTTGCAAAGGCTTGTCCCACTTCCTCCAATGCTGTGGCATGCTGCTGCTGATACTAGTTCAGCCAGCGTGCCACAACCTTCTAAAAAAGTAGCCGCTGCAATCAGGGGCCGCCTCGTCATTTCAGTGTCAGCCATCCACTGCAATGAGGGAGCGACACGTCATTGCAGGGCAGGATATAAACACTCTAATATTGTTTGTGAACATGGAGGCGGCTTGCCTCGTGTTCACAAACAATATAACCCCCCATGTTTAGTTGCCGACAGGGGCCCCAATCCCTGTCGGCTTCAGTGCCTAATGTTATTGTGCTGATCGGGAGCCCACTCCCAGTCGGCATTATGTCAAACTCCCCCACTGAAGAGTTGTGGTGCCGACGGGTGCCCAACCTCACGGGCATAATGTGGAACCCACCCTTTAGTTGTGTGTCAAGGGGATGCCCAATCCCAGTCGGCTATTGGGCCCCCAAAAAGAAGCAGTCAGGTTCCACCCCAGCATGCCCAATGCCCCTGTGAAGAAAAAAACTGTCCTGCGATGTTTTTTTTTTTAAAACCTGTGAAATCAGAAAACTGTCCCTCGCAGTCTCCCTGGACCCCTTCCCACCACCCGCACTCACCCACTGTGCTCCCTGCCTCCCCACACCCCCCTCACCCCATACTTACCTCCGGAGTCCGGTGCGAGGATCTTCGATGGACCGGGAACACGTCTGCACTCTTCAAAGCCGACCCCGAACTGAGGAAATGCCGGTAAGCTGTATAATGGTAGAAATAGGGTTTTTTCAACTTTAATGCATATCTCAGTCATTTTTTGGAATTTTGGCACCAAATTTTCAACATGGGGTTTTTGGGACCCCTCCTCATGAATTCTCTAACTGTCGTGGCGTTAATCCACCCTGAAAGGTGATTTTGTGGTCACACGCGGAATCGCCTTTTGGTACTGATTAACAAAACAACAGTGCCAGTGTTCATGAGGTGGGCTCTCAAAGTCTATGTTGCAAATCTGATGTAAAATATCCCCCAAATGACTGTTTTATGAGCGTGCATTGCGCAGTTGCTGCGCAGGTTCATAAAATCACAAATTTGCAAGTTTTCCTAACAGATTTTTAACACTGAAATTTTTCACACCTCCTTGTGAACAGTACAACTGTCATTGTTCACATCACAAGCGGAAATGTGTTTCGCCGTCCGAAAGTACAAATAAGCCTTGATGGCTGTGGGAAATCAGTGTTTGGGACAGATTAAGAAAATGACAGTGACATTGTTAATGAGTAGAGGTCCTAAAATGCCTATGTTGAAAATTTGGTAGCGATATTCTATAAAATGACTGTCTGACGTGCATTGTGCAGTTTGCACTCCACGCTTGTAACTTCACTAAATTATAATATTTTCAACATTGCCATTTTCCACACCTACTTATGAACAGTACAGCTGTCATTTTTCCCATCCTGGTCAAAATGTGTTTTCGCACTTCCGGCACAGAATAGAGTGGTCACTGTGAGAAATCACTGTCTGGGACAGATTAATAAAATGGCAGTGATACTGTTCATGAGCAGAGGTCCTAAAATGCCTATGTTGAAAATTTGGTGATGTTAGCCCATCAAATGACTGTGTTACAAGTGTGCATTGTACACTTTCCATGCACCCTTGTAACTTCGCAAATTTGTAATATTGTCACGCCAGATTTTCAACAGTGACATTTTTTTCACACCTCCTTATGAGCAGTACAGCTGTCATTTTTCACATCCTGACCGAAATGTGTTTTCACAGTTCTGGCACAGAATAACGCGGTCACTGTGGGAATCACTGTTTGGGACAGATTAAGAAAATAACAGTTCATGAGCAGAGGTCCTAAAATGCCTATGTTGAAAATTTGGTGATGAAACTTCATAACATGACTGTGTTACAAGCGTACGTTGAACTGTTTAAATGCACCCTTGTAACTTTGCAATTTTGTAATATTTTCATGCCACATTTTCAACAGTGGCATTTTTGTACACCTCCTTATGAACAGTACAGCTGCCATTTTTCACATCCTGGCTAAAATATGTTTTTGCACTCCTGCTGGAGAATAGCACGGTCGGTGTGGGAAATCACTGTTTGGGAGAGATTAGGATCGAATGACTGAGAGGGGGGAGTGACCGAGCTCAACTGAACTCTGTTGGGACTGCTGCAGATTTGTTTGTGGGCAGAAAAAGGCCCCAACGCAAGAGCCCAGTACAAAAGGGCAGCCTGCAGCACTGGTTGAAACAGAACGAGAGAGCAAGTGATGGAGGGGAAGTGAGAGAACTCACCGAAGCGCTGTCAGGACCGCTGCAGATTTCTTTGTTGGTAGAAAAAGGCATCAATGCAGGAAGTGGCCCAGTACAAAAGGCCAGCCTGCAGTGGTGGGAGAAACAGTACTAGCAAGTGAGACAGTGGGACTGAGTGAGCTCAACAGAGCTCTATCAGGACTGCTGCAGATTTCTTTGTGGGCAGAAAAAGGCGCCAATGCAGGCAGGAGCCCCATACAAGAGGGCCGCTTGCAGCACTAGGACAAACAGAATGAGCACATGAGAGAGGGAGACTGAGTGACCTCAACGGAGCTCTGTCAGGACAGCTGCAGATTTCTTTGTGAACAGAAAATGTGACAACACAGGCAGGAGCCCAGTACAAAAGGCCAGCTTGCAGTGCCAGCCAAAACAGAATGAGTGAGTGAGATAGCTCAATGGAACTATGTCGGGACTGCTTCAGATTTCTTTTTGGCCAGAACAAGCCACCAATGCAGGTAGGAGCCCAGTACAAAAGGGCAGCCTGCAGCAACAGGAGACACAGAACAAGTGAGTGAGGGGGGGAGTGAGTGAGCTTAAAGGAGCTCTGTTGGGACTGCTGTAGATTTGTTTTTGGGCAGAAAAAGCCAGCAATGCACACAGAGACCCAGTACAAATGGGCAGCCTGCAGTGGTGGGGAAGCCAGACTGAGCGGGTGAGAGAGGGGGAATGAGTGAGCTCAACGGAGCTCTATTGTAACTGCTGCAAATTTCTTTGTGGGCAGAAGAAGGTGGCAATGCAAGCTGGAGCCAAATAGAAAAGGGCAGCCTGCAGTGCCAGCAGAAACGGAATGAGCGAGTGAGAGAAGGGGAGTGAGCGGGCTCAACAGAGTTTTGTCAGGACTGCTGCAGATTTCTTTGTGGGCAGACAAAGGCGCCAACAGAGGCAGGAACCCAGTACAAAAGGGCAGCCTGCAGTGCCAGGAGAAACAGAATGAGTGAGTGACACAGCGGGAGTGAGCGACCTCAATGGAGATCTGTCAGGACAGCTGTGGATTTCTTTGTGGGCAGAAAAAGCTGCCAATGCAGGCAGGAGCTCAGTACAAAAGGGCAGCCTGCAGCGCCAGGAGAAACACAATGAGTGAGTGAGAGAGGGGGAGTGAGCAAGCTCAATGGAGCTCAATCGTGACTGGTGCGGATTTCTTTGTTGGCAGAAAAAGGTGGCAATGCAGGCAGGAGCCCAGTACAAAAGGCCAGCCTGCAGCACCAGCAGAAACGAAATGAGTGAGTGAGAGAGGGTGAGTCAACAGTCTCAACAGACCTGTGTCAGAAATGCTGCAGATTTCTTTGTGGGCAGAAAAAGTCACCAACAGAGGCAGGAGCCCAGTACAAAAGGGCAGCCTGCAGCGCCAGGAGAAACAGAATGAGCGAGTGAGATAGTGGGGGTGAGCCACCTCAACGGAGCTCTGTCAGGACAGCTGCAGATTTCTTAGTGGGCAGAACAAGGTGCCAACACAGGCAGGAGCCCAGTACAAAAAAGCAGCCTGCAGCACCGGAAGAAACAGACTGAGTGAGTGACAGAGGGCCAGTGAGCGTGCTCAACAGACCAATGCAATCAACATTCGGCATTGACAAATGCTTGTTTTTGTATATGCCTGCTGTAAGCACTTAGCTGTAAGCCATTTGTTTTACCTACTCCTCTTTAAAATGAAAACACATGTTCTTTACGTTGTCTTGTGCCGGGTCGCCCCTGAAAAAGGGACTGTACTGTCTCAGTGGGCCCACCCAGTTACCAAAATTCAATAATTAAATAAATAAATAATGTTAACTTTGTGCTCTCTTTCCCCCATGCCTGCCACCAATGCTAAACTATTTAGAATTTAAGCTGCTTTACTTCGATTCCCAAATATTTGGCCTCTGAAGCCCATTTGAATAAAAATTTATATTCTGTGGAAATAACATTTTATAGAGGTACATGATTTAACTGTGTAATAATAAACTACAACATTTTCACCTCAAGCTCTGGCATTCTGTAAATTTGTATGTTTTGAGTGTGCTATCTTTTGTACTTTGTTCAAGTTTGGGTTCAGCCATCCTGATAGTGGCAACTCTCTGCCAATAAGATCCGCGGCACCTGTGTGGAGAAGGGTGGAGGAACATGGCTGCAGGATGGAAACAGGGAGCATGGGGTGGTATAGGGTGTGACAGGGGCATGGCAGCAGTGTGAGGGTGCTGAGGTGGCACCCTGCGGGGGTGCCCTGCACAAGGTTTGACAGTTGATCAGCCTGGGTACAAGGTTTGGCAGAAAAGGACTAGGATCTGGCCTCAGATGGATGCAATCCTGGCACATTACCTGTAGGTGCCAATTAACCCACCACCATAGGCAGGCAGCAATGGCTACTGGGGATGGGGTGCAGGTGAAGGATGGGAACAGTCCCCGGGCACCATGGCAGTGACCTTATACTCAGCTCTCCATGTGGAGGCAGGCTGCTGCCTGTCTATGGTGGTGGGGCAGGTGCCAGGGCTGTGTACACCTGAGTCTGGGTCCTGATCCCTTCTACCAAACCCCTGTTCATGGGCAGATTGACTGCCTACACTTTTGTACAGCCCCCAGAGGGTGGCAACTCAGCACCATCACATTGCCGCCATGCCCCCATTGTTGCCTCTGCCACTTCCTGTGCTCCTTCTCCCCCAGTCACTATTTTGCTGCCCCCCAATTACTGCCCTGCCTGGCAGTGATGCAAAGCCCTCAGACCACATCCTGGCTGGCCTAACCTGAGCTCCTCCAATTGTGACCACAGTGGGGCTTCTAGAATACCAAATAGGTGGATGTTGCAGCTTCACCATAGCGCAACCACCTTTGCGACCTGGCACATGGTTGTTTTTGCTGCAAGGGTGGTACAAGGGGGGCTTTGCCGCATGGCATTCTGATTTTGCCACAGCCAGCTTTTGAAAATAAGGATAGCGGCAAACTATAACAAAGGTGACACTTGCATCATACTCATTTGGTGCAGGCACCTTGCAACATAGGATTACTCTTGAAAATTAAGTCCAGGGTTACTGTACTGTATTTGTTTTCATCCCTGTACTGCTGAAAGTTTAGAAAAGCTAATGTTCCCCACTAAACACAGAGCCAACCTGCTTTATTTGGCACATGACTTGCCTTTAGCAGAACATGCTGGGAGGGAACTTACCTTAGCCTGGCTTTTGCAGTGATTGTTTTGGCCAGGGATACATAAACAGGTGGCCCCCTATTGCCAGACCTCTGGAGAGTGTAAGAAGGTGGCTGACATGGGAAGAAAAGATAATGTGGCCTTGATGCCCATACCTGTATTCACAACATCCTTTGAAAAAATTGCAATGGATGGGGTAGGTCCACTTGATAAGAGCAGTAAAGGCAATGAGTTTATCCTAGTCATATGTGACTATGCCCCCAGGTATCCTGAAGCCATCAATCAATCAATCAATCAATCATGATTTATTTATAAAATAGCGCTATTCCAAAACCATAGCACCAGTACATAGCCATAAAATACATAAAAACAACTATACATATAAAAACATCTGCAGCAGATCAAATAAAATCAGGGAACTCCAAAGTAAATAAGCAAGTTTTTAATGCAGATTTAAAGCTCTCCACCATCAGGTACTGTCGAATCCGATGAGGTAGAGAATTCCACATGGATGGGGCTGCAAATTCAAATGCACGGGCCCCAGATGACTTTAAATGAACCCTAGGAATCTCTAGCAATCCCTCGTCGGTGGAGCAAAGTGACTGGGAGGAGCAAAAGGGATGAAGAAGATCTTGCAGATAACTCGGTCCCTTTCCATGTAAGGCCTTAAAGGTCAGGAAAATCTACCTTAAATGTGATCCGCTACTGAATAGGCAGCCAGTGCAGATCGCGCAGCACTGGCATGACATGACAGCTATGAGGTACTCCAGTCAACAGCCTGGCTGCTGCGTTCTGCACCAGCTGCAAGTGGCGGATATCAACCCCTGATAGTCCTAGGTAAAGGGCATTACGGTAATCAAGGCGAGAGGTTACAAAGGCGTGAGCCAAAACTGGTAGGTCATCGGGAGGAATTAGGTGCTTGATCTGGGCTACATTCCTTAGTTGGTAAAAGGCAGTCTTCACAATGGATGACACCTGATGTTTAAGCATTAATCTGTCATCAAGAATCAAACCCAGATCCCGCACCCGTTCAGAGGTCATCAGTTGGCGACCACTGAGCCAAAGCCCCCAGGCTCACCCCTCCGATGGCCCCTCTACCAGACGGCCTGGGTACACCACCAAAACTTCAGTCTTATCTGGATTCAACCTCAGCCAGCTGGCTCTCATCCAATCCTCAATCTCAGAAAGGCAGTCGTTAAAACTCAAGACAACTCCCCCCGATCGGGCACAAAGGACAGGTAGAGCTGAGTATCATCTGCATAACAGTGAAAATTCAGCCCATACCACCTTACAATGTTTCCCAATGGCAGCATATACACAGCGAACAACATGGAGGACAGTACAGAGCCCTACAGAACCCCACATGGCAGGGAGACCTTGTCAGAGGAGTAAACCCCACAGACAAATCTCTGAAACCTGTGAGTGAGGAAAGAATGAAACCATCTGAGGACTGTACCAGACAGTCCACAGATTGACTGCAGGTGCCCAACCAACACCCCATGGTCCACAGTGTCAAATGCCACTGAGAGATCAAGAAGAACCAAGATGGAATGGCTCCTCTTATCTCTTGCTGTTAGGAGATCATTGAGAAACCGAAGAAGGGCCATCTCAGTACTATGCTGTTTCCAGAAACTGGACTGGGGAGGATTTTAGATGTTGTGGATGGTCAAATGATCCTCCAGCTGCAGTGCGACCACCTTCTCAATAACCTTACCCACAAAAGGAAGGTTAGAGATGGGTCTGTAATTAGCAAGACAGTCTGGGTCGCAAGATAGTTTCATAAGAAGGAGTGCCACTACCGCCTCCTTCAGGGTGTCCGGAAACACTCTGGATTCTAGCAAACACCAGACTATCTCAGCAAGGACCGGGCCAATGGTCTCAACACACCCCACAAGGAGGCACGTTGGGCCAGGGTCCAAACCACAGCAGGTCGGCTGCAAAGACTGGATAATCTTTATGACATCCCCGAATGCCGGCTGGCTGAAGTCAGACCAGGCAGACCGAGGAGCTGCCACCTCCCACTGATCATTGTCCACCCCATTGGGGCATCCCGTGCGAATCTGAGACCTGATGTCGGCAACCTTATTGGCAAAAAAGCGAGCAAATTTGTCGCACTTCCCTTGCGACAATGCTCTCCAAGACTGGAGACAGACTGGATTGCACAGTCTGTCTACAGTTCAGAAGAGCTGAGCTGGTCAATTTTGTGCCGTAGCAATCTCCCTGGACAGGAACTCTCCCTTCTTATGGGAGACAGCTGATTGATAGTCCTTATAATGGGCTAACAGTCTAAGTCTGTCGGCATCCAGTCCCAATTTTCGCCAGCAACGCTCCAGCCTTCATCCCACTTTCCTCAGCTCTCTCAAGGTCCCTTCAAACCAAGGGGACCGAGGGTGCTGGGTAAGGGGATGAACATGGACAGGAGCGAGACAATCCAGAGACCCAGTCACAGCATCATTATAACCCTCAATTAAGGTGTCTGAGTCACCACTATTCCTCGCAGCCCCAATAGGTCCAGCACTGCCAGTAGGCCATCGGGGGATAAACACCTTAAAAGGCGGTACTGGACCATCTCCGTAGGGGTAGGCCTATGGGGGGGCCTGGAAATTGAACCTTATGGTGTGATGGTCCAACCAGCTGACTGGTTCCATCACCAAATCAGAGGTCTCCTTACCCAGAAGGAAGACTAGGTCCAATGAATGACCATGCCAATGGGTCACAGAGGTAATCACCTGTGAGAAGCCCAGTGAATTCATCAACTGGAGGAAGTCTTGACCAAACTGATGGAGTTCATCTTCGATCCAGGCATTGAAGTCCCCTAGCACCATCCATCTGGGGGACTCCAACACCATGTTAATGATGAAGTCTGCAACTTCCTGCAGGAATTGCTTCTCATCCCCGAGTGGACAGTAGACAATAAAAATCCTGCACCCCACACCTGTGCCCATGATACATTCAAAAGACCAAGTCTCCCCTATTGGCACATCCACTAGGCTCAATTATGATCTAAAACCAATTGCCACTCCTCCGGTCCTATGATCCAACCTCAGGCGGTGTATCACCAAAAATTGACTCCAAAATAGGGCCAGAATTTTCATCCAGCCAGGTCTCTTTGATGCAGGCCAGGTCTGATGATCTAACAAGGTCAGCCACTACTGCCATCTTGTTTTTAATAGACCTGGCATTGCATAACACCACCCGGGTTGGATGAGACCCCAAGGTCGACTGAGTTATCTGCCCATATACCCCTGCATACAGTGACAGCCCCAAGACCCACCAAAGAATTGAGTTCAGTAGGGTAGGGATACCCAAAGAAATTCTGACAGATCAGGGAAGTAGTCTTAATGCCACTGTCTTAAAATAACTGTATTGACACTGGGAGTGGTTGTGGTGTCCTCCTTTCCCTACCACCATCAGACAGATGGTCTCATAGAGCAATTCTACAAAACCCTTAAGACAATGTTAGGGAAGTACATGAGAGAGGAAGGAAAATGCTGGGATCACTATCTTCCTTACTTGTTATTTGCCTACAGGGAGGTGCCCCAGGCCTCAACTGGATTCTCCCCTTTTTGAACTCTTATATGCAAGGCATCCCTGGGGTCTGATGGATGTTATTACAGAGATGTTTGGCTAGATATAAGTGAGTACATGGTTTAGTTATAGAAAAGAATTGTGAAGTACATCAAGGTCACCCATGAAAACCTGATGGACTCACAAACAGAGCAGAAAGCCCATTACAATAAGGGAACTGGAAGAAAACCCTTTCAGGTGTGGGACCAAGTGTTACAGTACCATTATTGCCTTCTTCAGATTATGAACTTCATATGACATTGCAAGGTCCTTATAATGTGTTGAAACAAACTGAATCCCTGGATTATGAAATCAAGACCCTGGGTAGAAGTGCTGGTTCAAAGGTATTTCACATCAATCTACTCAAGAAATGGGGGTCCCGATTAACTGACAAAGGAAATGCCTCCTAGTGGTGCTACCTGAAGGTGAAGAGGGGGATTTACAGTACTTCAGGATTTTGGGTCTTGCTTTATGGTGAGACCTGGTATGGGTAGAGGTGTAGAGCGTAAGAGCCAGGTAACCAATGCACCGATATGCCAGAAGCTGTACAGCTAACCAGAAAAGATGAGATGGGAGGTAATCAAGGAAATATGAAAAATGGTTGAAGTGGGTATAACTGAACCCTACAAGAGTGCCAGGTCTTTTCTGGTAGTGGCAGTTGGAAAAAAAGGAAGATGGGATATGGGTGTCTTGATTTTAGAAAGGTTAATGCTGTTTTATTGTTACCCAGTGCCCAGAGTTGATGATCAGATTGATCATTTGGGAGATGCGCAATGTATCTCTACATTGGATCTGACTAAGGGGTACTGGCAGATATCCTAAGCAGCAGAGTCAAAAAAGATAACTGTTTTTGCCACCCCATTGGATTTTAACAATTCACTACAATGTTCTTTGGCCTGCATGTTGCCTGTACCATGTTCCAACCATTTATGGATAAAGTTTTAGCCTCCATGATAAATATTGTGCAACCTATCTGGAAGAGATGGTCATCTTTATTCCAGATTGGAAGACCCCTAAAAATCATCTCAGGGCTGTTCGTAATACCATCAAGAAAGCAGGGCTGAAAATTAACCCCACTAAGTGCACCATTGCCATGCAGGAAACCAGATACCTAGGGTATATTCTGGGAAACAAACAAGTAAAACCAGAAGTATCCAAAATGGAAGCAGTAGCTATCATTCCCATCCCCAGACCAAAAAAAAAACCATCTTGGATCCTTCTTGGGTTTGGCAAAGTACTACAGGTGCTTTATACCTAATTGTTTTGCGCTATCTACTACCTTGACAGAGCTGACAAAAAAAAAAAATCCTAACAATGTCCTGTGGACTGATCCTTGAAATCAGGCTTTAAGAGCAGTAAAAGCTGCTTTATGTTCAGCTCCAGTACTGTACAGTTCTGACTTTACCTGACCTTTAATTCTGCAGACCTATGCATATGAATCTGACATCAGAGTGGTTCTATGTCATAATAAGGATGGAGAGGAACATCCAGCAGTGTATGTATGCATTAAACTGTTTGATAGAAAACAGAAATACGCCAGAATTCAGAAAGAGTGTTTGGCTGCCAAATTAGCTATAGATGCCTTTAGATACTACCTGTGGGGTACCAAGTTCACCTTAGTTACAGATCATGACCTGTTATGCTGGCTCAGTCAAATGAAGGATAAAAATCCATGCACAATGCAGTGGTATCTAGCGTAACTGTTCTGCTTCAAGATGGTACATTAGGCAGGAGCACAGCATAAGAATGCAAATTTTCTGTCCAGATATGACTATGGAATGATTATGAAGTGCTCCAGGAGCACACGTGTGTTTCCATGATACGAAGCCCCAAGGAATATTGATGTGAAATTAACCTTTTTAGAGTGCTCTGTTATGTTTATTAGGGTTGCTGAGGTGGAGCTTCTGAAGTGTTTGGGTGGAATTTCCTTATACTCCTTTCTGGTATGGGGAGAGGACTGATTGTGTGAGTTATGGAAACCAGCCTTATTAAAGCTGTTTCCCTTTTAAGGAGTGGGATGTGTGACAGAGTGAAGCCCTGCCAGGACCTGGAAAACTGGAAAAGGGTGTTATTATAAAGCTGTAATGCTGTACAAGCCCCCCCCCAAGGTACAGAAAATGTAAAGACATCTGAAAGAAAACATGTGCAAACATATATAAGGGAATAAATATATAAAAAATATCAGTTTCTGAAGTCTGTTACAACACAGCTTTCTGTCCTTTCTTCTGTCTTTCTTCCTTCTGCTTCTTTCTGACTGTGGAGTGGCCACCCACAGTCACCAAACCTCCACATTCTGCATTTTTTCTCCAGTTTTTTCTGTACTGATTGGTACTGGTAGATTCCTTCCTGTCCCTGAAACACAGTCAAAACATAATGGTCTTGTGGGGTATGCTATGCTGTATCCATAACAAAAAGTTATCTGTTGTACTGTACACTATACACATAGTAAAAAAGAGTCTGCAGCGTTGTACCTGTTCATAAGCTTAGCAGGCCGTTTGTGATTGCCTTACTGCCATAATGCCTGTGAGTACTGTGGTAAGCATGTTACAAAATGTCAGTTGCATTTTAAGATTATATCATCTCTAACCGTCTGTTTATAAAGGTATTTGGGTCTCAGTCTGCTACCTGTTAACATGCTGCATCTGGCATATAGTAAGTAAAGAATTAAATGTAAATAAAGGGGCTTAGAGCATAGTTTATTCTCCCTTTCTTAAGTTTATTTTGCTGTTCCTTTTTCACTGCACTACAGTGCCTACCACGATAAAAGAATAAATACAACAGCCTAGCACATTATATGGCTCTTGGTGACAATAAATATAGAGTGCCTCACTAGAGCTGGAAAAAATTAGCAAATCCTGAATTTGTGGAATTTTCATAAAATTCTACAAAATTTTGTGAAATTGTTGGTAATTTTCTAAAATTCTTTAATTGGCTATACCTCAGTCAGTGTTGCAGCTAGAAGTTCATACTGGAATTCATAGGTCTGTCAGGAAACTGGAGGCAGAATGCCCATTGTAGTTTATATCCCTGCTCCCCTAACAAAATCAGTTTCTCTTGCTGAGAATCCACTTGTCTAATTTGTTCTTGAATGTGGCTTTCTTCTCACTAATAATTATGTCTAGTGGTAGTTTATTCCAAACTGCTAACACCCTTTGTAAGAAATATGACACTCTTTTATTTGTATTATACTTAGTTATTTGCAATTGCAGTGGATGCCCCCTAGTTTCCACTGTGTCCTGTTTATAAGTAAATCCCATCTCCACAAATAGGTTCAGATCATTGATGACATTGAATAGGTACAACAAATCCCCCCTTTTTCATCTCACTTCCAGGGACATCAGATTTAGTGTTTCTAGCCAGTTTGTGATACTCCTTATTATTGAGCCTATTGATTTGTTTGGTAAATTTTCTCTGAATTTTTTCAAGATGAGAAACATAAGACTTATCTGGGAGCGGGGCAGAATTGGGAACAATAATCAATGTGTGTCCTTACATAAGATCTGTATAGTGGGATCAGGACCCTATCGTCTTTTGTGAACCCAGGTCATTAGCATGGCAGCATGACGATCTGATGCTGGGCCATAGGAGTTGCCATATACTGTAGCCTAATATGCAGGGTCAATGAGCTGAACAACATTGGTGAAATTCCGTTCTCTAGCTTTAAACTTATAGAGGCAAAAAAATCAGCAATTTATGTAATTGCAAAATATAATTTTAAAATGTCTGAATGTTTGAAGGATTATAACTCAGTCACCTTTAAAGATAGAGATCTAAAACTTGGCACACATATATATGGGGATTGCTAAAGTCACCATACTACATGTGGTGCAATTTGAACAAACACTTTTAGTTTACATAATTAACTGTAATTTTAAAATGTTCAAAACTTTGGAGGCTTATAACTCAGTCATCTTTAAAGATAGAGATCTGAAACTTGATACACTTCTGTATGGCTTTATTAAAGTCACAATGCTAAATTTGGATAAATATTTTGTTTATTTAGACAGAAATTACTGAAATTGCAATTTTGGTGAAATTCTGCAAAATTTCAAGAAAGGAAAATCAGCATTTTGCCAGAATTCTGCTGGCAGAAGATACATTTCATCCAGCCCTAGGCCTCACCTACCCAGCCAAGGAGCAGTTGCAGCCCTCTGTGGCAGTAAGTTCTTAGTTCAGTATAAAGGGTTCAGCCTCAGTCTGGCCATATTTCAATCAAAAATCAGTCAATCAAAATCTTTATTTAACCAGGTGGACATCATTGAGCAGAGCTAATTTTTGAGGTGGACCTGGTTAGAATACAGAGTAAATGTAATATATAATACAAGGTGAATATGTAATGCAACTACAAATACATATACAAAGTGGATCCACAGGCAAATACAATGTACAGAATGCTTAACAACAGCAAAGGCGTAGTCAAATATACATACAGATTTTTTAGGTAATTCAAGCAAGGGACATTATATACATGGCAAGCTGGAGCAGGTCCAGCTGGAGAAGTGGACCCCAAGTAAGGATAAGGAGTACCAATTAGAACAAAAAAGTGGAGGGAGAAGAGGAGGAGGAGTTGGAGCATTAGGGAGGGTTAGGGCATGACTGTGAGAAGGGGTGAGGAGGCACTCATGAGCTAGGGGTAGGTGGTTTAATCATAACAGAACATACAAAGCTCCAGTGTGGCGAAGGAGGAGGAGGTTATTCATAAGAAGACAGTGTACAGTTGAGGGGTTGCAATTCATGTCATGGGGTGCAAGGCTGGAAGTATGTAAGGACGCTGAGGTGGGTGGGGGGGGTGAAGGTAACCAGTGTAGATAAGGTGAAACTAGGTAGGGTCAAAGGAGGAGTAGGCATGACCAAGTAAGAAAAGGAGAACAGGCAGTGCCAGAAAAAGTCTCAGGAGAAGCTAGGCTATATCAGGTTCGAGGGAAGCAGTTACAAGATTCCTTGTGAGAACAAGCAGATAATGTTTTAAAAGCTGTAAGGTTAATAGGGTGTCAGTTTCTGGATTTTTTTGCAGCTTATTCCACAACACAGGCAGCACATAGTTTATGGAAGCCCTGCCAAAGCATGATTTGACCTTAGATACCTTAAGTAAAATGTAGGCGGTACTTCGCAATGCATAATTGCCTAATGAACATAGAGGAAGACAGTTGGTGATATAAAGTGGCAGCTTTTTGGAGATAGCTCTGAAGGTCCAGAGTATGACATTTCTTTGATGACCATCCCATGACAACATACAAGGAACAATGGTGTGTGGAGCAGGGAAGACCAGAAATGAACTTTAGGGTTCTATGATAGATCGTATCAAGTTTTGTAAGTGCTGCAGCAGGGCCCTGGCTGTAGAGGAAGTTTGCATAGTCTAATAGAGACAGGAATGCTGATAGGACCAGTCTCAACTTAGCCTCTCTTGAGAGAAGGTGGTTGATCCTAAAGAAGAGACTGAGTCTCTGTCTGAGCTTTTTTGCCAGCTCTTCTATGTGGTAAATGAAGGAGAGTCTGTAGTCAATCCAGACTCCCAGGTATTTGAACTTCATTACCTGTTCTAGAGGCTCACCTAAGATTGTGGTAATTGGTGGGATTGTTCCACCAGTGACCAAGTTTGGAGCACAGGTGAAGGGCAACAAGAGCATAGCTCTGGTTTTCTTGGCATTTAGGAGTAACTTTTTATTTAGAAGCTGAAGCTGCAGCTGGTTAAATTCAGATTGGAGAGCACTGCAGGCAGCGCTCGGGGAAGATCTGTTAATGTAGATCACCATGTTGTCTGCAAACAGATGTATATTAGCCTCTTTTATGCTCACATCGATATTATTATTATAAATTGCAAACAACAAGGGGCCTAGGATGGAGCCCTGTGGTACATCTCTCAAGAGGGGTTTTAGAGGGGAAAGTTCCCCTTCTGCCTTTACCTACTGTTGCCGTGCAGTAAGGTAATTAGTGAACCATCTCAGAGATAGGTGGTCTAGACCAATGTTTTGAAGGGTGGAGAGGAGTAGGCTGTGATCAACAGTGTTGAAGGCCGTACTTAGGTCCAGGAATACTATGCAGACAAAATTTTTATTATCCCGGGCACACTGCCAATCATTGCTCACTTTAGCAAAAGCCAAAATAGTACTATGTTATGTTCTAAAGCCTGATTGTAAGGGGTTGAGCAGGTTCGCAGCCTCTAAATAGTTCCTGAGTTGAGAATTCACAATTTTCTCCAGTAGTTTAGACAAGATAGGGAGTAGGGATATAGGTCAGTAATTGTTTAGGTCACTGGGATCACCAGATTTGAACAGGGGGATGACATGGGCTGTTTTCCACAAGGTTGGGAGGTCACCCATGGAGAGGGATAGGTTAAAGAGATGTGTAAGTGGCACTGCTAGGGCTTGATAACCAATCTTTAGGAAATAAGGGTCTATAAGATCAGCTCCAGCACTTTTCCTAGTGTCCAACTATAATAGAAGGTCTTCAATTTCTTTTAGAGATAAGCGCTGAAGGGAGAATGCATAGTTAAGGGTGGGGACTTCTTGATTTTGAGCACTTAGTTGTGAGCATAGATTACAGGTAAGGGAGTTTTCAAAGGCTAACCCTGCAGTGGCAAAGTAGTTATTGATGGCATCGAGGATTGTCGATCTATCCAAAATTGCAGATGCACCATTAGAGATTTCTGTAGGTAAAGAATTTCCCAAGGCATAACCTGGTATGTCCTTTATTGTTCTCCAGAACTTGGATCAACACATCATGGAAGAACTAGAAAAATATCCAGCACTCACCACCATATATAACAAAAGACGCTGCTCTCTGAAAGTATAATTAATGCCCAAATTTATTAACGTGCCACAATGCAACCATGCCTTGATGCATTTCAGATACAACAAATCCTTTATCAAAAGGCTAATGATCTCACAAACTGGTCACCTTATATACACATCAGTAAAGTGATGTAAAGGTCTCAAATAATAATCCAAGTACTGACTTAATGGTTCTAACAATGAGCCTTTTCCACTAATAATATGTCATCCGGGGTGTTCATGGATTTGTGAATTTGACAAAACCGTTAAGTCAGTACGTGGATTTATTTTTTGAGACCTTTTGTGAGTAATTTAAGGTCATACAGGACACAACTGATATTTTGAAAGTTTTAAATGACTTGGAAGGAAAAAAAGAACATTATTTGGTGACACTTAATATTGAATCCTTATATATGAATGTACCACAAGAAGGAGCATTGGATTCACTAGCACATTTTTTAAACTTAAGGGAGAGTGTTGTAAAACCTAGATCTGAAACTTTATTGAAGCTTTCCAGAGTTTGTTTTGAAGTTCAATGTGTTTTGATTTTTAGACAAAACTTATCTCCAAATGAAGGGGGTAGCAATAGGGTCCACATTTGCACCAAGTGTTGCTAATCTGTATGTGGGCTTACGGGAACAGCAGTATGTTACAGATTCTGATGTAAATCCATTTTATCATAAAATTGAATTATGGCGTTGTTTTATTGATGATGTTATAACGATTTGGAAAGGAGAGCTTACTGAATTGAATTAATTCATTGATTATTTGCACTTGACTAATTCACATTTAAAATTCTCTTTCACAGCTAATAAAATGTCAGTGAATTTTCTAGATATTAAAATCAGCAAAGATTTGGAAAGTAATATAAGCACAGATATATATATATATATATATATATATAAGAGAGAATGCTAAAATTACAATTTTAGAGGCATCTAGTTGACATCTGAGACATACTGTTAGAAATATACCTAAAGGCCAGTTTTTAAGAATTTGTAGAAATTGTAGTACTGAGCAGGGTTTTCAAGAGACAGCTATGCACATAAAACACAGATTTTTGAAGAGAGGTAACAACTGTGCAGATGTGGAAATTGCTTTTAATAATACCTGTCAACTGAATAGAGAAGATTTATTGCAGAATAATACCAATCATGTAGAAAGTGAAGAAGTAGAAAGATTTACAATTGTTACTTCTTTTTCAGCCCATGCTTCGTATGGTAAGAAGATTTTTAAAGACAAATGGCATATACTTAAAGGAGATCCAGGTTTGACACAGATATCTAGCAATGTACCATAGATAACTTTTAGAAGAGCAAATACATTAAAAGATACTTTGGTACATAGTTTTCAGTAACCAAATCTGATGGGAACTACGTGGCTAACGAACAGAATTATAAGATGTTTTACATGAAAAAATGTTCATATTGTAAACATGCATCAGTGAGTATGAATTTTGTGAATCCCCATAATAATAGAGAATATGACATTCATCAATTTATTACATGCTATAGTGTAGGAGTAATCTATGCAGCAATATGCTCTTGTAGCGTTTGCTACATTAGTAAAATGAAAAGAAAATTTTAAAACAGAATTGCAGAACATTGTAGAGCAATCACAAATGCAGATTTAAAGCATGCAACTGCTTTTCATGTAAACAATTCTATGGTTCCATTAACACATTGTTTCACCTTTAGGGCAATTGATAAAGTAAGTACTAATCCAAGAGGTGGAAACTTTGATAACTTAATTAAAAAAAGAGAAGGGTATTGGATTTATACACTACAAACATGCAAAAATACTAGTTTGAATGGTGCATTTGATGTTATGCCTTATCTGAGATAAAAGACGTAGTAGATGTAAAATAATTGGATGTAAAGTAATTGGATGTAAAATGGCATTTTTATGTATGTATTATATTTGTTGTAACTGGAAATGTGCATATGTGATTTTGCTCTGCAATAGAAAAAATATCTGTAGTAGCAGTTTTCAGTCAAAATTATTAACATTTTAAAATGAGTGTGAAATCTGGATAAATAAAGAACCGATGGCAATATTGCCTGTTATGTATGCACAGAAGTTAATGACTTTCTAAATATGTGGGTTTTGTCTTTGCAGCATCCATCTTTTCATCATATTTTCTCTACCAAGATTGCTACAGGAGTGAAGTGATGAAGTGATGAAATGAGACCTGTTATTTAAATTACAATGCATTTGTTTTTGTGTATTTAAAATTTAAATGTTTATTCTGTATTGTGATGTAATTTATTAAGGAGTTTATTAAATTGTATACTGTGATTTTAAATTGATGCACTGTTATTACATCACTTTACTTGATGTGTATATAAGGCGACTAGTTTGTGAGATCATTAGCCTTTTGATAAAGGATTTGTTGTATCTGAAATGTGTCAAGGCATAGTGGCATTGTGGCACTTTAATAAATTTGGGCATTAATTATAGTTTCAGAGAGCAGCGTCTTTTATTATATATGGTGGTGAGTGCTGGATTTTTTTCTAGTTCTATGTACCTTTTATCCTGAGCACCCCTGGCCTAGTGTGTTTACTCTGTCTTTGATTCACTTCATAGAAGGGTCGAGTTCTGAGTGATAAAAGGTTTCCTTTGCCTCTCTAGCCATCCTAGCACAGTGGTTCCTTGTCTCCTAAACAAGCTCTAGTCATTTGTAAGCTTAGTTTTTGGGCAGTTTTCCAAAGCACATCCCTATTTAACATTGCAGCAGTGTAAACAAATGACAAGATTTATTCCTGACACAGACTTTTGCCAGCGGTGTGTGCTTATCCAGGGCCCTTATTACAATTTCATGGAAAATGTTGTACGTCAAGTTAATGGATTTTGCCAAATAAAAATCCTACCTACGCAAGGAGTTTCTCAGGTCAGAAATGTACGCAAGGGGATCGAAGCTGCATCCACATCTCTTAGTGGTAAATTTGGAGGCAGATGGAGGTAAGGTGTTTGATCTTACATAAACGATAAAACAATGATCACTAATGTCAGAGAAAAAAAGTCCAGCATGGGAAAATAAGTGTGGTTTACTTACTACAATGATGTCTAGTAGGGTACTATTGTTTGATTTTTTTCTTGTTGGTGCGCATTGCTTCGTTTATGAGTTGGGACAACCCAAGAGAGTCACAGAATGATTTGAACAGTGTTGAGGCACTAGAAAACCAGTCTAAATTGAAGTCCCCTTGTACAATAGCCTCAGTGGACTCAGGCCACAGAGTGATGCTTAAGTGCTTCAGGAGTTGTAAGCCAGTTGATGGAGGCCTCACACAAAGTGAGACAGTGGTAGAAATCTCCAGTTTGAGAAACAGATATTAAAATTCATTTGGAGCAGAAGTCAAGTCGATGACTGAGGCAGGCAATTTGTCCTTGACGTAAATGGCAGCAGCACCACCTCTAGCCTGTCTATCAGTTCTAAATAGAGAGTAGTCAGGAATGTTCACTTCAATATCAGTGGTACTCAATTTAAAGCCATGACTCAGTGACTACTAAAATATCAGGTTAGGTATGGCATATCTAATCCTGGATAGAGGCAACTTTCTTAACAAACTGCATGCATTGACATGCATAAAGCTTATGCCTTTAAGGCTTGACAAGTCAGCTAGGGATGCTAAGGATGCTGGAGGACCAGGGTTAAGTTCAACATTACCTGAGCACAGCACTAATTGGAGCAGGCCTTTCCTACACGCACCTAGAAGTGATTTGTATTCTCTTGTCCAAGCACGTCTATGATGATTATTGAAAGGGAAAGGTGGTGCCCTGGGGCTAATGCCAAGCTGACCTAACGCTCCATAAATTAGAACCATGACTGCAAAAAGCAGAGAAAACTGATAGATAAAGGAATAAGGGATCATACCCTGCAAGTCCAGCTCAGTAAGGGTTCCAGCACACCATGACAACTGCATGGTTAGCTGCAGATTTGGGAGAAAGACACATAAATACTGGTTGGTGTACTCAGAGAAAACATGACAGCCTGTTGAAAAGGTGTAATCATGCCCTCCACTAGGAGCTGATTGTGATAATAAGTTTAAGTCTCTCGGACCTAGTAAGAGCAGGGACAAACAGGAATGCCAACAACTCACCCTCATTGTGACGGTAGGATGCAACATGCCCTGGAAAACTATCACACACAGGTATCTGTGACTAGGTAAGGATAAAGTGAGTATTAAGGGTATTAAAGCCCAAAGGGAGCAAGGGGAACTCAAATCCTCTCAGTTGCTGTCTGTCTTGCCAGAGGTAGAATCTCAGCCCTCTCTTGTTTCAAGAAGAGGTGGAATAAGAGAGATCCATGTGGGCTGACCTGACTGAGGATGACACCTTAAAAAGGGATTGCATCAGAAACCCAGATTGAAACCATGTGAGGTGGTCCTTGGAATTGCTTTCCGCAAAAGTGCACAAAGGTGCTGTGAACTTTTCTTTGTTTTTAACCCTTTATTTTCTAAAGTTTGAGGGTCACTGGATCAGCATTGGTGTTCAAATGTCCATACAAGTTTGAGCTGCAAACAGGACTCAGCCCTCAGTTCACAACAAAACACTTCACATTGTAGCTCAGTGCAATAAGTGAGCCGTTTATTTTATAGTATTCCAGAATAAAATTGGTCAGCACATTACATCCAGTCTCACAGGAGAGGACACACTAACTGTCCAATGTTTCACACCGACTTCCCGTGTGCTATGTCAAGGTATCTTGCTCCTCATTGTGAACACCATATGTAGTGCACTTAAATTAGGAAAAACAAGAAAAACATGCTACCGTGAACAGGGTGACTTAATTTAAAGACAAGATCACAGTCATTCCACTTCACATAATGGCCTCGATATTCAGAAATGCACCTAGCAATAGTGGATGTGGTGGCGCAGCACAACTGTGTTGTGCTGGTACAACTGAGGGATATATTCAAAAGAGATAAGCAATGGCACATCTCCTCTGAATATATCAGGCAATGGGCACTGCGTGAATACAATGCACTGGTGCATCCCCCCAGACAGGGCTGAATACCAGAAATGGGAAATGTGCCAGTGCAACAGAGTTATGCTGTGCGCAAGTTCCTGATATTCAGACGGCAGTATACAAATGGAGCCATAATGCCATGCAAGGTGCAAATGGGGCCATTTGCATATCATTATGGCCCAATTTGCATGGGTTGTGCAGGCTGACCAGCAAAATGCCCATGGTGCCCTGCACAGCATGTGGTGCTGCCAGAGGGGGTCTAGTGGTACCCCCTCCCACCCCATAGCCCGATCGCTGGAAATATAATAAGCTAAACAGTCCCTGGTAGTCTAGTGGCACCCCGTCCCTCCAATAGCTGCCATCACCCGTAAACTGTTGGTACCATGATCCCTGGTAGTCTAGTGGCACCCCACTCCCTCCCCATAGTCCGATCTCCTAGAATATAATAATACATTAACCCTGGTAGTTCAGTGGTCCATACCACCCCTCCCAATGCTGCGATCCCTGTAAATGTACTACACTGTACATCCTTGGTAGTCAAGTGTTCCCCCACCACATCTGTCACCCCAATCGCTGGTCATATGGTAAATACCCCTACCTGGTGGTCCAGTAGCACCCCCCACCCTCATATTTGTGCATGATTCATGCAGTATGCACTGCAAGCCCATTGGTCCACATTGTGGATCAATGGGATTGCAGCCCACACTGTAGCTATCAGTCGGCAAGCAGCCGTGGAGGTATGTGGGTGGGTATGCTGCTGCCAGCTGCTGATGGGGGGCTGGGTGGGCTGAAGGTCCTGTGTAGATGGGGGTGGGGGTGCTACAGGACCACCAGGTAGGGGCAATTACCATACGATTGCCGATCGGGGTGACAGGTGGGTGGGGGGACCACTAGAATACCAAGGATGCACAATGTAGTACAATTTCAGGGATTGCAGCATTGGGAGGGGTGGTGGGGACCACTGGACTACCAGGGATAATTTACTATTATATTTTTTGTTATCGGGCTATGGGAAGGGAGGGGGTGCCACTAGACTACCAGGATCATGGTACAAATTATTTTAAGGGTGATGGCAGCTATGGGAAGGGGTGCCACTAGGCCACCAGGGTTGCTATCAGTGCTTCTGCATGGTGTACTGGGTGGCCACTCACGGCTGGCAGCTGCTGTGTTGTTCCTTGCAGTACAGCAGCTCACCTGTGGGTGGCCACCATCTGAGATGTTCTTTTCAGGCTCAGCTCTGGGCATCAGTATGCAGTGCATGCCAGGTTTGTGCCAGCATATGCACCACACATCTCTGGCTAACTATCGGGATGCACCACATATACATGGGCACACCCCCTGGAGATGCACTGCATACAATTATCATTCTGCCCCGGCGCATTGGGAGTTGCACTGCACAAGTCCTTCTGTCGAATATCACCCCAGGGTGCATTTCTGGGGTTGTGCTGGTGCAAGTCAGTTGCACCAGGTGCTTCACCTTTGAATGTCTGGCCCAATGGCTAATAGATCATAGATAGCTATATAATTTCAAATAGCCATACTGTTAATTTTCACAGTATCCAAAACTAAAAACTACTAGCCTCCCAATGGTAAACCAAGGATATAAGATGTTACCTTGGAACCACAATATCTATATTGAGAGCGCAATGTAGACATTGAGGGTGCACAACAAATGATAAGTACCAAATAGTATTATGACCATAAATATTCAGCAATAAATTATCTGCTGCTTGGAATTTATATTACAATAATATGACCACATTAATTATTCTAATCAGACAAACAAAAGTCCCATATGGAACACAGCTAAAATGGTGTCAACCCCATAAATAACAATTGATGAAAGTGCCACCAGCTCAACCTGATCACTTATACCACCCACCATTAATATATCCAAAAAGCCTCTCTTTTTGCCAAACATTTTTCAGCATCAACCCTCCAGGACCTAGAAACACCAATTACTCTGTATGGACAGAAAACCAATTACTCTTTTGGAGCATCAGCTATGCACTGTGTACCATAGAATCCTTAATATTCTTAGTTATATAATATGTTATACATGGCAATTCAACAGCATTATCTCTTAATTTTGGTATTTTGGTAATTTTTATATTTCCCTTAGTATATTATCCACCTTCCCTTTGCTCACCAAACAACAACGTCTATCTTATCATTAAATGTGTTTGTATAAGGACACACAGCTGACTCTTCCCAATAACCCATTGCTAAATTAGAATAATTGGAGGTGAAACATAAGATGGACATTTGGAGGTGTTACATTGATGTTTGTGTTATGGTGTTGTGGAGTATGACCAGTGAATCAAGTGAGTTTAAGGAATATTTAGAATTACAAAATCCAGGATATAAGTTTACAGTAAATTGGAGTCAAAAGAAAATTAATTTTGGGGACTTTTGCATTATCAGATCTGGGGATGGCAATGTTCAAACCACCCTTTACTTCTCAAACCACCTCTATAGCAAGCAACAGTATGGATATTAACACCTGTGTTGTGCTAATTACAGACCCATCTGTAACCTTCCCTTTGTTGGGAAGGTGACTTAAGAAAGTGGTTGCACTGCAACTGGAGAACCATCTTACCATCCACAATGCCTACAATCCTCTCCAGTCTGGTTTCTGGAACATACATAGTACCAAGATCACTCTGGTTTGGGTGCTCAATGATCTCCTGATGGAGAGGGATCAGAAGTGCCATTCCATCTTGATGCTTCTTGACCTCTCTTCAGCATTTGACACTGTAGAGCATGGGGTGCAGCTCAAGCACCTGAGGGTTAACTATGGCCTGGCTGGTCCAGTTCCCAGATGGTTTCAATCTTTTCTAGCCAGCAGATCTCAGAGGGTGTTTTTTTTTTTTCTCTCTGATTCATTCTCTTTACTGTGCGGGATCCCTCAGGGCTCGGTGCTGTCCCCTATGTTGTTCTCAGTGTACATGCTGCCCCTCAGAGACGTTGTAAGATGATATTGACTGAGATTTCACTGCTATGCTGATGATACACAGCTCTATTTGTCCTTTGCACCCCACCAGAATAGTGCAGTCTCAATGTTTAACAGCTGCCTGGAGGAAATCCATGACTGGATGAAGTTCAGCTGGTTAAAATTTAATTCTGGGAAGACTGAGGTGTTGGTGGTGGATCCGGGTCACCAGCTAGAGAGGTCAGCAGTGGGTTTACCTTCAGGGCTTTCTCTTGAGGGTGTATAACTACCTACCTCTGAACAGGTGTGCAATCTTGGGGTGGTTCTTGATGATGGGCTCACACTGCATGTGCAGGTGGAGGCAGTCATCAAGTCTTCCTTTTATCATCTTAGGAACATTGACAGAATCAAGCACCGTGTTTCATCTGGTGATTTGCCTACATTGATCAATGTCTTTCTGACTTTGTGCCTGGACTACAGTAACTCCCTCTACCAGGGGCTTTCGGGGGTTGATATCCATCATTTGCAGCTGGTGCAGACCACTGCAGCATGATTGTTGACTGGGACATCTTGTTCTAATCATATTATTTCCGTGCTGCACTGTCTGCACTGGCTGCCTATACAGAGGCGGATCACCTTCAAAATCAGTCTTCTGATCTATAAAGCCCTGTACAGACTGGGAATGAACTACCTGCAAGAGCTCCTGACTCCCTACAGCCTTGGCCATCCTCTACGCTCAACTGTCGAGGGGTTGTTAGAGGTTCCCAGGGTGTGGCTGAAAACATCTGGAGCCTGGGCTTTTATGTTTGTTGCCCCATCCCTGTGGAACTCTCTACCTCATCAGATTAGAGAGTGCTGGACCATGGAGAGCTTTAAAACAGGTTTGAAAACATATTTGTTTAAGCAGGCATTCAGCACTTAATATTTTATATGGATTTTGGGGTATTTTAATTGAAGTATTTAAATTTATTTCATGACGCTTTTAAGTATGTACAGCACTTTGATTGTTAGAATTGCGCTAAATAAATTAAGTATTATTTATTATTATTATTGTTGTTGGCCAAGAGTTGTCATTCTCGTCACTCCATAACCAATATCTCTAAAGTGCAATTAATATGCAAAAAAAGGAGTTGTACTGAAAATGATGAATATGCTACATTAGCAGATAGCTTGGAAATGGGGTTCAAAGCATGAGGTTATGGGACTGATATTGTTCAGCAAGCAAGGAAGGAGGCAGATAATATACTAAGGAAATCACTTTTGGCTGCTAAATCTGTATCAAAGGAGGAAAATTGTAAAAATAACTTTGTGACTACTTACCCTGTTAATTCAAAGGCTAGACAGGCTATTACTTTTAAAAATTGGGAGATTCTGAAAGCAGAGCCAAAATTAGGAGATGTGGCTACTGAATTGTGATGTATCACATATCATAGAGCTAAGAATATTAAGGATTCTGTGGGACACAGTGTACAGCTGATGTCCAGATAGAGTAATTGGTTTCCTCCTCCAAACCCTGGCTGTAAGAGATGCATCCATTGTAAGTATTGTAATGTGATTGAAAATACTACTACTTTTCTGAGCCCTAGAAATGGTACTGCTTAGAGGATTAAACATTTAATCACATGTGATACCACTAACATGATTTATGTAGCAGTCTGTAAATGTGGTATATTGTACATGGGGAAAATAAACAGGACACTTAAGGATCAAGATGGGAAACATATGAGAGCCATTTTTGAATAAAGATGACAGGTATGCAGTTGCACAGCATATTAATAGAGAGTGGGGTAGAGATGCACACAGTCCTACATTTATAGGAACTGAAAGAGTTTTTTTAGGTCCAAGAGGGGGTGATACTGAAACATGTTTGGCAAAAAGAGAGACTTATTGGTCATATCGACTGGGGTTCCATACTGGCCTAGTATTAATGATCAGGTTGAGTTGGCAAATCTTAGATGGATTTTTATGTATGGGATTGACACTTTTTTGGTTTAGTTCAATATGGGACTTTTGTTGTGGCTGATTAAAAGGAATAGTTAATGTGACCATATTATTGAAATGTAATAACTGGTCTCTGTTTTTCCCGTAGTAAAAGTTGGTTATAATTTGCCATTATAACCTGTAGGTTAAAACGGCGAACACGTGTCAGCTTTTACTATGGGGCACTCATGATATCAGTGTGCTGTGAAAGTCACAACTGCTGCACTGCAGTTATTCGGTATTCAAAATAACTCTTCCTATAAAATCCTATTTCTAACAGAATTTTGTGCTCACCTCAGCCTTCAGGGTTTATATAACATGTGTACACGCACAACAGAAACCCTGGAAACCTTGAAAGTGAATGCCTTATTTACCTATCACCATGGAAACCCTATTTCCTGATCTTGTCTGATACTCCTGAAAACAAATTGCTTGAGCTTTTGGAACATTTATAAGGTCAGGGAACTGTTGTTAAATGTTTCAAAGTATACTTTTCTTTATCTTGTTTGCACTACCTATTACTAAAAAGTTCACTATGAGAGTGAAGTGCTATTCTTACACATTGCCTTTTTTATTGCTTTTTTCCCCTTCAGTTTTACAGAATATGTTCCTCAGGTCAGTACTTTACTTTCAAAATAATACACTTAAACATTCTTGTGTGTGGATTATGCACTGCATTGCCAATAAGTGGAAAATAAATGTATTCAAACAAAGGCAGAAACAGTTTGCAAACTCTGTTTTATGATTGCTGACATATACTGTAGTATAGCAGCAGGGTGAAAAAACAGTGACCAGTAATTACATAAAATGACACATGGGGAGGAGTGTATAATGAGAATTTTATGTACACCTTCAGTGTGGGATGCTTTTATAAACCCCTGGAGGTATGGTCTCAGGGTTTATGTAACATCACACACCTTGGGTGTGCATACAATTCTCATTATACACTTCTCCCCATGTATTATTCTATATATAATAACTGATTTCCCTTTTTCCCCATAGGGAAACTGTGGCATAATTTGCCATAATAAAGGAGTGTTTATTAAGGCAAACATGCACAAGATTTCCCTTACTCCGTGCATGCACCCACTGCAGTTCCTCGCTTCTCCACCACTCGCTGAACCCCTGGGACACTAAACTGCCACCTGGAATAGGAGGTAAGTAATAAAAAAAAAAATTTACCTAAAGTACTTGTTTTCTGCTTCCCACAAAATAAGAAAAAATAAAAATGTAAATAAATAAAGGTCACTGCGGCCATGCACTATAACTTAAATGGACCACGGCTGCACAGCAACTTTTTATTTTATTTGATTGCTGAGGTGAAAAAACAGACACCTAGCAATTATATAAAATAAAATATGGGTCAGTGTGTATGTAAACTTGAAGTTTACACACACCTTTGGGGTTAAACGCTATTCATAAACCCCTCGAGCTTTGCTCTCAGGGTTTACGAGCATTTAACTCCTAGGGTGTGTGTAAACTTCTTGTCGCACACACCAACCCAGACTTTATTCTATATATAATTTCCAAGCAACAGATAATTTACTGTTTGATATTTATGGCTATAATATTCTTTGGTACTTGTTATTTGATGTGGACTCTCAATATAGATATTGCGGTTCCAAGGTAACATCTTTTATACTTGGTTTACCATTGGGTGCCTAGTAGTTTTAGTTTCAGCTACTATGAAAGTTAACATCATGACTATTGAAAATTATACAGCGATGTATGATATATTAGCCATTATGTGAAGTGGAAAGACTTTGATCTTGTTTTTAAATTAAGTTACCTTGTTCACATTAGCACATTTTTCTTGTTTTTCCTAATTAAATTGGACTATATATGGTAATCCAGAAGGGGCAGAAAGCTACTTTGACAAAACACCTAGGAAGTGAGTGTGAAATGTTGGACTGTTAGTGTCCTCTCTTGTAAGATCGACTGTAATGTGCTGTCCGATTTAATTTAGGCATACTATAAAATAAATAGTTCACTTACTCCATTGAGCTACAGTATGAAGTGTTCCCTTTATTTTCTATTTCTTTTTTATTAAGATTATCCTGACTTATATGACAATGAAACAAATTGAGGTGTGTTGCACCTGAATACTTGTGTCTGTGTTTCCTTCTACACCATCACCCAAAGACAGTGAGGAAATACTATTTTACAGAAAGGGTACTGGAGTCATGAAACAGACTGCCAGCCAAGGTGGTTGGTGCAAAAACCATTAGCGGTTTTAAGCAGAGCTGGGAGATAATTAAGGGTATTGTGATTGCTTGGGGAATCATAAAAGGGTAATAGAAGAGGGATGTGGATGGGATGGTTGGGACCTTGGAAGATCTGTAGGAATCAAGGCTTAATAGGGAACTCAGGCAGACTGGATAGACCTTTGGTCTTTTTCTGCCATCGTAGTCTATATGTTTTTCAAGCTGTGAAATTGTGGAATTCTGGCGTCTATTGTTCAGGCACAAACTCATCACGTTTAAATGTCACTTGAAACAGCACTTGATGGAATTAAGCACATGTGATTGTTTTAATTTGTATTTATTCTTATTTAAACCCTTATTGTTCTTTTACATTTACTCTAACTTTGTGCTCATGCAATTGCACATGGGTCATCCCTGGAAAGGAGCCATTGTGCTCAGTGGCCTGACCCACTTACCAAATCAATGAATGAACCAATAAAGAAATAAATATAATGGGCCTGAGTCTCAAAGCTCCCAGAATCGTGCAAGGGGACTGTGCCACAAAGAATAGTGCAAAGTGCCGCTTGTTCCAAAAGATGCACTGGGAGAGATTCTCAAACATAGCCTAGTATGAAACAACTAAATAATGTCAACCTTAGGCTGCGTGCACCAAAGGGGGCTTGCACTGTCATTACACCACAAAATGGGCTGCAGCATGGTGCTAGGTGGCATGCGACAGATACAAGCTGCCATATCCCCTAATTCAAGGTTTTGTAAACCATCACAGAGGAAAAAAGTCTAGGCTGGTCTAAGGGTACTTAGAATTTAGCCCTCTGGGAGGGTTAGTTCACTTGTGCCACTCTCAGAGCCTTCCCGGGGGGAGAGGGAACATTTGCCATGGTGCTCCCATCCCCAGTCCCCTTTTATTAAAATCAGTCCCATCCCTGATGGTTCAGTGAGCCTCCCTAGCCCTCACACTCTTTTATTAAAATTAAACATGTCCATGGTGGTCTAGTGAACCCCCTAGCCCCATTCCCCTTTTATTAAAATTAAACACATCCCTGATGGTCTAGCAGACCCCCCAGCTCCAATCTCCTTTTAGTAAAATTAAATATGTTCCTTGTGGTCTAGTGGACCCCCCCACACCCTGATACCCCTTTATTAATATTAATCACATCCCTGCTGGTCTAGCAGACTCCCCCAGCCACACTCTAGCCATATAATGATAGATATCATTCCATGGTGGTCTAGTGGAACCCCACCCTCCTCCTCAGTAGGCAGTGCCCCAGTACCCCACCCATCCCTGAGCAGGAGACCAGCACAGCCCTCCACTCTCCACCATGGCCAGTTGTTGACCAAGCTGTCAATAAGCATGTACTGTATACTGTATGCGCTCATTGACTGACAGCTCAGTGGGCTGTCAAGCACTAAGCACGTACCATGTACAGTATGTGCTTAGTGACAGCTCAGTCGGCAGCTGGCCATAGAGAAGAGTGAAGGGCTGTGCTGGTCACTGGCTCAGGTTCTGCATGAGAGGAGTGGGGTGGTGGGGTACTACCTGCCAGGGTGGGGATGTGGTGGGTCCACTAGACCACCAAGAAATGTTATAGGTTATATAATATGAGCAGACTGGGGACATGATTATCAATACAAAGGAAATCGGTGCTGGGGAGTCTGCTAGACCACCAAGGACATGATTATCAATTAAAGGGAATCAGGGCTGGGGGGTCTGCTAGACCACCAGGGACCAGATTATCTTTAATAAAAATGGCATCAGGGCTGGGGAGGTCTGCTAGATCACCAGGGTAGTGAGCATCATTAATAACACGGGGATCAGGGCGGGGGGACCATTAGCCACCAGGGATATCCTAGACTTGTGTACTGCTGCCCAGCAGCTTGTTGCAACCCCTCGAGATGCCCATCTGTTTGGTGCACAGCCACAGTTGCTGCAAGCTCTTGGGCTTTTCCACCAGGACACTACACGATGGAGAATTGGGTGCAGGGTCCCTGGTGCACCAGCATTTGGCACAAGCCATCCTTGGTGCAGCTTGCACAGAGTTTTGATAATTGAGCCCAATGTGCCCTGCAAATTTAAGATGATTTAGGCAATAGTGTGTGGCTTGTACCCTTTCTGAATCATTACCACCCAACTGATCTGTAAGGAAAGAGAAAAAGTCAGGATAAAGATTGAATAATGTTCTAAAATGCAATACAATTCAAGATGAATTTAGAATACAGATAGCAAAATCAATGAATTTGCGTGAGCTTAACCACATCATTTAGACTTGATCAAGGGAGTGCTTCCAAATGGAAGTTCCAAAATGCTTTCCTCCTGGCAACAGCTCACTGTAGATCCCCATTCACCCTGTCAGCTACATTTTCTACTCCTATAAAAGCTCCTCTAATTAGCTCTTGCTACCAGAGTGAAGAAGCAGCTGACTGAGGCAGCTAGAACATTTGTCATTAGGGGGTAACTAGTCAGATATTATATTAGAAGTGTAGGGTCTGCAAGATAAATTTGGTCCTTAAGCCATACGAACATATGAACATACGATCAAGCCAGCAGAAGAAGGCCCTTTCGTATATCAAGTCTGCTCTTATTGCAGAGTCCACAGCTTGAGCTAATGTCCCTGCCCTCCCTCCCCACTCCTTCCATCCTCCCTACCCATGATTCTTATCTTCCCCCTATGCATATCTCAGCCTCTCTGAAAGTTGCTCGCTGTCTTTAACGAGATGACATCTTCCAGCCAAGGTATAAAAGGCACAGTACTTAGCAGTGTGCCTGTCTGAGATGGGGTACACAGCTGAATGTCATCCCTGCAGTTAGCTGGGGGAGTAGCTGATAATTTAAGAGTATGACTTAGGCAGAAGTGAAGCAGCTATCTGCATTTAGACTTCACTTTAGTTAGCTCTTGCTATCAGCATGTCCCATCACACTAATGGCACAAACCAGGAGTACGGCATCCACCTTAGGAACATCTGTAGTGAGATGCAGTGTAGGTCTAGTGAAACTCTGCATTAGAGGGGATCAGGTAAGCCTTGGAAGCTGTAACCAGCAGCCCTGAAGAAAAAAATAGAACCCAATAACTCTCTATCTGGAGTACACTCAAGTATTAACTGATCCTCAGCAACTCGATACGTTACCTCTAACATACGATACATTAGTGCAATAAATGTTTTAAGATTGTGTGATGTATTGTATCTGCTGAAACAAATTACAATTCTTGGCCAAATACCTACTGTATATAGAGATGGAGAACAAGGGCTGCACTAGAGACAGTAAGTGTGTGGTAGGTAGCATCCTTGCCTAAACTATCTGTATGGTATAGAGGTAAAAAGTAGTAATCTAGGAAGGACAACCATGTAGCAAAGTGGGATAGAAATAACAAGTATGGTTCTAGTCAAAAGATACTAGGCACTTTAGCAAATACAGGTTGTTTTCAGTGGTCTAAGGTTATCACAGGTTGAATATGGAGATGAGATACAGTGGGGAGCTTGTCAGTTGTGGTGACTGTGTGGGTCTCTTCTCCAAGGTTATGCTCTGAAGGAGGGGGCACTGCTCCATCTGTAGGACCTTTGGTGCACTCCATGCTCATCAGGTAGCAGTAAGTGAAGCGATACCTCAGCTGTGTCACCCACACCCTCACTTTCTCTGAGTCCCACTGGTCTAGTGGGGTGGATAGTGATGGAGAAGAGGGGAAGGGAGACAGAGGTAGCCACAAGGAGGTTGGCCAGTCCCACACTATCCAGATGGCAAATTTCTTTGCACCTCAGGAGGAGACTGAGATACTTGACTCCACCGGGGGTGACTCTGAATCATTCAGGAGTAGTGAACAAGGTGACATGGTGACACCTGAGGGAACAAGCAGGAGGAGGTCAGCAAGAAGAGTCTCAGTGGTTGGGGACTCAATTATCAGATGGATAGAGAGGGTGGTTGGAAGGGGGGTGGAAGGGAGTAATGGCCAGGTGCCTTCCTTAAGCGTCTGCCATCTGGGATATAAACATGATAGGGAGGAAGGGGCAGTGGGAACTTGGGTGATGGTACACTTGGGAACAAATGATATAGTGAATCAGCCTGTGGAGACACTGAAGCAGAACATTTTCAGACTGGGGGACAGATTGAAGGCACAGTTTTAATGGTGTCTATTTTTCCCACCAGTAAGAGAGGTAGCAAGGTCCAGCAGTCCAGTTCCACCTGTGTTACACAAAATGTTTGCAAATGTATGTCTCACCACATCTTGTCTACATAATCTGTTGTAAATGTCTTCACACAGTGGCCTGTGGTCCCTGTGTGAAGGAAAGAGATCTTTGTTTGACTTTCTTTGCACAGGGGAGTGGGTAGTCATTAGGGCTGACAAGCCCAAGGAAGACCCCACCAATGATTTGCCATGATTCTGGATATCCAAAATCCTAATTTTTTTTTTCCTTTTGCTGCTTGGGGTGTGGGTGTGGGGAGCTTGGGTCCCTTTACCTTTTTCACCCTCAGGAAGAATATATAAGCCTTTATTTTGCCCCCCATCTCTCTTCCAGGTATACATATTGATATACTGCAGTCTCTCATCAAAGGGCCTCTAATGGTGCCCTTGCACTATTTCAGTTGCCCTCCTCTAGACAGCCTCTACCCTTTCTATGTCCTTCTTGAGATGAAGTCTCAAGAACTGACCACAGTACTCCAGGTGGGTTCTTAGCAAAGATCTATACAGTGGTAACACCACCTCTCACTTTCTGCTGATGATACCCGTCCTTATGCACCCCAGAATCCTGCTGGCCCTACCTACCACATTGTCACACTGCCTCACTGCCTTGGGGTCATATGATATGATTACCGTAAGGTTTCTGCCTGTATTTAGTGACCATCAATACCTCTTTTCCCATTTTATACTTTGCCTCTGGATTTATGTGCCCTAGGTATATGATTTTGCCCTTTTTCCCATTGAAACCCAGCTGCCACACTCTTGACCAGTCCTCAAGTTTTCTTGGGTCTCTAGACATGCTCTCCACACCCTCTTAAGTGTCTATCATATTGCATGTTTTGATGTCATCTGCAAAGAGGTATACTTTCCCTTCCCTTCCAGCTCTTCTGCAATGTCACTTATAAAGGCATTAAAGAGGACTGGTCTCAGTACTGAACCCTGAGGTACCCTGCTGGTCATTCTCCCCTCCCCTGAATGAATGACATTTACTATCACCCTCTGTTGCCTATCTGTCAAGCAACTTTGTATCCAGTATACTACCTTAGGTTCCACCCCAAACTGCCTAGTTTCCTTATGAACGACCTATGTTGTACAGTGCTGAAGGCCTTACTGAAGTTTAACTAGGCCATGTCCACCGAGCCACATTTCCTATTTCCCTGGTCACCCAGTCTAAGCACTGGATCAGGTTCATCTGACATAACCTCCCATTGAATATGTTCTGCCTTGGGTCTTGTAAAATGGTTTTGGTGGCTGTAGACAAAATAGATATACCATAGGGACATTTTAGGAGTAAAATGCCATCCATATGGGCCTTAGGAGTGAGGTTATGAATAACAGTATATGAGAGCCCCAGTCTATTATTAACTGCCTTACAGATAAGAGTGCACATGTAACAAAAAGTCCAGTGATCGGTCTAGGGTAACACCTAGGCAGTTAATGGATAAAACTGAGGCAAGGGATGTTCCATCATTGCATGCGACTGATGGAGGAAATGGACATCTCTTTATCCTATGGTCTGAGCCAAAGAGTATTGACTGTGATCTCACAGAGTTCCAGAGAAGTATGTTGAATTTGCACCATTTTTGGACAGCATGGCTATCAGAAGACAGATATCAACTGATGTCAGCAATACTGTGAGAGCTAGGGAAGAAGACCAGGACACCTGCATAGAGCATGGTTCTACTACATGAGATATATTTGTGGATAGAGTAATGTGAAGGGAGAAGAGTAGAGACCCTAAAATTGATCCTTATGAGACTCCAGCTATGGTAGCAGCTGGTTCTGAGAGACAGGGTCCAAACGTGACACTCTGATACCTGTTTACCAGGCAGTTTTTAAACCAAGGAAGCACTATGGAAGAGATACCCGGATCGTCAGGCTTCTCACAGAGCAAGGAGTTGTCTACAAGGTTGAAAACATTGGTAAGGTCAAAGAAAACAACATGTGTTAGATCACTCCTATCCAGTACAGGGGCAATATTCGTGGACACAAGAACAGTGGTAGTACTATGACTTCTGCAGAAGCCATGCTGAGTAAGAAATGGGAGGTTATAGGTGGGTAGGTATTCAGTGAATTGAGTGGCAGCAATCTTTTCCAGAATCTTATTGAGCATAGGAAGGATAGCAATGGGTCTATAACTGTTAATGATTTTGTTTCTTCCCTTTTAGAAAACAATTGCAACATGTGACATGACATCTTCCAGGTATAATTTTGGAAGTCAGGATCAAGTTAAAGATTCAGGTGATTTATGAAACAAGTTCTCTGGCAGCAGCCCTGAAAAGTTTGAACTCAATCCCAAATGGAGCCGGGAGATTTGGCTACAGGATTCTGCATTATGGGTTTACACACATCAGAAAGCCTCATGACTTTGAAGTAGCAAAGGGGATTTTGCAAGTGACTAGCACTTGAGGTGGAGGAGGAGGCCAAACTGATAGACAGATAGATAGATAGATAGATAGATAGATAGATAGATAGATAGAGGGATATTTTATTTATAAAAGTGCCCATTTCCAAAGATTCTGGTCACTGTACAATAAAACGAACATAACAATATACAGTAATGTACAACTATGTACTTAGCAGTTCAACTGGATGCGACATTAAAATTCATCTATTTATCATTAACAAGCCACTAGTCAGTCAATAAAAGCCTGCTGGAAATCTTTTTTAAAGGTTTCTACTGAGGGAGCCTCCCTCACATGAGCAGGAAATGAGTTCCACAGGATAGGTCGTGGCCACTGAGAACGTCCTGTCCCACGAATGCCGCAACCTCGCCCTGGAAACTCTAAGGAGGCCTCCCCCAGTAGAACGGAGTGCCTGGGGCAGATGGTGGGGGACAAGGAAATATGCAGATTGACAGGTCCTCTGCTTCTTCAGAGACAGCCCCGGCATCCTGAACGTGGAATGGAATTATGGGGGAGGAAAGGTACAGTCCACAGAAAGGTGCTTGACTCACTGACATGCCATGCCACATTCACTACACAAAATTCACAAAAGACTGGCACCAACACCAAGTACTAGAAGGCAAAGCATTTATTTCCAAACTGCGGTATAACAAAAAGATGAAAACACTCACAGTTCCAGCTTCACACCAGCAACCAGGAACACACTAACAATCTCTCTGACCAATTTTGCTTGTGAGTGCTTCCTCAAAGCGACTGGTTGTGCACTGACAATCGACATTTATAGTAATGAGAAATTAAACAGACAATGAAATAATTACTTTTCAAACAAAGTGCAAAACCATGAACTTAACAACAAAATCATATCATATGAACATATGAATGTGCCATCAGATAAAGGCTTTACAGTCTATCTAGTTTGCTCAGTGTGCAGTTTCCACTACATTTACAGAGGGAACTGCTTCCCTTACCATATTCTCTATGACCCCTGTTAAGTACCCCCACTCCTCTAACCCCCTCTACCTAAAACTTTTCCCCTTACTCTATCCCAACCTTTCTTGAAGCTGATAACCGTTGTTTGGGAATACCACTTGTTTGGGCAATTCATTTCACTTAGCCATCACCGTATCAATGAAAAAGTGCCTTCTCATCTCCTTTCTGAACTTCCCCCAACTACTTTCAGGATGCTACCACTAGTGGTCTCAGTGCTCACCCTGTTTATACCCTAATGGTACTTGAAGGTCTCAATCATGTCCCCCCTTCTTTCTATCCTCAAGTGAGTACATGTTGAGCTCCTTGAGCCTCTCATTGTAGGAGTTGCCTTGCTGGCCCTGGATTATCTTTGTAGCCCTTCTCTGGACCACTTCCAGCAAGTTGATATCCTTCTTTTTTCCATATACATTTATCTCTTGATCTTCCTGGCAGCCCCCTTCTAACCAGCCCCCCCCCCCGGCTCTGTCACCGGCTCTTCTGGGACTAACCTACTAACCTTCACCAGCATCCTCCGTCACAGGACTGTGGTTGTGCCCGGCCACCAGTGTGGGGCCTGCAGATGGTTAGTCATGCTGCTGACTGGGGTGTTTTTCCTCTGATTTTCTCCCTGGGCCCATGGATGTGCAATGGGAGCAATGTCTGAGCTCTGCTTCTGCAGAGACAGCCCTGGCATCCTGAACATAGAATCACTCCCCTATGTAGTGGTGTGCATGTACTGGCTCACAGCCACCACTGGGTGTCAGGAAAGCAATGTGCCACACTAACCCTTCTCTCTGGGGAAGGAAAGCTCTCTGGGGACGCTCGATCCTTCTTCTCCCTGCCCACTCTCGAACAACCCGAGCCCATTGCCAACCCCGAGATGCCAGTGTGGCAGGAGATAAGGTGACCAGCACCTCAGCCCTCCATGCATCTGGACCAGCTGAGTTGATACCCTTCTTAAGATAAGGGCACTAAAACTGTACACTGTGCTCCAGGTGCAGTCTCACTAGGGACCTGTACAGCAGTAAAATTACCTCATCCTTCCTACTGATGATTCCTCTGGCTATGCAGACCAGCATCTGATTTGGGAGGGGAGTGACAGTACTGGTGAGAGATGGGGACACATTGGTGGTTGTGGTAGGATTCATGATGATACTGGTGAGAGATGGGGACACATTGGTGGTTGTGGTAGGAGTCAAGAACAGTGTCCTCCTGCTTGTGCTTCTTGTATCACTTTGTCCTGTGCCAGCCTCAGTACTACTGTTGCTGGAAGACATAGGCTTGGAAGGAGTAAAGAATAATTTTGGGTTTCAAAGATGGGCTGTCCATCGCTGAAGTTCAGGCTCAGCAGCACCAACCTGTTCCTCCATTGTAGATTTGCTTGGGCTGGAAAAAGTATGTTTTTTTTCCACCTCTACCTGTCATTGTCTTTGTCTATGCCAACAAGTTCTAAACACTCTCAAGTACTTAATACTTCGCGAATGCACAAAAGTTCTGCTTTATTGTAGTACCGAAAAATTATTGCAAGCAGCACCTGTTGCAGTACAGCTTTATTTTAGCACCATAACATTTTTATAAGCAGCACCTGCTGCAGTACTGCTTTATTGTAGCACTGAAAAATTGCACACAATGCAGGCAAGGGTGTACACACACTGCAAGCATCGTTATCTACCCTAAAATGTGAGAAGTGGGAGTGCAGTCAGCCGACTGCCTCTGAGACTGCTGGCAGCTACTGACTTTCATGAAACCCCAGCCCAACCTCAGATTACACCTCAAATATTTCTTACAGAGATTTCTATGGCAGAACCACTGCAATTCACTTTTTGTTTTATTTGTAAATACACACAAGTTCTGCTGTATTTCAGTACAAATAAAATGGTTGCAAGCAGAAGTACTGCTTTTTTCTGCACAGAAAAATTACTGCAAGCAGCACACACACACAGGGCAGGTGAGGGTGTGCACACACTACAAGTGTCACTACCTAGCCCTAAACCATGGGGGATGGGAGTGCTCTCCAAGATTTCTGGCTAGGCTACTGCTGGATTTTATCAAACCTGAGCTCCCTTCCCCAGAAATACTTATTCTTTACACCACCGAATTAAAGACTTTTTTTAAATCAATACAGTACAGCAGTCAAGGTAGAAGTTAGAACTACTGTAATTAAGGCGGTAAACTACAATTTAAGTCTCTCTGCAATTCCTCCTGGCAAGATAAATCAGACAGTTTCTCTGGGTAAAATACAAAAAGCCTCACTCCATTATCAGCCCCTAAAATGAAGGTATAGTAGTTTCTCTTTGCAGCTGCTAGCAAAAAATAAATCATTACATCAGACGATTTATCCAGGGGAAAAAAAAACTCCCAGTGCTTCCACTACTACTAGGTATTAATGACGCACGGTACAGAACAAAAAATAAAGGTTTTGTGATGAAAATATTCATTATTTGCAACTCCTAATCTCTGCTGACTCGGAGCTCTCTCGTCACTCTCCAATATAATCTCTTCACCAGTTATGAGAGACTCCTAAAATGAAGGTATACTAGCTTCTCTGCAGCTCCTAGCAAAAAAGAAATCACTACAACAGACGATTTATCCATGAAACAAAAAACCTTCCCAGTGCTCCCACTAGTACTAAGGTGTCAACGTGGCTCAGTTGGTAGCATATCTGTCTCTGGATCAGAAGGTTGTGGGTTCTCATCCCACACTGGGATTGGACTTGTACCTAAAAATCACTGGCATCCGAGTGCAGTATTGGGGGATGCTGTACTGCTGGGGTGTGCTGTCCTTCGGATGAGATGTTAAACTGACGTCCCTTCTACATGTCCTGGCCAACATTACTCTTCCCATAAACCAGTTCATACAATTATCCAGGCTGTGTGTGGGTAATGATGTGCGATATGGCTGCCACCACACATTCAGTTACTTCACTACCAGTCTAGCATTGCTTGTAAAGTGCTTTGGATGTATGAAAAGCGCTATATAAATACTGTATCTTCTTCTTCTTCTACTAGGCACTTACGACACATGGTACAGAATAAAAAAAATAAAGGTTTTGTGATGAAAATATTTGTTTTTGCAACTCCTAATCTCTGTTAACACAGAGCTTTCTCCCCTACGCAGCAATGTTGAATTGTCTGTTAAGAGATCTAGCCTTGGAAATGCTCAGTGACTGGCAAGCAAGTCCTGTGAGATCTTAAAATCCCGGAGGAATGCCGAATACCGAATATCACCAAATAGCTGTGATATTTAGTATTTGGCTCCCGAATACTGAATACTGTATTATTTGTGGTATTCGGGATTTAATATTTGTTTCTCACGCACCTCTATTTATTATTGCCCTTTTCTGTTCTACATCCATTTCCCTTCTGATTCCAGAAAGGTGACCTACTAGAATTTCTCCCATCTTACCAAAGTTAGCCTTCGTAAAGTCCAGAACCCTTGTCCTGGTTCTGACTGTCCCACTACCCATGTCCAGGTAGAATCACACCACATAGTGGTCACTACCTGCAAGTGACTCTTCCACTGTCACAGCCTGAACATGTCCACAGATGTACAGGACTAGGTCTAGTATAGCTCTCTACTTAGCGGGTTCCAAGATGCCCTGGGTCAGGAAGCCTCTCTGGATTGCATCCAGTAGTGCTTGCTCCCTAGTGCAGGAGGTAGCTGGGATTTTCCCATCACCCCTGGTAGATTGAAATCCCCCATTATGTCTACCTCCCCCACTGGCTATTTCGGTGATTTGAGACCCTTGTACTCTGTCTAATTTCTCATCCTGGGAAGGTGACCTGTAGACCACCCCCATCCTTAGTTTTTTTCCCCTAGTGGATTGTACCTGTACCCGCAATGCTTCGGTCTTAACCTCCACTGCTTCCTATCTGGTACAAATTATCCCTTACTTCACATACAGACCCATGCCTCCATTCCTCTCCGCCTATTCTTCCTGTATAGTTTATATAAAGCTACCAACAGTCCCTATTTTCCCAGGACAGTCACGATTTTAGGCAGCATGTCCCACTGTCCCCACAAGTTTTGGTAAAATATCACTTTTGTTCCTTTTTTTGCATACTTGTCTCTGTTTTGTCCCTTTATTTTTGGCTGACTGCTAATCCATGAGTGACAGTTATTTCAGCACCACTGTGGTGCTACTCAGGCTGTACAGCAGTTTACAACTTTAACCCCTGCACCTGTGTTGCACTGTAAGCATGTCAGTGGAAGCACAGTAAAGCATGTTCCTTCCTGTTAGATTATACTGGGTGGTAGTGCAAACAGGCACATGTGGATGTCTGTCTGCCAGCAGTTGAGAGGGACTCCAGACACAGAATAGGCTGGCAGCAGGGAACTAAGGTACCCAAACCTGATCAGCTGTAGGGAGGTGTGTGAAAACAATCTGGTGAGGTGGTGGGAGTCACTGAAGGGAAGTTTGCTCAGCAAATAAGGTGAGTGTTAGAGGGTTGGATGGGACTGTCAGGAGGAGCAATACATGCCGCTCGATTGTCTGATCACAATTTAACACAGGTTTGATTCTAATGAACTTTATGTACATCATGATTTAGAACTTGCTGCAGCATAATGATGTTTTGTTTTAATCTGAATAATTGCTACTGGTGTTACTGTGGGGCGGCATGGCCAGAGCAAGCAGCACAATGTAATTCATTGAGTGCAGCACTGTCTGCGGCGGTGCAGCTGGGAGTGACGACGTGGGGGGGTGGGGGTCATGGTCAGAGTGGACCATCCCAGTTTTAGGCCTTGGAAAGTTGGTAGCTTGACGTTTATATCCTGGAATTGTGAGGTCCCAGCCATGGATTACTGTGGCCTATGTCTCTATAATGGCCGCTATGTCTACATCATCCTCTGACATCAGTGACTGCAAGACATAGACAGTGCATGTTTACAATGCAGAGTATATGACACAAGGCAACTCTTGTAGTGTTCTATATTGGTGCTTAACAGCATTCAAAATCTAATCTGACTACAAACATCCACATTGCTGAAAGAGCAGAGAAATTGTTAAAATCTGAATTGTACATGGATATTTCCAGGTCACCTTTATATCTGACCAATTTTTAATTTTTGTTAACTTTCCTATTTATTCCTCCTCTCCCTTCCAGCTCTGGTCTCCTCAGGAGCAACTAGGAGTCATCCTTCTATGGTCCATTCCTGCCTGATCAACCCTTCTTCACTCACGTAGCCACAGTTTACCCCCCAGGCGGGGATGAGGTGGGCCCTGACACCTCAAACTTCTTCTGGTGGCGTTGGTCGGGAGGGTGCCAGGAGGTGGCTGCAAATTGAGGGCAAGCTCTGGTGCTCCATCTCCACCAGAGCTGAAGGGCATTTTCCCCTATTCTAGGGAGTGGCTAGCACCCTGACATCAAGGCATTGCCACCGATGTCTGCCACTCCCTGCCCATTCTCTATGCTCAAGCACTTGCTGTGCCTCCAGCTTGTGCCAGAGGCCAGTCAAGCGCTGAGCAGGAATCCCCTTCCCTCCTGGGAGAGGAGAGCTGTCCTCTGGATGCTCTAACCTCTCCCTCCCCTGCCAACCCCCGGCAATCTGATCTCATTCCCGAACCCCCGTCACCAGTGTGGCATGAGGTGTAGGGTCCAGCGCTTCAATCCTCAGCACCACTTGGCCGGGCAATTTTTAATAATATAATACTCAGCAACCATGCCCATAGCAATATTATTCAAATCAGGCATCTCAGTAAAGGGTATCCGTGTACAAATTTCACACCATCCAGGGGATAAGGACTAAATTCTGATTCACAGCATGGTAATCTATGAAAAGACTTGTCTTCAGGACAAAATTTTCGATAAAATAATGCTCAGTAGAATTTTTTACAAAAATTTTGTAAAACAGGGGGAGGTGCAGAATGTCACATTTGAAGCACAGTACCATGAACATTCTGCCTAAGGTGTTATGTTCATAAGAATGAGTATAGAGTCAAAAATAAGGTCTGATGTGTGAACCCCAAGATCAGACCATTGTGACAGTCATGGATCAGGAACACGGCCATTAAGCACATGACCTAAAGAAAGGCAGAATCTCATTATTTTCAAGAGAATAGCCAAAAATGAGAGTTTCTGCAGAGTACAAAGTTACTTACAATGAAATGATGATGGGAGGGTAAAAGGTCAATAGTCACTAATGATATGCTTGCGTCCTGGAATGCGATTTATTTTTGGTCAGTTGTAGGTTTATTTAGTTGTTATGTAAGACAGAGTTAAAAACATTATTTCTGTGAATTCTGAATTACAAATCCAATTACATTAAAAGCTTAATACCACAAGAAAAAAACACTAGAAGGTCATGAGTGGATAATAATATGCTCATGACAAAAAGTATGTTTTTTTATTATCACTTCTAGGTATCTTTTCAGAAAATGAACAATGTTTAAGTAATCATTTAAACATAGGTGTTTTAACACACCCAACTGGTGAAACCAAAATGATTCCTTCTCAGACTCAAATATTTCAGTTCAATCCCTGTTTTTTCACAGATACACTTTCAATGCCACAAAAGAAGAATCTGTGTTTGGCTTGCTTTTTACTGTGTGCAATTTGTTTAGCTAATGTGTTATATTTGTCATTATTTCAAATAGACATGGACATCTTTCCTTCATTAAATGCCTGATATTTGCATGAAGCTAAATGCACAATGCCTGTAGAATTACAGTTAATGAATTTGCCATATCTTGTAAACCTTCTTGTTGTTTGTTGTACTAACTGTATCTGACTTCTGCAAGCAGTTACAGTATCAACAGTGGCCACAACAATAGCATCCCTTTGGAGTTCTGGTAGCCAGGTGGCTTGAATACTAGGAGCAGGCTGTAGACTATGGACCAATTTGTCTGAAAAGCTTGGTCTTCTGTGGTACACCACAAGTGTGGTATCCACTTCTGTCCTTAACAGGGGTTCAGACTATAAAATACTTCAGTGCTTTTGTAAGATTTCTGCCAGATTCCTAAAGTAATTCAGGGTTGTATACTAACAAGTTATGACTTTCTGTTCCCCCAGCTTCCCTTTGTATGTTTCCTTGCACATGCACAAGAAATAACTTGTGGTAGAACGACATTTTGGAGATGTGTCAGGGACTAGTTCAATGCAGAGCACTTTACAGTGGACTGACAGACCAATGAGCACGCAACCAGACTGTGACACTAGTCAGAGTTTCACAGCTGGAAGCCATTCTCTGGTTGAAAGAAATGAAGTGCTCCAATGAAAGCACTTCATTTCTTTCATTTGCATATTTCCTTCCTTCTCCATGCTGTCTGCCCCGCTCCCTTCATTCCACTTCCCAGCACCCTGCCTCCAAGTAAATCCTCCTGCTCCCTCCCTCTGCGTGTGGCCCACCCTGCTCCCTCTGTTCCCTGTCCTGGCACCAAGTAAACCCTCCCTCTCGCTCCCTCCCTCTGCGTGTTGTCCACCCCTCTCCATCTGTTCCCTGTCCCGGAGCCAAGTAAACCCTCCCACTCCCTCCCTCTGTGTGCTGTCCGCCCCACTCCCTCCATTCCCCATCCCAGCATCAGGTAAACCCTCCTGCTCCCTCCCCCTGTGGGCTGTCCACCCCACTCCCTCCATTCCCCATCCCCACGCCAAGTAAATCCTGCTGCTCCTTCCTTCAGCATGCTGTCTACCTCACTCCCTCTGTTACCATCTTCTATGAGGCACAAGTCCCAGTGGCTGCTACTGAAGCTCACGGTACAATTTAGTTTCTGGCAGTAGTAGCTGAAGTGACATTGAAAGGTAAACTACTGAAAACTTGGAGGAGTCATTGCCAAGTGTAAGCTAAGAAAAACTCGAGATGGGCTGTACACTACCCACTACCTGCTTCCAAAATATTTATTGAACTCCTATTTAAAAATGAAACAAAAAAATGGACAGTGTTTTTGCTGGGACAAGAGTATTTTCTGTTTGTTTTATTTAGCTTAGCAAATCATGGTGTGTTCTATTTAACCATACAGATGCTTTGTACAGGATTTCTGCTTTAAATGATGATGATTCAATTTAAGAATGATTTGTGAGACACTACTGCTTGCATTGCAGTTCAGGTAGAATAAGATAAATTGTGCTCCAAAGCAACAAGGCCAAAAACTACCAAAAAAAATTATTTATGAAAAAGCCAGTGCTGATTGTTGCCATTAGCTGTGCTAGAAAAAAACAAGCATTTGTCAATGCCAGATGTTGGCTTGCTGGCATTGGCATTGGTAGTGCAGGAGTTAGACAGATGCATCATAGGAATGGCAGTGAAGTATCGAACTGATGCCCACCACCCCACCCTCAGAGAGTGACAAGCATTAGGTGTCCCTTTGGGTGTTTGGTAGCGCAGTGCGGGAAAACATGTCGGGCAGGATGTGAGAAATGACAGCTACACAGTTCATAAGGAGGTGTAAAAAAATGCCAGTGTTGAAAATGTAGCATGTAAATATACCACATTTTCGAAGCTACTAGGGTATGTGGGAAATATGCAATGCACGCTTGCAACACTTCCATTTTATGGACGTTCGGTACCAAATTTTCAACATAGACATTTTAGCACCTCTGCTCATGTACAGTGTCACTGTTATTTCCTCAAAGTGTCCCAAGAAGTGATTTCTCACAGCGACCATGCTATTCTGCGCCGGAAGTGCGAAAACACATTTTGGGCACAATATGTCAAATGACAGCTGTACTGTTTATCAAGAGGTGTGGAAAAATGGCAATGGTGAAATCCAGACTGAAAATATCACAAGCCTTGCGATGATGCGAAGGCGTGCGTGCAATCTACTAGCGCGTATAAGTAACACAGTTATTTATGGAATATCATCACCAAATTTTCAACATAGGCATTTTAGGTCCTATGCTCATGAACTGTGTCACTGTCATTTTCATAATCTGGCCAAACACTGATTTCCACAGCGACTGCACTAGTCATGCGCCGGAGTGCGGAAACACATTTCGACGGGATGTGGAAAATGACAGCTGTACTGTTCACAAAGAGGTGTACAAAATGACAATGCTGAAAAATCCACAGTAAAATATTGTGAATAAGCGTGATACGAGCCTGCGTAGCAACTGCACAATGCACGCTCGTAAAACAGGCATTTGTTGGATTTTTTCCACCAAATTTGGAACTTAGGCTTTTTAAGAGGGCACCTCATGAACATCACCACTGTCATTTCGTTAATGGGCCCCAAAAGGTGATTTCGTGCAGTGACTGCAAAATCACCTTTCAAGGCTGATAAACGCCATGACAGTGACAGTGACAGAATTCATGAGGAGGGGCCCCAAAAACAACATGTTGAAAATTTGGTGCAAAAATTCCAAAAAATGCCTGAGATATGCAACAAAGTTGAAAAAATCATATCTAGCCCATTATACAGCTCACTGGCATTTCTTCAGTTCTGGGTCGGCTTTGATGAGTGCAGACGTGTTTCTGGTCCACCGAAGATCATCGCACCGGACTCTGGAGGTAAGTATGGAGTGAGGGGGGTGAGGAGGCAGGGTGCGCAGTGGGTGGGTGCGGGTTGTGGGAGGGGCAGGGAGAAGTGCCATGGGACCGTTTTTATTTGCAGGTTTTAAAAAAGACAACGCGGGACATTTGCCACACTGGGGTGGGCTCCCAGCATGGCAGAAGGATGGCTGGGGCGTGGAGCTGACGGGGGATTGGGCACCCCCATTGGCCATGGCATCAGTTGTCACGCTGGGGTGGGCTCCCAGCATGGCACCCTGTGCGGGGGCAGTGGAGCCGACGGGGGATTGGGCACCCGTCAGCCATGGCATCAGTTGCCACACTGGGGTGGGCCCCCAGCATGGCACCCTGTACTGGGGAGGGGGAACGGCACATAGTAAAGTGGACATAACGTGTAAACAAAGTGATGCTGCATGACGAGCTTGTCTCTGATTGCAGCGGCACTTTGTTTAGAAGTTTTGCCTATTTTACATAATGTTGGTGTCAGCGCTAGCATGCTGGCTTATTGGGGAATGAGGGACGCACCTACTGATGCGTGCCCTGCGTTCGCCCAACAGCAGCTTCGCCCCCAAAGCTGCAATCTCCCAATATGTTGACTGCCGCGCAAGTGCGGCAAGCCAACATAAAAATGAATATCCACCCTAATTTTGGCTGTTGATATTCAATAGAGCATCACATAACTTTTATCATGATAATTTTGATTAATAAAAGTAATGGGTTAACACATGAGGCTGTCATCGTGCAATGCAGGTGGTTAATGCACAATCCAGGGATTGAATTGTGCACTTCTTGTGCTAAGAAGGCATGAAACAGCATCAGTTGAGTGCCTTTGGATCTAGTGTATGCATTCACTGTGTGGCAATGCAATATCTTCCTTCTGTACAAACCCGTAAGAGTGCTAACCCATAACATTTTTATAATAAAATTATAGTACATTTAATTGATGGATAGGGAATATTTGCACAGGGGATTGCTGGTAGGTGAAATGTAAGGGGCAAAGTTAAGTTTTTAGCCAGGAACTGCTTTTCCTGCTATGTGTTTGGTGTAGGAGTTACAGCATTTCAGTTTTTTCCCCAACTTTGCCTTTCTTGATATGAACTGAAGTATAGATGCCTGGATAACGTTAAGGATATGGGATAACCCCACACGTGTATGTCCCAGATCGATAGTTCCCTGGTTCTTTGATGGATAGGGAATATTTGCTCAGGGGATTGCTAGTAGGTAGCATGTAAGGGGCAAAGTCAAGTTTTCAGCCAGGAGCTGCTTTTCCTGCTTTGTGTTTGGTATAGGAGTTACAGCATTTTGTTTTTTTCCCCAACTTTGCCTTTCTTGTTATGAGCTGAAGTGTAGAAGTCTGGGTAATGTTAAGGATATGGGGTAAGCCCACACATGTATACCCAAGATCAACAGTTCACTGGTTCTTACAACTTGTTGTGATGCCATGATACTGATGTTGGGGGTGGGAGGGGTCTCATTTCCCTCCCTTTTGTAATGTGGGCCATACTATAGCAGTCAATAGTCTGTAGTGTGTAGTTTCCGCACCCCTGCCCTCTCCTGCATTGTGCAAGGGAAGGGGGCAAGCTGTAAGAGGTTACTGGTCTGTAGAAGGGGCCAACTGTGCAAAGGGGGGGATAAGTTGCAAGGGGTTACTGGTCTGTTTTGGGAGGTTCCAGGTCTCCAGCAGTGTGTGCACAACTGCCCTTCTTGGTCACCGCAAACCCCCATACAACACTACGTCCACATCCACAGAGCTGCTGAAGCTTGTCCTCTTGAATCCACTGCCCATCACTGACTTTCAGCTGATGAGCTCCCCCCATCCTAAGCCCCTGCATCAGGCAGATTCCCTTCTCCTACTATGAAAACATTTCCAAATTCACCCCCAGGACCCTCAATACCTTATTATAGCCCTTATTCCACAACTTGGTGTGCAAGGCGGACTCACTGATGATTGACTCCCAGATCCCTCTTCTCAGATGTAATGGCCAACATGCCCCATCTAACACAATACAGCCCACATATACCATGCAAGAATGCATTTGGCACTGACAAATGCTTGTTGCTATTGCAACTGGATCTGTTCTATATCCCCTATCCCGAAAATGTTTTTCAGCAATGGGGAAGATCCCACTATAGTCCAATAGATCAGTGAAGTAATGATTAAATCCATTATCTATTGTGGATGGGTTCTTACAGTTGATGTCACTGAAGTCTATAACCATAGGAATTAAATTATCTGTTTGGCCCAGAGGCTGCTTCATACATCTGCAGATGGTTGCATGGTTACGTGCATGGTTACATCTGCATGGTTACGTGGCATGGTTACCAGTACTGGATTCGAGGAGCGGTTTACAAATGCCAGGTTTACGCTGCCGAATAGCCTGTTTACAATAATTTCTGAGAGCTCTGTATTTCACCCTGTCAGGGGCTGACTTGGAAGCTTTAAATATAGACCAACACTTGTCTCTTGCTTTAATCAGTGACAGTAGGAGCAGTCCAACCATTATATTACTGGGCCTTGAACCCACTTTATTGTTAGAGGAATGTATTTATCCTGGAGGCCAAACACTATTTAATTGGAATAGGAAAGGGCCAAATTAATGCCGTTGGTTGCCCATGAATATGATCAATTCAGACATGTAGCTTTCTGTTTGAACTGTGCTGGGTCAAAATGAAAGAATTCATGGAACCATATTACTCTTCGAGGAACTGAAGGAGGTTTAGCCCTGCCTACCCAGAAGACTAAGGTGTGGTCACTGATGGCATCAGAGAGTACACCTGAACAAATAAATATATCCATTATGGAAATAAGCAGTCTGTCTATTAGTGTACCACACTGCCTGTTATACGATTGCCTGGTGCATTCTGAAATAATTTTGGCGAGTAGGAGCTTACTGAGGGAAGCTCAATATTTAATTTTTGTAGCAAATAAAATCAATATTGAAGTCTCCAAAGTGGATAAATTTGTTGCTTTGTACCAGCAAACCCACTGTGCTAACAATATATGGAGTACCAGCTTGCTGCCAAGAGGGGGGATGTAATAATTATAATAGCCCATTAACGTGATCCCATTGTAGAGTTCTGAACACATCACCATAGTGAGAGGTCTTATGGTATGGCCAGTGATCCCAAAGAGTTAATAAGGGTGCCTTGTCAGGCTGCTCACTTACCCAAGATCAGATTTCATGACTCATCGAAATACAGAGAGGGGTGTAACCAGTAAGACATGTGCTATATCAAAAATGTAATAGAGCACTACAGAACATAGGGGCCGCAGGCCAAGTTACCAATAGCATTATAAGAGCCACCCACATAGATTATCTGTGGGGATTGCAGGGATCCAGGATAGCTGGATAACCATCCCCCCTCTTCTATTTTACCTGTTTCACCCATTTTTGTCCACTTAGTTGTATAGCTTACAAGTCAATGTACTCTGTAATCTGAATTTTAGGCCACATTGATTCTGTACAAATGTGCTCAACATTCATGGCATGTTCCTTTAGTGCTCAAACTGTCTACCCCATAACCAATGTACATGTACGCTTTTTATATTATTTTTGTTTTTCACTAAAATTCATTAATTGTACCATGATTGTTTTGTATATGTTCAAGTACCTACTGTATTGTTGCCAGTTTAATGTTGCTGTTTCACTCCCTACTGTATCCCTTCCCCTGGCTAAGCGTGCAATTAATCAACAAATAAATAAATAACTCATACACAGTTTTACATAGTAAAGTACATAAAGATACAACAAACCATTATTGAAACAGTGATATTAGGGGTAAGCATTAAGGATATCAATAAGAATCATTAGGTAATAAACATTTATTATTATTACTAGGGCCTACAGATAATGCAAGAGCACAGAAGTATAACTACCCAGGTTTCAGCTAGCAATAAAGAGCAACCTGTCTGAGCTAATATCAGAGGGTAAAGCAACACCAGGACAGTAAGTAGCCCAATTGCATCAGGATTACACCCTAACAGACACCATTACATAAGAAAGGAGCAACAGACCCATATACCATATATAAGAAAGGAGTAACAGAGAGTGTGCTGCCTTCCAAATGCTATGTGCATAAAAGTACCTATGACAAGTCAGCAGTGTGTTACGCAACAAAGTGCCTATGTCACTCTGCAGTCCTTCTTGGTCAGGTTCACGTTGAGCAGCATGGTTGGGCACTGGCTACATCCATGGCTGACACCCATGGTAGATGTCCTTTGCACAGTGGGTCTTCGTGTTCCAGAATGCAGAGCTACAGATTGCTAAAGGTGGGTCTGTTTTGAGGGGAAGAGTAATTATGTTGAAGCAGCCTGACTTGCTGGTGAGTAGCCATAAAACCTGTGGTTAAAAAAACAGAAAAAGCATGTAAAATCCATTTCCTAAACAACCTTGCTCCAATTTCCTATCCCTCTACCCACCCATCTTTGATAATAAAGACAACCCCTCTTCCCCATCCAGTTTGTCAGCCCTAACACTCTTAACACCTCATCACCCACCCCATGTTCTCAGTAGTAAAGAAATCCCTTTCCCACATTCCACTTTGCACCCAGTCTCCCATGCTCCTAATAGTAAAGAAACCCTCCACTCAAACCTACTCAGCATCCCAACTCCCTCCCCATGATAAATGTATGAGTATATGTGTGTGTGTTCAATATAGAATAGCTGCTTTGTCCTTGACAGCTGTGACCTTACCCAAAGATCAAGCAGATCAGAACTCAGCAGATGTATCCGCAGTTTTTTTCTGAAATATTTACTAATGCCCCTTCTGATAAATAAAGAAATTAGCTGTTAAAGTTCAGTACATTTTAGATTAAAATATGTTTCATTGATGGGCAAGATGGGAACCCCACTTCTGGCATCATAAAATGTTGGCTTAATGATAGTATGATGCAGAGAACTGATGCAGCACATTGGCTCACCACATCTATGTGAAAAAATACTTGTGACACTGAGTTTATATAATTTGTGACAACATCACAGTTTTGCAGATTAAAAGGTTCCCCAAAACATGCTACCCTTGAGACTGAAAAGTGCAGGGAAGCGGTTAACATTCAATTTTTTTCTGTGGCTCTGGTTGTGATTCAAAGGGATTATGTAAGTGTCTTCATAGATTTCAGGCCAATCAGATCTTGAAACCATTTCCTGTGTTCATTTTCCAGCTAACTTAATTATACTGCCCCAAGCTTTGGCTCATGATCAATTAAGAGAGCTGTAAAAATCTGGAGTCCAATTCTACCACACATTAATCACCACATCTGATGAAGGGATCAAGTAGTGTGTGTGTGTGTGTGTGTGTAAGTGCATTTCCTGGAATAGAAATCAAATCCATAACCACAGCTGATGTAGATGATATTACGAAAAAGCAGGCATACATAAATGCTTTGGTATGTCATGTGAAACCGAATACCCTTTACTGTGACAGAAAGGGTTGCAGTCTGCTTGGAACTTGTAGTTAATGTAAAAAAAAATCCTTATCACTTTTATGTACACTGGGCTATCCATCCCTGTCACTGTTAAATGTCATGGTCCCTAAAATTATGCATGCACTGTCCCTCCTGTTTGATGTAGCATTTTTTGCTGAGAAAATATCTTTCTGATTGTAAATACCTACAGTATATATCCTTTCCCCTGAGCCCTCACCTTCACCATGTAACTTGCAAATTTAGAAATATAGAATCTGATGGCAGATAATGACCGCTCGGCCCACCTAGTCTGCCCATTTTCCCTACCTACTGTATCACCACAGACCCTCCTTTATCTCTGGTGTGTCCCCTGTTTCCTTAACATTAAGGGTCCCTTATAACTATCCATTGCCTTCTTGAATCCCACTACAGTTTTTGTCCCACCACCTCTTCTGGGAGGCTGTTCCCACCATCCACCACTGTTTCTGTGAAGAAATACTTCTTCACATCTCCCCTCTGAGCCTACCCCCTCCAGCTTCAAAGCTTCCTTCTTGAACCTTATTTATTCCTGTGACATATTTGAAAGTCTCTATCATATTCCCCACTTCCTCCTTTCCTCCAGAGTGTACATATTGAGGTCCTTCAGTCTCTCCTGATAGGGCTTTTGATGTAGATCCTGCACCATTTAAGTGTCCCTCCTCTTGTCCACCTCCACCATGTCTATGTGCTTCCATAGATGTGGGGCCAGATTTTCAAAGCTCCGGGGATGACGCAAGCCCCTGGTGCGCCAAACATATGATGCAGGGAACTTGCGGCACTCCTCTATCAGTGATCGGAATTTTCAATTCCTTGCAACGATCGCCACACCTTAGACACAACAGTTTTGTGGCCTAGTATGCATCACCCCCAGGAGGCAATGTAACGGTGTTCACACCACAGCATTGGCGCAAGCTGCCATACATCGTGGAAATCATCGCAACTGCACCAGAGATTTGAAATTCAGGTGCAGTTGTGGCAAAGGGGGTTGCCTCACTAAAGAGTTCAAAGTCCTGGGGCACAGGGTGGGATGCAAGCCCTGAGCCCCCATTTGAAAATCCAGCCCGTGGTCTCCAGAACTGGACACAGTACTCTAAGCGAGGTCTTACCAGTGATCTATACAGTGGTATCATCACCTCACTCTTTCTGCTAGTGATAACCCTCCCTACGCACCCTTGTATCCAACTGGTTCTCCCCACTGCCTTGTCACACTGTCTGACCACCTTTATGATTACTCCCAGATCCCTTTCTTGCTTGGTGGTTGTCAGTACCATCACCCATTTTGTACTCTGCTCCTGGATTTCTGCACCCTAAGTGCATGATTTTGCACTTCTTTGCACTAAAACTTAGCTACCATGCCCTTGACCGCTCCTCTAGCTTTCTTAGATACCTATTCTTTCCTCCCCCCAGGGTGTCTACCCTGTTGCAGATCTCAGTGTCATCTGCAAATAGGCATGCCTTTCCTTCTAGCCCCACTGCAGTGTCATTAATAAAGACATTAAGGAGGACTGCTCCCAGTACTGATCCTTGTGGCACCTCACTAGTCACCTTCCCTTCTTCGGAGTGAACTCCTCCGTTTACCATCACTGTCTGTCACCTATCCTCCAACCAATTTCTTACCCAGTTTACCACCTCTGGATCCACTCTCAGCTTGTTGATGAGTCTCATATGTGGAAAGGTGTTGAAGGCCTTCCTGAAATCTAGGTAGGCCACATCCACTGCCCCACTCTGATCACTTCCTTGGTCACCCAGTCAAAGAAACCTATCAGATTTGTTTCACATGACCTCCCCCAGTGAATCCATGCTTCCCTGGATCCTGTAAACTGCTGGTTACAAGATATTCCACAATCCTTCCCTTCAGCAGTGATTCCATTATTTTCCCCACCACCAAAGTTAAGCTGATTGGCCTGTAATTGCCAGCTTCCTCCCTGCTTCTACTTTTGTGAAGTAGGACTACAATCTGCTCTCCTCCAGTCCTCTGGGACCCCTCCCGCCTCCGGTGAGTGGTTGAACAGAATTGTCAGAGGTGCAGCCAGCATCTTAGAGTAGGCTCTGTTCTCTAAAGAAACAATGTACTATAGTACAGTATAGCAGTTCTTTGTATCTCAATTTTCTAGCCAACTCTACTTTGATGAGGAGCACAAATGTATAACCACCTGCTTGTGGCACTGTGTATAATTTTGTGACACTTTAATTAGTGAAGCCTACAAAAATGAAACATAAGGATTCTGGGAATAGAGACTGAAATGTGTAAGATGTAAAAAAAATACATAAAAGGCTATCAAAATAATTTAAAGCAACAGAACAGTATTAGTTAGTCGGCAAATATTATCATTGTATAGTTTTTTTATTAAAATGTATTTTTGACATCTTTAGATTCATCCTTGGTATACTTTAGCATTCTCAGATATTTTTAAAGCAGATTTTACCTTATTTGGTAATTAATGACTCGTAATTAATTTTGTAATTAATGACCTCTGAGGAAAGAGAGCTAGGGGTCATCATCAGTGAGTCCCAAAACAAGCAAACCAATGTTATAAGACTTTTTTTTTTCTTGACAGTTGAAGAGCCAATGGAACTGAGAGGAGAGGAATGGCATTTGAAGTAGCCTTTCTCCTCCCTAACAAAGGAACAAACATCAGGACGCCAGCTTCCTGCTGACTTTGTAGCTGCAGATGGTCCATCAATAGGGCAGCTGGGGCGGCTGAGTGCCTGCCAATCGGCAGCCAGGAGCATACAGTGGGAGGAGCTGGGAGAGCCTGCTGGGGCTTAAATTTCTGAGCAAGGGAAAGCTCCAGTGTTTTCAGAGGCTGAGGATCAAATAGAGCTGAGAGGAGGAGAGGGCTGGCATTTGAAGTAGCTTATCTCCTCTCTACTGAAGGAGCAAACATTGGGATGTCAGCTTCCTGCTAGCCTTGGAGCTGCAGATGGTCTGCCAATCAGGTGGTAGGAGCTGCTGAGTGCCTGCCAATCAGGTGCCCAGAAGCAGACAATGGAAGAAGCTGGGAAAGCCCACTGGGGCTTACATTTCTGAACAAGGGAAAGATCTGGTATTTTCAGCAGTAGAAGAGCCAATCAAGCAGAAGATTGGGAGGGTGGGGGGTAAAGCTGAGAGTTGAGGTTCTCAGCATAAAAAGTGATTCTTACCAAGTGCCCCCCCCCACTACAGCCCTCATGCTAAGGACATATGCCAAGGACAGTGACAAGTGGAGTCTGCCCGGAATCAGCCTAGGAGATAGCCTATAGCCAAAACCCCTGTCCAATGGATCCCAGGACACCTGTGCTGTTTCTAGTGTGGTACTTTGGGGGCTTGTTGCGAAGCATTTGGGTGTTTAGTGTGATTGTGGGTTTGGGGGCTTGCTATTAAACTGTTATTGGGTTTTAGTGTGTTTGGATTTAGGGGATTGCTGTTAAACTGTTGCTGGGTATTAGTGTGTTTCGGGCTTTAGGGGTTTGATGTTAAAAAGGTTGCTGGGTATTATTGTGTTTTGAGGCTTAGGGGCTTGCTGTTAAATGGTTGATGGGTATTATTGTGTTTCAGGGTTTAGGGGCTTGCTGTTAAATGGTTGCTGGGTATTATTGTGTTTCAAGGTTTAGGGGCTTGCTGTTAAATGGTTTCTGGGTATTATTGTGTTTCAGGGTTCAGGGGCTTGCTGTTAAACGGTTGCTGGGTATTATTGTGTTTAGGGGCTTGCTGTTAAAAGTTTGCTGGGTAGTATTGAGTCAGGGTTTAGGGGTTTACTGTTAAAGGGCTACTGGGTATTATTGTGCTTTGGGGTTTAGGGGCTTGCTGATAAATGGTTACAGGATATACGTATGTACACAGTATCGTGGCTTCTAGGATCTTGCTGTTAAATTGTTGCAAGGTGCTAGTAGAATAGTCTTACTGGGTTCTAGGATGGGAGAACAGTAGCACAAGAAGAGCAGGAAAAAGAAAATGTGGGGAGTGGTGTAATGCAGCAGTTGTGCAGCATCAGTCTACAGGGAGACCTTCTGGAGAGTGCAGGGCAGCCCCATCTGCTTGCACCTCTCTGGGAGGAGGGAGCAGGTCTCTAGGCTCCAGGCAGTGCTGTCTGAGAGTCAGAAGAACATCGCTAGACTCAGAGTTGCATTGACTAGGAGACTAGGATTTAGAGTACTGTTTTTCCCACCCAGGTGCCAGCAAGCCAGACACTGCTGCCTCAAAAGGTGTCAGAAGGGAGGAGAGGTGGCTCAAGGAGGGCAGGGGTGATGGAATCTGCAAGGCTGGGAGGAGTGGGTCACAGGCACATTACTCAGCTGGTACCGCTAAAAAATTCCTACCTCGCTCTGGAGGAGTGGGACTGCCAAAAAGGTACACATGAGGCAGTGGACAGTGAGGATGTGGGGGTCCTCCATAGTTGAGCCCCAGGGGGAGGAAGGAGGACCCCAGAGAAGGATAATACAGCTTCTGGTGGAGGACTTTACTGTCAGGGGCTAGAGCTGGGGGAAGGGAAGGAAAGGGGATTGACAGGGAGGTAAAGTGCCTACCTAGTGCAATGGTTTGGAGGGATGGGAAGCGTTTCCAATTGGATCACAAGAGCAATAGGAAGGAAGGGGGAGCTGGATGTCATTGTCCACCTAGGGGCACTTGACCTAGCTATGAATGGGACAGGATCAGTGCAGGAGCAGTTTAGAGAACTGGGGAAGGGTCTTAGGCAGGTAGCATGCACTGCAGCCTTTACCAAAGTGCTGACTGTCTACTACAGAGGGAAGATGAGGGAGCGCCACACTAAGGCCTTCAACTCATGGTTGAAGGAATGGTGCAGACAGGAGGGGTATGGCTACATTGGGAGCCGGGCATCCACCCAGAGGGATCAGATCTTATACAGGGGGATAGCCTGCATCCATCCAGGAGGGAAACAGTAGTCTTCAGTGAATGGTTTAAATGTTACTTCAATGAACATTTAAACTAGCTGAAGGGGATGCTGGAAGACAAAGGGGAGGCTGTAACTGCCCCCCCCCGAAAGGCCAAGAAAGAGAGTAGTGAGACGATGATAGGAGAGAAAGCCACTGGGTTGCAAGAAAATCAAGGTAGCAGGGGGTTAGCAAAGTAGGAGTATGGCAAAAGGAGCAGTCAAAATAAAAAGGGGAGGAAAGGGGAACAGCTGGAAAACGGAGGAAGTGAAAAAAATAGGGCTAACAAAATCTGGAAAGCCATGTACCAGTGCTAGAAGTCTTGGAAATAAGATCCCAGACCTGGAGGCCACCATGGCGGAGGCAGACATGGATACTGTGGCCATTACCGAATCATGGTGCATTGACACTCATGTCTGGGAAATGGTCATACCAGGCTACACAATGTTTAGAAGGGACAGGGTAGGAAGGAAAGGAGGGGGAGGGGTGTTTAATGTTAAGGAAAACATAAAAGCAATGGAGGTGCAGGGAATTCAACGGAGTGCTGAGGTGATGTGGGTCATCCTTGAGTCAGTAAACGGAGCCACAATTCAGACAGGATTAGTCTACAGGCCTTCTGACATAGGTCGAAGACTTAGGTAAAGAAATGTTAGAAGCAACTGGCAATGCTGGCTCGGTGATGCTGAGGGTTGAGGTACTGGACTCCTTACCTCGCGCTACACCGGCGATCTGGGTTCAGGAATGAGCCCAGGCCATTAGGGATCAGTATGGGTGAGAGAGGATTGAGCATCCGGAGGACTGCTCTCCTCTCTCAGGAAGGGAGGAATCATCGTCCCACCCATCGGTCACCCTCTAGTGGGGGCTGGGGGCAATGCAGGCAAGGAGACAAGCAGCCTGCGGGCGTGGTGTGCTTGTGCCCCCACACGCAAGTGTTACACCTTATGCTGGGAGGGAGTGAAAGAGGGACACAGAAAAGCAGAAATATGGTGGCTAGGGGCTCCATGAGGTCCCGTCCCCATTCTGCCAGTCCACCGTCATGGCCTCCCCAGATTTGGATTGTGCTCTGGGGAGCGAGGTAGCTTCTTTCCTGGCCCTGCCACGGGGGGGGGTGATCCATGGTGGGTCTGAAGGATGGTTAGGACAGTCAGGCTGCTGAACAGGTGATGCAGGGCAGAGTTCCTGCCCCCAGCGCACCCAAGACTATAAATAGATAACAGAAAAAGAAAAAAAAAAAGCAACTGGCAAAATGGCTGGAATAGGGGAGGTGGTGCTGATAGGAGACTTTAATCTATGAGATGTAGATTGGAGTCTCACCACTGCAGCATCAGCTAGATGTAGTGACATCCTGGACTCCCTGCTGGGGGCATTCCTCAGGCAACTAGTCAGTGAACCTACTCTGGGTGGGGCAATTCTGGAACTGGTGCTTACTAACAGGGACAGTGTTGCAAACATCAGGGTGGGAAGTCATCTGGGGACCAGTGATAATTGTTCATTGTGGTTCAAAGGCCAGCCCACTGGCACTGGAGGTTGAGGCTCTGAACGCCACACCTCATGCCATGTCAGCAACCTGAGTTCAGGAACAAGTTCAGGCTGCCTGGGATTGGTGAGGGAGGAAAGGATCAAGCATCCAGAGGACAGCTCTCCTCTCCTGGGTTGATTCCTGGGGATCTCCCACTTGGCGACGGCCAGGGTCATTGCACCACTGGTGGGTGCAGCCAATGGGGTGCTGACAGGGGTGGGTGTCTGTAGAGGGGGGGCAGGAGCATCCTCCTCATGTGCTGATGCCAGTTCACATCCATGTCAGTAGGGGAGGAACAAGGGAAAATTCAGCCCTATCCCTGGTAGGCGAAGGTAGGTTCAGGGACTCCACACCCATGCCCACCGTCGGGTCTCTCACCTCATCTGGTGGTTCGTTGTCTGGCCATTCTATAAGATTTCAGATAGAGTGCCAGAAAAAGGAATAGGTGGTCCCACACCTGGGGATGCAGAGCTGGGGGGTTGGGCAGTCCAGACAGCGAAGGCCCTGTCACTGGAGGAAGAAGGATCAGATTTCAGACTGGGCGGGAGAAAGTGAAGATCAAGCAACCACACTGGAGAGAGTCTAGGGATGGAGAAAGTAAGGAGCATAAACAGCGTATACAAAAAAAAGAAAAAAAACATTGTGGTTCAATATGAGAACAGCGGTGGAATCCAACCACACAAGGATGAGGGTCCTGGATGTCAGAAGGACTGACTTTACAAAGATGGGAGAATTCCTCCAAAATGACATGGCAGGAGTAGCTGTCCAAGGTGGGATAGAGGACAAATGGGCCAGCCTAAAAGATGGCATATTAAAGGCAACAAACCTGTACATTAAACAAGTAAGCAAAAGCAGAAGGAAGAGGAGACAATGGCAAAAAAGGTACAGACAAAAAGAGTGTCAATCAGAAGGTATAATGAGACCCAGAGAGAGGAGAATGGCTAAGTGTAGCTTGGGAAACGGAAGGAGGCAGGCAAAGCAGTAAGGAGCACAAAGGCACACACTGAGGAAAGAATAGCCCAGACAGTATCTAAACAGGACAAGGCATTTTTTTGGAATGTTAGTGAGAAAAGGAAGACAAACAGTGGAACCGATACGGTTAAATGGAGGGGGGGAATGTGTGGAGGGGGACCAAGAAAAGGCAAACATCTTAAACATATACTTCTGTTCAGTGTTCACAGTAGTAAGGGAAAGGACTGGACCATGAAAAGGCACCAGGATCTTTGAGGGGAGGAAAGTGGTCACCATTCCCATTTTTTGAGGAAAGGATCAGGATAGTACTTTCTAATCTGATGGTGGACAAAGTCATGGGGCCAGATGGTGTTCATCCATGACTGCTGAAGCAACTCAGGGAGATACTGGATGCACCCCTGGCAGTCTTGTTTAACAGTTCACTGAAGATTGGTGTGTTACCAGAGGACTGGAAATGAGCAGATGTAGTCCCATGTCACAGAAGTGGTAGAAAGGAAGAGGCGAGCAATTATAGATCTGTCAGCCTGACTTCAGTGGTAGGGAAATTAATGGAAATATTATTAAAGGAAAGGATTGTGAAACACGTGGCATCCAATGGAATGCAGGACCCAAAGCAGCATGGTTTCACAGAGGTAAAGTCACACCCAAAAAATCTAATGTTTTTTTTGACTGGGTGACCAATGTGTTGGATCAGAGAGGGGCAGTGAACATGGCCTACCTAGATTTCAGCAAGGCCGTCTACACTGTTCTACATAGAAGACTGGTAAGCAAGTTGGGTAGCATGGAAGTGGGCAATAAGGTTGTATCCTGGGTAAGAAACTGGTTGGGGGATAGAAGGCAGGGTGGTGGTAAATGGAGTTTGCTCCATGGAGGGGAGAGTGACCAGCAAGGTACCTCAGGGTCAGTGCCAGGGCTGGTCCTCTTTCAGGGCTTCATCAGTGACAATAGCAGAGGAGCTGGATGGGAAGGTCTACGTCTTTGCAGATGACACCAAGATCTGCAACAAAGTGTACACTCTGGTGGGGAGGGTGCAAAGGATGGTAAGATATTTAAAACAGCTGGAAGAGTGATCAAACGTTTGGCAGGTAGGGTTTAAATCAAAAAAGTGCAAAATAATGCACTTGTGCAACAGTAACCAGGGGTGAAGTACAAAATGAAGGGAGAGATACTTGAAATGACCAAGCAGGAAAGGGACCTGGGGGTAATCATATCCGATAACATAAAGGTGGCTAGACAATGTGACAAGGCAATTGAGAGAGATAGTGGGACATCGGGGTGCATTGGTATGGGTATCACTGACTACCAATATATGGGATAAGAACTGTGAAACAAGACTAAAAGAACTGGGAATGTTTCCATTACAACAAAGAAGGAAAAGTGGAGATCTGTTATTCATGTATAAAATCCACACAGATATTGATATAGTATCACAGATGGGCATGTCTTACACTTATAGAGAATGTAATCTACGAAGTCACAATCACCAACTAGCATTGACATTTCCAAAAACTAACAAAAGGAGATTCTTTTTTATTCAAAGAATTATTCCATCATGGAATACCCTTCCAAGGCCTATGTTAGAAAATAAAAACTTTCTAAAATTTAAACAGAATCTCGACCAGTATTTGTCATAAAAAAGGGGGATAATGTACCAGAATTCTGGAGACATACACATATGGGCCTCAGTCCTCTGTATGCCTAACCTTTTCCTAGTATGATTGCTATGATTCCTAGTATCACCTGCAGGAAGAAGAAAGTGATGTTGCTCCTATATAGGTTACTGGTAAGACCCCACCTGGAGTGCTGTGCCAATTCTGGAGACCACATATCCAGACCGGCATAGACAGAGCAGAGGCGGTGCAGAGGAGGGTGACCAAGGTGGTGCAGGGTCTACATCAACAGCCCAATGAGGAGAGGCTAAAAGAGCTCAATATGTAAACCCAGGAAGAGAAGATGGAGTGGAGGATATGATTGAGACCTTTAAATAGCTCATGGGGATGAATAATGTACAGGTGTGAGGTATTTTTCAGAGAACAGAGTGCTGTAGAACAAGGGGTCATGATGTGAAGCTGGAGTAGGGACTGGCAGTACAGGCTAGAGGTTAGAGGAACAAGGTGTGAATGAGCTTGATCCAGCAGATCAGACCTGAGTTTGATTCTCACAACCTCCACTTGCATACTGTGTGACTCTGAGCAAGTCACTTAACCGCCAAGTGCTCCCAGGCCGCCCCTGAAAACAGGCAGTTGTGCCTAGTGGGCCTTACCCAGTTACCAATGACTAAAATAAAAAATAAAAACATTCAGGAGAGATGTGAGGAAGTACTTCTTCACAGAAAGGGTGGTGGATGCTTAGAACAGCCTTCCAGCGGAGGCAGTGGGAGCGAAAACAGTGGCAGCATTCAAAAAGGCCTGGGATAGACACAAGGGAATTATAGAGGAAAGAAAAGGGGTGGAAGGGACAGGCCCATAGGCTAAGGAGGATGTGCAGCATAAGCAATCACAATGAAAATTGGCAGACTGGATGGGCCAGGGGTCCCTTATCTGCTATCAGTTTCTACATGTAACAGCCCCCAACTTACCAATTGGCAGTACTGGGGCCCTCGGAGTCTCACCTTAATGCACCTCCTGAGGGGGCCAGCCTGGGTTAACTGGTGGATGTGCTACACTGGAGTAAAGTGGCACAGTGCCTTCACTTGGGGTAGTGTTATAGAGTACCTGGCAGATTAAACAGAAGGTTACCACCACCCATGAATAAGTATTAGTTCCCACCCACACACAGTGTTCTTTTCCTCACAGAGCAAAAATACACTTCCAAGCAATAACCATGCACAGCAATGTTAACATGAACTAACTTCAGATTTATTAAATGGAAGAGGAACAGGGAAGAAAATACAACAGGCAATAACTTTTGTCGACAGTTGTACCGCATGCAGTCCTAGTACCACCCCATGGGAGCACCCGTCTTCCCCCAATGGCTGTAAGGATTGAATCAGTCTGTTCCAGTGGGTGCCTCACTGAGCTGCTGGTGGTATGTTGGGTCGGTGCACTGAGGGCATCAGGCTGCAGTGAGAATAACAGTTTTAAACTTGAACTGCAGAACTTTGCAAGGTGTCCCAATAGGATTCAAACAACACAGCAAAACTTTGGTGTTCAGTTCTCAGCCTTGGCATATCCTGAAGATGACACAGTCCTGCCAGGACGTCACCCACATTACACTATCTATCTAATTAACTAGAATGCTGTGAAATGCCTCAAGGCCACAGCCCAGAGATACTTACAGTTCTGGAAGACTTCAGAGGGGTGTGAGGTAGGACGCAGCATTTTGGTACCACTCTGTTATCAGCAGACAGTCTTTCTTTGCACCACATCAACAAACTGTAGATGTACAGCAAATGCAGGATCATTCACCTGTGACAGGCCTTTTGTCATCTTTTCCCTTCTGGCCTTTCACTTGTCCTGGAGAGGAGAATGTCCTTGAACTGTAGTCACATGGCCAAACACACTTACAGGAGCCATAGCTCCTTTAAGATTTTGTCCGTGCATGCACAGCTACTGCATTCGAGGCCATATTTATTTATATCCTGCACCAGTTGTCCAACCCATACTAAACTGGGAATGTGTCTCCCATGTTGCCCAAAGGTGCAGGCAACACGTGGACCTCGGCCCCACTCCCATTATGGGTCTGAGGAACACGGGATTCTGGTGCCAGCAGCCACAGAAGGTACAGGGAAGGAGCCCTGGTCTGTATCATGCAAAAGGCTCCTGGAAATAGTCCTCCAGTTCCAATGTAGAAGTCCAGGGGACCGGAGGCAGCAGACATGGACAGTGGGGCACAGACGGGCCACAGCCCAAATACAGGTAAGTCACAGATCGGGGGTAGCTTACATACAGTACGGCAAACAAGATGCTTTTAGAAAGGGGTACTGATAGCAGAAGGAAGGAAGGAAGTATTCCTACCTCTCTATAGACCACAGGTGAGGCCCCACATGGATTACTATGCCCACTTCTGGAGTCTTTACCTAAGGAAAAATAAGGACAGGTTGAAGACAATCCAACATAGGGTAACCAAAATGACTTAGGACCAACAAGGCCAACAAAGGCAGAGACTGGTGCTTTTCAAGACCAAGCTAAGACAACACCTACTGAAGAAAAGCTCCTGTGACTGTACTGTCTAATTACTCTGCACACACACACTTCTGACCCCGGTCTTATTCACCTTTCAGGTTATTACCATCTCCTCGCTACTCCTACTTTGTCCTTCTACCCTGAATTGTCCCCATTTTTGCCCTGCAATACCCTGCACTCTCCTCTCCCAACTCCCCCTAAATAGTCATCTTGCCCGCCCACTCAGTGCCCCCTACTCTCCTTTCTGGATAGCTGCTTACTGTCTTTTACCTGACAATGCCACCTAGGCTGCTACTGTTGCCTAAATTATCCTCGTGTTAAAACCATCTCTGTTTCCTATTTACAATGTATTTTTGTCTATGTTTACTCACCTAGCTAGATACTCTTAAACCCACAATGGATGTATACCCACTCTTTACGACGTGGAACCTTTGTAAAAGAGCAGTCTCCCGCTCAAAGGTATTATAATCCAAGATTGAATAAATAAAAAAAATAAATGAAGGCCAGTCTTACAATGATCGGCTCAAGGCACTGAACATGTACTCACTGGAGATCAGATAGGAGAGGGGATATATGATAGAGACCTTTAAATTCCTGAAAATATTGAACAAGGTAAACTGTGAGGAACTCTGTAGCATAAGTAGTGGATCAAGAACACAAGGGCACAAGTAAAAACTGGGAAGGGGGGGTTCAAGAGGGAAGTGAGAAAGTTTTATTTTACAGAAACTGTGGTGAAATCATGGAGCAATCTGTCAGCTGATGTGTTGGGCTACAAAACTGTCAGTGGTTTCAAACACTGTAGGAACAGAATGAAGTACTTCATAGTTTCTCAGTTGGTAGTGACAAGGTGGGGAACATGGAGGTGGGTAGTGTGGATTAAAACCCTGTATGAACAATAGAGCCTGGGTTTGTTTGGGTTCATGGGCAGACTGGATGGACCAATGGTGTTTTTCTGATATCATTGTCTAAGTTTCTAAGTAATTGAAGTTGGCTGATGCCCCCAGTTTTCAAAAATCTCTCTTGTTAAGGCTGTACATAGAATATGCATCCTAGATTCTTACTGGGGATGTATTAGGATGGTGATAGCATGTTTTTCTGATGATAACTAGCATAGCACTGTAACAAGATATTTAAACTTTTCATGGTGGGCATTGCACGGTAAATGAAATTTAAAAGGACTTCAAAATCCCATCTATTAGTTCAAGAATGAAAGAAAACAGAAAAAGAGTGTGTATTGATATTTTTGCCAGAAAAACATTATTGCTGAAAAAAAACAAACTGGCCAGAGCCGATAGGGCTGCAGTTGAGGAATTTGGGTAAAAATATTGTAAATTACCAGTGTCACAAGTGTTCATTTGCAAAATGTAAGTCAGGCTTATAAATGTGTTGGTTTGTAATATTTTTACACCAAATTTTCAACATACAGTAGGCCTTGTTATGACACTGCCTCATGAGGATGGGCAGACAAAATTGTTCAACTCCTGGCTTAAAGGTGTTTTTGTGCAGGGACTATGAAATCACCTTTTGGGACACAAAAACACATTAATGGCAGCAGTTGAAAAGTGACAGCTGTCACATTCATGAGGTGCTGTAAAGAAATGGCTATGTTGAAAAGTTGGGGTAAAACTATTTAATATTACTGAAGTTACAAGCTTGCATTTGTAAAAATCAACTTGGACTCATAACTTTTTAGTTTTTTTAATGTTTTGACGCCAAGTTTTCAACATAGCCTTCTTCTGGCCACACCTCATGAACAAGGGCAGAGAAAATGTTCTACTCCTGCTTGAAAGGTGGTTTTCACAGGGGCCACTAAATCACCTTTTGTATGTAAAAAAAAAACATTTTGGCCAGGATTTGAAAAATGACAGCCAGTCACATTCATGAGGTGCTCTAAAGATATGGCTATGTTGTAAATTTGAGGTAAAAGTATTGAAAATGATCAATTTTATGAGCCTGTGTTTGCAATATTCTACATTGGCTCATAACTTAGTTGTTTTTTAATATTTCTGTACCCAATTTTCAACATAGCCTTCTTATTACCCCACCTCATGAACAAGGGCAGAGAAATTTTCAACTTCTGCCCAAAAGGTGAATTTCCACAGGGACCACGAAATCACCTTTCAGGATGTAAAAAAACATTTTGGACAGGATTTTAAAAATGACATCTATCACAGTCATGAGGTGCTGTAAAGATATGGCTATGTTGTAGATTTGGGGTAAAAATATTGAAAAGTACCAACGTTATGAGCCTGTGTTCACAAAATTCAAGATAAGCTCATAACTTTGTTGTTTTTCAATATTCTTACACCAAATTTGCAACTAAGCCTTCTTATGACCCCACCTCATGAACAAGAGCAGATAAAATGTTCAACTCCTGCCCAAAAGGTGATTTTGGGCAAGGACCAAAAATCACTTTTTAGGACAGATCTGCCTAATGACATTGACATTGTTCATGAGGTGGGGTCCCAAAGAAGGCTTGTGGAAAATGTGGGCCAAAAATATGAAAAAATGCCCACATTATGTCACTAAGTTCAAACTCCCATTGAAAAGCATTGAACTGCATACCTGTGTCTTCTGTTTGTGAGCCATCTTTGAAGAGTGAAGACGAGTCTGCAGTCTGGACAGGATTGAGTGTTGGACCCCAGATGGGTAAGTAAGGGCTTAGGTGGGCGGGGTGGTGGATGCCTGAGTGGGAGGTTGGGTTGGGGGTGAGCGGCTGCAAATGACATTAATGAATCATTTTTTTTACAGGTTAAAAATAAAAGACCAACAATCGATTGTGACACTGGGAATTGGGCACCCTCAGAGTTACAGTCGTGTTGGGAAGACATCAATGGATCATTTTTTTCAGGTGAAAAAACAAAGACTGATGATCCCGATTGTGACACTGGGGAACTGGGCACCCCTGTCACAAAAATAATGAACGATCCATGATTGTGACACTGGGGATTGGGCACCCCAGTGTCACAGTAATGTTTCTGGGGAGGGTGTGGGGTGGTGGGTACTGAGAGGAAGGGTCGGGTGGGGGGAATTTTGATAATATAAAATAAACAAACATAAATAAATACATTAGGCAGTCATGGTGAAATATGGGCCACTCCACTACGACCAAGATGGCCATCGCATGCTACTGCACATGAACGACTGCTAGCACATGTGCAGTAACATGCGGTGGCCATCTTGGATGTGACAGAGTGTGCTGTGACCACTGGTACTCTGCACTGTGAAATAGTGCAGTGCTGCAGTCAGTAGGAACAACATGGGCAGACTGTTTCACAGATGCTGAGGCGACTGTGATTCAAGTCCAACATGTTCATTCGGAAGGAATGCGGAGTCCTTTTTCTGATGATCGTAAAAGGTCTGCAGGGCTCCACCCACTGCAACCCTAAAAATTAAGGTGACTAACAAATACTGCTGCTTTAAAAATATTTCACACTATAGGTAAAAAATGAGAAATGTAGTCATTTGTTTTTGTTATTGTCATCAGAAACAATGCATCACAACATATTATATTTGTATAAATACTTTATTCAGTTTGTAGTGATACATATAGTACATCAGTACTAGTAGTGTGCAAATTCTTCTGGACATCATGGTGTAGATTGAAAATTACACATCTCACACATTTTGTGAAGCAATCTTTATGGTGTTAAAGCTTTGGGAAGTAATGTGATATAAATCTTTGCTGCCAAAGTTGACCAGTACTTGTTAAATGAGAACTAGTGGACAGGTTACATGACTATAGAGAAAGTGTGATCTAGTGGTTAGAAAAACAGCTTGGTAAGGAGAGTGTAGGTTTAAACATGAATGGAGCCAGATATTCTACGTGTGTTCTTTGGCAAGTCACATAATCTCTCAAGACCAAGGTAGAAAGGTCAGTGGGGGATGTTGCCACAGAAGGTAAAGCCATCAAAAAATGGTGAGCAATGAGTACCAATACCTGTAGTCTGGGTAACAAGCTTCCTGAATTAGTGGCCTTGATGGAGGAGGAACATCTGGATTTCATGGTAGTCACAGAAACATGGTACACACAGAACCATGACTGGGATGTAAACATACCAGGATACACTATCTACTGGGAGAGGGAGGGTAAAAGAGGAGGAGGAGTAGCTTTCTACATAAGGGAAGGAACAAAGCAACGGAACAAAAGAGTAAACAGGTAGGAGAAGAAGCACTGTGGGTCAATTTGGAGGCAAGCAATGGCACCACAATCCGCACATGGGTTGTATACAGACCCCCCTCTCAGGGGAAGGAAATGGACAAGGAAATGATAGAAAGTGTACTTAGAATGGCAGATAATGGGGAGATATTGCTGATGGGTGATCTGAATATGCCAGATGTTAACTGGAGTGCAATTGCAGCAGCCATTTCTAAGAGTGGGGTTATTCTAGATGCCCTACAGGGGGCATGCCTTAGACAACTAGTATTGGAACCCACTCGAGAGGGAGCAATCTTAGACCTGGTCCTCTCAAATAGAAAAGGCGAGAGGATAACAGACGTAGAAGTGGGTAGCCATCTGAGAACTAATGACCATTGAACAGTATGGTTCACAATAAACACAGCAATAGAGTCAAGCCATACAAAGGCAAAAGTACTGGACTTCAGGAGGGCTAACTTTGCCAAAATGGGTGAGTGCCTAAGGAATGCACTAGCAAATGGGCAGGAAGGAGGGGTGGAAGAACAATGGGGAATAATAAAACTGCCATCACAGAGGCAAGAAGCCTTTGTGTGAAGAAAATAAACAAAACAAAACAATGTAAGAAACCACTATGGTTCTCAAAGGAGGTGGCAGTAAAGGTTCAAGAGAAAAAGAAAGCATTCAGAAAGTATAAGGAATCAAAGAAGGAGCAGGACAGAGAATTGTATCAGTTAAAGCAAAAGGAAGCTGGGAAGTCAGTCAGAACAGGAAAGGCCTGAACCATGGAAAAGATAGCCAGCTCAGTTAAGAAGGGGGATAAAACCTTTTTTAGGTACATCAGGGAGCGAAAGAAGACTAAAGGAGGGATAGTGAGGCTTAATAAAGGGGAGGGGGTGGGCAGAGGGTGACTGTGAAAAGGCAGAGATACTAAACAAATATTTTTGCTCAGTATTTTCAAATGAAGAGGGGGAGGTACCTAAAACAAACAACAGAAACACTCTGGATACAGAAGTTGATACCAGCCCATTTACAGAAGAAAGGGTTCTGAAAGAACTCTTAAAACTGTAGGTGGACAAAGCAATGGGGCCTGATAGGATTCATCCCAGAATTCTAAAAGAACTAAGGGTAGAACTAGTGACACCACTGACTACCCTCTTTAACAAATTATGGGAGGATGGGGTGGTACCTGAGGACTGGAGGAGGGCAGATGTGATTCCCCTTCACAAAAGTGGGAGCAGGGCAGAAGCAGGAAACTACAGACCTGTTAGTTTAACCACAGTGATAGGGAAAATGATGGAATCACTTCTGAAGGAAAGAATTGTCACGTACCTAGAGGCCAGAGGGGCACAGGACCCAAGGCAGCATGGATTCACAGTGGGAAGGTCATGCCAGACGAATCTAATAGATTTCTTTGACTGGGTGACCAAAGTAGTACATCAGGGAGGGGCTGTGGACATGGCCTACCTAGACTTTAGCAAGGCATTTGACTCAGTCCCACACAAAAGATTAATTACAAGTTAGCCAGCCTGGGAGTGGGTCCCAAGATGATAGCCTGGGTAAAGAATTGGCTGGAGAATAGGACACAGAGGGTAATAGTAAATGGAGTCCACTCTGAAGAAAGAGGGGTTACTAGTGGGATACCACAGGGTTCAAGTATTACGACCCGGTCCTCTTCAATGTCTTTATAAGCGACATTGCAGAGGGACTGGAAGGAAAAGTATGTCTCTTTGCAGATGACACAAAGATCTGCAACAGAGTTGTTGCACAAGGTGGGGTGGAAAGGATGAGAAGGGACTTGGCAAGGTTAGAGGAGGGTAGAAAGAAGTAGGCTGCTGGTTAACTAGGATCTGCAGCTTATCCATTAGGTAGGGAAGTGGGCAGATTGGGTGGGCCAAGCAGTCCTTAACTGCTGTCAAATTCTGTGTTTCTATGTAATGCTCCAGTCTACCTAGCTGCTAGAATGGGTAGAAGCAGCACCTAATGGAAATAAGATGGTGCTTCTCAGCTAGGCCATCATGGGTAAATAAACTGTAAATAACACAAATGATGATAACTGGTTAAATTGGTGCTGGAAGTAAAACAATGTATCTGCATGACACAATGATATACAACTATAGGGTAAGAGGGGAAAGTAATAAGAGTCTGACCATTCTGCAAAATGGTCAGAAATTATTAGAGATGTATAAGCCCAAATATTTATTCCTGGACACGATGAACAGTTGGTATTCTGACAAAGTACCATCTAGTTTGTAATCTGCACAAAGCACCAAGTATGGTTTACTCTGTACTCAGTACTCGTAGTCATGAAACAATAACTTGTATTTTCCACTGTTCTTGGTATTCAGACTCATACTAAAAAATAAATTAAAAAGAATATTTCAGCCCTCCCCACTTAGCCAGTTTCAGTTTCAGACCACCCTTTACCACCACAGTTATTTCTTGCCCTCCACTCCCCTTCACCATTGCCCCCCCCCACACAACAGTATTAAAAAAATAATTCCAGCTCCTGACAAAGCACCAAGAGCTGAAAATGTCTTTTCAGCTCCCCAAGTCTCCAAAATAGTTCTTTTTCAGATATAGCCCCATCACCACCTGATCTCTGATCCCTGATTAGGGTGGGGAACAATAGTCCTTCGGATTCTTGCTCACCCAGAGAGTGGGACATCAGGAGTGCAGGCTGGCATGGGGGGATAAAAGAGCATCTATGTGGATGTTCTCCTCCTGGGGGAGGGTGCACTGGTGCACTGGTCAGAGTGCAAACCTGGGGATGGTAAATATACCTGACTGGTGTGGGACAGCATGCCCAGGCTTGCTCCACCTCCAAGAAGTTAATGTGGTGCATGCTGCCATTGGTGGAGAAAGGGGGAGGGTCACAGGATTGGAAAAGAAGTGCCTGACTTTGTCTACCCCTTGATGGTCATCCTGTCCCAATATGTGATCAGCCTCCATAGCCTACCAACAGAGCCCCCCCCAGAGCTAGCATCACCAACTGATCAAAAGTATTTCTTCCATTCCCCTGCTATTTCCTTTTATAGGAGAAGGGTCTCCACCTGCCCAGGCTAAACTAAACCCCTCCGAGGAAATTGGGAACCCTGGGGATGCTGAAGGCAGTGACTAGCACTGGAGGGTGAGTCTGGCAGCAGCAAGGTACAAATGAGCAGGCGACAAGAAATGTGGTGCTAAGGGGTGAAGAGAAAGGAACACAAATAACATTCCAGCTGACTCAGTCAGCCCCCTTTCATCTTGTGTCTGATTCTGTGGTTGAATCAAGTGGACACAGGACTGGGAGTGAAGGGTTATAGCAGTGTACACCCTTAATGAGTCAGTCTAGGCACACTGACTAATCTGCCAAGCATCATCAACAGTGCAGACATCTGATGAAGTACCTGGATATTGTTACAAAATGTTTTGTTTTCTCCAACGCCTGTGCATCATTTGGCTATCTGCACTACAGCTGTGAGTTAATTCCTTCACTTTATTTTGAAATAAAGAGAGGCAGTTGAAGAGAACTGTGAGAAGTGACTGATTTGTGCAATTTGGGGGTGAGTGCTGACTTTCTGTTATCCAATCACTCAGCTAAATCAGTCAGCCCACCCCCTTTCATCTAGTGTCCAGTTCTGTGATTGAATCAAAGTGGCACAGGATTGGGAGTGACTGGGTATATCAGCCTACACCATTAATGAGTCTATCTAGGCAGACTGACTAATCTGCTAACCATCACCAATGATGCAGATTGCTTGGTACCCTCTGTCTTGATTGAGTGCCTGTTCGCTCCAGTCACAGTGCCAGAATACTACTAAATGAAGTTGTTTAGCTGCAGGGGAAGGGACTGAGTAAGTTGGCTGGAATTTTAAAGGCTATTTGTCCCAAAATCATGGTTTGTGGTCTGGTGGAAGGCAAGACCAACATAAAACTATTTGGTGACTGGGAAGTCAGGTTAGAGTTGTATAATGTGTTTGCCTCCTGGGATGGTGCCCAAACCAAGCACTTACATTAGTATATATTTGAATACTAGGTGCCCCCCCTCCTTACAAGAGAGTCCCCTTTGAACCCTCTACACAGAATTTATTTTTAGGGAAAAGAAAGGGGGGAGTCATTGCATGAAGGCCCATCCCCATTGGTTCAGGTCAAAATAATAAAAGAAGAATGCAATTTCCTTAAGGATAGGTCACAATGGCAGTCCTAGCTGGTGTATGGTGGCTGGGATCCCAAGTCATCTGAAAAGAGGTCCTTGCTCACATGCTGGTTGGGGTGGTTGCCTGGTGACTTGCCCGAAGGGCGGTGACTGGAAGTGAGTTCCCAGGATAAGGATTCTGGAAAGGCCCTGTTGTAAAATTATGGGACAGATAGTTGTTTGATTTCCCCCATTTGTGTGGCATTCAGATCCTCCTCTCAACCACAGCATGAGTACAATGGGGCTAGTTTGGCACAGTGTTCCATATGCTTTTTTCATACCCACCTGTTTGAACCTCGAAAAGCTGACATGGTGACAGGCAATGCAGCATGCACTCAGCTCCATATTCATGTCAGCATCCATGGAGGAGCTGACTGAGTAGAGGTGCACGAAGGAGCCACAGAACACCTACTTGCATTAGTGGAGGTGTCCCCACTTTGAAGCTGCATTAGTGGTTTACCACTGCGTAGGCAAGTATTGCTGGCCCTCATGAGATAAGGCATGTGAGAAAGGTTAAAGGATGTGGCATGGTCAAGCAACCTAGAGCCACAAGCAGCTCATTTTTCATAAAGTAAGAAGATAAAAATCAACAAAGAGAGCAAGAGAATGGATGAGGATAAAGCATTCTGCCAATTATACAAAATAATACCCCACCTGCCTGGTAATGGAGAGTGAAGAGTAAAGCTGAGGCAATGTGGTTGCTGTCCTAGGGTGCCAGATGCACCCTGCTTCCCTAGGGAACCAGCTGGCCTGTTTTCCCTATATTTAAAGGGACTTACACATCTGATTGCAGTCCAGACATTCCAGTGCTGTGGTGGGAAAATAAAATGAATGATTTGCACTGCATTTTTTGATTTGTTTCTGTTTTCATGTGTGGTTTTATAAGGAAAATGCAATGCTGAATTTTCATTTGATGAACCTGTTGAAATCCAGCATTGTGACCACCAGTGAAGGAAGTCCACAGGAACTTGTTTTCCTTATAGCAGTTCAACACTTCAACATTATGACATGACACTTTACACAAGGAGCACACATAAGCATGAACAAATTGTTGGCAAGCCACATGACCTGCAGCACCCTCACCAAAGTGGAACACTAGATTTTGTTTTAAAGCAGCAATTAATTTGTCTTTAGAACTAAGTTTAATAATCTTTAGTCTTCTGTAATCATCAGAAGAAGAATACTGCCTGTAGGAATATTAATTTTAAGAAGTATTCCACCGTGGTTGTTTTTTAAGAGTAAATTATTACTAAATGAATATTATACACATATTTTGAAAGTACACATTTTTGAATACTTTTGAATGGTAAATGAAGACTTTTCAATACTTCTGTTTGTGTTATAGGCAATTCATTTTCATTCTGATCACTTCTTTTACAGTAAGATTTGCTCTATCAAGAATGCTAAGAAAGACATTAATGCAGCTCTGTCAGATACATGCATTGCATGCATTCATACATTTTCAGTTGGAGTTTTATTCTGTTAATTCGTGAGCCCTTTATGTGCTTTTAACTTCTCAGATAATTTAGCTATTCTGGGGCCATTTCCTCAATAGGAGTGACAAGAGTATCTCCCATAAAAGAATCTTAAACAGAAAATTACAAAACATTTTCTTGTACTGTGTCAGGAACACAATCAGTTACTCTGATTGAATAAAGTATGGGCCCCATTTTCATAATGGTTGCGTCACATAATGACATTGTTAGAATCAAAAGGGAGGGTGGATAGGCAGAAAAAGGGGAAGACTAGGCAGAGGAACTCAACGAGTACTTCTGCTCAGTGTTCATGAAAGAAAGGGACAGCCCAATACTACAAGGGAAACAGGGCAGGGGTGAAAGGGGACACAGAGATAACAGATGGGTTAATCCAGCTACTGGCTGGTGGGAGTGCAGATTGAAGTTACAGAGGAAGGAAAGGATCTGGGGTAATAGTCACAGGGGACATGAAGATATCAGCACAACGTAGGGGTGCTGCAGCAAGGACAAACAGGATACTGGGGTGCATTGCCAGAGGGATTACCTCTAGAAAGAAGGTCATCATCCTGCCCTTGTATAGATCACCAGTAAGGCCACATTTGAGGTACTGTGCACAGTACTGGTGCCTGTACCTTAAAAGGGTTGTGAGATTACTGGAGGAAGTGCATAACAGGGCCTCAAAAATGATAATGGGACTTGAAGCGTAGCCTTCTGTGGAAAGATTGAGGGAGCTCAACGTGTACTCACTGAAGAAGAGAAAGGAAAGGGGGGACGTGATAGAGACCTTTAAGTACTTGAAGGGCATAAAGTCAGAGAGGGGGAATTTTTTCACTTAAAGGGGAGGGATGGGTTACTAGGGGGTCAGAGTCTGAAGTAGGAGGGGGAAAGGTTCAGGATGGAAATGAGGAGGCACTACTTCAGACAGTGGGTGGGGAGATGGAATGCTCTGCTGGAGGAGTTAATTGAACTGAGAACAGTGGATAGCTTTAAGTGGGGTTGGGATAAAGTCAGGGGCAGGGTTAGGAGCTTTTGTTTTCTACTTTGCTGCCGTTTGCTGGACATGTGTTGGGAAGCTTCAGTGAATTCTTAGTGCTTTTTAATTTGCTTTGGGCAAGTGGCTAGCACAGTTTGCCGAGTTGTTCTGCTTGCTTGTTCAGCTCTATATGTGGAGACTTGTTGTCAAACAACATGCTCGGGGTAGTAGGAGACTTACATCTGCTTTTAGCAGTCTCTTATGGATTTGTAGGCCATGTAGAAAATGTGCTCTGTGTAGAAGAGTTGCAGGTCTTTTTCTGTGTTTGCTGTTGCCTACCAGAATTTCAGGTCACTATTTACTTTCTTGCATGGCTCTGGAGTAAGTCTCAGACTTCTGGCCAGTTACAGCTATTTTGCGTGCTTCCAGGCCTATAGCTGCTAGGAGGTGATGGCAATGATAGTGGAGCTGGATTGTGTATGTTGTGGAAAGCAGAGGTAGTTCACTTACAGGAGCGTGCTGCAAAGGTAGTTCTGTCCCTATGGGCTACCTTTCCATACAGAAATGTGGGGATGAGCATTTACCAACCCGTAGTAGGTTGAGCATCATCTAAAAAATGCATTGAAATGATAAATTTAGTTGAGCGCTAGGTGTTGAGCACTTGAACTAAACCAGCACTCAACAAAAACTCAACTCGCACAGTTGAACGCTTGTTGAATATTTAAATTGGTAGATGAGTACTGGTTGAGGAAATTAGTTTTAGTATATGTTAATTAAGCAAAAAAGCATGACGGGGGGTGTTATGGTGGGATAATGGACCACCTTGGGGTGGGTTGAAGCACGAGGCATAGCCGAGGGCTTCCACCACTCGAGAAGGGCCATTAGCCCATCATAACACACCCCCTGGAGTGCCTTATTGCAATTATAAAATGGGTCATTTTTTAGTAAATTTTATTTATTTTTAAACATAATACCTTCAGCTGGGCCATTGTGCTGGGATAACAGCCCAGCTGAAAGCAGCTCTTGGCCAATCAGAATTTAGCATTCTTTCTACCCATTTCATAATTAGAGATAATTGCGCACAGATTGAGATCTTAAAAGTTTCAGAAAGCATAAACTCAAATTGCTGTTGAATGCTTGCATTTGTAGTTAGTAAAGGTTTGATGCAGTTGAGCACATTATTATAGAAAATTTACAGCAGAATAGACACACAAGGCCCACCCATAAGCTTTTCTAGATGTAAACAGCCCAGGGAAACATCCACAATGCCTCAAACACCATTTCAAGACAAGTAACCAGACAGATCCAGGGCTGCCTGATGCTCTGTAAGTAGAAGTCTTTAGCAATCTATTGCAAAAGTTAGCTGCAGTGAGCAGAGCTAAAAATGTAGCTAACATAACTTGCCTGCCATATATTTCAGAACAGTATCATTAGCCATGGCAGCTACAGTGACTGGCATAGACAGCCATGGGCCCACAGGATGCAATTGAACCACGATCCCTCTCAGATGAAGAGAAAGCTGCCACTGGTGAAAGAACAGCTGACAATCTTTCCTCAGGGCAAGCAGCTTATCATGGATGGTCCAGGAGCTCTCTGCAGAGGTGCTGAATCAATAAAGCCTTCAGCAACATTTCCTAGTTTCCCTGAGCTTATTTAAACAGTTTCTGTGCAGTTAAAGCTGTATGCCCAGCCACATCTTACTCTTTATTCCCTTGTACTTTTAACTAGATTGAAAACAATGGAATGAGGCAAAAAATGCAAGCTGCACTTCAGTTTCCCTTTTACAGGAATGCCTGCTGCTGCATAGTAACACAGAGTCTGCCAGCCAGATTTTCCCATCTTCTTGTCATTAGTCCCTTTCTGAGAAACATCTCAGGATTAGAGTCTCATTACTATAGTACCCAATTAAATGCCTGCACACAATCACCTCAAACCCCCACCAAGCAAATGGGAAACTGCATAACGTTGCCAAACGCATACTGCATTTTCTCTTTTTTTTCTAACAAGCATAACGTTTTGCAGGGAGCTCTGAGTAAATCTTAAATGACCTCTCATCCCCCTGATCTCATTCTCTGGTGATTCCTGGATGGAAAACAGAAGCTGCTTTCTTAGTTTGTCCCTCCTTTTACAAGTTTGTGTGGTGAACATTAGATGGTCCCCCTTACCAAGTGTGTTGCAATGGCAACACAGTGTTCTATCAATGGCAATACCTGGGTATGCCTAAAATTGTGCAATGGTACTACCCAGTGGTAGTCTGGTAGTACAATGGTGTCAACCCAGTCAGTTTTCTGGCCTCAGTGGTAATGCCATGGCACAGTGGCATCCCTATGGCAATTTTAGCAGGTTGCCCGGACTGGTAAATGGGTTATGGTACCACAGTGGTATTATGTAACTTTGAGTCCACTTTCATGTGCGACTCTATATTGCCCTAGAAGTGCCCAATGATAATGCAATGGTAGTACGAAACTGTTTTCTGTATACCACCAAGAGTTATTTGGTACCACCGTGGTATCAGTATTTTCTAATGTTACCACAAGAGTATTACGTCAGAGGAGCAGATTGGTGCACATATAAATCCCAAGCTTATTTGGTATCACTGTGGTACCAGTGCATCTAAAAATTTGATACCACTGTGGTACCAACATGGTACACATCAAAATCAAACAAAGTTTGAAAGAATTACTAATGAAACATACACTGATAAAGAAATGCATTACGAGCTATACAATATATGCAAATCACAATTACAACCCTCTGTTAAGTTCCCAAATTGAATGGGATAGCACTGCTTCATTGAAATCCATTAAAATTCCATTAAATTCCATTAGTCTTCCATTTTCTTCATGCAAACCCATTACTTTTCACCATTACATTTTGTATCACCCTTTTTAATGGCCAGTTTTTATTCCTATTACATTTCCATTAATTGTCGATGTTTCATGGGTGCAATCCATTAATTTACTCACCCATGCCATAAATTAACCACTACAGGTATCCATTAAGTATGTAATGTGTGTGGTATGCCCCTTAAATTTTGTATCAGGCTATTTTAATGGCATGTTTAATAACCACTGAAATTGAGCAATGAGCTTTTCTCCCCTGTAGAGTAGAACAGTCCATGAGTCATTCAATCCTCTTCTCCTCAGCTAGCCCTCTGCCCTTCTGGGCTTGCTTCCAAACCCAGAACGTTAGGTCACAAGTGAAAGCTCTACCACTGCATTGGCAGGCCAGCAAAGTTGAACTGTAAAGTGTTCAGCTGTGCTCTTCGTTAATTTCACCTGGCAATATTGACAAAAACACAATAATAAAATAAGGCAAACAACACAAATGATTTTTTGTGGCATTTTAATGTGTGCTCCTCACACACCGTATTTTGCCATTTCTGTGCATCAATATTTGGTTTTACTCACCAGTGTTCAAAAATGAGCAGTACCCACTCTGAATATATCTTATCAGGAGCCCTGCATGGCACAGCACAATGTTGGTATCACATGTGACACACAGTACAGTGTCTGCACTGAATGAGGCAAAATGCTGTGTCAGCACCACCATGGCACAGAATAGTGTTAAACAGTAGTATGTCACATGGCAGTGTTGTGTCAGCGTTGCCTGTGGCACAGTCATGTGCAAGCAGTGCAAGTTGCACAGCTTACTGATAACAGTGCACAGTGTGGTGCTGGCAGTGTATGTAGCACCGCACAGTATCTGCATGTCATCTAGTAAAACCCGATGTCTGCATTGAATGTGGCACCGTGACTGACAGCAGTGCACATGGCACTGTGCAGTGTTAGCAGTGCATATTGAACTGCAGAATGTCAGCCCTGAAACTGGCACAGTGCTGTGTCAGAGCTGTTTGTGATGCACTGTGGTGTCTGCACTGCACGTGGCCTAATACGGGGCTGTCACTGCATGTGGCCCAGCAGTGTCCGCACTTTATATTGTAGAGTACATCCTTTTTTTTCAGTGCATGTGGTAGAGGGAAGTGACAGAAGTTCTCATGGCACAGCAAAGTATCAGTAACACATGTTGCATAGAAAAGTAACAGTACCGCACATGGCACAGCATGGTACCAGCAGAGCATGTGCAGGGACAGTGCAGTGACACTGGTGTGGGAGCACATGCGGTACAACTACAGTGAAATGCCTTGTGTAATGCCTGCCACCAGGGTGGGGAGTCTCAGGAGCATGACATCTGTGCTGAGTGGAATCAGGGGGGAGTGGCCATTACATATGCTGGGAGGAGTGGTTGCAGGTGAGACAAGCCTGAGGTACGTGTGTCACTTGAGGATGGCTTCTACTCCCTTGAGATGCCTGTATCGGTCCCCGTGAGCTAATTTGCACAATTGCTAGACACATAGCATCCCTCAGTCAAAGCATAGTCTGTGGGTCTGGACCCTTCCCCCAAACAGCCTGTCCCCCCCCAAGCAGCACCCCCTCCCAGTACATAAAGCTGAGCATCACTTCTGTGCTGTGGATCTTCCACTCCCCAGGCCTCTCCCAATGGGAGAGAGGGAGTGGCAGCTGCAGGGGGTAGCTTGTCTATGGGAGAGGGGTTCCTACTGTAGGATGGGGCAGAATATAGTATGCAGTGCCTCCAAGTAGCAGTGTCCAGGAGCCCTACTAAAAGAAATTGCTTGCCAGGGATCTCAGGCAGGGCATGATAGTGTGCATGTGACCCCTTGGGACCAATTTAGTTTGCCTGCAGGAAAGAAAAACATGTTTACTTTAGGCAAATTCTGCCCAAACAAGTTGCCAGTAGCTTCAGTAGTCTCCACTAACAACTACTGTGCCCAGTAAATTCTCCTACAGCTTGAGCATCACCTGTGGCAGATTGGTGATGGCCGTGCCATTGTGGGTAACCATACAACATCATGTGTCCCTACACAGCAACCTGAACTGTAGGTGGACACTGAGGGAAGCTGGGAGGGTGCAAAAGCTGGAGAAAATTCCTCAATTGGATGGTACTTAGCCCCCCCAGGAGGAATACTATGGTTGCCCTCCTGGATCTCATGCCCTCTATTCCCATTTTTCTTTGTAGTCCAGCTTAATTTCTTTGACTCCCCTCTCCATTTCACTGAAATCCTCACTTCTTGTTCATCACCATAGCCTCTAATTCCCTTTCACTGTTGCACTTTTCTCCTTAAGTCCACCTTTTAGCCACATTCATGTTTTTCCTTTTTTTTTTTGTGCTACACCTCCTTTTGCCGTCAACCCCTTTGTCATTTCCAGTAGCTGAAAGTAACTTTTATAGCCACTACAGCAGGCTGAGATAGCTGACTGGAGAAGTCCATCTGCCTGACAAGATTTTCAGTAGCCCAGAACAATTCATTTCAACAATGTTGTTTTGTCATGAACATAGCTTTCCTACCTTTTAGTTGTTCCTACTTTTTTTCTGTTTGGAGCTTATTTAAGTTCCTTCTAACAAACACAGCAAAATGTAGAAAAAATATCAAACAGCTAAAAAAGTATGAGATAAAGAAAAAAAATCATAATGAATGGGTAATCTCTAATACTCTGGAAGGTGTTGCACTGAAAATATGTCAGCTTGGAAACAGCAACACAAATATTAGGTCCAGTAGGAATATTCCACAGAGAAGCTGTGCATGTGAGGAACCTTTTCATTGTGGCACAAAACCAGAACTGCTTAGGCGGAATGTGGTTGTACAACTCTGAGCTGTTGGAAAAGGCATCTTTCATAGAGTAATGTGAGACCAGCTACTACAGACAGACTTCAAAGCATTTTTGTACCAAGCAACAAGAAATGGTCTGCAAACAGAATAAAAAGTTGGAGCAGGCTGACTGCAAGAATCAAAGGATAGGATTTTTTTTTATCTTTTAAACAGTAATTTGGTGAAAAACATCTAGGCCAAACTGTATCTACAGAGCACGATCTGTAAGAACTGAAGGAGAGGCCACAAGTTTGAAAATAATATACATAAAAGTAAGTGGGTCTTGCTTCACAATCCCAGCCCTGAAGAGGCTGCTGCATTTCTGCAAACTCAAATCTGAGAGAGGGGGAAGGGAGTTGGGTTTATTAGTAATAAACTTCGAGCTATGGAGGACAGCTTTGAGGGGTCTGTACTATAGTCTGTGAATTCAAGCCTGAGATTAAATAAGGGAGAAGAAAAGACTTATATCTTTGAGGGGACTGCTGTTCTATTAAAATTCAAACTTGAAGAAGGGAGTTGGGTTTAATTACTGCAGAACTGGAATTAAACTTTGAGCTATGAATCTGTAGATCTATCTTCCCATTTAATAGCAGTGATGTGAGGGCTATAGCAGTTCACTACAGAGCTTGTGGGTTGGGTGTTGGAGGGAGACGGGGGGTTAAATGATGCTAGGGAGGAGGGGTTACATGTAGCCTGTAGTTGCTGAAGGGGAAGAACCAAGGGAGCCTGTAGGTGCCAGTGGGGAGGAAAGCAGAGGGAGCCAGTAGCTGCAGGGGGGCCCTCTTATCACCAACTTGACCTATGCATCTGGGCAAATGATTGGGTCACAGTCTGCAGGACATGGTCACACTGTGGATAAGGCTGTAAGTTTTTCACCCAGTGCAGGGATTTCACAATTACCGGTGTCTCCATGAAATATTACATAAGTCCTAACTTGTCATATTAGTTAACTAATATGCTTGTTGCAGCTAAAAAAACAAGGTTATTTCTCTGTCCTGCAGCCTTGCTTCATGGAGCCGCTTAACCTCCCATTGCTGGAAAGGTGGGTGGTGTTGATCCATGTCCTGTTCTGCTGCCGACTGTGCTCAAAAAAGAATGCAGCCTTGCATCGTGGAGCCATTCAACCTCCAATTGCTGGAAGGGTGTGGGATGTTGCTCCAAGTCCAGTTAAGCTGCCAACTGTGCTAAAAAAGGAATGCAGTCTTGCATCATGGAGACGCGTGGCCTCCAGTTGCTGGATGGATGGGAGCACAGGCATCAGGTTGCTGTAAGGGTGGGGGCTGTTGCTCCAAGTCCTGTTCGGCTGCCAACTATACTAAAATAGGAATGCAGTCCAAATACTTGCTGTCTCACATCTGCCCTAGATGGGAAAGGGGATAATTTGCTCCAAGTACTGACTGGTTTCCAACTGTGCACAAAATCAAAGGCAGATTTGCTTCTGTGAAAACTATTATTTTTCCCCATGTGCTCACCATGAAAATAGTGATTTTTAGCTTAAAAAACTTACAGCCACTATGGACATGCTCAGCACTCTTGTGTACTGAGTAGGGCACTGGAAAGTACACACCACATGTCACCTTTTGCACTGAGTTGCAAACATGGGTTTAAATCTCACAGCCCTGGAGCTGGGCAAGCCAGAGCAGACTTGTGCCTGGCACGACATGCCTCGACCTCTATAGCCAACTGAGAGCCAAGGCCAAGTCAGTTCTGGTCAAAGTAAGTATTTTTGACAGCCTGAGTAGTCAGTAAAGTGTCTGAATTATTCAACTCCTATTCAGAAAGCAGCCTGCAGTAGCCAGGTTTTGGGTCGTAGAGTCAAGCTAGACCCTTGGCTTAGCTCTGGGTTGGCTCTAGGTAAAAAAATCCTGGCTTGACTATGATCACACAGACCTCATTTACATACTGGAACTGATATTCAGACTTGAGCCTGGTAATGGCCCTTGTGGTGGCACAGCACATCTGAGCTGCGCTGGTGCTACACAGGGATGTATTCAAAGGAGATGAGCCATGGCACATCACCTTTGAATATATTGGATAATGCACACCGTGCAAATAGGATGCACTGGTGCATCCCTTCCCCCAGATAGGGCAAAATACCAGGAATGAGAACTGTGCCAGTGCAACAGAGTTATGCTGTGTGCAAATTCCTGATATTCAGCCTCAGTAAACAAATGGGGCCATAATGTATGCAAAGCACAAATGGGGCCATCTGCATGTCATTATGGCCCCATTTGAATGAGTTGTGCAAGGCTGGCCAGCAAAATGCTCATGGCACCTTGCACAGCATGTGGTGCTGCCAGATTGGGTCTAGGGGCATCCCCCCTGCCCTGTATTGGCGAGCACCTAAAATATATCAAACATATTCCCTGGTAGTCTAGTTGCACCTCCCTCCCTCCTGTAGCCATGTTCACCTAAAATGAAAGATAACATTATGTCCCTGGTGGTATAGTGGCACCCTCTCCCTCCCCGTAGCCGTGATTGCATATATGAAATGAATGACTTATCACTGGTAGTCTAGCAGTCCCCCCACCCCTCCCATAACCACAATCGCCGAATGTCCAGTAACTACCCTCTCTGGTGGTCCAGTGGCACTCCCCACACCAGACCCCGTGTCCAACCAGACCCCTCCATCAGTGACAGGCAGCAGCATACCCACCCACATACATCTGCAGCTGCCTGCCAACTGACAGCTACTGTGTGGGCTGCAATCTCATTGGTCCACAGTGTGGTCCAATGGGCTTGCAGTGCATACTGTACTAGTTATTCACACAAATATGAATGAGGGCATTCATTCACATTTTTGTGAATGACTAGTCCGGGGGTGCTGGGTGGGCTGGGGGTCCTGTGTGGGTGGGGGGTGCCACTGGACCACCTGGAAGGGGCAGTTGCTAGACATTTGGTGACTGGGTTTATGGGAGGGGTAGGGAGACCGCTAGACTACCAGGAATAGGTGATTTATTTCATTTTATGCAATTGCGGCTATGGGGAGGGAGAAGGTGCCACTAGACTACCAAGGATATGATTATATTTTATTTTAGGTGATCACCACTATGGGGAGGGGGGTCCACTAGACCACCAGGGACATATGGGTGCTTCTGCATGGTGTACTGGGTGGGCAAGTGGCCGACCACAGCTAGCGGCTGCTGTGTTGCGCCTTGCAGTGCAGCAGCTCACCTGTGGGTGGCCACCATTTGTGCCTTTTTAATTTTTCCAGGTTCAATGTTGCCCACCGATCGGTATGCAGCATATCTCAGGGATGTGGCAGAATGTGCGCTGTACAGCCCAGGCTGAATATCGGAATGTGCCGCATATGCATGGGCACACCCCCTGGAGATGCACTGCATATATTATCTTTGCGCCCTGGCGCATCGGGACTTTCGCTGCACAAGTCCCTCTTTTGAATATTGTCCCAGGGTACATTTTGCATCAGGCATAACCACCTTGAATATCTGGGTCACTGTGTAACCCTAAGTAAGTCACTTAATTTCCTTGTGCTCCCCAGGTCGCACCTGGAAACAAGCTTTGGCTTGGCATGCTTTTACTGGTTAAACAATTTCCCCTTTCCCTATTTCATTAAAGTTGGGCAATTAGCCCAGTAGAGGTTCCACTAACCCACCTTGGCTACTGTTCTAAAATACTGGTCACCTGGCCATTCAGAGCACTAAGGGTTTTAGCTGTGCCCCACCCCAAACAACACTTTCTCTATTCTTTCCTGTCTTTATTATTTTATTCATACTCCTACTGGGTTGTGGATGGAAGAAGGCAATTCTGCCCATATTGACCATCCCCATGTATTTCCTGTCTCTGTGTCTTTTTTTGTACTTTGACCCAACTGTAACCTTTAAAGGGAAGGTTTTATCAAGCCAGCCTCCTGCACCCACAAGGCTTACCCTCTGATTAAACCTTTATTTATTTAACAGACTTTAGGATTGCAACCTTTGAGTCAGGGACTCATTTACAAAGGCTCCACATCAGAAAAAAACAAATACAAACACTTACTTCATATAGACATAGAATGGAACCTAAAGGTTACAGTTTTTTCAGTTATACAATATTGCAGAATCAAGATCAGCTACACATTGCATTGAACATGTTACCAAGAGCTGTATTTTACAGTTACTTTTAAGAATGTTGCGACATCCCGCTGCAACATACTTTATTTTAATTGCAAAAAGTCTGCTACCCCGAAGTATGGCAGACACTAGTGAGGTTCCATTATGTGTAAAGGTGCAGCACCGCATTGTACGCTTAAATGCACAAGTGTTGAAGCGCATGGTGTGTCGCCACACTTTTTCAGATAATGGAGCCCCACTAGCATCTGCCATACTTCCGGCTAGCGGACTTTTTGCAATTAAAATAAAGTATGTTGCGGCAGGAGAAAAATGCCACAACATACTTAAAAGGCTTAACCAGAGGGTAAGCCTTGTGGGGGAGGAGGCTGGCATGGTGAGAGCTTCCCTTTAATTCTAAATTCACCCTTTTCCTTACTTCTGTGCTGTTCTATACCTCTTGCATCTCTCAGCTCTGCTTCTGCTCTTGCTACTGTATTTTCTCCATATTAACCCAATTTTCTTTATTTTACAGATCTGAGAGGACACTGACTCCTTTCCCCATCAGATAAGTATCACTCTGTCCCTAGCTTGTTCTTTCCACCCTATTTACTCTCTTAAGAACTGTGGATCCTTTGTGACCCTTTTTTTGAATTTTATTTTACAAGTCCTGTGGACATCATCCCTTGAAGACCTTCCTCTGGCTCCCTATTACTCAGGTAAGAAATTCAACTTCTACCTATATGTGGATTGGCTGTAATGCTGTTGCCATGCCCATTACAATGTGTGTTGGAGTTGGGCATGTGGGAGGGGGGTGTGTGTGTCAGGCCTTGGAGGGAGAGAGTTAGTAGTGCAGCTTTGGAGAAATCAAGGCAGTTTGGGGGACAGTGGAGGTGGGGATATTTATGGTGATCATGGAGGAAGGGTGCTGTCTGGGACAGTGGAGTTAGGAGGCTAGTTTAGGGTGCTTTGGAGGGTAAAGGCTAGTCTGAGCTGTGAGGGGCGGGCAACTGTCTTGTGCTGTGGAAGAAGGGGCTAGTGTTGGGGCATGGTGGGAGTGGAGTTAGAAGACTAGTTTAGAGTGCTGTGAAGGGTGGGGGCTAGTGTCTGAGCTGTGAAGGACAACTGTCTTGTGCTGTAGAGGAAGGGGGCTAGTGTTGGGGCAAGGTGGGAGAGAGGCTAAGGTCCAGAGCTGTGGAGGGAGGAGCATTTATATTGGGACTGTGGAGGGAGGGGGGTTAGTACTGTGGGAGCCATTGAGGGCGGTGGCTGCTGTAGATGGAAGTGACTGGTGTTGGGTGCTCTGGACAGAAAAAACTGCTATAGGGTGATGTGGACCGAGGGGGGCTGCTACAGGGTACTGTAAAGGGGAGGAGCTAATGTCTGGAGCCATTGAGAGAGGATGCTAGTGTTGGATAGTCTGGAGGCAGAGGGCATATTTTTTGAGTATTGTGCAGGGAAGGGTGGGGCTAGTGTAAGGTGCTTTTGGAGGGAGGTGGACCGGCGTTGGGTGTATTGAAGAAAGAGAGTGATTACTGTTGGGGGGGAGTCCTGGTGGGGAAGTGGGCTAGTGTTGGCTGGAGGGGGAATAGTGTTGGGGGAGTTGAGGAAGGAGAAGGGTCTAGTGTCTGGGGTGGGGGAGCTAGTAGCTGAGGTTGTGGAAGATGGGGTAATTCAGGGTGCTCGGGGGACTGGGGTACTAGGGGTTAATGTCTGGGCTAGTCATGGTGGTGGTGGCAGTAGTGGTTTATATTGTTGTTGTAGTAGTATTTGTGTTATTGCTTTTATTTTATGTGGTGCTCTTCCTCCAAGGCTCAGCGCACCATTTCAAATATCAAACAGTATCAAAATACATTTTTTAATTAGTACATAAAAACTGGCATGACTTAACAGTGAGGAAGATCAAACCTCAAAAGCATAAGTGAATAAAGTTTTGAGACACTGCTGAAAAGCCTCTACTACCCCTAGGATGCAATGTACCACCTCTTGGCCGTGTGGTGTTAGACCCACTTCCCTCCTTGTGCCCCTCACTAGGGACTCCCTTGAAAGGAATAAACCAGGTGAACTGTGAGGAACTATTTAGCCTGAGCAACAGTTAATGGACATGGTGGGTATTTATTTACATATTTATTTATTTATTTTAGCCAGGAAATGAGAGCTATTTTCAGACTTGAACCTACCTGGCATTTGTTGGAGGTCTCCACTGACCAGGTCCAACCTTGTGTTTGAGATTTGATAGCAGGCACATACAGGGAATAATGAACCTCCTGCATGTAGAACAAGTCACACTGACTGAGGCTGGTGACATCATGGGCATGAGAGCAAAGCTCGAGTGCCCTCATGATGTCACTAACCCCACAAATTGTAAGGTTACCAGTGCATTCTTCAAGAAGATGGGTTCATTATATATAATGACATGAGCAGGCTGTTTCTAAAACATACAAGTGACAGGCAAACCCCATCATGAGTACTGATTATAAAACAGCACCCAATACTGTTTTTTTACTGGGTGCTATTTTGAAACTGGCACTTGTGAAGGGGTTTGCCTCTCATAATCAGATTGCACTCAAGGCGCTGTGTCTGGTTTGCTGGAGCACAACTATGATTGGCGCAGCCGTTCAGAGAAATAATTTTCTAAGCATTCTAAAAGGTGAATTACTGGGTTCCAATTGCCATGTAACTCCCCTACAGGTGAATTACTGGGTTTAGAAACCACTGCTGAAACTGACTTTGTATTGATATTCAGGATAGCCCAATTGTGTGCCCCCCATCCCACACAGAGTATGGCCACCTGCTCTATCAGTCAGCTACTCAATGCAGCATGAAAGCACCAATGCATGAGAGCGAGTGCCCAGAACAGTGAGTGTCATTGATAATGCTAGGAAAGATTGATTTCTGCAAAACTTCATGAATGACATACTCCGATCTGCCTCCTCCCCCAATCATGCACACTGACATGCTCTGTCATTCAGCTTGTGGACTGATAGAGCTGGTGGCAGACTGTGCTGTAGGTTAGGAAGGGGAGGGGACCATACTATCTGGGATATTTTGCTACATGTGGTCCCCATATCATGGCTTGGAGGTCAGGAGGGGAGCCTAACATCTAAATAATGACTATTTGGGGATGGGGGTCTGGCTAAGGAGGAGGGCTTTTAAAAATGCCAGGAGTATGCAATTTGTTTTTAATCCATGAAGAACAGGGAAGGAGTGAGAGTGGTAAATCACAAGAGTGTGGAGGGTTTGGCCTAGGGACTAGCCTTTTCCACCTGGGAAAGGACAAGGTCTAGTTGAGCTTGTGGGGATCAAACCCAGGTCTGGTGGATGTACTGTACCAAACTCATTCATAGCTGATTACCCTAACCTCTAGGCTATACTGCCAGCCCCGGTCATCACTTAGCATCTTAGCAGTAGTATCACAACATGACTTAATAAGGAACATGACACTACACACCACTGTAATCAAAGGAAATTAAAACTGGTAAAGAGAAGTAAAGGGAGAAGACAGAAGGTGCAGTTAGGGGGTGATACCAGCTTTAGACCACATCTTCTCCCAGTGGTGCCTTTCTTAAACTAATATTTATCATGGTCTAGTGCGTTAAATGGCTGTCTGGTGGTTGATGTGCAAACCACTGTGTGGGAGACACACACACACACACACACCATTACATATACAATGGTAGACAGAAGCAGTCACTTACTTCTACATACAGATCACAAAGCAGTACACATACACAACCCACCCAACCTAATACATATGGATGGTGTAACCTTTCAATGGACTGACAGTTGAACTAGTCAAATGGGTAAGAGCAGGTTGGATGTTATATCACAGAGTCTATCCTGAGTTAATATAGTGTTAAAAACACACACACACACACACATATGCATATGAATCCTCACATCTGAAAAGATGTATGAACAGTCACACACACCAGTAGAAACAGACGCAGACACAGCATATGCACAGTTGACAAATTCATGTTTACACACACGTGTGCATGCACATACACACACACACACACACACACACACACACACTCAGATTACTATATAGACACACACACAACAGCACAGATACATGCACATAGACATACATACGCACTACTCGGTACCCCAGTCTCATGCATAGAACAGTGGTGTCACAGACACACATAGATACACACACACTGTACATATGTATACATATATTTCATACATAATTTTATTACCTTTTCATACTGCAGAAGTCTCCAAATGGGGTCTCACGCTTCACTACTTATGGAAGGAATGGTCTGTCATGATCCTTCTACCCAAACAGCACCAGAGATAGTACAGGGTGGAGCAGAAGTTCCTAGGAGAAGGAGGTGGTACAACTAGACACCAGAGGACTGCTCAATACAGGTCAGGGAGAAAGAGGAGGTATTACTTGGTGCCAATCAGAGGGGTACCACTTAACACCAGGGACTGCTTGGAATAGGTAGGGGACAGGGAAGGTGGACTGGTGGACACCAATGTCTGCTGTTTGTCAGTCTGGGAGAGTGAGTGGACCTACTCTTGGGTACCAGGGACTGCACAAATTAGGGAGGGGAACAAAGTTTCCACTGGACACAGGAAACTGAATGGTGCTAGCTCAGGACTTTTAGGAGGTAGGTGGAAAGAACTGCAGTGGGAGGACGTTATGTGATCAAGCTGAGGCACAGTTGGGTGGTAGCGGTATGCAAACAGACACACACACTGGATGGGCAGCATGAGCCTCGAAGGAGGGTATCACTGTCTGAGGACTAAGAAATGGTAAGAGGGTCTGTGGTGTTCCGTCATCTTCATGCTGTTCTTGACTTTGTCTGCTGGTCCTTGGAGTGGTTATATTCTTATTATTGTACTTTGCATTAATCTTGTTAGTCAGTGTGGGTTAAACATCCATTTGTTTTTGTTTTGTAGCGTGGGCTTTGCCTGGATGCTGTTGCTGGAGTTTGCTATTTTCTAGTGAAAGTGCTGCAGTGTGTTCACAGTAAGTATGTCTCTATCTTGTTCTTATTAATGTTTATCTTTAGAATTGTAGGCAGCTAGCTGGCACAGTGGCGTGGAGGGCTGAGGCATCTGTGCCTTACCTCTTGCCACACCGGCGACTTGTGTTCGCAGTGCAAGCAAGTCAGCTGGGGAGGGAGAGGATTGAGCATCCGAAGGACAGCTCTCCTCTCACAGGGGTGGGGGAGGAGTACAGGCTCAGCACTTTCCTGACACCTAACAGTGGCAGGGTGCAGGCACGCCATGAGCTTGTCACACACAAGGGGGGGGGTGCAGTTGGCTGGCATGCTGTGGGCAGAAGCACACACAGTATGGCCATTGCCCGCATTGCATGCTCCACTCGGGGGGGACCAAACAAGTAAACAGGGGTCCCAGGTCGAGCATGACGTAAGCAGCCACCTTTCGCAGGCCCCAACTCTGAATGACACTCCCCTGGAACTGGATCCTGTTCAAGGTGAGTTGAGCTTGGGGGGGGGCTTTTCACCACCCTGCCATGGAGGGTAACCCATGGGCGAAGAAGGGGACAGCTGTCTGATGTACAGTGCAGGGCTTGGTGGGTGGCTGTAAGAAGGTATCCAACTGGTGGGAACTCAAGAAGAAACAAATTAGCTTAAAAAAAAGAATTATAGGTGGCTTGTTAGTACATACAGACTTGCTGAACAGAGAAATCCCTTAATGTTTTCTTTTTATTACATAGGTACATAGATACTGTCTGCACATAAGGGCATATGGCCCACCCAGTCTGCCTATTTGAGCTTGTAAGTTCCCTTTATGTTTTTCTAGAAGTCTGTTGCCCTTTATCCCCTGACCTCCAGGATTCCCTTATGTCTATCCCATGCATTTTTAAATCTCGTGATTGTTTTAGCCCCCACCACTTCTTCTGGCAGGGCGTTCCACTTGTCCTCCATCCTTTCTGTGAAGAAATTCTTCCTCACGTTTCCCCTGAATCACCCTCCCTCCAGCTCCATCCCATGCCTTCTAGTTCTGGAACATCTTTTTTGCTGGAAAATAGTGCATTCCTGCACCTTGTTCCTCCCTGTAAGGTACTTGTATGTCTCTATCATATACCCTCTCTCCATCCCTCATGTCCTCCAGGGAGTACATATTTAAGTCCTTCAGCCTGTCCTCATAGGACTTGTGATGCAATCCCTATACCATTTTGTTGCCCTCCTCTGAACCTTCTCCACCCTGCCCATGTCCTCACATAGGTTTTGTCTCCAGAACTGTACACTGTATTCCAGATGTGGCCTCATTCGTGTCTTGTATAGAGGAATTATGACCTCCCTTTTCCTGCTAGTGATGCCCCTGCCATCCCAGTATCCAATATGCTTTACCTGCTGCCTTGTCACACTGTTTTCCTACCTTAAGGTCATCAGAGATGATAACCCCAAGGTTCCTTTCCTGCTTGGTGCATGCTGTATCCTCACCCCCAACTGATATGTTGTTCCAGAGTTTTTGTGCCCCATATGCATTATTTTGCACTTCTTTGCATTGAACTTTGACTGCCAAACCCTCGACTATTCTTCAAGGTTCTGCAGATCCTTCCTTATTCTGTCTACACCCCTCTGGCATGTCCACTCTGTTGCAGAACTTCATGTCATCAGTAAGCAGGGAAGTTCTGCTTTCTAAGTCTTACGCAATGTCACTAATGAAGACGTTGACTGGGACTGATCCCAGCATTGATCCCTGCAGTACCTCACTGGTCAATCTTCACTCTGTGTAGTGACAGCCATTTACCACCACCCTCTGTGTCCTGCTGCCCAGTCAATTGCCCACGCACAGCACTACTGTCCAGCCCACTCCCATATTCCCCTGTTTGTATAATAGCTTTCTAAGCAGCACAGCGTCAGAGGCCTTGCTGAAGCCCAGATATGCCATGTCCACTACTGTCCCCTGATCCACCTCACTTGTCAATCAGTTGAAAATTCAATGAGGTTGGTCTGGCATCACTTTCCCCCATTAAACCATGCTGCCTTGAGTCCTGTAGTCTGTTGGCAATCAGAGGTTCCACCAATCTCTCTTTCAGTAGTGCTTCCATGATCTTCCCCACTACCAAGATCAGGCTGACTGGTCTGTAGTTCCCTGCTTCCTCATTGTTCCTACTTTTATGTAAAGGGGCTACCTTTTATATAATGGGACCACATCTGCTGTCCTACAGTCTTTGGGTGCCTCCCCTGTTTCAAGTGATCAGCTACACAGGATTGCCAGAGGTTCAGCTGCCACCGCTCTTAGTTCCTTTGGGACCCTGGGGTGCACCCCATCTGGCCGCATTGTTTTATTGACTCATTCCTTCCAGTTTCTTTAGGACCCTTTCTCGTGTAAAGGGAGTTGTGTCCATTTCTGTGCCCTTTCCGCCCCTTGTACTCCTTTCATGCCCATTTCCCACTCCTTCCTCAGTAAAGACTGAGCAGAAATATCTGTTCAGTATGTAAGCTTTACTGTTGTCATCCTCCATGCTGCCCTGTCCTCCCTCTTATGTCTCACTACTTATTACATAGATACATAGACAGTGTCGGCAGATAAGGGCCTATGGCCCATCCAGTCTGCCCATTTGAGCTTGTAAGTTCAGTTTGTTTTCCTAGAAGTCTGTTGCCCCTTACCCATGACCTCCAGAATTCCTTTATGTCTATCCCATGCATTCTTAAATCCCGTGATTGTTTCAGCCCACACCACTTCCTCTGGCAGGGTGTTCCACTTGTCCACCACCCGTTCTGTGAAGAAATTCTTTCTCATGTTTCCTCTGAATCGTCCTTCCTCCAACTTCATCCCATGCCCTCTTGACCTGGAAAATCTTTTTCGCTTAAAAATAGTGTTTTCCTGCACCCTGTTCTCCCTGTAAGATACTTGTATGTCTCTATCATATCCCCTCTCTCCCTCCTCTCCTCCAGGGAGTACATGTTCAGTTCTTTCAACCTGCCTTCATAGGACTTGTGATGCAATCCATGCACCATCTTTGTTGCCCTCCTCTGAATCTTCTCTACCCTGTCTATGTCCTTACGTAGGTATGGTCTCCAGAACTGTACACTGTACTCCAGGTGGGGCCTCACTAGTGTCTTGTATAGCGGAATTATGACCTCCCTTTTCCTGCTGGTGATGCTCCTGCCTATACATCCCAGCATCCTATGTGCTTTACCTGCTGCCTTGTCACACTGTTTCCCTACCTTGAGGTCATCAGAGATGACAACCCCAAGATCCCTTTCCTGCTTGGTGCATGCTATATCCTCACCCCCCAACTGATATATTGTGCCAGGATTTTTGTGCCCCATATGCATTATCTTGCATCTCTTTGCATTGAATTTCAACTGCCAAACCCCTGACCATTCTTCAAGTTTCTGAAGGTCGCTTCTCATTCTGTCTACACCCTCTGGTGTGTCTACTCTGTTACAGAGCTTTGTGTCATCAGGAACAGTGAAATTCTGCCTTCTAGGTCCTGTGCAATGTCACTGATGAAGATGTTGAATAGGACCGGTCCCAGCACTGATCCCTGTGGTACCCCACTGGTCACTCTTCCCTCTGTGGAGTGACAGCCATTTACCACCACCCTCTGTGTCTTGCCACCCAGCCAGTTACCTACCCACCACACTACTGTCCTGCCCACACCCATATTCCCCAGTTTGTGTAATAGTCTTCTATGTGGCACAGTGTCAAAGGCCTTGCTGAAGTCCAGATAGGCCATGTCCACTGCCCTCCCCTGATCCACCTCCCTAGTCACCCAAAGACCATTATTGTTTTTCAATCTTTGGCCCAGGAAAGACCCACTGAGCCAAGGTTTGTTTTCAGGTGCATCCTGGGAGCTCAGGGAAGTTGTGACTTGCCCATGGTCACACAGTATACAAGCGTTGACTGTGGGATTCAAACCAAGATCCTCAGGTTTATCTTGAGCCCCTGAATTGGGAGCATGAGACAGAAACATCTCATGAAATTCAGTGAACGCCAGCCTACCAGTACAGTGGTAGCATTCCGGTGCTGACAAACTCGGGGACTTGGAGGGTCATTGGGGGGGGTTGAACATCTAAAGGACTGCTTTCCTCCCAGGGGAGGTATTGCAGAGCCCTACTTGGAATGAGGGTGGGGAGATGGGGTGGAACAGAGGCAAGGCTATGGGAGCTGGTGGGCCAGGTAAATAAGTCCAGGGCAGGGAGATCTGGAGTAGTCAAGAGGAATGGTCATGGGAACAGAGAGTGCCAAGGTGGGCTGGAGCAGCCAGATGTGAGGTTGTCCTGTGGCAAGGCTATGGGAGCTTGGGAGAAAAGTAGACCAGGAAAGGCTGAGGCAGGGGAGAACTAGGGATAGAACCAAGGCAGATGGTGGCTGGTGCAAGGTGAAATGCAGTGGTCTAGGGGCAGGGTCATGGGAAATGGGGGCCAACTAGGACCAGGACATCCTAGCAATTGTGCAGGGTGAAACTTGGATAGGTAGGAGTCAGTGGGTGGGCTAGGGTAGGGGGGGAGAGGGTGGTGGCTCGGGCATGGCAGAGGAGCTGTGTGGTCCACAGGCAGAATCAAAGGAACCAGGGTGGCCCAGTGGGACAGCATGTACCATGATAGACTGGTGCTGGTACTGAACAGGGCAGGGCCATGACAGCCTGGAGGGGACAGGTAAGCCTGGGTCAAGGCGGAACTGGTGTGGTCCAGATGAAGATCTATGGGAACTGAGAGGGCCAGGGTGGGCTATAGTAGCCTGGTGCTAAGGCAAGAGGAAGCTTTGGTTGTCCCAGGGCAGTGATATGAGAGCTGGGGTTAGGCAGGCTGGCCTGGGTAGCCCATAGCAAGAGGAGTTGATATCTTTTGCAGGGATTAGAGGTGGGGAGATGGCAACTATCTGCTGAAATGGTGGTTATATATATTTACAGATTCTTTTCGTGGTGACTAGGGGGAACATACAGTACCACCTAGTCTACTTCTGCCATATTTTCTACGTCTGAGAAATTAAGGCACACACTGGTCATTTTTTTTGTTGTCAAGTCTGCTTTGAGCAAACAAATTTCAAACATATCCAGTAATAACTTGCTTACTGATCAGTAACTGTTGTGGGTGAAGACAAGAGTATCATAATTGCAGTCTTTAAAGTGTAAGCACAGACATGTAATATTATATGTACTCCAATACTGTGAGACCTATAAGCATGATTTAGATTGGAATTCGAAAAAAGTTAATTTATTCCAGTTTTTCCTAATGAAATTGAAAAAGGTTTTATAGCTGTGTTTTAATGTTCAAGTTTATTCATTTCTCATTTTAGTCATAAAGTAACATGCCTATGCAGTTTCAATAATTATTTTCTGTTTTAGGTGGTTCTATACAGTGGAAGATCTGGACCCTCTGTTTGGTGCAATTTTCTTCAAGTCAATAGAATGTCTGCAAAGATAAGTTAATTTTTATTAATAAAGACTTCCATTCTCGGAGTCAAAGAAGCTGGGCAAACATCTGTTTATGTGCCTTAAAATGGTGCCTGTCTGCAGCCGCTTCCCACATGTGCATAGGACTGCAGTAGGGACACGGAGCCAGATGCTAGTGGAGTGGAAGATGCCAGTGGGCATCCAGTTAGACTCCCATTCTGCCTGTAGACTGGATCCCCCCCAAGCCAGGCAGAGTAGGGAATTGTGGGTACTGGTGTATTCTTACATTAAGGAGCTGTGTAAAAGTGGCAGTACATTTTACAGTAATTAAGTGTGTAAAAGTGCCAGTACATATTAGACCACTAACAGAGGCAGATACATCGGAAAATGAAGTGTGTAGGCAAAGGTATTTCTGTATTGCTTGGCATTTTCAATGTGCACATGGGTACATATTGAGCAACAGTCTGGTATTGGTACAGCCTATAGCTGTCACTCAACATGAAACCCTGGCCACAAGAGAATTACAAGAGCAGCATGCAGACTCTCTGTGCCACAGAAGAATAAAGTGCAGTCACATCTGCAGCATTCAGAAATGCATACTGTCAATTTTTGTTTTACACTACAGAGGGATGGGGATAACAGTATTGGGATACCCTCAAGCCTTGATGGGATATCCTCTGCTTTGAGGGGCATACAGCAGGATTCCTGCAGGTATATAGGCCATGTGCTGTACTCTAGCTGTGCTTTCCAGCTAGCCAACCTGTAGGTGCGGCCCATGGGGACAGGTTTTGAGTAAGGACAAGCATGCATATGGCCTGTACACAGTGCCAGTGCATGGGGGCAAGCTAGCTAACCTGCCCCCATGCACTGGCACTGTATATAGGCCATATGCATCCTGCTGCTCAAAACCTTTCCCTGTGAACAGCACCTACAGCTGGTCTAGGTGCAAGTACAGCTGGAGCACAGCGCACGGCCTATGCTGCATAAATTGCATATATGGCTCTATATAAATACTAATTGAGTACTAACATACTAACATACTATTTGCCAGCAGATTAGGCCTTACGGTCTATCGAGTCTGCTCGAACTTAGATCCTTAGTTGGGTGCCGAGACCCTCCCATCCCTTGTTCTCTAGAAACCCCTATCATCCATCCCCACCCCCCCCGGGACAGGCCATCATCTGATACATCCACTTTCTGTGTCTGTCCCACCCTCTCTTGAAGCCCTCCACTGTGGATCTCTGAACCAGCTCACCAGGCAATGCATTCCAAGGGTCCACCACCCTCAGTGAAAAACCTCCTCCTCTTTTCCCCTCACCCTTCCACCTTCCAACTTCAAACCATGCCTTCTGGTGATACCTCCCTGCTTTAGTCTAAAGATCCCCTCCATGTTTACCCTATTTATTCCCTTGAGGTACTTGAAGACCTCAATCATGTCCCCCTGTCTCTCCTCTCCTCCAATGAAAACAGGCAGAGCTCCTCAAGTCTGTCCTCATAAGTCAAATCCCCTAGCCCTCGTATCATCTTTGTTGCCCTCCTCTGTACCCTCTCCAGGAGCTGTATGTCCCTCTTCAAATGTGGTCTCCAGTACTGTACACAGTACTCAAGGTGTGGTCTAACCAGTCCATTGTACAGAGGCAGAATCACTTCCTTGCTCCTAGAGGTGATCCCCCTTACGATGCATCCCAACATCCTGTTTGCCTTGCTAGCTGCTCTCCTGCACTGCTCAGAGTTATTCATACATGTATCCACCATGACCCCTAGGTCTTTTTCCCCTATTGAGGCCTCCAGCGCCTCCCCTCCCAGGGTGTACCTGTGTTTAGGGTTTCCCCGACCAAGATGCAACACCTTGCACTTGGTGATATTGAAATTTAATTTCCATGTGTGAGCCCAGCTTTCCAGGGTGTCCAGGTCCCCTTGCAGGGCCACCCTTCCCTCTTCTCCCTGGCACAAACCCATGTTGCCGACTATCCAGACCTCCCACCTCCTCCAAGTACACCCCCAATCGTTCCTTTAGTATACTCTCCATTAATTTTCCCACCACCGAGGTCAAACTGATGGGTCTATAGTTACCTGGTACTTCCCTCGCCCCCCTTTATGGATTGGTACCACATGTGCCTCTTGCCAATCCCTAGGTACCCTCCCTGTCTCAAGTGACCTGCTGAAAAGCTCCACCAGGGGTGCAGCCAGTATGTCCACCAATTCCCATAGTACTCTCGGATGAATGCCATCCAGCCCAGGAGATTTGTCTTTCTTTAGGGCCTTGAGGGCTAACCACACCCTTTTGGTGGAGATAGCATCATCCGTCCCTCCCCTTACTGGTCTTTTTATCCTTATCCAGATGTGACACCCCTGGGGTACCTTCCCTCCCTCTTGCTCCATTTCTGTTGCTCCCCTGATCCCACTCCCTGCCGCTTCTATCCCCTTCATGCCTTGCTTTGTAGATATCCCATCCCCCTCCCTAGTGAACACAGAGGCAAAGTACTCGTTAAATACCTCTGCCTGGTCCCTGCCTCTTCCACCCACCCTCCTTCTGATCTCAATCTGCTGAGATGGCCCTTAGTTTTCTCCGCTCCCCAATGGCGGAAGAACCCTTTTCCCCTCCATGTATCCCCGTGCCAGGCGCTGCTCTTTACTGGACTTTGCTCCCCTCACCATACGGGTGACTTTTCTAGATGCAAGCTGGTACATTTCCTTATCCCTATCCCCTCCTGTTGTTTTATATTTTTTGTAGGCCGCCTTCTTTTCTCTGACTGCTACCTGTACCTCACTGGACCACCAGCATGGTTTACGTGACCTTGCTCCCTTACGTTTCAACTTAGCGCAGATCCTGACTGTCTCATGAAGTCCCGGTTTTATGACCTCCCATCTCCTTTCCACACTTGTCGTTGAGGTAATCCCTATCAAGTGATCCTTGAGAATATTTCCCATGCCCATAAAGTCTGCCCCCCTGAAGTCCACTGCCAGTGTCCTAGATCTCACCCCACTCTCCCCATGCTTATTTGAAACCAGACAGTATTGTGGTCCTCCAGTCAGGGGTCCTGTACAACTATGTCCCTACCAGATCCCATCTGCCAGAACCACATCCAGGACATGCCCTCCTTGTGGGCTCCATCACATGCTGTGTTAAGAACACATCCTGGAAGCCATCCAGCAGCCTCTGCTCCTTGGCCACCTTAGAGGACATGGTTCCCAGTTTGTACCTGGCATATTAAGGTCCCCATCAACACCACTCCTTCCCTTTTGGACCACACTGGGCAATGATGTTGTCCAGCAAACCATCCTCTAGAACATCACTCATCCCGGGGCCTATATGCTACTCCCAGCTTGACCTTATCTCCTGCTGGGGATCGTAAGTGACCCACAAAGGCCTCCACGTTTCCCTCTGCCTCTTCTACCATAGCAATTTCTATATCATCTCTAATGAACATAGCCACTCCACCCCTCTGACCTCCTTTCTATCCTTCCTAAGCATAGTGTACCCTGTACATTTAGGTTCCAGTCATGATTTTTGTTGTCACGTCTCCGTGACCGCGGCCACATCCACCCCCTCGAACAAGCATGGCCTGGAATCTGGCAACTTGTTTCCCAAGCTCCTGGCATTTACTAACACCAACCCCACCACTTATCCTGATCCTCTTTGTCGAACCCCACCCAGATTCCTTATACTTCCATCTTCCCCTGCTCCTCCTGGAAACCTCCACCTCCAGTCTGTTTCCCCTCCCTCTTGGGCTTGACAGCTACTCCCTCATCTGGAGGAGAGGGCTTCTGGTCAGCCCTCCCATCCCTTCCCCTCACAAGTTTAAACCCCACCTTTCTTGTATGTAGGCAGCCATCCCTGTTTAAGGACTTCCTTCCCTAATGGGGCAAGATGAAATCTGTCCTTGGCATATAGTCCCTTATCCTCCCAAACTCCATTCCAGTTCCCTAACACTAACCCATTCTCTTCACCCCACTTCCTGAGCCAGTCATTAACCTCTAGCTTCTTTTTTCTCCACTGAGGCCTTTGGTACTGGCAATATCTCCGAAAAGGAAATGTTGCATCCATTATCCCGACAGACTCTGGCAAGTTCTTGGAACCTTGCTTGGATTTCCAAAATGCTATTTCCCTCTAGATCATTAGTTCCCAAATGCACCAGGAAATCCGGTTTCCCTCCACAATCCCTAACCATTTCATACACCATGAACTTTGCTCTGTGCACTGTCAGCCCAGAGATACTCACTACCTTCACCTGGCTATGGCATCCACCCACCTGTCCCTCCCACTGGATACCCCTAATCATCGAGTCTCCCAATAACAGAACCTTAACACCGCCATCATCCTTATGGTTACCTCCACTATGCCTCTCAGCCCCCTTCCCCTTATTCATGATCTCAATTTCATGGGAGTCTTCCTGCCTTATTAGAGACCCCTTGTCACCCTCCCTTTCTGCCTCCTCCTTTCTTTGCCCACTAACTCAAACCTCTGAATAGGTGTCCCTTTAACCCTCTCTTATCTGAACCATTTATCCTGGCCCTGATGGTTTCCCCTTCCCCCACACCACCATCCTGCCCCCTTGTAATAGTACCCCTGCTTCCAGAGGCTCTCTGTGGGTCCCCTTTAGCTAGGGCCCCATCCTTGGTACTGACCTCCCAGCTGAAGGGGGGCTCCTCTCCCACCTCCTTGTCTCCCAGTTTCTCTCCAATCATGCTCTCCTCCCTCATGTCTTGAATATGTTGCATCTCCCCCATTTGCTTAACATATATGTTTCCCCTACTACTACTTTACCACTGTTGAGAAGTATTCAACTAGTTTTCAATAGTCTTCATTGGTATTATTATACAGTTCAGAAGTAATTTAAGTAATTATCTAATCTTCACAGCATTGCCGTAATTTGCATAAATTTGCATATAAGACCACCTAATTACTAACCGAATACTTAATTATTACTAAGTTAGTCTTCAAATAGATAGCTCATTTAAATTTTTTGGCTTGTGGGCAGACTGCTTTACTACTACCGAATACTACCCAAAATTATCATTAAATTAGTATTGCAATACTAGGAAAAATACAAAAAAAAGACAAAAAGATAGTATTCAGACTTCGCTGAGGGCAGCCAATTAGCGATACTTTAGATCGAAAGATGCTGACTTTGCACACATCCCAGTACCATTTCCATCTGTCTGTCTGTCTCTCTCTCTCTCTCACACACACACACACACACACACACACACACACACACACAGGACTTTTGGCAGGAAGGGACCTGTTCTAGGTGAAAAAAGTGATTTTGATAAGAAAACTTTGGAAATCATCACAGAGTCATGTACTATTGTAGTTTGCTAAGGGTCACTACATTTAATAGCAGCTTCAAGCAGGCCAGCAGGGTAGTAAAATCATGCTGCAGAGCAGACAGGAGAGAGAGACACAGTGTAAAACTGCACTAGCAATCACTGGCCCAGCAGAAGGAGCAAGCAAAGTGAATGTAGGAGACAGAGAAGGGTGTGGTGGGGATATTTGACAAATAATTGGTTTATATAGATATAGATATAGAATTGATATAGATATAGATATAGATATAGATATAGATATAGATATAGATATAGATATAGATAAAGTTATAGCTATAGATATAGCTATAGCTATAGATATATATTTGTCAACGGCAAACTGGGTCTGGCCTACAGAGCGAAGAAAAATCTTTCTTCTGCTGCTCGCCTTGCATTTGCCAGAGGAGTGTTGCTTCCCTCTCTTTGCTATGGACTTCTCCTGTTTGCAAGCACCTCCAAAGTTCACCTCACTAGATGGAACACAACCTACAACAACATTTACCACTTTGTACTTGCTGCCCATTGCCTCATCCACCACTGTGACCTATATGACAAACTCAGGTGGCTCACCCCACCCAACCACATGAACTTTGTCCTGGGCTGCTTCATGGGCAAGGTGCTCAGTACTGGCACTCCCCCAGGGCTGGCTGAGCTTCTCAAACTGGCTGTCTCTTCTACCTACTCCCTCACGTCTCTGGGCTTGGCGTTCTTAAAGTCCCTATCACCCGCAGGCAAATGGGGGACAGGGATTTTGCTTCATGTGCCCCTAGGCTATGGAACTCCTTTCTCGCTCAAGTCTGCTCCTCCCTCTCCCACTCGTGCCTCTGGAGCTTCCTGTGGTATCACTTGAAGCTCTCCTCTGTATGTGGGTGTCCTAGACCTCCATAGCTAGCACCGGTCCCCTACACCGGACTCACATGTCCTTTCTGTTACCCCTCTTGCAGCTCCTGCTGACGCAGTCTGTCTAACTGGACTCTGAGGTGCATATAACGTATTTTTTATGTTTCAGGAGATACTCAGACTGTGGCTCTGTTTGTGGCTCAGAGCCGTGTATACCTTGTAAAATTGTACTGTTCTTAGCCTTGGTGTCTCTATGTATATGTGTTCCTGTACATATCTTAACTGTGCTTACTGTCTACTGGTTATGTTCATGTGGTTCTATTTTGACTCTGTATACTGCCTAACTTGTGTCATGTTGTCCTGTTTATGAACCTGTATCTCACTGTATCTGTATCTCATTGTACTCTCCTGGGTCGTATCATACCTGAAAATAGGCATATAACTTGTCTAGTGTACTTACCTGGTCAACAAAAGCTAAATAAATAAATATATAAAATAGTGGCATATATAGGCAGACTGAGCCAAAGCTAATTTCCAGGTGAAACTTGGGGGAAGAGATATAGCAATGTGTGAAACAGCAATAACAAAGTAACAACAATAGGTGCATGCAAATGAACACTAAAATCACAGTACAAGTTATGAATACCAGAGAAAGAAGAACAAAAACAAGGTAAAACGAACAGAGGTTATGAGGGTAGCCAGGATGAGAGGTAAGGGAGCATGACACTAAAGTATGGCAAGCTATTTGTAACCATATCACGGTGACATAAAATTCAAATTATTGAGTAAACTGGTTTTAAGTTATACAATAGGATAAGAGACAAAATGGGTAAAATAGGCAAAATAGTGTGAGGGGTAGGGCATGGGTTGCTGTAGTATGAAGAGGCCTAGCTACAGGTTTATGTTTTTTGAGAGGAGTGCTTGTAAGGACAGTTTGAGAGAGTAGCAAGCTAGTATTTAACCATGACGGAGGAACAGTGTAATAGATGCAAAGCCTCGAGGAAGGACAAAAAGTCATAAGCATATAGGGCCTTATTCAAGAACGGGAATTGTGGCTATGCACCACATAACTCGGGTGCATAGCCACCGCTCAGCTGCCTGAACTCACTGTGCCCCCTCCGCCCCATTCATGACAACTATGCACCCTCCCATGCACCTGATCCCACAGCCGATAGCAGAGCCCTGTGGGCACGGGGCGGGGGACGAGCCAGCACTTCATGGCATGCATGACCTTGCGAAGTGCTGTGCGGAGGGCTTATGGCTCCGCATCTGGGAGGCAGCCCTAAACCACCGGGGCCAGTTACGCACTTCGGGGAGGCTGCATCTGGACACAGCGGACATGGCTGGGGGCAACGGCCCCCCAACTATGGTGTCTCTGCTGTCTGGGCACATCAGAAGCCCAGGGTCGGGTGGCTGGGGTACACCCCCGCTTTGGCATGGTTGATGCTCTGCACACCGGCTGACAACATGGCACCTGTTGGGCACAAGAGATAAACTGCAAGTCCCTGCCTGTGCAGCCTATTGACTGCCCACCAGGAGCCAATGCTCTGCACCCATCTGGCCCTCTTGTACCTGCATGCTGGGGGGGCCAGGGCAGCATAAGGGAGCTGGGTTGGGGCCTGTGTTTGTGAATGTGGCCCCCATGTGGAAATCCCTTGGCTGCAAAGCTGCGTGCCCCAATACATGCCTCATGCACATTCCTTAGTGAATAGGGGCCACAGAGAGCAGCAATGGGTGAGAGATGGAGCACTAAGGGCAAAGTGTCAGAAGAAATAAAAAGGGTGAGGGATCCAGCATGCAAGTGTAGATTTTAATGCAACACTATAGACTAAATCTGCATAGTCAAACACCAGCAAGATCATCTTAACAATGATCTCTCGATAGACCCCAAAAAAACCAGCAGCATTTGTTTTGGTACAGCACATAGTGTAGATGGAAAAGACAAGATTCTGGTCCAGCCACACCCCTAATTACTGGAAGTGGGGTACCACATTAAGCAGCTATAATTCGAAATTTTGAAGATTGGTGTACAGTATGTTGGAGCTCGTCGAGTTTCAGTCTAGTGTCAAATGTCAGGGAGACAATCTTCTTAGCATTTAATGAGAGCTGGTGTGAGAAATTAATGCTGGACATTGTCAAAGTTTTCCAGAAATGATGATTTCAACCCATGGATAAAAACACCTGAAGCAAATAGAACACTGTCATCTGCATACATGCATATGTGTGAGGAGGCAAAGATGTGGTGGTGGGGGGAGTCATTTGAGAAGATGGAGAACAGGACCATGCCGAGGAAGGAGCCCTGCGGAACACTGGACTTCAAGGGCAGGGTGGCAAAAACAGCATCAACATGAACTTACTGGAACTGATCCAAGGGGTAGGAGTGGAGCCACCCAACTGCCAGTCAGATTGACCTGCAGAACCAAATACATCCAAGTAGGCCACAGAATCAAAGGCCTCTGCTAGGTCTGGGAAAATGGCCATGGTAAACAAGCCATGGATGGGGGGGAGGAGATGGTAGTGTGGTGTTTAGGGAAGCCAGACTGAAAAGGGGAGATGAAAGAAGAGGAGTCAAGGTAAGTGGATAGCTGGGAGAAAACAAGTAATTTCTGCACTGTTACTACTGTACTGCACATTGAAGTGTGGTGCGTTAGTAATTACTTAAAGAAAAGAGTCACTCTTTTTGAAGAGGAAAAGTGCTTTAGCCAACTTTCAGGACTGGGTGACAGATCCAAGTTGGAAAATAAGGGGTAAGAGCTGCGTTGATGACAGATGCATAGAGAGAAACACAGACTGTTGCTGAAGAAGCTAGAGTATCTAGGTACAGTAGTGAACATAGTTAGATTGGAGCATTTTTGGTTACAGGGGAGAAAGCAGAGAGTAGTGATGAATGGAGACAAATCCAGGGAGAGAAAGAGGTCACAAGTGGGGTACCACAGGGTTCAGTCATGGGTCCAGTCCCCTTAAAAACAGAATATTGGATGAGAGGAGTAAAGATGGGGCCTACTACAGAGGAATGGGACTAGGAGTCATCTTAAGTCACTTGCTTAAAAAGTTTAGCCAATGTAACAAGGCCTACAGCAAGACAACCAGGATGCTGGGGTACATTGGCAGGGAGTTTGATAGCAGGAGGAAAGACGTATTACTACCTCACTTTAGATCACTGGTGAGGCCACACCTGGAGTACTGTGCCCAGTTCAGGAGTCCTAAACTAAGGAAAGATAGGGACAAACTGGAAACTGTGTAGTGTAGAGCAACCCAAATGATTCATGTCTTGAAGAACAGTTCCTGTGAAGGCCAGCTAAAGGCAGTGAATATGTACTTGCTCGAGGCCAAAAGGGAGAGGGGTGATATGATAGAAACCTTCATGATCCTAAAAGGAATGAACAAGGTAATTTGTGGTGAACTACTGACTTTAGTCACCAGGAATAACAAATGTAGAACACAGGAGAATGTGTGGAAGATTGAGGGGGAGGGGAGGAGCGATTCAGGAGGAATTCAAGGAAATTCTGTTTCACAGAGAGAGAGAGAGAGAGACAGAGAGAGCGGGAGGGAGAGAGAGAGGGGGAGGGGGTTGAGCTGTGGAACAGTCTGCTGGAAGAGGTGGTAGGTGCCAAATCATCAATGGCTTTAAACATGGTTGGGATAGACTTAAGGTCTTATAGTGACCCAGGGGGTCGCAGTAAGGTAGAAAGTATGGAGGAGTAGTAGGAACAATTAATCCCAGACAGGCACTAGGTCTCAGGTAGGGTAAGGTATTACAGGCAAACTGGATGGGCCAACAGTCTTTTTATGACATCTTTTTCCATGTTTCTATGAAGAAGATTACTATCCAGCCCATTTGGGCTGTGCTCCTCAAAGAAATAAGAGAAAGTTATAAACTGATGATGGCCTCTAATGAGGCTAGGGAGAAGACAAATATGCTGTGAATGAGAATGAGTGCCGAGAGCATTTGAGGAGAGACAATAGGGGGGAGGAAATCATGAGAGGGTACAGGATATGCAGAAATTGTTAAATGTGCTAAAGACCTTAGTCAGTTCCAAGATGAGCGAGTTTCCTAATGTGAACATGGGAAAGGTAGATAGATAAGGTAGTTGACAAGGAAGTCAATAACCTACTAGAACCTATTAAGGGATTTAAGGTTGTTCTGCAGGTTGTAGGCAAGGTAAATTCATTTGGTTTTCCTTGTGGCCATAGTGCTGGCATTATGCACTTGTTTGTACATATTTCAGCAAGTTCTCAGTAGAGCCTGAGGCTTTCTGAGATGCCAGGCAGAATCCCTAGATTTGAGCAGGTCAGTGACCTCTGCAGAGATCCAGGGATGGTGGGACCCATGAACACTGGATCTGCTGAGAGCGTCATGTTGGCCCAATGATGCAATGAATTAGAACATTAAAGAGATTAGGGCAAAATCTGTACTGGTGGTTAATGTGAGTGCTGACCAGTTAGTGGTCTGAAGATCATTTTGCAGGGATGACAGGTAGAGACTTGAGTGACCTAAACCAGATAAACATTGTTAGGGCTTAAATGTGACTGACATTAAGGCTGCAGTAGATCATGTGATGATTACTGAAAGCATCTGGGGGACTGCCCATAAAAAAAAAAATGTAATGGGAGTAACAGGACAGGACTCACACAATGAGGAAATAATATGTGGAGTCTGAGTTGAAATGGATTGGTTTGATATTGAGATGTGTAAGACTGATGGACTCAGTTTGGAAAATGCCATTTTTGCCAAGGGGGGGAGCCAATTTGTATTTATATCCCAAGGAGTAACAGCTTACCTGACACTGCAAGGGAGGACGTGTTTGAGAGGATGACAGGATAGGTGTCAGGCTTAGCTTCAGGGGAGGAATAAACACCACCAATGAAAACAGAATGTGAGCAGGGGAAAGAGATCCTGCATGGGAGGAGTTCATTGGAAGCTTTTTACTGAGTACTGGTAACATGGTAAAACTAAAGTCAGAAATCCATATTTATTTATTTTTAGAGGTGCAGTGGGCATAGCCCTGTAGACTTCTTGCTATGAAAAAAAGACTCAGTGCATTCCTTCCAATCGAACAACATATTGGAATGCACCACAATCGCCTACACGTCTGTGGAGCACTCCTCTCATTGTCTCAGTTGGAAGTAGGACTGAAACATTTGTTATATGTTGGTGGTCATGGCAGAACACAGCACACTGTGTCGTGTCCAAGATGGCTGCCAAAGTGTATTGCGCATGAGCGACTACTGGTGCATGCACAGTACAATGCGGTGGTCATCTTAGTCACAGTGGAATGTGCTGGGTACCGCCATGACTGCAGATTTCTTTTTCTTTAAAATTATATATATACCCCACTCCTACCCTCCCTCTCAGCACCCATCTCCCCAGGAACATCATAGTGACACTGGGCGTGCCAAATAATCTAGTGTCCCAATCACAAATCCTTACTGACCCCCCTGTCCACTACCATGCGTGTGTGGTTATTTGTGATTTTTTTATATATATATTTCTAGTTCCCTCCTCCCACCCGACCCTTCCTCTCAGCACCCATTACCCCCTCCACCCCCAAGAAATGTAACAGTAGCACTGAGGCGGTGCTCAATCCTCCAATGTCCTGATCGCAAATCCTTACTGACACCCTTTCTGTCCAGTACCATGCATATGCGATTATTTGTGATGTTTTATATATATACAATATATACATATAAAGTATATATATATGAAAGACAAAGAACCTGTGTGTGTAAACACTGAGGCAAGGGTTACCCCAAAGGGCATTTGGCTGGGAAGCCAAGTTTCAAGAAAATACAAAATCACACATGCCCCCACAATGCAAAGCATCATGGGCTGCATATGCAAATCACCACAGAATGTTATGCTGGTCCAACTTTAAGCAGAATTGCATGGTGCCGAAAGGCCTCTCACACAGTTTGCAAAGGGTGCTAACAGAAGTATATATATGGTCAGGTATACACATACATACATATATATATATATATATATATATATATATATATATATATATATATATATATATATATGTTATGGTATACGGTAGTGCTACCATAGTTAGGGTTGAGAGCCATTTCTATGTTTAACCCAAAATTTTGCACCTTAATAACTTTGCAACCATTTGACAGATTTGCCGGAAATTTTGAATATGTGATCAAGAACCATAGGCCTTGGGATCTGCCAAGTTTCTTACCAGTTGGATATACGGCTGCGGAGTTATTAAGCGTGATCTGCGCATGCATTTAGGCTTTTTCTGGAATTCTACGGTCACGCCTACAGGTCGCACGGTTTGTGCGACCCGCTCAAAATCTTCAGGGAATGTGCGTCCAGGGTCCCTGATGTGCCTTTTGAAGATTTGGTGAAAAAATATTAAACGGTTCAAAAGTTATTCAAAAACCAATTTCCCATTATAAGTCAATAGGAAAAGTTAACAAACAGTTCGACAGTGTCGCAAATGCATTTTTACTTTCACAAATGGCCCTGTTACTTTCGAAAATCTGCCATTTTGTTTTCAGTTAGTGATCAGAAAAATGATTGGCATTTAAATTTGGGACCCTTTAGCAACCTAATTCTTTTTGTATTCACCTAGTCGGGCCCTGAGGATGCTAGCCATGTCTTTATTTTGGGGTAAAACACCCCAGAAATATGTTTTTCAAATTTCTGGAAAAAGTACTTTCACAAAGTACTTTCGTGCTCATGCAAGTGTCACAAATTTTTGTGAAAGCTTTCGCAAATTGCGACAGTAGTTTTCTAGTCTGTGGGAAAATGACTGCAATTCTTTGGCACTTCGCTACAAAAGAACGGTTGGGAGTTTTGGGCTGAAATTTGGAGTGAACACAGCTGACATCTCACAGATGTGCATTTCAGTGTTGTGTTGAAAAATATTACATGGTGGCAAAGTTACGGCACTCCAAAACTGACAGTTTTTCCCATAGGATAACATTACGGCGTCCAACGCATTACAGGAGTCCTTTGGCACCCTGCTGCAAAATAACGGTTAGGTCTTTTGGACTCAAATTTGCAGTGGACACAGCCAACAACCAACAGATGTGCATTACAGTGATTTGGTGAAAAAATATTACAGGGAGGCAAAGTTATGGCACTCCAAACTTCTCTTTTTCCCATAGGATAACATTCTGACGTTATTTCGCCTTTCAGGGCCCATATCTCGGAAAGCAGTGCGAGATATGGACTTTAGATCAGAAAAATACTTAGCCCCCTTTAAAACTAGCCAGGAAAGTCATAAATCATATGACTTTTAAATAGTTTTTCTATGTCGTACGGTTCCTGAGATATACGCTATTTAGTATTCCAACTCCTCATTTTCTGCTCCGAGACCCATTATTATGCATACATTCTTTATACTCACTGTCTTTATCTATGTAGCTTTTGTGGAAAACCAGCCTGTGCGCTTACATTACTGTTACCGTTGCCCTTTCCACTTGCAGTTCGTACCGATTTCATAACGTTCCGTCTACTCCACCTTGTGCGTTATCCTTTGCGTTTTCATTTCTGCTTGCGTTTCTGTTATTTTTTGCCATTTCTATCTACAGTACTGTTTGTCTTTCTGTTTTGCTTTGCTTCACCATGCCCATTGACATTTCCGTTTGTGGGCACCATGTCACTATGTGGCAAGACATCACGTGTCGGACCGTTCCCATCTACGCCACTGTATGTGTTACCCCTTTCTGTTCTCATTCGTGCTTGCATTACCATGTGTGCTACTGTTAGCACTTCTGTTTGCATTGCTGTTCCTGTTACTATGTCACAAGACATCATGTGGCAGGAGGTAGCGAGTCCTCCACCACTGCATTCGTCGTGGGGCGTGGGGCCCTCTGGGCCGCCTCCACCACTACATACATTCACTATTTCTCATTATCATTCTCAAAGAAGGAAATTAGGGCAAAAACTCAGTTTAATGCATCAGTTAGGGTTGTTCCACAGCAACAAAAGCGAGAAAATTCGATGTTAGGGTTGAAACCCCTTTGCACCTCAGCCCACCCCCAAATGGAATTGGGGTGTCCATTGAGGTCATCAGTCTAACTGTCACCCCATTCTCATATTCCTCAGCTTCTTTCCACATGTGATGGGGTGACACCCAGGGCACGATGCTAATCGCACCACAATTCCATTTGGGGGTGGGCTGGAGGTGCAAAGGGTTTCAACTAACATCAATCTCACTTTGTTGCTGAACAACCCCAACTGATGCATTAAACTGAGTTTTTTGCCGCTAATATATATATATATATAGCCGTAGAGGGATGGTCAGGTGGGGGCAGGAATTATATATATATTTTCCTGCCCCCACCTGACCATCCCTCTCGCACTTCCAAGAAACATAACAGTGGCACTGGGGCTGGTGCTCAATCTCCCAGTGTAGGAATCCTTGTTTTTTTTCTGTCAAAAAAATCCATCTATGCCTTTTGGGGCCGTTGCACTGCCCCACTCCACCTATCCTCCCACTTAGCACCCACCCCCCCAAGCCATTATTTACCCATCGGGGGTCCAATGCCATAATACTCTCTGGATCACAGACACGTCTTCACTCTTCAAAGCTGGACAGCAAACTGAAGAAACAGGTATGCAGTTCAAAGTATTTCAATGGTGTTTTGAACTTAATGGCATAACTTGGACATTTTTTCATATTTTTGGCCCAAATTTTCAACATGCCTTTTTTGGGACCCTGCCTCATGAACAATTGCACTAACATTAGGAAAATCTGTCCCAAAAGGTGATTCATGGTCCCAGCACGAAACCACCTTTTGGGCAGGAGTTGAACATTTTTTCTGCCCATGTTCATGAGGTGGGGTCATAAGATGGCTAAATGTTGGTGTAAGAATACTATAAAAAACAACAAAGTTATGAACTACATTGAATTTGCAAATGTAGGCTCGTAACTTTGGTAATTTTCAATTTTTGCACCCCAGCTTAACAACATTTATTTATTTATTTGTTTTTGATAACTGGGTAAGTGCACTAGACATTAGAAATGTCTGCTTTCAGGCACGACTCAGGATGGTACAAGACAAAATAAAAGTCAACTTACAAAAGGAAAAGGTACATTCAAATAACAGGCATTTGCAAAAGTAAGGTACATATTAAGTGAACAAAAGTCAGATACTAACATAACAATCAGAGTATAAGTAGAGATGGCAGTTCAGTACATAATGTAGAAGTTCATGAAATAACAACTAAAACAAGCAGATACAATACACAAAGTCATAACAAATCATAAGTACATAATTAAAATTCAGGGGCATCAAACCTCTAGACATCTCTATGGAACAGACACAGTATGAAGCCTGAGATAGTATATTCATGTTACCTTATAGAGACAAGTCAAAGCCATAAGGCAACATACATTGAGCCAAAAGGCGGAAGGGTTTCGAGGGAGTTGATGACTAAAAGGCAGCCATATAAGTGTTAGGAAATATACCCAGAGGCAGGGGCTGACTGGGTATAAGGGGTGCCTCAAGGGGGGAAGAAACAGGTGCATTAGTTGGAAGCTAGGAGGTGGTTATGTAGATTGTGCTTGAAACTGGAATGAGTGGGTGACTGCCAGAGAGATGCAGGAAGTGTGTTCCAGTACTGAGGGGCAAGGAGGGAGAAGTCCTGGGAGACCATATTGGTTATGCATCTGGGGACTGATATAAGAGTGAGCTCACCTGATCAAAGTGCATAGAGTGGATTTTGGCAAGTGAGCATGCTAGCTAGAGAGGAGGGAGTACCAGACTGAACAATTTTATCAGAGTACCAAGGGCATATTACCTGTGATCTTTAGGTGGAAGCCAGTTTAGGCCACTGTATAACTGACACTGAAGCATAAGGCATTGCGAGAAGAGGGCAAATTGATATAAATTATTATAGGTGGTGTCCCATTTCTATAGGCAGGCTTTGGTAGTGCCAATATAGGTCACTGAAGCATAGGTTAAAGGAGGGAGAAGAGCAGTTTTGGCAGATGGGGTGAGGGCATAACTTGACTTGTAGGCCAGGAAAAGATTGCAATGGATTGCTTTGCATGAAGTAGAGATGTGTTGGTTAAAATCCAATGAGGGATCAAGAGTAACTCCCAGATACTTAAATGTATGTACGTTTTTAAGGGGCAGATTATCTATGCAGGAGATGGACAGCTGGGCTTTTGCTTAGTCATGGAGCACAGCTGAACAGCATGGAGAGAAATTTGTCAGTATTTAGTACCATTTTATTTGTAGAGAGCCTGTTATGAAGGCAGCGGAAATCAGACATGAGAGTAGTATTAAGGATAAAAAGAAGTTTAGAGCTTGTATAAAGAACAATGTCATCAACATATAAGAGGGTAGAGCATGAAGAGGCATGGGAAGTGATGCAATTAATGAAGATGGAAAATAATATAGGGCCAAGTATGGAGCTCTGGGGTACACCAATGTTAATAGTAGAGAAGTTAAATGATGCGGAGCTATACTTAACAAACTGAAGCCTGTTAGTTAAATAACTGCTATACCACATTACAACTTCAGTGGAGAAACCAAGAGAGAACATTTTTGATGTGAGGAGAGAGTGATTAACTAGATCAAAGGCCTTGGTGAGGTCTATAAAACCGCACCTGTAAGAAGATTATTATCCATGGTGATCTTAGTATCATTAATAAATTTGAAAAGGGCAGTGGTGGTACTGTAACCATTTCTAAACCCGTGCTAAGCCATAGAGAGGAGTTTTTTCTCATGAAGATACGAAATGGTTTATTCAAAGACAAGCTTTTCCAGAAGTGTGCTTAAGACTAAAAGAATAGCTATGGGTCGGTAATTCGAAATGGATTTGGGGTCACCCTTTTTAAGAACAGGGACTCTTCTGGCAATTTTCCATATTTAAGGAACAGTCCCAGAGCAGAGGGATAGGTTTTTAAAATTTAGCCAAAGGAGGAGAAAGAAGAGGGGCCGCAAGTTTGAGCAACCTGGGCTCCAACCCATTGGCATCAACATTTGTGTAGTCAGCAATAGTTAAGGAACTTGAGAACAGCTTGACGAGTAATAGTATGTAAGTAGAAACTGGGTGTAGAGTTAGGTAGCTCTGATTCTGATTGAGGGATATGGGTTGGACTGAATTTAGAGAAGTCAGTGAATTTCAATAGGTCAGTAAAGTGGCTGATAAAGGCCTCTGCAATGGTGATGATTGGTATATTACAATGTGTTCCATTTAACACCATGTCATTTGTATTTTGGGCACGTTTGTAACCTCAAAAGTTCTTTATGTGGACCTAGGATTTCTTGGGGTCCCCAACATTGTTTTGCAGTAGCTTTTTACAGTAAGAGGTCTTGGATAGACATATAGCCCTCTTGCAAGGATTGTGTTTAGTCCGATAATCAACCAGGTCAGCCTGTAAACCTGAAGCCCTATATTTGGACCAACTCTTATTCCTAGCTTTTCATAAAGCTAGTAGTTCTTTGTGCATCTATTTGGTAGGGGTTCCACATATTCTACAAGATATATTAGGGGCATGCAAGTCCTAAAAGGAACATAGTTGGGACAGAAAGTAAGATAGCACTTGATCCACATTAGTGGAGGAATACAATGGATGCCAATCTATATTAGCAACATCTTGGTGGATGGTAGTAGGGTTGGGTTTAGAGTAGTCCCAAAATGTGATAACCTTAGGTGGGGGGGGGACAGCGTGCCTGCTATATACAGTAGACGGGTGAGTGATCAGAAATGGAGTCAGCTAGGGTGCCTACACTAGATATTCTGTCTGTTCAAGTAGTCAAGAGCCAATCAATGAGGGACTTTGACCCCGTGGTCAAGGAGTGTCTGTTAGATTCAGTAATGAGCTGGTACAAGTTGAATTGCTGCACTAGGATGTCTTGGGATTTGTTATTTTTACCACCCCAGTCTAAATTAAAATCCCAGAGAAGAATAGTCTCTTATTAACCAGCTAAGGTGATAGATTGGGAGAGAAATTCATGAAGGGCAGTTATACCACCTTTCAGGGGTTGTTTGTGCAGATTATATGAAGTTTCCTTGTACCTCCAAGCAGCATGATTTATTTATTTATTTATTTGAATCTAGGATAACAAGTACCTTTGAGCCAAGGCTCTTTTACAAAGGTTCCATGTTGGTTGAGGTTCAATTCAAACAAGACATCGAATAACAGTATAACAGTGGGTTACAGGCAGTTACATACAGTTTTATACATTCAATAAAGTGACAAAAATGCCAGAAGGAGGTCTGGTAACAGAGTTGACACAGCATGGAGGAGAGACACACTAGTGGGGTGTATCCATAGGCACTTGTCAAATATCAATTAAAGTACTACAGGGGGGTAGGGAAGGTGGGTAGGAGGAGGGGAGGATGAATGGGTGTATGGGAGAGAGGGGAGAGGGTTAAGTGCTAGGTGAAAAGAGCAAAGAGGAGAGGGGAGAACAATTAGGAAGGACAGTCACAGGAGCTAGATGCAGACAGGATGTAATGGAGACTAAGTTTGAATGGACCAAGCTTTGGCATTGAGGTGATGTCAATGTTGAGACCATTAAACCAGCTGGGAGCCCTGTGTGCAAAGGATCTTTTCCCTTGTGTGGTGCAGAAACATGGGATATGCAGAAGCTGGGATTCAGAGCCCCTGATAATGTGAGTAGTCTGTGCTGGGCAGAGGAGAGCTTGGATACCTGGGGGAGCAAGGCCTAGTGTTATTTTCTTTGTCATAAGGCAGGTTTGGTACTTGATCTGGTTTGAAAGTTGAAGTCACCCAGTCTGTGTGTAGAGATCACAGGTGTGGGTGAGACGATGGGCACCAGTTATGAGATGGTAAGCTTTGTTTAGTGCAATGGATATGCACTTGAGGGCAGTGGCAGAGGCAGAGCCATAGATGATCAGGCTGTAGTCGATTATTGAAATTACTGAGCTCTGTACTGCAATCCTTAAGGCATCTGAGGTAAGGCATTGCCTGTGCCTGAAGAGTAGGCCAATATGAGTATTGACAGCCTTGGCAATGTAGTCAATGTGCATAGCATATGATAGGTTACAATTAATGGTAATACCTGGATTAGCAATACCCGGAAAAGGATGTAGTGTATAGACATATCTTGTATGTGACAGCTGTCATTTTTCAGATCCTGGCCAAACTGTTTTTTCATATCACGAAAGGTGATTTCACAGTCTTTGCATGAAATCAACTTTCGGGAAGGAGTCAAAAATGTTCTCTGCTCTTGTTCATGAGGTGAGTTCATAAGAAGGCTATGTTGAAAAGTTGGTGTAAAAATATTGAAAACAACAGCATTGCAATCTTATGTTGAATTTTGTGAATGCAGGCTTGTAACTTTGGCAATTGTTAATATTTTTACCCCAAATTTACAACATAGCCATATCTTTACAGCACCTCAAGACTGTGACAGCTGCTGTTTTTCAGATCCTGGCTGAAATGTTTTTTCACATCAAGAAAGCTGATTTTGCAGTCCCTGTGTGAAATCACCTTTTGGGTAGGAGTTGAAACTTCTCTCTGCCCTTGTTCATGAGGTGGAGTCATAAGAAGGCTAAGTTGAAAATTTGGTGAAAAATACTAAAAAACAACAAAGTTATGAGCCTACATTACATTTTGCAAATGCAGTCTAGTAACTTTAGTCATTTTCAATATTTTTACCCCAAATTCTTCAGATGCAGTCCTATCAGCTCTGGCCAGAGTTTGTTTGTCCTGCTACAGGATATGGTCAACTAACATATAACAGACTGTAAGAGGCACAGGGGGATGTTTAAGCATTTACTGTGACTGAAAAAAATAGTTTTTTCACTTACTACTGGTGATGCTGCAGGGCACAAAAATCAATCTTTTTATTTTCTTCCTGTGTGTGTATGTGTGTGTTCTGGGGGAGGGGGCTGCTAGCCATTCAGTGAGTGAAAAGTAAAGTCAGCTGCTCTGTGAGATAAACGATCACAAGTTCTCTCATTGGTTTGGGGTGTGGTTTTTCAGTGTGTGTCTTGGGGCTGGGGCCTGGCACTGTTCCTTGTTCTTATTGCCTCATGAATCCTATGACATTGCAGCTTGTCTGTTCATGGGTTGTGTGGCACATGTGCCATGTGGGCAGCCTAGATTTATCAATGACTATTGTGAGTCATCATTGTCCTGTCTGGCAGTGGCTGTGTTGTCTCATTAGCTGCTGTATGTGTTGCCAAAGCTTATGGAAAACATGAAGATAAGAAGAGGAGGATAAAGGCATGGAGAAATGAAGCATAAAAATTATCCACCGTGCCAGCTACACCAAGTACAAGTCCTGCAAACAGTGATGGTGGAGATTAGAGATGGTCTTGGTGCAACATTGATGGAAGGCATGGTCATGGAGCTGTGAGGACAAATGCTGCTGGGTGCATGATAGTACAGCCAAAGAAAACATTGTTCTTTTATCCCCAGAAATCCACAGGTTCCCCTCCCACAGCAGTGCAAGCAGCCTTCCCTGCTGGTCACCTAGTGCATCTGGCAATGAAACCATCTTGAGCTATCTAGAAGCACATCATTTTCCCCCCTCTACTTGTAATGGTTCCATTTCCCACTACTTTGGATAGAAAAAATCCATCCAGAAATGTAAATTTTTAGTTTTCAAAAACATATATATATATCTTGCATCTACTGCCCAGTTCTTCAAACTCAAAGTCCCCCACCCCATCAGTTTGCTCTAGTGGCTTCTGGAAACAGTATGAGGGAAGTATTCAAGCAGTAAGCATAAATTATGAGTTCAGTTTTATGATTTTTGTTTTACTGGCACAGAAACAGAAAGAATAATGAATATAAAGAATAAAAAATAATTATACATCAAATCATATCCTATATATTTTATGTCATATGCCAGATGATGTATTATTATAATAATGGGTGACCCACTATATCAACTAGTTGTAAAAAGTTTTAAAAAGCAGTAATAACCCGGTGTTACATTACACCAAGTTGTTACGGCTTTTTCAGGTTTACACTCCACTGCCTCACTTATCTACTTATTGTCACTTACTTTACTGCTGTAGCGCAAAACACACTGTGGGCCGGTTTTCAAACCTGTAGCTGTCAGAGAAAGGAGAACATACAGTTAACTTTTACTTACTGTGATGTGGAGAAGAAGGAAAATATTTTCTTACTGAATCTGATCATGTACTATACTTCATAGGAAACAAAAAACAAACTTTATCAAGAGCCAATAGTTCTGCAGCTAAGGGATATGGGGTAAAAATATTGTAAATTTGTGTTTTTTTTTATATTTTTATACCAGATTTTCACAAAGCCTTGTTATGAACCTGCCTCATGAAGACAGGCAGAGAAAATGTTCAACTCCTGGCTTAAAGGTGATTTTGTGCAGGGACTGTGAAATCCACTATTGGGATACTAAAACAAATTTTGGACAGGATATGAAAAATTACAGCTGTCACATTCATGAGGTGCTATGCAGAAACAGCTATGTTAAAAATCTGGGGAAAATTTTGAATATTATCAAATGTACAAGACTGCATTTGCAAAATTCAATGTAGGCTCATAACTTTGTTGACTGTTAATATTTTTACACCACATTTCCAACATAGCCTTCTTATAACCCTGTCTCATGAACAAGGGCAGAGACATTTTTCTACTCCAGCTTGAAAGGTGGTTTTGCACAGGGGCCATTAAATCACCTTTTGGAATGTAAAAAAAAAACATTTTGGCCAGAATTTGAAAAATGACAACAGTCACATTCATGAGGTGTTATAAATATATGGTTATGTTGTATATTTTGGGTAAAAGTATTGACAATTACAGAAGTTATGAGGCTGCATTCTCAAAACTCAACATAAGCTCATAACTATATTGTTTTTTGATATTTTTACACAAACTTTTCATCATAGCCTTTTTATGACACCACCTCATGAACAAGGGCAGAGAAAATTGTTAACTTCTGCCCTAAAGGTTATTTCATGCAGGGACTGTAAAATCACCTTTTGGGATGAAAAACAACATTTTGCCCATGATTTGAAAAATGTCAGCTGTTACATTCATGAGGTGCTGTAAAGATATGGCTATGTTGTAAATTAAGGGTAAAAATATTGACAATTGACAAAGTTATGAGGTTGTGTTCACAAAATTCAACATAGGCTCATAACTCTGTTGTTTTTTAATATTTTTGCACCAAATCTTCAGCATAACCTTCTTATGACCCCACCACATGAACATGGGCAGAGAAAATGTTCAACTCCTTCCTGAAAGGTGATTTTGCACAGGGAGTGTGAAATCACCTTTTGGGACAGATTTGCCTAGCAACTGTGTCATTGTTCATGAGGCGGGGTCCCAAAGAAAGCATGTTGAAAATCTGGGGTACTAATATGCAACAATGGCCAAGTTATGCCTCTAAATTCAAAACCCCATTGAAATACATTGAATGGCATATCTGTTTCTTCAGTTCATGGTCCGACTTTGAAGAGTAAAGATGCATCTGTTGTCCAGAAAGGATTATGGCGTTGGACCCCCGCTGGGTAAGTAAGAGTTTTGGTGGGGTGTGGTGCGTTGGGTACTGAGTTGGAGGGTCAGGTGGGTGGCCTGAAACAGTGCAGAAGACATTGATGAATGGTTTTCTTATTGCAGGTTTAAACAATAGAAAAAAAGTAAATGGACCAAGATGCCAATCGTGACACTGGGGATTAGGCACCCCCAGTGCCACTGTTATGTTTCTGGGTGGGGGATGTGAGGTGGTGGGCACTGAGAAGGAAGGGTTGGGTGGGGAAGGGAGAAAATTAAAAAGAAGAAGAAGAAAAAAATAACCGCGCATGTGCGGTACTGGAGGGAGAGGAATGAGGATTCCTGCACTGGGGGATTGAGCACTCCCTAGTTCCACTGTTTACATTTCTGGAGGGAGAGTGGGGTGTTGGGTGCTGAGAGGAAGGGTCAGTCAAAGACTATGTATTTCTGTGGCCATGGATTGCTGAAAATAAAACAAAAAATAATGTGAATATGGAGTGTTGCACGGGGAATGCAACACTCCATGTTCGCACTATTTTTGATGCATGGAGTGTTGCATGCTGGAGTGACTTTTTTTGTCACTTAAGCATGTTGCTCATTTGCAAGGAATGTGGAAGTCCTTTTTCTGAAGCAAAAGGTCTACAGAGCTCTGCCCACTACAGCCCTAAAAAGACTAAGAGCAAATGGGTCTGTTGCTAGCAGCATAGGTGACTAGTGCAATACCTGCCCACATTCACAGTTTGGATTAATGTTAATGTGTTTGCACTTCTTAAACACCTAGCACCAGGTATTATAAAAAAAATAAAACATATATAACTGTGCCTATGAGTTTTTTACACACCCTTGGTGTATGATGACTGTATAAACCTTTCAAGCTTCACTCTCAAGGTTTATGGGTCATCACACACATCAGGTGTGTAAAAAACCTCATAACACAGAGTTACATATGCATTATTCTCTATATATATATCATATTTATAATATTACATTATGTTCTTATCTACCATATAAAATCATTTCATCATCTATCCTATCAGAGTAGATTATTTTCTCAAAAACAGTGGGCTTGAGTTTCAAATGGTGATGGAGGGCTTGCATCAAGCCCAGCATCAAACCCATTTTTTGGCACAGCTGCACCTATCTCCTTTGACACAACTGCACCCAATTTATGTACATTGGGAGCAGTCGTGGCAGTTTCTTCCATTTATGGCAGCTTGCACCAAAGATTTAGTGCAAGCCCCGTAAAAAGGGTCCCCCAAATGGTGCAAGTTAGACCAGGGAAAAGCTGGTCTATCTTGTGGCATTTAGCACTCAGGAGTGAAAATCCCAGTCACTGGCCTGGAGAATGCAACAAGCTCCATGCATTGAAAGATCGGCACACCAGAGGCTTGCAGCATTCTTGGGGTTTTGAAAATCAAGCTCAGTATATCCATTTATACTGATTTTTCAAGTATCACACTTAGATACATCAGATTATATTATTTTGGCATGTACAGTATTAGATCATATCAGATCATGTTATCTGCTCATAGATCATATCTGCTGTTCTGCCCAATACAATCTGTAGGCATGTCCTTCCACAGAGACATAAAAAAAGAAAAATGGATTATCTCTCAGTCACTGCCCTGATACCCAGTTCCTCTACAGAAGTATGCATTGCCCCTTCCCGTCACCGATATTCCACTGTTCATGACAATCAAAAGAGACTCTCTGTTGTGTGGGAATGTTTTAGAGATGACATCACAAATACCCTAAAATCTTGCTTTCTTGGCATATAAAGTCAAATTAAAAAATACTGGTAATCAATAATATTAATAATAATTGCATGAGAACAAAAATAGTTGAAGGTCTCTTGCTGCCAAAAACAGTACATCCTCTCCATCCATCACAAATCACATGTTCCTTGTCATGTATCACTACAATGTGTGAGTGACACTACCTTCTTCCCTGTCTGCATTCCAAACATCAAATGGTTCAATAAAATTGACCAGTGCCACCACAGCCACCTGTGGTCCAATGGTGTTGACAATTTCCTGCTTATATACTGCACAGCAAAAAATACAATATGAAGGATCAGTCCTACTACAGTTCCTGCATGCTGTGCGCATTGTCTCTGAAAAGAAAACCAGACTGGATTACTTGGACTTTTTCAACCTGTTGATTTTCTAATCCTAATTTCAAGACTAGCTGAGTTAGCACTAACAGCATAGTTTTAGTAATGCCCCATACTGTATAAGTGTATACCCTCACCTCTCCTTCTGGATACTGCAGCACTGACCTGAACTCTGTCAACGCCTCCCCCCCCCCACACACACACCACCACCACACTCAAAAAAGAAAACCTGATTGGATTGGTTTATTTTTTAGGACACCAGTCCACCATGTGGTCCTTTACTGCTTAATGGTGTGCTTCTACTTTCCAGAGCTCAGTCACCCTGACCAACATGCTCGCATTATCCCTAGCTCACCTTCACCAGCACAAATACAGCCAATATTACAGCCAAATTATCACCAAACCATAAATGTGCCCCTATGTATTTCTTTTATTTAAATGTATTTATTTCTGTTGTATTGCATTCTGTGGAATCGGTGGGGGGGGGTCTGCTTTCATACAGGAGGTGCTTAGGAACTTCATCAAACTCGCATGTGAGATGCAGCTATTAAACTGGCTTGTTCAATGCGAGACACTCTTCAAGCACGGAAAACAATATATTGAAGGTTCCCAATTTTCTACAGCCCCCTAACTTATCTAAAATAAATATTTATGCTTTCTGAACAGCTGGTATGTGGATTTTTCTCCATGACAAATCTGCAGTCAAGCATGGTGCAGCATTTTCAAAAGACTGGTGAGCGAAATCAGCAATTTCAAATCTAGACTAACTTTGGCAAAAGCTGAAACAGTTTTGTGGATTGCAAGAATTCACTGGTTCTACTCATCAGCATACATGTTAATGTATGGAACCACAGACCTAAGGCAGGTAATTCAGGAATATTTGAAACAGGTAGGACCAAGAGTGGAGCTTTGTAGAATACCTCATTTAATTCAGAGTTGGGGGAGAGGGCACCTCCTAAGAGGGTAACCTTTTGTCTGCCCTAATTTAGGTGAGAAATCATTTAACCATAATGTCACATAGCCCAGCACCAACAAAGTTGATTGGTATAAGTGAGGGATAACAGTTATAAAAGCTTTAGTTGGAAATATAGAAAAGTGATGGACAGAAAAACACCTGAACAGTCTATCCAATCTGCCCTAAGAGTCTATCCAGTTTGACTCAAGTTGGGTCAACATAGACAGTGGAGGTGAAGTGATTCTTATCCTTCTATATTTATGGACAGAGTCAGAGTGTCACGTCAGGGATGCCACAGTGGGTGAGATTTTGTCTGAAGCCAAAATGTTCAGTATTTAGAAGGGTAAAGGAGTCACGAACAGAGGTGACTTAGAAGAGAATTAAGTGTTCTTAAGAGTTTGGTCAGAGCAGTAAGGAGATAGGGTTATAGCTCCCTGATGAAGATTTGATAAAGGTCACAGTGACGGGAGATGGTCGGTATTCTGAACCCTTGTCTACCACTTTGGGGTTTTAGAGTCTGCAATTACAACAAAATGCAATTTTGAGCAATTGTTCATTTTTTGAATGTAATGTATACCATTCAGTTTATAGTCCCCTATGAGTGTAAACTTTTTTGGTGTGTGTGTGTGTTTGGGATGGCAGCCTTTATTTGCATTGGACATGTTGTATGGGGTAATAATTACCAGCGGCAGAAGTGCCACCACCATTGTACAGGTCACCTTCACCTTCTTCCAAACACCAGGGACAGTGGCCATGAGAAAAGAGAGAAAGAATAGGTAACAAGCATTTGTCAGCGCTCAATGTTGATTGCTTATATGTGCTGTTTAGGTATTTGGAAGTGAAAGTACCATGCCTAAGAACTGTCATGTGCCCCCCCCCCAAGACATTCACTATGTCTTTCTGTTCAGTATTCACAGAAGATGGGGAGGGGCAAAGCTGTGAAGAGGTGGACAATAGTCCATTCACAGGTAGAAGAATCAAGCAGAAGGTAAATAAATTCACAGTGGACAAAGCGAGGGGACCAGATGGCATACACCCAAGGATATTAAAAGAACTGTGAAGGGAAATAGCAGTACCTCTGGCAGCCATGTTCAGTGAGTCATTCATCACAGGGGTGGTACCAGAGAATTGGAGGAGGGCACATGTGGTCCCTCTAGAGAAATCCAGCAGTAGGAAGGAGCCGGAAAACTATAGGCTGGTCAGCCACACTTCAGTAGTGGGGAAGATCATGGAGACATCTGTTAAAGTAAGGATAGTGGGGCACCTAGAAGCCAACAGAGGCCAGGATCGTAGGCAACATGGATTCACAGTGGGGAGGTCATGTCAGACAAATCTGGTTGATCTCTTTGGGTGACAAAGAAAGTAAATCAGGGTGGGGCAGTGGACTTACCTTGATGGAAGCAAAGCCTTTGACACCATCCCACATAGGAGGCTGATAAACTAGCCGAGTAGGCTGGGAATGGAGGAAGGGTGGTAAAGTGGGTTAGAAACTGGGTAAGAGACTGGAGGCAGAGAGTGCTGGTAAATGGGGCGCAGTCTGAGGAGAGGGGGTGACCAATGGGGTGCCGCAGGGATTGGTCCTGGGGCCAGTCCTGTTCAATGTCTTCATTGGTGACATTGCAGAAGGGCTGAAGGGAAAGGTCTGCCTGTTTGCAGATTACACCAAGATCTGTAACACAGTGGATACCCTAGAGGGGGTGGAGAAAATGAGGAGGGACCTGGGGAAGCTTGAGAAATGGTCTTTGGACTGGCAGCTGAAGTTTAATTCAAAAAAGTGCAAAATTATGCATCTGGGACACATAAACCCTGGGGAAAGGTACAGGATGGGGGGGGGGAGTAGCTGACAGTCACAAAGAAGGAAAGGGACCTGGGGGGGGGTTGTTTCTTCAGATGACCTGAAAATGCCAAAGTGATAAGGCAGCTGGGAGGGCCAGTGACATGCTGGGGTGCATAGGCAGGGTATCACCAGCATAAGGAGGGAGGCAGTGATGCCATTATATAAAACCATGGTCAGGTTTCACATGGAGTACTGTTTGTAGTTCTGGAGGTCGCACCTTCGTAAGGATATTAACAGGCTGGAGATGGAACAGAGAAGGGCGAATGAGATGGTACAGAGCTTGCAACACAAGACTTATGAGGAGAAATTAAGGGACCTCAATACGTACTCAGTGGAAGAGAGGAGGGAAAGAGGGGATATGACAGAAACACTCAAGTACCTCAAGGGTATAAATATAAGTACTGAGAAGCAGGAGACAGTTGCTATAGGCATATGTGCCAGCTTCTGTGTGATATTCTTTTGTTCCTATAAATCTGTAATCTCCAGTATTTCAGTAACCACATGACCACACTGCCTTCTTTAGGCAATTTTATGCTGGCTGATGCCTGGTGTCAGATGGCAGACAGAGGGCTCACCAGCTTGTGTTGCCATTTGAAAAACTTCATAGAGTGTTCTTTTACTGGTAAGCATTTTGGAAAGCTGGTGAAGGTCTCACAATTTTTATTCTGATTTTATCTCCTTAGTCTGTTCTCTTTGGTCCCCCCATACCCACACCTGAACAGTCATCAGTGGCCACAGCTGCAGCCTTCTTCTTGCCAAGATGGTGGGTGAGAAACATAGAAATATAAAATTTGAAGACAGATAAGGACTGCTTGGCCCACCTAGTCTGCCCATTTCCCTACCTGATGGATAAGCTGCAGATTCTAGTTAATCAACAGCTTACTTCCTCCTACCCACAAGTAGAATTGCCTTATGTCTGTCCGTGAAACAATCACGGGATTTAAGAATGCATTGGATAGACATAAAGGAATTCTGGAGGTCAGGGGTAAGGGGCAACAGACTTCTAGGAAAACAAACTGAACTTACAAGCTCAAATGGGCAGACTGGGTGGGCCATAGGCCCTTATCTGCCGACACTGTCTATGTATCTATGTATCTATGTGAGCAGCTGCCTTCACAGTCTGTGAAGTATAACGTCTTTCAGTGCCGCTTATTGGTCATCTTCCAACACAGGCGAGGTGCTGCCAGCCCAAAACTAACTCAGGAGAAGCAGTTTTCAAAGTGGGGAAGAAATGGAGTGAGGAAAAATCAAGTACTTATTCAGATGCGGCGTTGATTTTAAGATCAGCATACTGGTGTGGACACTGCAAATAGAACCCCAGCTCTTTAAGCAGCCTTATGAAGAATAAAGGCTTCTCGAAGCACTGGGGTTCTATTTATTGTACTGTAAGTGGGCTGCATCTAATTCGGTAATTTACTGTACTTTACATCTGGATGTATGGTAAGCCTGATTTTGAGTAAACAGTGCACCTGAATTAACACATGATGCCATAGAAACATAGAATTTGTCAGCAGAAAAGGACCGCTCAGCCCATCCAGTCTGCCCAAGTGTTCTCTACCTACTTGTAACTCCTGCCTGTTTATGTTACTGCATGTCTTATTCTGCCTGTGTCCATCAGGACCTCCTTGTGAATGAGCTTGCTTAATGGATGTTTTTTGCAATGAACTTGAACCTACTTCACTTCCATAGCCCTGTTGATCTCCATTGACCCCCTCCTTCCCCTGTTTATAATATACCCCTTTGTTTATCCCATGCATGCTTCATGCCCCCTACCATTTCAGCTTCCACCACTAGTCCTGGCAGTCTGTTCAAGGCATCTACCTCATTTCAGTGAAGAAATATTTCTTCACATCTATCCTGAATGCCGGCCCCCCAGCTTCATTGTATGTCCCTTGGTTTGGGTGCTCATCCTCATTTGAAGGAAACTCCCCAACTGTACCCTCTTTACCCCTGTGAGGTACTTTGTAGGTCTTGATCATGTCACCTCTTGCCCTCCTCTCTTCCAGAGTGTACATGTTGACATTCTTCAGCCTTTCCTTGTATGGATTCCTGTGAAAATTCTGAACCATTTTAGTTGCCCTCCTATGAAAACCCTCCACCTTATGTCCTTTCTGAAGTGTGGACTCTAAAACTGGACACAGTACTCCAGCTGGGGATATACCAGGGAGTGATACAATGGCAGCACAACATCCTTCCTCCTACTCGAGATGCCACTCCTTATGCACCCCAGAATCCAATTTGCCCTGCCCATAGCCTTGTCACACTGTACTGCCATCTTGAGGTCCTCTGATATAATAATCTCAAGGACCTTTTCATGTCTAGTGAGTATCAATACCTCCCCCCGTTCTATACCCAGCATCAGGGTTCTTATGCCTTAGGTACATGATTTTACACTTGTTGGCATTGAACCCCAAGTAAGTAAGAAAATGGAAATGATTTTAATGAATTGCAGGCTTTTAAGCAGCTTTTCAGGGAGTATATATCTGTGTGTGTGTGTGTGTGTGGGGGGGGCTGTGCTACTATAACTATTTGCTTTTGATTTGGTATAATGTGCGAACAGACTAACCCTGCTCCATACTCCATGTGCTATATCGGAGATAAAGAGCCCAAATACCATCGAGCCAAGCACTGAACCCAGTGGCACCCTGCTTGTCACTGCTGTAGGTGCCGAAAGCTACCCCACCACCACCACCACCCTCTGCACCCTCCCCTGCAACCAGTTCTCTATCCATGTAGTCAGACCACCTTCCACCCATACCCCTCCTTCTCCTTACTCTTCTCCTCCTTGGCTTGCTTCTGTGCTCCCAGTAGTCCGCACCCTTTCTCCTCCTTATTGTTACCAGGTGGTGGTGCCTTCTGTATTACACTCAGACCACTCTGCCCGCCCTCTTCCAGGGTTACCACACCTCTGCCTTTACCTATATCTAGGGCAGTGAGCTCATCAGGCTCCCCTGTCTGGACCATTCTACCAACTTCAGTCTTTTGGCCACAGCCACCCCCCCCCCCGCCATTTGTTTAAATCCATCTTAGTAGAGATACACCCTTCTAATCCTGCCTTTTTTTTTTTTTACATATTTTCTCACTGGGCTACAGTCGGCAGTCATCCCGACCGACCCCTAAGCACTGCCCCTGACATCAGGCCAACCTGCTCAACTCCCGGATTACCACCATGGTGGGGTGGTGAGAAGATCCTCAGGTCAAACCACTGGAGCAGTATCCGGTTGAGGAGGCACCATTCGGGGTGGGCGGGGGGTCAGAAGCTCATGCTGCCTGACCATAGCACATTTTCAACTTTTCTCCCTTTTGCGGAGTGCGGCCGTGCAATGACACTTAGGCACAGTGGGCCAGCGTCCGCCATAGTCCATCACCCTTTACTACACCGCTGTAGTAGCGCCTGCGGTCGTCACCAGGGGCCGCTACAGAGCAGGTGGGTCCCTGGTTCCCACCCCAGGTTAGGAGAGCAGTCCTCCGGACGCTCAATCCTATCCTTCCCTTGCCAACCCCTGCAGACCAGGCTTGTGTCTGAACCCAGGTCATCAGCATGGCATGAGGTGTGGCGTCCAGCGCCTCAACCCTCAGTGCCAGTGGCCTGGCAGTAATGCTGCCTTTAATATGCCCTTCCCCTTCCTGCTCCAGTGTACCCTCTCCCCCATGTACAAGTCACTATTCCCGCCTGACCCTACCCCAGTTAGTCTCTAACCCATAATGTTTCATGTGGCACCAATCTCTCAGCCACTCGAACTCCTCAAGCCTACCCTTCCTCTCTATGCTTGCACATGGTACCAGAAGTACCTGCCACCGACTTCCCTACCCCCTCACACTGCCTATCCAAGTACTCAAACCTCCCCCTCACTACTTCCACAGTGTTCCCTGCCAAGTCATTTGTACTCACAAGCAACAGTAAATGAGGTTTCTTCCTCCCCCTTGGTGCACACTTGAGCAGTACCTGCCCTGCCCCTCCAGCAGTAAACCTGGGGACAGCTTCAACCCAAATATGGCTGTGCCTTTCCCCCTTTCCATCTCATCTCACTCATTTCAGTATAGAATCCCCCAGGATGAGTACTCCCACCGCCCCTTACCCCCTTCCCTTCTAATGCCCCTTCCACCACCCCAGTATTCATTCTTCCCTGTCCCTTACCCCCACCAACTGCACCCTCTGTGACTTCTGTATCTGTACCCCCTACTTCCGCCTCACCCCTTTCCTCTGCCTTATTCCTTCCATCCCCCTTGAACAGCTTCCCAGCCTGACTACTTCCTACTGGACTTCCCATGTCGACCTCCCCATCTCCCCTGCTGATTTCCAACCCCTCTCCTATCCCTGCTGTTGTCGATTTAGAGCCCCATTCCCTTCTACCCCGTTAGTGATGACCTTCCCATCCTTCCCCTTCCCCTTCCCGTAGCCATCTCTCCTTTAGTCACCATCCCCTCCTTCCTTACTAGCCCTTTCTACCCTTTTGTCCTTGCTATCTCTTCCCCTACCTGTTGCCATCCCTCTCATGCCCCACTTGTCCACCCCCTTCAGTATGTTCTTGCTCCCCCTCTCTGTCCCATAGCAGAGGTTCGAATCTATTCATAGTTGATACCAGTTCTACATCTCTTCCTCTTATCAGTTCTACCCTCCTATGTGTTCCCCTCCGTGCCACCCCTGGTCCCTCCCTACCCGCAGCCATCTGCTCTCTCCCCTGGTTCTCCCCTGGTAATCCTTGTCATCTCTTCCTCCCCCATCAGGAGGCCCCCCGCCCTCACCTTGGGCACCCCCTTCCTTCTCCTCTCTTTTCTGCTAGTGCCTCTGATACTCGGGCCAGTTTCAGTCCCTAGTTATTCTTCCTCCGTCTCCCTTTGCCATCCGCTATTCCCCTCTCAGGATGCCTACCATACTCATCTGCCCTGCCACTTACACTCCTCCCTAACCTCCACAGTTCCTCCCTCAAACTAGCGAGTCATCTACAGACTATACACCCCCTATCCTCCAAGTCCAGTCCAGGATCATGGCACAGTCACACCCTGTACACCCCAACACCCTTCCAAAGATACCCGACCTATTGACATGTGGCACCTGCCCAATTTTGGCCCCCATCTTATGTTACGGGCTATTACTCCCAGGTTCTGTATGCTACTACAACTGTTAGGTCCCTATTTAGTCAAATTCCTGACCTCCACCCCACACTAGTCCCCCTACTAACCTCTTGCCGACCAGGGTAATTCAGTCTCAAATCTCATCCGTTAGATACTTTATTAGTGTAGCAATCGTAAAGCCTCCTTGTCCATTTTTCACCACTCAGCTACCATACTTTTTGTTCTAGACTTTCACACAGTTTCACTTAGCCCAGTTAGAAGTCCTATTGCACTCCAAATATTACTCAGCTCAGTTAGAGGAACAAACAGAACAAATAAATATGTATTATTACAGCAACCATAACAGTAAAGCTCAGTACTTAGCTCAGTTAGAGAAAGAAACAAAACAACTAAATCTGTATTACTACAGCAATCCTGAAGTATCCAATCATTGCTTTGTCTCCACTCAGAGACCCTGCTGTAATATAGGACCACAGAGGACCTGGGTGGGAGGGTGGATAACTTTAAAGTCCCAGCAGAGCTCCATTGAGCTCGCTCACTCCTCCTCTCTCACTCACTCATTCTGTTTCTCCCAACGCTGCAGACTGCCCTTTTGTACTGGGCTCCTGCATGCACTGGCATCTTTTTCTGCCCACAAAGAAATCTGCAGCAGTCCTGACACAGCTCCATTGAGCTCGCTCACTCCCCCCCCTCTCACTTGCTCTTTCTGTTTCTCCCAGCGCTGCAGGCTGTCCTTTTGTACTGGGCTCCTGCCTGCATTGGTGCCTTTTCTTGCCCACAAAGAAGTTCACAGCTGTCCCAATAGAGCTATGTTGAGCTCACTCACTCCCTCTCTCTCACTCACTCGTTCTGTTTCTCATGCCGCTGCAGGCTGCCCTTTTGTACTGGGCCCCTGCCTGTATTGATGCCTTTTTCTGCCATCAAAGAAATCCATGGCGGTCCCAACAGAGCTCTGTTGAGCTCGCTCACTCCCCCTCCCTCACTCGCTCATTCTGTTTCTCCCAGCACTGCAGGATGCCCTTTTGTACTGGGCTCCTGCCTGTGTTGGTGCCTTTTTCTGACAACAAAGAAATCTGCAGCAGTTCTGATAGAGCTCAGTTGAGCTCAGTCACTCCCCTTCTCTCTCTCTCACTCACTCAGTCCTAATCTGTCTCAAACACTGATTTCCCAAAGCGACTGTGCTATTCTGTGCCTGAAGCACGAAAACACATTTCAGGCAGGATGTGAAAAATTACAACTGTACTGTGCATAAGGTGGTGTGAAAAAATGCCTGTGTTGAAAATCTGGTGTGGAAATATTATTAATTTGCGAAGTTACAAGGGTGCGTGGAAACTGCACAACGCACGCTCGTAACACAGTCATTTTATGGACTTTCATCACAAAATTTTCATCATAGGCATTTTAGGACCTCTGCTCATGAACAGTGTCACTGTGGTTTTCTTAATGTGTCCCAAACACTGACTTCCCACAGCGATTACGCTATTCTGGACCTGAAGTGCGAAAACGCATTTCGGCCAGGATGTGAAAAATGCCAGCTGTACTGTTCATAAGGAGGTGTGGAAAAATGCCAATGTTTTTTTTTTAAAACCATCTTTATTGCGTTTTAAGTAAACATACAAACAAACATACACAATTACCCCGGATTCCCGGGCACCCACCCCAAAACTGGGTAGGACAACTATGTACAATGACTATATACAATCACAGCTGCAGAAATCACCCTTCCCCATATTCAAACACTTGCTCTAACCCACCAATACCCAAATTAAGATCTACCCAGTTTGGAACTAAACAAGGACCGCTAGTCATAAGGGATGAACTTAACCAAAGATCCTATAGTTCCCAGAACCCTTCAAACAGTATAGGGTTGGTCCTGCAGCTGCGTCCCGAGAAAGAGAGAGAATCCCAAAAGACTTTGTTTGGCAGTCAGTACCTATCTACTTTGAGATGCACATAAGATCAATCCTTGTACATACAATCCTCCAAAACTAAAATAAAAATCACAGGTAGGCCAAATGTAGATATTAGAATATTGTTAATTTGTTTACCCACCACCTCAATTAACTACACTTAGACAGACAGACCGATGGTTGGGAGCTTAGACTGGAGTGAATAAATTAACTCTAAAGCTCTCCACCTCTTATCATATGTTCCTTTTTTGCTGTTCCGGGACATTTGCCGCTTGATCCTGCCTAATGTCCTCAGTAGGTCCACTAACCATTGGTCATATGAGTAAATACAATCACTCTTCCAATGCCTCAAGACATAAGCTTTAATTAGAGCAGACATCAACGCTATATGGTACTTAATCTGCAACCCTGAGATTTGGGCCATATCCCCCAAAATACAAATCTTAGGCGAAATAAAATCCGCATAGTTTAAGAAAGGATCCATATTCTGCTTAACCTGAACCCAAAGCGGGTATATCCTAGGACAGTCCCAAAATATATGCAATGTATCCCCCGACTCAATCCACACCTGAAACATAGATCTGTCTGTCTAAGCCTCCTAGCACGTAATTTGGCGGGGGTATAGTACAGATTAGAAAATATAAAGAATTGCATAGCTCTATATTTAGGTATAGGTATGTAGGCCAAGCTTTTACAAGTTGCTTCCCAGTCCGACCTCAGAAGGGTATCCTTTTTCCCAGTATGCTCACCCATGAGACCTCCCTACTTAAGAAGTCCAAGAGCACCCTATACACCATTGACAGGGGTTTATGTGCACAATTGAGTTCCTTAAGGTTGTCCCAGGTGAATGGAGTCCCTGGAGGACATGTGTTTTCCCTCTGCAGTTTCTGCAACATTTTAGTAACCTGAATCTTCTTAAAAATTAATACCTCTACATTGAGAAAACACTACTTTGTCATCTAGAATAAAATCTGCCCAGGCGAGATTGCATAGCTGCGAGGCCAGTAGCTCCTAATTACTCGGCATAATGGTCATATTAGGATTACCCAAAATAGGTTGATCTCTATAGCCCTTCTGAAGCTTTTTACGAAGCGGGGATAAAAGAGCCCACCAGGCCAAGACTGTCTTAAATATTGGGGAATCTTTACCTACTTCCGGCAAACTTTCCGGATTGGTAAAGAGCAATGAATCAGGGGAGATACCCTTATCCCTCAAAATTTGCCTTTCAATATGTAACCAAGTTGGAGTGTAGCCCTCTCCTTCCTGGGAACTATTCCACCGGCTCATTATAGATAGTTGCCCGGCTACATAATATAAATGAAGGTCTGGAATTTTAAGACCCCCAAACTAAAAGGAAGCCATAAAACCGTGTGTTTCCTCCTTGGAGGTTTGAAATTCCATAAAAATCAGGAATAGTTTTGTATTCTAATAAACCAGATCTTAGGAATATTATACGAGGACAAATATATGGGATACAAAAACCCTAGGCAGTAGGTTCATTTAATTAATCCCAGTCTAGCCGTCAAATTTAGGGAAGCTTACTCCACCTACCAAGTCTGCCCTAGCTGCTGCCAGTACATTATTCAAATTTGCCTCTATTCCCTGCTGCAAATTAGCAGTGACCCAAATACCAAGATATTTAATACCATCTGGAGCCCAATTCAATTGCAGCGGCTCGAAGTCTGCCTTATATACATGCAGGGCAAGGGGAAGAACCTGCGTCTTGTTCAGGTTTAGCTTATAATTTGAGACCACTGAAAATCTCTTTATAATATCCAAAACCCTTTCGAAGCTCTTCACTGGGTCTCGAAGATGCAACAGAATGTCATCTCGAAAACCGAGAACTCAACTCCTCCCTTAACCACAATCCCAGTATTTCCAGGTCTGACTAGATAAGCCCATAGTAAGGGCTCCAGGTAGATATTAAATAAAATTGCGAGAGGGACAACCTGCCTGGTCCCATTATCAAGGCGAAATTCTTTTGACAAAAACCATTGCAAAGGACCCTAGCCGTGAGTGCGGCATAGAGTTCCTAATGCCCTGAGAAGGCCCTCCGGAAACCCATCTTCTCCATAGTAGCAAATAAAAGAGTGGGAGACTCTGTAAAGGCCTTCTCGGCATCTAAAGAAAAAGCGCCATATCTGAGCAGGGCTAGAGGCCTCCAGGAGCACATAGTGAAGCTGCAAGGCATCATGAGCCCCCTACCTGGCATAAAACCAACCTGGTCCTGGCTAATAATTAGAGGAGCTATCCTTAAAATTCTATTAGCTAATATTTTAGATAGTAATTTAATGTCCTGATTCAGGAGAGCGATGGCCTATAGCTCCTGGTAATTCTCCAGGTTTATCTGGCTTGGGGATGAGTGTAATATAAGCCTGGTATAATGGTAAATGGGAACCCGCTGACTGACATAATGCTAGAAAAAGCTCCAGGAGTAAAGGTATGAGAATTTGCGAATGAGCTTTATAAAACCGAGCTGAGAGACCATCTGGTCCTGGAGTTTTACCCTTAGGCAATGCGTTAATCGCATCTCTTATTTCAGCCTCTGATATAGGAATCGCTAATGTCTGGGCTTGTGCTTAATCCAATCTTGGCAGACTTATATTCTCCAGAAACCTCCGAAAAATGCCAATGTTGAAAATCTGTAGTGAAAATATTGCAAATTCGTAAAGTCATCTTTTGGATTTTTTCTACCAAATTTACTACTCAGCTCAGTTAGAGAAATAAACAGAACAAATAAATATGTATTATTACAGCAATCTTAACACTATAGCTCAATACTTAGCTCAGTTAGAAAAATAAACAGAACAACTTAATCTGTATTATTACAACAATCCTAAAAGTATCCAACCATTGCTTTGTCTCCAGTCTAGAGACCCTGCTGTAATATAGGACAACAGAGTACTCTGGGCAGGAGGGTGGGCAACTCTAAAGTCCCGGCAGAGCTCCACTGAGCTTGCTCACTCCCCCTCTCTCACTCACTTGTTCTATTTCTCCCTACACTGTAGGCTGCCCATTTGTACTGGGTTCCTGCTTGCATTGGCGCCTTTTTCTGCCAACAAAGAAATCCGCAGCAGTCCCAACACAGCTCTGTTGAGCTCACTCACTCCCCCTCTCTCACTCACTCGTTCTGTTTCTCATGGCGCTGCTGGCTGCCCCTTTGTACTGGGCTCCTGCCTGTGTTGGCACCTTTTTCTGCACACAAAGAAGTTCACAGCTGTCCTGACAGAGCTCCGCTTAGGTCACTTACTCCCCCTCTTTCACTAGCTCATTCTGTTTCTCCTGGCACTGCAGGCTGCCCTTTTGTACTGCACTCCTGCCTCCATTGGTGCCTTTTTCTGCCCACAAAGAAATCCGTAGCAGTACCAACAGAGCTCCTTTGAGCTCACTCACTCCCCCTCTCTCATTCACTCATTCTGTTTCTCCTGGAGCTGCAGGCTGCCCTTTTGTACTGGGTCCCTGCCTGCATTGATGCCCTTTTCTGCCCACAAAGAAATCCCCAGCAGTCCTGACAGAGCTCCATTGAGCTCGCTCACTCCCCCTCCCTCACTGGCTCTCTCATTCTGTTTCTCCCAGCGCTGCAGGCTGCCCTTTTGTACTGGGCTCCTGCCTGCATTGTGGTCTTTTTGTGCCCACAGAGAAATCTGTAGCAGTCCTGACAGAGCTCAGTTGAGCTCGGTCACTCCCCCCACTCTCACTCGCTCGATCTTAATCTGTCCCAAACACTGATTTCCTACAGTGACCATGCTATTCTGCGCCACAAGTGCAAAAACATATTTCAGCCGGTATGTGAAAAATGACAGCTATACTGTTCATAAGGAGGTGTGAAAAAATGCCAGTGTTGAAAATGTGGCGTGAAAATATTCCAAATTTGCAAAGTTACAAGGGTAAAAATAAATATAAATAGACAGCAAAAACAGCTCCTCCGTATAAACAGGTGCTCGAGTTAGAACTTGAAATTCAAAAAAAGGCAAAACTCAGCACACTGTGGTTGGCGTTGAAGCAGGCATCAGTTTAATACACAGGTAGACACCAAGCCTTACAGACAACAGGTAACACAGCTAAAAAAATTCCATTCCCAACCGGTTTCGTGTGCCGCTTGTAACACAGTCATTTTATGGACTTTCGTCACCAAATTTTAAACATAGGGATTTTAGGACCTCTGCTCATAAACAGTTCACTGTCATTTTCGTATTCTATCCCGAACACTGTTTTCCCACAGTGACCGCGCTATTCTGCCGCGGAAGTGTGAAAACACATTTCGGCCAGGAAGGAAAATATTACAGCTGTACTGTTCATAAGGAGGTGTGGAAAAAATGCCAGTGTTGAAATTCTGGCCTGACAATATTACAAATCTGCAAAGTTACTAGGGTGCGTGGGAACTGTGCAACTCACCTTTGTAAAACAGTCATTTGATGGACTATTGTCACTAAATTTTTAACAAAAAATTACAGCTGTACTGTTCATAAGGAGGTGTGAAAAATTGCCAGTGTTGAAAATCTGGCTTGGAAATATTGCATGTTGACAAAGTTACGAGCGTGCTTAGCAAATGTGCAACAAACACTCATAAAACAGTAATTTTGGGGATTTTTTCCACCAAATTTGTAACATAGGCTTTTTGATAGCCCACCTCATGAAAACTGGCACTGTTGTTTCTTTAATCAGTCCCAAAAGGTGATTCCATGCAGTGACCGTGAAATCACCTTTTGGGACTGAATAACACCATGACAGTGCCTGAATTCACAAGGAGGGGTCCGAATAACCCCATGTGGAAACTTTGGTGTCAAAGTTCCAAAATACACCTGAGATATACAGCAAAGTTGAAAAAAAACCCTATTTATGCCATTATACAGCTTACCGGCATTTCTTCAGTTCGCAGCTGGCGTTGAAGAGTGCAGATGTGTTCCTGGTCCACGGAAGATCATTGCACTGGGCTCCGCAGGTAAGTATGATGTGAGGGGGGGTGTGGGGAGGCAGGGTGCAGAGAGTGGGCTAGAGTTGCTGGAGGAGACGCAGACAGCGAGGGACCATTTTCTTTTTTACAGGGGTAAAAAAAATAGACTTCGTGGGACAGTTTTTCCATTTCACAGGTACTTTTGGCATGCTGGGGTGGGCTCCCAGTGTGCCACCTATGTGTTTTAGGAGGAGGGACTGGAGCCAAATGGGATTGGGCACCCCCGTCAGCACATACTTGGCAGGGGGAACTTATGAGCTGAGGGGCATTGAGCACCCCCTCGGCCCACAAAAATTGGGGGGGACATGACAATGGGGATTGGGCACCCCCATCAGCAAAGAAACAGGGGGAAGGGACATGATGCCAAGGGGGATTGGGCACCCCCTCGGCAGACAACAGAAACTGACAGGGACTGAACTCCCCATAGGCAAACTTGGTCGGGGGAAGGCATGGGTCACTCCCTCATATGGCTGACACTGCAATGACGGGATGGCCCCTGATTGCAGTGGCTTAAATATTGCAAGATTGTAGCACACTGGCTGATCTAGCATCAGCAGCAGCATGCCACCCCATTGGGGAAAGTGGGCCAAGCCTCCAAAGGCAGTGGGGGGCATTGGCCACAACAGTGCCCCACCTCCACAACCTGCTTCTGTAGCAAGCTGCCACAACATATTTCTTGTGCATGCACGCAATCAACATAATAAACAGAGGTGGCTATAGCAGGGGCAGAGAGATGGAGTAACTCTGGATAAGATCTCCTGGGCTATGTCCTGTAGAGAGGTTGAGGGAAAGACATGACAAGAGAGTAGCAGAGGGGGTAAGGGGAGAAGGAAAAAGAGGGGAAGGAAGTGGGTATGGAGAAAAAGTTGAATAGTTGTTAGAGGCACTGGTGGAGAAAAAATGCTTGAGGGGAGCAACTACTTCATCTTGCTTGGAAACAAAGAAACTGCCTACTGTAGTTTAAAAAGCAAGTGCTTAGTAAGGATGTATATCCTAAAGAATTAATGTCTGGGCCTTTAGATGCCTCTGTAATCTTTTTGTTTGCTTTTATTTGTTTAATTAACTTTTCGACATTTTATTTGTATTTTGCCGACTTCTAGTAAAAAAAGAATCCAATGGAATTCTTGTATTATGATGTCACAAAAGTTTTATTGGCAAGTCTGGAGGTGTATTTCAATGGGAAATGACAAACCTGTTTTCAGATTTTAATTGAGAAATAACAATTTCTACTACAAACCTTTTGTTATAGTTTAGCAGGTGCCATCTTCTTCATAACCAGATTTTTCTTGGAAGAAGAAAAGAGAAGCTAAATAGTGCTTTAAAAATTGAAAACTCATACAGGTGTAGCACAATAGTGCAAACATATAAAAGGTAAAGTTTGCTATTGAAAGAAGTATACATTTCTTTTCAAAAATATAGAAAAATATATAAGGGATATGCGTTTGGGAGCTGTTAGATAAATGATTTATCTTTACAAGAGCAGTTTGACCTCACAAGTGACATAAGTCACAAGTGATGTGCTTGAGGTCAAAGTGTTCGAGTAATGATAAACCATTTATCCAACTGCTCCCCATTGCATATTTCATTTATACAACAGGGAGCTAGTTTTTTTTTTGTGTTTGTGTAAGTATTATTTATTTATTCCTTATTTTGTTTAATAAAATAGGAAAAAATTAGTAGTACACCATGTAAAGCAGTAGTAGTACTATACAGCAGATTGATAGGGACTCTGACATGGTTGCTGGAAGGTGCATATTTCTAGGCTTACAGTGTGCTTTTTAATTGGCTGTTAAGTCCTTATGGAAGGGTGGTAGAGTTTTAAAAACAGGGTGGCTGTTTCTTGCTTAGCAAGAGTTAATAATGGCCATCATAGTTTTGGCATGTGAGAGTTTATATACATACATATATATATATATATATATATATATATATATTCTGCTTAAAGTTGGACCAGCATAACATTCTGTGGTGATTTGCATATGCAGCCCATGATGCTTTGCATTGTGGGGGCATGTGTAATTTTGTATTTTCTTGAAACTTGGCTTCCAGCCAAATGCCCTTTGGGGTAACCCTTGCCTCAGTGTTTGCGCGTGCAGAGGTTCTTTGTCTTTTAAATAGTTTTTTATTTTAATGGATTCACCACAACATATCCAAAACACACTGTCTTAAGGGTAGCTGGTCCATTCCACTGGGGTGTCAAACAGATGAGGCATACTGATGAGTCCTGGTAGGACGAAACATGTGTCTATGTCTTCTGTTAGCACCCTTTGCAAACTGTGTGAGAGGCCTTTCGGCACCATGCAATTCTGCTTAAAGTTGGACCAGCATAACATTCTGTGGTGATTTGCATATGCAGCCCATGATGCTTTGCTTTGTGGGGGCATGTGTAATTTGTATTTTCTTGAAACTTGGCTTCCCAGACAAATGCCCTTTGGGTAACCCTTGCCTCAGTGTTTGTGCACAGAGGTTCTTTGTCTTATATATATATATATATATATATATATATATATATATATATATTAGAGGCAAAAACTCTGTTTAATGCATCAGTTAGGGTTGTTCCACAGCAACAAAAGTGAGGAAATTCGGTGTTAGGGTTAGAAAACATGCCCTTGGACCCCCAGCCCACCCCCCAACCCCGGCATTGGATGCGCATTAGGAGTCATTGGCTAACTCACTCCATCACAAAATGTAAAGCAGCAGAAGTATAGGAGAATGGGGTGAGGAGTTAGGACGAACACCTAATGTGCATCACAATGCCGGCTAGGGGGTCAAAGGGTTTCAGCCTAACACAGATTTCACTGTCACTAATGAACAACCTAACAATGCGATTAAACAAGTTTTACCTCTAATTTCCTTCTTTTGAGAATGATAACAAGAAATAGTGAATGTAATGCAGCGTGGAGCGTACGCTCCCTCCACATGATGTCTTGTGACATAGTAACAGGAACAGCAATGCAAACAGAAGTTGTCAACAGTGGCGCATGTGGTAATGCAAGCGAATGAGAACAGAAAGGGTAATGCACACGGTGGTAGGAGGGAATAGTCCGCCACGTGATGTCTTGTCACATAGTAACATGGTGCCTGCAAATGGAAATGTCAATGGGCATGGTGACGCAAAGCAAAACAGAAAGAGAAACAGTACTGTAGACACAAATGGCAAAAAATAACAGAAACACAAGTGCAAATGAAAACGCAAAGGATAACGCACATGGTGGCATAGACATGAACGGTAAGTGAAACAGGTACGGAACTGCAAGCGGAAAGAGCAACGGTAACAGTAATGTAAGTGTACAAGCTAGTTTTCCCCAAAAGCTACAGAGAGAAAGACAGTGAGTACAAAGAATGTATGCATAATAATGGGTCTCGGAGCAGAAAATGAGGAGTTGGAATACTAAATAGCTTATATCTCAGGAACCATACGACATAGAAAAACAATTTAAACGTTATATGATTTATGACTTTCCTGGCTAGTTTTATACTTAGCCCCCATGAGGGGGCTAAGTATTCTTTTGACGAAAAGTCCGTAACTCGCACCGTTTCCGGGATACGGGCCCTGAAAGGCACGGTGAAGGCCATAATGTTATCCTAGGGGAAAAAGGAGAAGTTCGGAGTGTCATAACTTTGGCTCCCTGTAATAGTTTTTCACCACACCACTAAAAGACACATCTATGGGATGTTGGCTGTCTTACCTCCAAATTTCAGCCTAAAAGACCAAGCTGTTATATTGCAGCAGGGCGCCAAAGAATTGCTGCAATGCGTCGGATGCCGTAATGTTATCCTATGGGAAAAAGTGTCAGCTTTGGAGTACTGTAACTTTGGCACCATGTAATATTTTTGCAATGTAACACTGAAAGGCACATCTGTGAGATGTCGGCTGTGTTCTCTCCAAATTTCAAGCCAAAGCACCAAACCATTCTTTTGCAGCAGGGTGCCAAGAATTGCTGTCTTTCCACAGCCTAGAAAAAGTACTGAATGCACTTATGAAAGCGGTTTCAAGTAAAATTTGCGATAATTTTCGTGGAGTGCGATACTACTTTCTATGAAGTACTTTTCCAGAAATTTGAAAACATATTTCTGGGGTGTTTTACTCCAAAATAAAGACATGGCTAGCATCCTCAGGGCCTGACTAGGTGAATACAAAAATAATTAGGTTGCTAGAGGGTCCCAATTTTAAATGCCAAGCAATTTTCTGATCACTAACTGAAAACAAAATGGTGGATTTGCAACAGTAAAAGCGCCATTTGCGACAGTAAAAATGCATTTGCGACACTGTCAAACTTTTTGTTAACTTTTCCCATTGACTTATAATGGAAAATTGTTTTTTGAATAAGTTTTGAACCGTTTAATATTTTTTCACGAAATCTTCAAAAGGCACATCAGGGACCCTGGCCGCATGTTCCCTGAAGATTTTTTTTTTTTGAAATTCAAATTTTATTAAGATAAACACTTATCAGTGATACAGTACATAGTAACATGAACATTTTGTACTTTGACAATTGACCTAAGTTGAATCAAATTCCCAAGTTCCTCCCCCCAACCCCAATTCCACCAAAAAAAAAAAAAAGGGAACCTCTTTCCTCCCCCCAATCCATCCAACCCTTACTATACTACCACCCCCAGGAAGATCCGCTCACCCCATTCATTTCTAATATTACCAAACTAATTCCGATTACCTCTGGGCAAGGTATAGCAGCTTGAAAACGACTCCAAATCTTTTCATATATGAAGTCGATTATCTCTTCCTACCTATTTTTCCATATTTAAATTAAACAACATCTCCTGTAACCATTCCATACGTGATTGGAGAATCTGTCAGCCAATGTCGAAGACTATTTTTTAAGCCAGCCAGAAATCAGAGCCATGTAGAATCTACGCTCCTTGAATGTGATTCCAGAATAATCTCTATCAAACATATATCAGGAGTAAAATATTGATCAATACCCAGCAATGGGTCTGCCTTTTATTTAATCTACTTCACAACGCTTTATCAGTGGGCACTCCCAAAAAATGTGATACAAATCTCCAACTGCCTGACGGCACCTGAAGCAATTTTGGTCAGGTCTGCTACCAACTTTATATAGCTTGGAAGGGGTCCAAAATAAATTGTTCAAAAAAGTTCCCTGAAGATTTTGGGCTGGCCACACAAACCGTGCCACCTGTAGGCGCCACCATAGAATTCCAGAAAAAGCATAAATGCACGCGCAGATCATGCTTAATAACTCCGCAGCTGTGTATCCGACCAGTACGAAACTTGGCAGATCCCAAGGTGTATGAGTCTTGATCACGTATTCCAAATGTCAGGCAAATCTGTCAAACAGTTGCAAAGTTATTAAGGTGCAAAACTTTGGGTTTAACATGTAAATGGCTCCTCAACCCTAACTATGGTAGCACTACTGTGCTACCATAATATATATATATATATGTAACCCCCCTGTTACACGGGGTTGATAGAATCCCAGTAAGACCTAACGGTAGGCAGTGAAGGCAGCTTGTGAAACTCCAGTTAAATGGATTTCACACTGTCTCACTCTGTTCTCAGTCTCAGCTGAGACTGAGGGATGACATTATTATAGAACTTTCGCAGCGCATAAGCCACACTGGAATGTTGCAGTTGGAGGTTAGTGTAGAACGTTGGGGATTTGGAATTCAGTCTGTGTGCAGTCTGAGTGAGAGACAGTAGTACAGCTGAGTGTGTGCAGGCTCTCAGAGCTTTAAACTCTGTTTTAGAGCTACTTTTGGAAGGTGTGTGTTTCCACCCGAAAAGGAAAACAGGAACTGGTAATTGAAGTGGTGGAGACTGCTTTCAATGGTTCAAGAGCCCCATCCCTGAGGGGATGGGGGAAGGTTTTTGCCTGTTTTCAAGGGGCAACCCCCCATGGGTCCAGCTAAGGGAAAGAAGCTGCCTGTTCAAGTTGTGCTGAGGCACCAGAAGCTCTGAGAGAGAAATTCATTGTGGAGGAAATGCCTGTGGGGCACCTGCAACCAAAGGGTGAGTTCGCTTTGAAAAAGGGCCAAGTGTTTTTCACCTGAACAGAAGGAAACTAAAGGGACTGTTACTGTGGGGTCAGGAAAAGACAGCCAAGTACAGTTGGAAAGTGGGGATTGGACTGCTTAACTCAGTGGGGGGGGCCTAGAGTAATGGACTATGCCACTTAAAAGTATGTTCAAGTCCAGCATAAATGGAAAGCACGACAAGTAGATGGAATGTGAAATACATTTAGCAAGAATCTACATTGCAAAGCTTTACAGGATGAGGTGTTTACTGTCCAGAGAAATGGCTGGGTATGAATTGTGGGAGCGAGAGGTGGGAGACCCCCCATCAGTAGTAACCAAATTCACCCCATTTGCTCTGAGACACCTTTTTCTTTCTCTCAGGTACTTGGCCAGTGCTTGAGGAAAGTACCCAGACATGGGATTGAAAGGAAGAATTCCCTGATGGAGCCAAGGTGCTCTTAGGTGGTTTAGGGAGCCACCAGAAAATGTCTCCATGAAGTATGGAAGGTGTCCAAGTGGCCGGCAAGGGAGCCGAGCCAGGGAAAACCAAGAACAGTGTACAAGTTTGGGCTGTGTGCCCAGTGGGTTCAGAGCCTGAAGGCTAAAGTTTGGAGGAAGTGTTCTTGTTTCTTTTAATCCGCATTACCAGGAGTGTAGCCCCGTGGGGTCCATCTATGCTTTGTTTATTCTGTTTGGATGTGAATAAAAAGCCACACTTTAGAATCCCACTTCTGGTATTGGACATTACAGTTATTGCTTCCTGTGTTCGGAGTTACTTGGGTGCCCCTGTGCAGAGTAGCCAAACTTAGCCTTTGTGCCGAGTGACATATTCCTCCCCGAACCCAGCCCACCTGGTATTGCTGTCAGATACAAATGGCATACCGGCCCTGGGTTACATATACATACATATATATCTATATATATATATATAGATATATATAATTTATTAATTTATCTGGCTTATCCTATCTTTTTAGTATCCTTTTCTTGTATTTTTTGGAGCAAGTGACAGAACATCGGTCAGAGAACATGCAGGACTGCAATTATGCCAGTAGCACTAGCTGTATTTTACAGCTTGGCAAGGAAAAGTAATTTTTATTTTGGCTCGCTTGCGCGCGCCAGCCAACATATTGCAGTAGTAGCAGATTTGGAGGTGCGGTCACTGTGGGCGAATGCAGGGCATGCATCAGTAGGTGCATCCCACATTCCCCAATAAGGAAGCTGCAGGTGTTGACACCAACAACACATAAACTGGCCACCAGATGAAAGAAAAGGTACGCTGCAATGAGAGCCAAGCTCATCATGCAGCGGCGTGCCTTTTCTGGTGAAGCAGTTTAATAAACATGGCAGCATTGACTGATGTTGAGCAGAGCCCTGACCCACTTTATTTGCCAATGGGTGAGCCCACTCCCTGTCAGCATAATGCTCCCTCCCTCCCATTTCATGTGTTTGTCGAGGGGGGTGCCAATCTCCCTTGCCATCATGCACCCCCCCAACAGTCTTTCTTTGCCAATGGGGGGCCCAGTCCCCATCGGCTTTACTCCCCCCTTCCCAGTTTAATTTGCTGATGGGGAAGCCCACTCTCCATTGTCATAATGTCCCCCCATTTGCTGTGTCCCGAGGGGGTGCCCAATCCCCCTCAGCTCTCCCCCCCTTCGCCCTGCTATGTGAGGATGGGGGTGCCCCATCCCCGTTGGCTACAGTATCCCCCCAAACACTCAGGTGACATGCTGGGAGCCTACCCCAGAGTGCCAAATGCCTCTGTAAAAAATTAAAAAAGTCCAGCAATGTTTTTTTTTTAAATCTGTAAATCTGAAAATGGTCCCTTGCAGTCTGTCCTGCTTCCTCCCTCAACCCGCATCCACCCTCTGCATACCCCACCTCCCCACACCCCCCACACCCCATGCTTACCTCCGGAGCCCGGCGTGATGAACTTTGGTGGGCCGGGAACACGTCTGCACTATTCAAAGCTGACCGTGAACTGAAGAAATGCCAATAAGCTGTATAATGTCATAAACAGTGTTTTTTTTTTTTACTTTGGTGCATGTCTCAGCCATTTTGGGGAATTTTGGCACCAACTTTTCAACATGGGGTTATTGGGACCCCTCCTCATGAATTCAGTCGCTGCCATGGTGTTATTCGGTCCGGAAAGGTGATTTTGTGGTCACTGTGGAGAATCACCTTTTGGTACTGAGTAATGAAATGACAGTGTCACTGTTCATGAGGGGGGCTCTCAAAAAGCCTATGTTGCAAATTTGGTGACAAAAATCCAAAAAATGGCTGTTTTATGAGAGTGTGTCGCGCAGTTTCCACTCACACTCGTAACTTCGTGAATTTGTAATATTTTCACTCTAGATTTTCAACATTGCCATTTTCCCACACCTCCTTATGAACAATACAGCTGTCATTTTACATATCCTGGCCAAAATGTGTTTTCGCATGTCCGGCGCAGAATAGCGTGGATGCTGTGCGAAATCAGTTTTCAGTACAGTTTGACAAAATGACAGTGACACTGTTCATAAGCAGAGGTCCTAAAATGCCTATGTTGAAAATTTGGTGATGAAAGTCCATAAAATGACTGTGTTACAAGCATCTGTTGCACAGTTTCCAAGCACACTTGTAACTTCACAAATTTGCAATATTTTCATGCCATATTTTCAACACTAGCATTTTTTCACACCTCCTTATGAACAGTAGAGCTGTCATTTTTCACATCCTGCTCGAAATGTGTTTTCACACCTGTGTCGTACAATGGCGTGGTCGCTGTGGGAGATCAACGTTTGGGACAGATTAAGAAAACCACAGTGACACTGTTCATGAGGAGAGGTCCCAAAATGCCTACGTTGAAAATGTAGTTTAAAAAACACCAAAAATAATTGGGTTACGGACGTGCATTGCACAGTTTCTATGCATGCTCATGACTTCACCAAGTTTTCAAATTTTCGCTCCAGATTTTCAATGTTGCCATTTTTTTACACCTCCTCTTGAACAATACAGTTGTCATTTTTCACATCCTGCCCAAAATGTGTTTATGTACCTTTGAAGCCAAATGGCACAGTCGCTGTGCAAAATCACCTTTCGGCTAACAAAATGATCATTTTGTTATTTCTTTGGATGCTTGTTGGCAAACTTATTCATTTCACCACAAAGAAATATTTTATATCTGATATACGTCAGTTCAATCATAACTACACAATTTATTCCATGTTGCTTTTCCTTCTTCTGGCTTTTTCCATCTCTTGGTTGCCTGCTACTTCTGGGCTGGTGGGTATGGATACTGTGAATACGGCCCCCTCCATTCATTACCAGAATAAGGCAGGCTCCCCACTTACTGGGGCCTCCAGATCCAGGCCTGGACTTTATGAATACAGTGGGCAGACCAATCTCCCTCCCTGGCTTACTCCCATGCCTGGATTTGTTGTCCCAATCCCATGGCATACCCGCCTCCTCTATTTCCTGCTTCCCCTTCTTCAACCCCCTCCCTGGCTTCCTTCTTCCTTAGTATCCTTGACACTGCCCATCGGGCATGAATGTCCCTTTCAGCAGGGCTCTGAGCAGCCCCGGAGACCACTGCTGCTGCTCTGCAGCACCATTTGATAGTCCTATGCCCAGGGTCCACAGTGCATCACCTTGCTGTGCCCTCCTTATCTCTGTGCCAACTAAATAACCTCTTCCTTCCTTACAGGGTGGGTGGGTGGGGAATGTTCCAGTAAAAGAAGGCTAGCAATGGTGCATTACCCTTAAATAATCCTTTAGGACTGCAGATTAGGAATCCTACTGGCTCTGCTCCCTGGTCAATCACCTGTCCCAAACCCCCACACTGTTGTATGATGATCCTTGTCCTGTCCCTCCATGCATGAGGTCACTGTCTGTTGTCTGCCCCCCTCGCTCTTTCCCCTGCCTGTACCACACTCCTTCTCCATGGGATAACCTGGTTTGGTTTTGAATGGCAAGCCTAATTATAAGTCTTATTAGTTTTTGGATGTGCTGCAATAGGCCGCTGATTATCTGTGTTGACAGTTTGACATGTGTTACACATGAGCAGTGCTAGCAGTGGTGACTAAGCAAAACATTTCTTTGGTACTCAACACATGACAGAATACGATATGATTATGGTGATTGGCATTGTACTAAGTGTGTACCATAATGATATGGCTTTATAACAATTGGTGCATTCTTAATAAGTGAAAGCTTGGATAACACTATTTCAATTTACATTTTATATTTACTTTTTTAACGTTTCTTTACTGTGAATTTAACTGTGAGCTGAGACTGTCTACGCTGGGATTGTGAACTTGTCTGCTAGCCTGCCTGTTTTTAACGTCAGTCTTGTTACTTGAGAACCAGAGCTCCAGCTGCAATAGTCAAGCATCTGTTATCTGAATTAAGCCTGTGGGGTGGGGTTGTCTTAGTCCATGGTGCCCTTTGTGACATCTGAGCAGCTGTTGCACTCGATGCTGTGTGTGTGTGGGGGGAGCTTGTAGAGACACATTTGCTCTACTAGAGATGTATATTTTGGTATTTCCCACTTTTTCTCTCAGATCTGGTCATAAAATGAAGTCCTGCACGTTATGTATGCACATAAGAACAAACATGTTGGATGTCTGGCAGAGCTCATACCGTATTTCTTATACTTGCTAGTTGTGTGTCCTTCATCTGATGCCAGAGGCTAGTAGAGGAGTGGGCTGATGTCCCTTCCACTCCCAGGAAGTGAGAGAAGTTGTGTAGATGTCTGATCATGTTGGACATTTTTAACCATAATGCACTGGACTCATTACTGTACCTCGGTTTTCGGTGTGGCGTAAGGTGAGGTGTCGAGCGCCTCCACTTTCAACAACACTGGATGTCATAATTTACATTTCGAAGCACTGTATGATTTTTATATATTTTTTGTTGTATTAGACACTGCCATGTGTGAGATTGCTGTATTTTAATAATAAAGAGTACAATACTGTCAGCAGTCTTGTAGTATTGTGTATACATCTCTGTGGGTACTTATGTTCAGATGATACAATGATTAGTTCATCATCTTCATCAGATTGTTTGACTTCTGCCTGCTCCTCTTCTGTATGGCCCCGGGTTTGGTGCAGCTGGTGTCTGCTCAGCTGTGGCTTCAGTGGCTAAGAAATGTAAGAGTTAACAGCATGTTAGAAAAAAACAAATACTATTAAGTTATGGTGTATGTAGCTTAATTATATATATATTTTCACCAACTATATCACTTTTGCTGCTATCAAAGGTGTGCGTACATAACATCAGGGCACATTAACACAGAGAATAGTCTGTTAAAAATTTTGTTTGATGCTATTTGTTTATAAATATATGAGTGGGAACATGAGCCCAAGGCTGTTTCTTTACCTTAGGGTAACATCAGGAGGCTTTAAGACACAATGTATACTGTATACTGTTGTAAATGCTGCCTCATGTATTCAGCAACTTACTACATCACTAAAGGCCTCTGTTTATAATACTATGGTGGAACACAATTTGATTATGTTTGTATAATATAACGCACCATTAAGATACAGTAAAAGGATGTTGAGATTTCTGACTAGTGTTATCTGGCCATAAGTACATGGCTGTTAACATGGGGTTTAAACTGCTTGGTTATCTCACGATAGCATCAGGAGGCATTACACATGTTGTATGTTGCTGTTAATTAAGCAATATACCACAAGACAGTGTGGGTAATGCCAGGATTTAGCCAAGCCTGGTGTGTTGTTTGGTCATGAGTTACCAACAACACACCAGGTGTGGGTAACTCCTGGCATCACCCACACCCTCGAGTGGGATGTTACGATCATGCAATGTATCTCTTTTTTGTGTGTGTGAGAGATGAAAAAATTTTATTTTGTTGTTGTATATATGTTCTTAAACATTGAAATTGTTGCACATGAAAAAAAAGTCAATTTTGCCTGATTAGAAGGAGAGCTGCGGCTCTGTTTTGGCATCTTGTGCTTGCAGCTCTGTTAATTTCAAGTGCCCCTGTGTATCAGTTGTTCCCCTTCATCTTTTCTGGGTCTGGGAAAGAAATTAACTTTCTTGGTTTGGTTGTTTATGGATGCAGATTTGTGGAGATGTTCTGTGAATTGGAGGAGGGTGTGAGAAGCGAGAGAGTGAGAAATTGAAGCAGCAGAGGTCATGTTTTGGGGATGTAATGCCACTGGGTTTTTTGGGACTGTTTGCTGGCCATGAATAGTTGAGTTACGGTAATAAAGTCTTTCATTTTCTGTTATGTGTGTTGCATTGCAAAAAACAGTTGTAGGAAGTTGAAGTCACCAGGTTATGAATGGGAATGGTCAGTTGTTTGACTTGTGGAGCCATGTGAGTAGCAGTCATCCTGTTTGCTGGTCCTGGGATTTTGGGAGCAGAGGTTGAAGACAGATTGCATGTTTAAAAAAAAAAAAAATGAAGTGACAGTAATGGACTTCCCTATAAAGAGTGCTAGCTGTTGTGCGTTGCTGATAGACGGTGACCAGAGTGGGAGGTTGACTTGTGATGGACGTGAAGGTGAGAGGGAGCCAGTACTGAGCAGCAGGAGTCAGTGAGCTGGAGTTTTAGGTCAGAGGGTTTTAAGGATTGGTTCGTGATGCAACCAAGTGGTGGCTGGAACCTTTTTTTGTGGGGTGCTATCAGGATTTACACGTTGTAAATCCTGATAGCCAGTCAATCAGAAGTCAGGATTTAACTTGCCATTGCATAATAATGTGGTTGTACTGTGGTGACATTAGTGCATATCAGCATACTGGAACAGTAAAGGGAGGTGTGACTGCTGTGTCATGTTATCAAGTCATAACCACATACTTATTTTAGTTGGCAATTAATTAAAACGGTTGTCTGTCTATTTTTGACACTGCCCACAATAATATACACATATGCTGTCTTCAAGTACTTAAGAAATCATTGCAGTACTCTACTTATAATAGTTTGGAGAACATTCATGTCACTACTTATGGTGAAGAACTCGCTGTCCAAAGTTAGGCTTGCCTGCCTTAAGCCACAGCTGGAATGTTGGTTCATACCAGCCCCGGTCCTTGTCGGGCACCTTCCCTGCATCCCTCGTTTTGAAGAATTTTTGGTGCAGCAGCTTCCACTTCTCCCTGCACTTGCACCACCTTTTTTCAAGTTCTTTTTGTGATGGAGGAACCAGGCCACAGCATTCCAGGTTTCTTCCTGGGGTATGTTAGTAGCCCTCATAACTATCCATGGGTCTGATATGGCGCTGATTGCCTGCAGCAATGCAGGCAGCTCTTCAGAAGTCCAGTATTTTGGCATTTCTGTTTTTCAAAATTATAAATGTTGGATTATTAGTAAGAATTCTAGTAATGCATGTTGTTGTATATTGTTAGAACGTTTAGATCTACTTCTTAAAATATAACATTGTATGATAGGATATGACTCTGTATATGATGGTAGAATAAGATTTTGTTTCTGGACTTAGTGTACAGCTTGGCCTGGTAATGATGAGAGCACAAATAATGGCATGACAAGTACTGTCTGTAGTCCCTGTCACACACAACATCCAGCAATCTGTAGTTGTATGACACACACCTTCTACTTCAGTATGCCACCCACACAAAAAGCAGGTACTTGTCCACAACTGAAGTCTGAGAGCCCAAATAATATTGTGAAAAGTACTGGCTGTAGTTCCTGTCACATGCAACAACCAGCAATCCATGACAGGATGTTGCATGACCTCAATCCCAGTATGGCCCCCCTCCCTCCCAAACACCATGTAGCAGTCTATGACCCAACCCCGAGAGGCCAAATAATTGCATGAAATGTACCGTCTGTAGTCCCTGTCACATGCAACACCCAGCAATCCATGGCTGCATGTTGCATACAGTATCTTCAACAGCAGTATGCCCCCCCCAAACCTGGTACCTGTCCGCAACCTAACCCAAAGAGCCAAAATAATGGCATGACAAGTACAGTCTGTAGTACCTGTGACACCCGACACCCAGCAATCCATTGCTGCATGGTGCACAACATGAACATCAGTATGCCCTCTCCCCAAAAGGTAGGTACCCATCCACATCCCAAGTCCGAGAGCCCTAATAATGGCATGAAAAGTACCGTCTGTAGTCCCTGTGAACACAACACCCAGCAATCCTTAGCTGTATGACACAAGCCTTCAACTCCAGTATGCCACCCACACAAAAACCAGTTACCTGTTCACAGCTGAAGTACGAGAGCTCAAATAATGGCTTGAAAAGTGCCATCTGTAGTCTCTGTCACATGCAACACCCAGCAATCCACGGCTGAATGTTGCACGATCTCAATCTCAGTATGCCCCCCAGTCCCAAATACCAGGTAGCTGTCCGTGACCCAACCCCAAGAGGCCAAATAATGACATACTGTAAAAAGTACCGTCTGTAGTCCCTGTCACATGCAACGTCCAACAATCCATGGCTGCATGTTGCACATCTTCAACAACAGTATGTCTCCCCCCAAAAACCCAAGTACCTGTCCACAACCTAACCCAAAGAGCCAAAATAATGGCATGACATGTACCGTCTGTAGTCCCTGTGACACCTGACACCCAGCAATCCATCACTGCATGGTGCACAACATGAACTGCAGTATGCCTTCCCCCCAAAAGGCAGGTACATGTCCACAACCCGAGTCCGAGAGCCCTAATAATGGAGTGAAAAGTGTCATATGTGTCCCTGTCACTCCTAACTGCAGCAATCCATAACTGGATGTTGCACGTCTTCAACAGCAGTAAGTCCCCCCCAAAACCCAGGTATCTGTCCGCAACCTAACCAAAAGTGCTGAAATAATGGCATGACAAGTACCATCTGTAGTCCCTGTGACACCTGACACCTAGGAATCCATTGCTGCATGGTGCACGACATCAACTGCAGTATGCCCTCCCCCCAAAAGCCAGGCACCCATCCACAACCCAAGTCCAAGAGCCCTAATAATGGTGTTAAAAGTACCATCTGTCATGCCTGTCACACACAACACCCAGCAATCCATGGCTGCATGTCGCATGCCTTCGAATCCAGAATGGCCCCCCCTCCCCAAAAACAAGGTATCTGTGCAGAAGTCAACCCTGAAAATCCAAATAATGGCATAAAAAGTACCATCTGTAGTTTCTGTCACACACGACACTCATCAATCCATAGCTGTATGACGCACGCCTTCAACTCCAGTATGCCACCCACACAAAAAGCAGGCACCTGTCCACAGCTGAAGTCCGAGAGCCCAAATAATGTAATGAAAAGTATCAGCTGTAGTCCCTGTCACACACAACACCCAGCAATCCATGACTGGATGCTGCACAACCTCAATCCCACTATGGCCCCCCCATCTCAAACACCAGGTAGCTGTCTATGACCCAACCCTGAGAGGCCAAATAATTGCATGAAAAGTACCGTCTGTAGTCCCTGTCACACGCAACACCCCGAAATCCACGGCTGCATGTTGCACATCTTCAACAGCATTATGTCTCCCTCCCCCCAAACCCAGGTACCTGTCTGCAACCTAACCAAAAGATCCGAAATAATGGTGTGACAAGTACTGTCTGTTGTCCCTCTGACACCCAACCCCCAGCAATCCATCGCTGCATGGTGCAAAACATGAACCACAGTATACCCTCCCCCCAAAAGGCAGGTGTCTGTCCACAACCCAAGTCCAATAGCCCTAATAATGGCGTGAAAGTACTGTCAGTAGTCCTGTCACACACAACACCCAGCAATCTGTGGTTTGCATTGCATGCCTAGAAACCAGTATACCCCCTCTAAAAAAGGAGGTACATGTGCAGAAGCCAACCCCAACAGCCCAAATAATGGCGTGAAAGGTATCATCTGTAGTTCCTGTCACACACGACACTCAGTAATCCACAGCTGTATGACGCACACCTTCAACTCCAGTATGCCACTCACATCAAAAACAGTTACCAGTCCACAACTGAAGTATGAGAGCCCAAATAATGGCGTGAAAAGTGCCCTCTGTAGTCTCTGTCACATGCAGCACCCAGCAATCCATGGCTGGATGCTGCATGATCTCAAACCCAGTATGGCCCCCCTCCCAAACACAAGGTAGCTGTCCATGATCCAACCCTGAGAGGCCAAATAATGACATAAAAAGTACCGTCTGTAGTTCCTGTCACATGCAACACCCAGCAATCCATGGCTGCATGTGCACGTCTTCAACAGCAGTATTTCTCTCCCCCAAAATCCAGGTATCTGTCTGCAACCTAATTGAAAGAGCTGAAATAATGGCGTGACAAGTACCGTCTGTAGTACCTGCGACACCCAACACCAAGCAATCCATCACTGCATGTTGCACGACATCAACTGTAGTATGCCCTCACCCTCAAAAGCCAGGTACCCATCCACAACCCAGGTCCGAGAGTCCTAATAATGGTGTGAAAAGTATCATCTGTTGTCCCTGTCACTTGCAAAAACCCAGAAATACATGGCTGCATGTTGCACGTCTTCAACAGCAGTATGTCCCCCCCACCAAAACCTAGGTATCTGTCTGCAACCTAACTGAAAGAGATGAAATAATGGTGTGACAAGTACCGTCTGTAGTCCCTGTGACACCCGACACCTAGCAATCCATCGCTGCATGTTGCATGACATCAACTGCAGCATGCCCTCCCCCCAGAAGCCAGATAACCATCCACAACCCAAGTCCAAGAGCCCTAATAATGGTGTTAGGGGTACCTTCTGTGATCCCTGTCTGCGCAACATCCAGCAATCCATGGCTGCATAGCGCATGCCGAACATATGGCCCCCCTCCCCAAAAACCAGGTACCTGTGCAGAACCCAACCGCGACAATTCAAATAAGGGTGTGAAAAGTACCATCTGTAATTCCTGTCACACATGACACCCAGCAATCCATAGCTGTATGATGCACACCTACAACTTCAGCATGCCACCCACACAAAAGCCAGTTACTGGTCCACAACTGAAGTCTGAGAGCCCAAATAATGGCGTGAAAAGTGCCATCTTTAGTCCCTGTCACATGCAACACCCAGCAATCCATGGCTGGATGTTGCATGACCTCAACCCCAGTACGGCCACACCAGTTCCAAACACCAGGCAGCTGTCCATGACCCAACCCGAGAGGCCAAATAATGATGTGAAAATTACTGTCTGTAGTCCCTGTCACATGGAACACCCAGCAATCCATGGCTACATGCTATGCACCTTCAATAGCAGTATGTTCCCTCTCCCCCACTAAATCCCAGATATCTGTCTACAACCTAACCCTAACAGACGAAATAATGCCGTGAGAAGTACTGTCTGTAGTCCCTGTCACAGCTGACACCCAGCAATCCATGGCTGATGGTGTGTGACATGCAGCCATGGGTTGGTGGCTGTGGAGTATAACAAGGAGTTCAGATGGTACTTTTTAGAACCTAATTTGCCATTTCGGAGTTGGATTGGGTGCAGTTACCTCACTTTGGTGGGTCAGAGCTGGGTTGAAGGCATGTGATATCTATCCATGGATTGTTGGGTGTGTGGTGTCACAGGTACTACAGATGGTATTTTTCAGGCCATAATTTGGTATCTCTGGGTTGGGTTCAGAACCGGTACCTGTGTTGTGTGTGAGATGGAGGTATGCCTCAGTTAAGGATGTGCGCCATCCAGTCATAGATTCGTGGGAGTGGGGTGGCACAAGAAGTGCAGATGGTACTTTCCACAACATAATTTGTTGTGTCTGAGTTGGGTTTGTTACAGTTACCTGGGTTGTTGGGGGGGGTCATACTGGGGTTGAAGATGAGTGACATCCAGCCATGGATTGTTGGGTGTGTGATGCAATAGGGAATACAGATGGTACTGTTTAGGTTGTAATTCTACCTCTCTTTGGTTCAGGACAGGTACCTGTGTTTGGGGGGGCCTACCTGGATTGAGGTCATGTGACATGCAGCCACATATTGAAATGTGTGGGGTGTGACAGGGACTACGTATGATGCACTCTGATGCCATAATTTGGGCTCTTAGAATAGGATGGGTACCGGTACCTGGGTTGGGGGAGGGGACATACCAGGGTTGAGGGCACGTGACATCCAGCCACATATTGCTGGGTGTGGGTTATCATGGGGACTACAGACAGAAGTTTTCTGGCCATAATTTGAGTTCTCTGGGTTCAGTTCAGGACAGGTACCTGTGTTGAGGGGGGCATACTGGGGTTGAGGGTGTACGACATCTAGTGATGGATTGGTGGTGTGGGATGTCAGAGGGAGTACCGGTGGTACTTTCCGCAACATAATTTGGCTTCTCAGACTTGCTTCTGTACAGGTACCTGGGTTGTGGTTGGGGGGGGGCATATCAAGGTTAACGAACTATGACATCCAGCCATGGATAACTGGGTGTGTGGTGTGACAGGGAATACAGACAGTAGTTTTTATGTTGTAATTTTATCTGTCTGGGTTTCATTCAGGACAGGTACCTGGGTTGGGGGGGTGGAGGGCATACCATGGTTGAGTGTATGTGATATCAAGCCATGTATCTGTGTGTGTGGGGTGTGACAGGGACTACAGATGGTACTTTTCAGATCTTGATTTGTGCTGTTGGGGTGGGATTGGGTTGGGTACAGGTAGATAGGATTAGGGGACACACACCAGGGTTGAAGGCGTGTGACATCCAGTCACATACTGCTGAATGTGGGGTGCTACAGGGAGTACAGATGGCACTTTTCAGGCCATAATTTATACTGTCGGTGTTGGATTGGTACAGGTAGCTGGATTGACGGGGGGGGGTATACTAGGGTTGAGTGTTGTGCAACATCCAGCCATGGGTTGGTGGGTGTGGAGTGTGACAGGGAGTACAGATGGTATTTTTCAGAATATAATTTGCTGTTTCAGAGTTGTATTGGTTGCAGGTACCTGGCTTTGGGGGGGTTCAGAGCAGGGTTGAAGGCATGCAACATCTACCCATGAATTGCTGGGTGTGTGGTGTCACATGTACTACAGATGGTACTTTTCAGGCCATAAATTGTGTCTCTTGGTTGGGTTCAGGACAGGTACCTGTGCTGTGTGTGTGGGGTTGGGGGGGTAGACCGGGTTGAGGATGTGCAACATCCCATCATGGATTGGTGGGTGTGGGGTGGGACAGGGAGTACAGACGGTACTTTCCACAACATCATCTGGTGTGTTGGACTTGGGTTCCTCACAGGTAGCTGGGTTGTGGAGGGGGTCATACTGAAGTTGAAGGCATGTGACATCCAGCCATGGATTGCTGGGTGTGTGGTGCGATAGGGAGTATAGATGGTACTGTTTAGGTTGTAATTCTATCTGTTTGGGTTTGGTTTGGGACAGGTACCTGTGGTTGAGGGGGGCATACCGGGGTTGAGGGCATGCTACATGCAGCCACATACTGGTATGTGTGGGGTGTGATAGGAACTACAGATGGCACTTTTGAGGCCATAATTTGGGCTCTTGGGGTTGGGTTGGGTACAGGTACCTGAGTTGGGGGGGCATACCAGGGTTGAGGATGTGCGACATCCAGCCACATACTGCTGGGTGTGGGTTGCGACAGGGACTACAGATGGTACTTTTCTGGCCATTATTTGGCTTCTCTGGGTTCAGGACATATACCTGTGTTGTGGGGGGGCACACTGGGGTTGAGGATGTGCGATATCTACTGATGGATTGGTGGGTGTAGGGTAACAGAGGGAGTACAGACTTTACTTTCCACAGTGTAATTTGGCATTTTGGACTTGGGTTCAGTACAGGTACCTGGGTTGTGGTGGGACCAGGGTTGACAGTGTGTGACATCCAGCCATGGATGGCTGGGAGTGTGCTGTGACAGGGAGTACAGATGGTAGTTTTTAGGTTCTAATTTTACCTGTCTGGGTTTGGTTCAGGACAGGTACTTGGATTTTGTGGGAGGAGGTCATACCAGGGTTGAGTGTATGTGACATCCAGACATGTATTTGTGTATGGGATATGACAGGGACTACAGACGGTACTTCTCCGGTCATGATTTGGGTTCTTGGGGTTGGGTTGAGTACAGGTACCTGGGTTTGGGGGGGACACACCAGGGTTGAAGGCATGTGAACCATTTTTTAATTGTGCAATGTGTATGTATTTTAATGGGATACTGCTAATAAAGCTCAAAAACAGTTATGCAAACATTTTATTGCCATGATAATATTAGGTTGTTCTATGGGAGTGACTCTATGGATGGCACTACTGCTGAGATGTGTCTGTGCCAGGCATCCAGTGGACAGAAGGCGGGGTAGGGTTGCGGAGGGGCAGACAATGTTAGTGACAGTGATAGATAATGGTACTACAGCACCACAGACAATGGTGGTGGGGTGGTGATATTGTACAAGGTGTGATACTGCAGATATATGGTGCTTGGCATGTGGCTGGCCACACTGCTGGCCTTTTGGTAGTATCATTGGAATGGGTTGTAGAGGCTAATGGAATAATGACCAGCTCTACAGGACCAACTCTGTTTCATTGTTATTGTCAATTGTTCATGATAGTATGAAACTAATATATATATATTTTTTTCATTTACAGGTGTGTGATATGCCATCTTAACATTTACTGAGAAATGTGAATCTTCAACTTGCAAAAATGCCAACTAAGTATAGAAAACAACGTAAATGTAGAAAAATTCTGTATGATGCCTATGTAAGATCAATGAAGAGTAGTACTGGTGGAAAACATATTGAAAAGAACGTAAAGAAAATTACCAAGTGTGGTAGTAGAAAAGTGTTGCATCCTAATAGTACTAATGCTCACTCTGTTACATTGAGTGATGCAACTGGACCGTGCTTTACTACTACATGTACTCCTGTGAAAGCATGTTCCAGTACACACATGCGTATTCAGAATATGTCTATTCGCAGCCGTAAATGAAAAGGAAATTCTACTAGTTGTGGCCATCTTAGAAAGTTGCATTTCTTTCTGAAACTTACTTGAGCAAATTATTTCAAGTATCATGAGACGTCAAGGCAAAAGACTCAAGAGTAAATTGCCTTTGATGAAACTACGACTTAGAGTTCGTAGATTTGTGAACATGGCGCTTGCTGTTCTTTCATATTTGTGGAAAAAAATGAACACATCCATGTCCTGTTTATTTATTTGCCTTTGTTAACCAGGTAAGCACACTAGACAGCAACGTGCCTATTTTCAGGAGCGACCCAGGAGAGTTACAGGGTATCCATAGGGACAAAACAATTACATACAGGAGCTACATGCTCCAACAGTTGGGTTACATACAGGAGCCACATGCTCCAACAGTTGGTTACATACAGGAGCCACATGCTCCAACAGTTGGCAAATACAATAGAGTTTGCATACAGGAGCAATATGCTCCACCATAGGGTGATACAGAGGTAATGACAAATAATCAGTTTAGGAATTCACAACAAGAGCAGCAATGCAGGAGATGGACATCAAAGTGGTATCAAGAACATGGGTGGTACATCCAACAGATAGTTGGGGGTATACAGCAAGAACAACATCAACAGGAAAGAGGCAGTAGGTACAGTTAGGAGAACACGGGTAGTAGAGGCCTGGCCTAGATGCCTAGAGAGGGAGGGTAGGCACAGGCTCAGGTGAGTGAAGGATTAAGAGAGAAGCGCCGCCCACCTGGAGCGTAAGTGCCCGAGGGGTACCAGCAGCAGATATTCAAATGGGAGAGACTGCACACTGGGGGGGGGGGGCAGGTGGGTGCTTAACACAGGCAGGTGGATGCAGTTTTTAGGAAGTTCCATAAGGAGGATTTGAAGTAGGGTTGGGAGTGGGATGCACGAACGTGAGCAGGGAGGGAGTTTCACAGTTTTGGTGCATGGACGGTGAAGGCCCGATCGCCTGTGAGGGTGCTGGTCTTGGGGACCCGACGGTCCTTAGCAGCGCATGACCTAAGGTTGTAGACAGGGGAGGCATATTTTAGTGGAAGGGCGAGCGAGGCAGGAGTGGCCATTCTGATTATGTTGTCAATGAAGTTGCCAAGGGTGTAGATCCGGAACTTCTCAGGGGGGAGCCATTCTAGTCGAGAGTAAAGCTCGCAACAGTGTGTGAGGCGAGGTGGCGAGAGTGCGGAGCGGCATGCATTATTGCATGTGGTGTCCCACTTGGTGAGGCTGGAGGACGGGACAGGTGCAAAGGCTACGAGCCCACAGGAAAGTGTGGGGAGTAGAATCCCCTTAGCAATGCCAAGCCGAGCTGTGGGGGTGAGGCAGTCCTTAGCCCTGTAGGCTAGACCAAGCTTGGCATTAGTTGCCTTACAAATGGTATGAATGTGCGCAGTGAGGTCCAGTTGGGGATCGAGAGTGACGCCCAGGTATTTTACAGAGTCAGCGTTCGGAAGGAGGGAGTTACTAGAACCATGGATTTTAAGGGGGATCGTGCTGGAGGAGGTTTTGGCCATAGAGCCGAAGAGCAAGGTCTGCGTTTTCTTAAGGTTCACTGTGAGTTTGTGTCCATTAAGCCAGTTCCTGATAAGGGCAAAATCGCGTTGAGCTGGGAGTTGATGGAGGTGATGTTCTGAGAGCTGGCTAGGATGACTAGGTCGTCAGCGTAGAGTGTTAGGTGCCCATTGGAAGTGACAGAGGGAAGTTCGTTTATGAACAGGGAGAACAGGATTGGTCCAAAGTCAGATCCTTGGGGCACCCCGCTGTTCACTGTGGAGAGGGGTGAGAGTGTTATGGCATACCTCCTCAGATACTTCACCAAGGAGCGGGTATTGCATGCAGCAAGGGACAAAGGTGAAATCATATGGTGAGGAGTGAAAGTCTCATTCTTCAGAGACTTTTCTGCTGAGGTGGCGGCTCGGAGGAAAGCCTTTATTCCAGTCAAACAATTCTTAGCACAGCAAGGTTTTAAATATGGCTTTCGCCACTTAGCTCACCTGCATGTATCCAGAGAAGGAAGAGAGATCGTAGCTGAAACGCCCCAGGAGATCGAGTTATGGCTTGCTAAATACTGGCCTAGGATGCACCTTGGAACTACAACTCCCAGAAAGCTCTGGAATCCAGGTCAGCGTGTGCACACTAGGTGAAACCAATCAGTTAACAACAGAATCCCTGGAGACCGAGTTAGCAGATGGGCTGTCTCACACGTTAATGCTTCCCCCAGGTCTCCTGAACGCGGAGCCCCACCGGGACCAACGGACAGCAAATTCAGCATACAACCGCAGTCTCTGCCTAATTCTCTCCTTCCTAGACCACAGCAGGAAATAAGCCAAACAATGCTGGTTCACCACCACTCGAACGGGGAACACAGTGCAACACCAGAATGACAAGAGGAGGCACCACCGGCTAAGCAAATAAGGGATGCCACTTCGTTGTAGCCTACAGTGGAACCTTCGGACATTCCAGATGATTTGCTCATGGAAGCTGTGTCGATGGGGTCCTGGGCAGATTTCCCAACGGACCTAGAAGGCTGTACAGATGCTACCCTGTTGCCCATTAAGCCCAGCCTGCTTACATTTGCGGATGCGCTCCACAAGGGCTCAGCCAACTCCACTGAGTGCTCAGATCCCCTCAGAAGCAATGCCCCACCTGACTGACCGGTTTCATAAGTGTTCTTCCTTTCTTTTATTAAACTCTTGTTATTGATTTATGTTATTATGCAGCAGGGTTTACATTGACTCTAACGCTATATGTTTTGGGACGCTATGGTAGGTACCATAGCAAAGAAGCCTATCACTCCCTGATGTGGCTTTGCAGGACCATGCTGCTCACTAGTGGGCATGTTATTCATGCCATTGAATACCAGGGATTTGGGAATCATTCTGTCTCGTGAGCGGGCATGTTTCTGTCCCACATACGTCTCTCATCTCTTGGAATTTCCCCTGAGTGGGTAGCCAAATTGAGGGACAAACTGACAGGTCCTCTAATCTATCCAAGCAATTGACGGGCCTCATCCTCTGCCCGGCATGATATAGGACCCACCCTAGCACGCGGTGATATTACTTTTAACCCTGCTCCCCTAACATCTCCCCAATGGATGCCACACCTACAAGTCCCGTTGGACAAGGGTGGCAATTTAGTAGTGCTATATCATAGCTGGGGGCGGAGTCTTGATACTGAAACCAGTTAAAACTCTCCAACCCCCATTCTAGGTACCAGAGCAGCACGGCTGTGCTAAACCTTCCTACACAGAGAGTCAGCTGTATCTACGTGCGTAACTCTAGCTACCAGTAAATTGTTGCTTAAGTGAATTAATCTAGGAAGGTGCTATTATAATTGCTGTACTTTCCTTTCTGTTTTCTAAAAAAGTGTATCTAAGATTAGACTCAATATTAAATAGTTGCTCTCCCTGTTCTTAGAGTGTTAGGAATATATTGCTATTTGCAATTGAAGTTCTTGTTTTTTGGTATATTGTATTTACGTATTTCTATTTGTTTTTTCTTGCTACCAGGGCTTTGCAGTTCCCCTTAGTTTCTGTCATCAACCTATTCTGACTTTTATCTCCGACTGACTCCTTCAGCTGTGTTATAGATGTTCTTTCTAATTGGTTACACTCTATTTCGCTGCACTCTTGGGGTGAATACCTCCACATTTATTTTCCTCAGGCCTAAATATGCTGATGTCCAAGATGGAGGTTAACCTTATCTCCTGGAATGTCAAGGGATTGAACCATCCAACCAAAAGGTCAGTGGTCCTCAAGCACCTACGCTCCTTGCAGGTAGATGTGGCACTTATACAAGAGACGCATCTTACTGCAAAGAACATACCGTGGCTCAAAAAATCTTGGGTGGGTTCTGTACTGGTCAGCTCTGCAAAAACAAAGTCCAAGGGGGTAGCCAACCTTAATCGTAAATCATGCCCATGGGTCGCTGATAAGGTACTGTCCGACACACAAGGCCAATGGATAGTGGCTCGGTTCCCCTACCCAGGAGATCATGTAATCCTGGCCAATATCTATGGGCCTAACGTGGATTTTCCAGATTTCTTCCTGGATATTAATCAGGCTCTCGAATCCCTATCCATGGAGTACCCCAATATTCCATCATGCTAGGGGGAGATTTCAACTTAGTAACAAATTTATTTGTGGATAAGTCTAAACCAACCCCACAGATGCACCCTAAGGCTGTGCTCACCCTTCAGGAGGTAATGAAAGGGTGGGGACTGATAGATGTATGGCAGAGAGATCACCCTGCTGGGCATGATTACTCCTTCTTTTCACCGGTACACACTACTTACAGCTGTATAGACTTTTGGCTTGCTAACATCGTTGCAGCACAGGATGTTATTGCATCTGCAATAGATAACATCCTGGTCTCCGACCACGCCCTGTCTCCTGCATGTATACCCCTCAGGACAAATGGGCTGTAGCCCTAGATGGCGATGCAACCCTCTATTGATTAAAGAACCTGCGTTTCAGGCGATGGTGCGTCCAAACCCTCTATTGATTAAAGAACCTGCGTTTCAGGTGATGGTGCGGTCCACTGCCCAGGATTACTTTGCCCTTAATAAAGCAACTGATACTTCTGCAGCTACGGTGTGGGAGGCCTTTAAGGCAGTACTGAGGGGACACATCATCGCCTATGTAGCCCAGAAGAACAAGGCCCGGCAAGCAGACTTATCCCATCTCCGAGCTGAACTATCTGCCTTGAAGGCCCAGTTCAAACTGACTGCAGCAGGCAAATCCAATGCAACGGCAATTCAGAATATAGTCAGGCTTAGGTACCGTATTAATTCAATACTGTATCAAAAGACAGACTGGTTGATGGCCCAGGCCAAACATGCCTACTGGGGGGGGGGGAGACAAAGGAGGCAAACTCCTAGCATACCAGCTAAAGAAACAACAGGCCGCCTCACGTATACATGCACTCAGGAACCAGAATGTAGAGACAGTCACTGACCCTATGCAGATTAATACCTTTATGAGACAGTTTTACCAACAGCTTTATAAGTCGCATGCCACTCTGGAACAGAGCCAGCTGGAGACTCAATTGCGGGACTTTTGCTTTAAAGATGGAGCCCCACAGTTGGTAGAACACATGAGGGTCACGCTCGATGAGCCCTTCACCGAGTCAGAACTTAAGATGGCACTACCCAACCTGCTAAGGACAAATCCCCCAGACCAGATGGTATGACCACTGAGTTATACCAACTCATAAATTTGGAAATCAGTGCCCTGCTCCTTACTGCTCTCCAGCAGGCTCATGTATCTGGTATCCTCCCACCCACCATGCGAGAGGCACTCATCACTCTTCTACCAAAAAAGTCAGATGATCCATTGGATTGTGCTATCGTCCTATATCTTTGATATCAGTTTATTGTAAAATAGCAGCCAAGATGCTTGCCACCGGCATGATGGATGTTTTACCCTCTATTGTGCACCCATCCTAGGTTGGGTTCACCAAAGGAAGAGCTGTTGCAGACAGCATACGGTTGCTTCTCAACCTTAAATGGCTGGCCCTGCACTCCACTACTCCCATGGCTGCAATGGTGGTGGATTTTTCAAAAGCCTTCGATTCAGTTGAATGGCCCTACTTACATGCAGTACTCCAGCAATATGGCTTTGGTCCTTACTTTTGGCAGTGGATTTGGATACTATATAATGAACATATTTTCACTAACAAAGATATATCTCAGCTTTTCTCTCTGCAGCGAGGCACCCAACAAGGCTGCCCGCTCTCACCACTACTGTTCCTGGTGGCATTGGATTCTCTCATCCGTACGCTGCAGGTCACCAGCGAGATTCAGGGTATTCCGGTAGGGAAGCATGTATACCTAACGGCCGCCTATGTGGATGACTTGCTCATTATGCTATCAGATCCGCGGGAATCACTGCGCCCAACCCTGGAAGTTTTACACACATTCGCTGGCCTCTCAGGTTTAAAAATCAAACAACGGAAAACTTGTGTTACCCCCTTAAATGCAGCCTGCTCCCAAGATTGTCTTCAGGACCTGGGACTCACCTTGGCCCCCAGCAACATTACCTATCTGAGTATTCATATACCATTTTATTGGAGGCATATTGAATCCAGGAATTTCACCCCCCCTTCTGGTGCAATTAGCCACTGGAGTATCTCGTTGGACCCAGTTCAGCCTCTCCCTGTCAGGGAAGGTTGCTGCAATCAGAATGCTGCTTTTGCCTAAAGTCACATATTTACTTAACAACCACCCCATTGCCCTGTCCAAGAAAACCTTTAGGCAATTGGACAAGATTATCTCACAGTTCTTGTGGGAGGGTAAGAAACCAAGATGGAGTGTGCATATGCTGCATGCCCATTGGTCCAGAGGCAGCCTAGGACTCCCCTGGCTACAAGGGTATCATTGGTCCTTTTTAGCAGCTCAGACAATTAAATGGTTTCTTCCCACACTTCCTCCCCGGTATCATGAGTCCAACTGGAAGCTCAGGTGCTGTGGGAGACCCCCCCAGGCTTGCTTTTGACCAGTCTATAGATTCCTCATAGCCTGTTCATGCCAGTTATGGCTGAAACCAGGAAGGCCTGGTTCCGCCGTATGGCTGCAGCTCAAACCAAAAAGTCTGAGGGCTGGAAGCCCTTTCGGTACCTCAATCTCTGGCACCACTGGCTCCTAATAATAGATAACGAGCCATTTAACTGGATGCTGTGGGCCAAGAAGGGTATACACACAGTTCAAGACCTATATCTACCTGACTCTACCACTCTCATATCCTTTGAGTAGCTTAAACTCTGCTATGCATTGCCATCCCAAGACTTTTGGAAATTTCTGCAGCTTCGAGCTGCAGTACAGTCTGCCAGCTGGTCCCAAACGGCTGATCCGAAATGGTGCTGGACCTCCGCTTTGCATTTAAAACCCTCATCCAGGGGATTTGCAGCCAAGTTCTATAGTACTTGGCAAGAGGCACAACCAGACTATACAGAAGACTGTAGGCTTGCCTGGAGCAGGGATCTCGGCTGTCATCTCACATCAGATAGGTGGACATCTTGTCTGCATCAAGCCAACTCCTCTTACAAAGATGCCAGAAGTCAGCTAATTCAGCTTCAGATCTTGCTCCGCAAGTACCGCACTCTGGCCGTCCTTCATAAATGGGGTGTCCTTCCTCACTCTCAGTGCTGGAGGTGCCACAAGAGTCCAGCCCACATCCTTCATGTTCTGTGGCAATGCCCCACACTGGCTATCTTTTGGGCCTTAGTGGAAATAGATTGTTCCGGGGTGTTGGGGCAACCTATCGACCTGTCCAACCTCATGCTCCTATTAGGAGATGCCTCGTCCCTAAAACTGATTACATCACAGCAGAGGGAATGGGTCCTCGCAGCTTTACTAGAAGCTAAACAGATCCTGTTGATGGCCTGGCAACAACCTGAGCCACCGGCTATCTCCTTATGGCATTCAGCTTTAGCTAGGCTGGCTACTTTTGAGAGGCTCACTTATACTGGCAGAGGACAAATGTCATTATATTTTAACAAATGGGAGGCAAACCTCAACTCAGCTCTCTGTTGTGTGCCTCTCCCTCCTCCACAAAATCCCCTGGCCCAGCAATTTGAGTAACCAAGCCTTCTAAGCACTTAGACTTATGGAGAAGATTTAGGTGAGGAATATGATATTCTTGCCCTGGGTGTAGGTACTCCTCTCCAAGACAATTTCTCTTTATACCTCCTTACTTGCTTCTGTTCTATAGAACTTATCCTTGTTGATTATTGCTTTTATTGTCCATATCAATTATGTGAGAATGCAAGCCTTAAACTACTGGTAGCTCTTTCCAGTTCAAATGTTGGATGACTGAAAATGCTATACTCAGTCGTTTGTGGACAATATGTTATATGAAGGAATATCCTGCTGTATTATGTTATGTATCTGATTTACTGACTGTAGTGTTGTCTTATTGGAAAACAATGAAAACTATTCTATGATAAAAAAAATGATGAAAGATATTAACACTTAACTGCGACTGTGCAGTCTGTTTATGACAGACTACTGCATGTTTAGTGTCTTAACAGAAACAACTTTTGTGATGTGTTTCAAGGCATATAGCTACACAAATAGCACTCAGAGCCTTTCTTTTCAGAGGAATCCTATAAACCAGTCTCAAAGCAGCTTGTCATCTGTCTTGATGAGGCTGGAAAGGCTTCTAATGTACTACATGTTTCACATTCAGAAGAAACAGGTGTGTCAGATGATGGGACTAAATCAGAGATTGGTACTGTGAATCGATCTTGTCCATCATGGACATGTGATGACACTTGCAAACTGTGTCAATTATCATTTGATGCTATTGCAAATTTTGTGCAAACATTTCTGACAAGTACGAAGAAACAGATGTGATTTATTACATAAGATTGTATCTGTGAAATTCACAAGCATAAGGATTGTTGGGACACTCATTGGCTTGCATGAATAGTGATGTTTGCAACAGTGTCTTTCATCACGAGTATGACTGCTGAGCACAATCCTGCCATGCTCAATTTTGTGCGGAAAATATACCAGGTCAGAAAAGCTGTGTCACTATACAAACAGCTTCATGAGTCATTACCAGCAGGAGATACAGAGGCTGCAAAACATGTGATACAAGATGTCCAACGTGCTGGTAAACATTTTGACAGTCTGTGAAAATCCTTCTGCCACAATGTCTTGCAGTGTCAGTGTGCCAGAACCTGATATACTGAGAAGATCTGGCAAGGAACTCGCCAAGTTTGAGATGGTTAAGAAAGAGAAGTTTGACTCTATTTGACTCTATTTGTGTCTCATGTCACAGATTGCTTTACAGCTCACAGTCTGTAACAGTGAATCTTGAAAAGATTAGATCTTTCAATGATATGTGGGCATGATTACTGGATTACTTACTGGTGAAGAGTGACTTTGATTTGGATCCAGTAGTTATTATGTGTCGGCAGTGTCTGTCAAAGGTGAAAAGTAATAGCCTACCAACCAGATCTTTGTTAAACAACATGGTAGCTGATGACACAGCACATGAGATTGCTTTATTGAATATGTTTGAACGGATATTGATAGGGACCATGAAACCATTTCAGACAATTTTTCAACTCAGTAGTAAATCTTACAAGGTACCCCAGAAAGAACTTGTGAAGTCTCTCAAGGGGGCAGTTATATATTCACCTCTTCCACTGAAGGAGAATGTGGAGACAATCTCTAATGATAACAGTATAGTGATACTGGTGAATGGTGTACCTACTCAGTCCAAAGTTATTTGGCGAGATGTTGTCAATGTTCAGAAAGTGAAAAGTGCTCTGCAATATATGAAGAGCAATAATCCTTTCTATGCTGAACTTGACATTCATGAACTGTCAGATCTGACTGGTCACTCTGGACTGGTAGGCACTGCCAAGCCAATGATTCAGAAGGTTTATGTGTTAACTCTTGAACATGTGTATGAACAATACACAATTCACCCTCTACATGGTAGAGATCCAGTTGGTGATAACAATGACTTGTATCAAGTGCAACAGGTTGAAGGTAGTCCTGTCAGCATATGGGAGGAACAACTTGAAGCTCGCTGCTTTCCAGATTTGTTTCCAAAAGGAACAGGAGGTCGTCTGGATCAATGCAAAGTTTGTGTTTCTGGTGCTGAATACTGTGCATCAAGAGCACTGAACAAGGAAGGCAAGTTCCGTAGAAACATATAGTATTTGTTCCACCTGCTGTGGGAGAGTGAACTCAGTGTCCTCTCACCATCCATTGCTCATATGCTTCGATTGACTAACCCTTTGAAGGGTATGACACTGGCTGAGTTTCTACATTGACTGGCACAAAAGGATGAAACACTGCAGGTGAATTTGACATCCCTCCTGTCAAACCTGTGTGGCACAAAAGAATACTGGTACAGTAGGCACTCCGAGGTTATGACTATGCTATGTGAGTATGGTGCTGCCACTTGGTTTGTAACTCTGAGCTGTGCAGAGTACAGTTGGGATGAGGTGATTGACCTGTTGAGATGGTCCAACTCTGATGTAGATGGCATATCATCAATGACACTTGGTGAGATGTGCTCACTTGATCCAGTTTCAGTGTCATGGCATTTTCACCATCACTTCCATGAGATCCTGACATTCATTTTGTCTAAGGAAAATCCTCCTCTTGGCTTAGTTGAGCACTATTTTTGCAGGATAGAATATCAGGCACGAGGTGCGCCACATATTGATATGCTGTTGTGGATCAAAGGTGCTCCTCATATTGGCGATAATGACTCATCTGAAGTGTTGAACTTCATCACACACTATGCAACTTGCCATACCTCTGATAAGTATGATAGCACCACACTGTGGAAGCTGGTACAAAAATTTCAGTGACATCTTTGTGGGAAATACTGTCGCTGTCCAGTGAAGAGCCTCAATCAGTGGTACACTAGGTCTCGATTTGGCTTTCTGAGATGTGTCTGCCAGCAAGGGCGTATGAATTACTTGTTTTCAGCCATGCGTCATCATCTCAAGGCAAAGTCCACCCCAACAGGAGAATGAGGTGTTTATTAATAATTACAATCCTACTCCTCTCCTCATGTGGCAAGCAAACATTGATGAGCAGTTTGTTGCTAACAATTCTCTGTCTCTTGTGTGGTACATCACATCATACATTACTAAACATGAGCAGACAAGTTTGCTTGACCTTTGGGAAGACATTGCAGCATCCAATCGATCATTAACTTTGCAACTCTGGTCATTGGGATTGAAGACACTGTCTTACAGCGAGTGTGGAGTGTATGAGTCCAGTGATCCCTTGGTCGGGACACACTTGTATGGCAAGTCTGATACTGTACAGTTTCTCAATGTGAACTACAAAGAGAAATGGATGCGTGTCTTGAAATCTCATGATAAGATTGAAGAATTAGCAGCACACCGTCCTTTGTCAAAGAATATTTTGAAGAATAATCTAATTGACACCTACTACCACAACTGGTCAGATGCAATGGATGACATGTGACTGTACCATCTGGCTCAGTGGTATGATTACAAGACAGATGTATCACCAAATGAGACTTGAGACATCTATAAAGTCAGATGTGCTGATGTCTGTCTTGTTAAAAGGAAGAAGCCATTGCTCATTGACCACTGCAAATTGAGTCTCTCTACCACAAACAGCAAGCAGCATGACTATTTTGCTCTGCTGTTTCTGTTTAAACCATGGAGGGCCGAGTGTACACTAAACAGAGACTGTGACACATATGAAGAGCAGTTCTACCTGACGTATGAAACCTTCAAGAGTCAACAGTCTGAGAAATACATCAGTAGACTGGAGTTAGAGAAGAAGCAGATGGAAATTCTCAGGAAAATTTGGATCTTGAGGGAGCGGGTACTCTAGGTGCTCCACTGCCATTGAATGATCTTGTGGTTCTCATGAGTGAGGTTGAAAGTGCTATGCAACATTCTTCTCATCTGGCAGGTGATCAAATGCACTGATTGATCAGTTCAATACACAGCAATATGCTGCGTATGATGCTGTCAGTGAATCAGTCTCACGTGGTATCCGTCATGAAAGGAAGCAATGCACATGTGCAAATTATGAACCTCTGTTACTCTTTGTCAGTGGTTCTGCTGGAACACGGAAGAGTTTTGTTATCAAAGCTATAACAGCACAGATAAGGAGGCATACAGGGGTAGTGATGTCTGTAGCTGTTACTGCTCCAATCGGATTGGCAGCATACAACATTGGTGGTGTGACTCTACACAAGCTCTTCATGTTACATGTGGAGCATGGTAAAACAGGAGAGTATTGTAAACTCTCCTGTGACATGTCATCTGAGCTGCAGCCAATGTTTGTCAAGATGAAAGTACTCATCATTGATGAGATTAGTATGGTATCGAATGTCATGTTGGCATTTATACATCTTCGGTTCCAAGAGACACTTGGTACTGATGATGGTCAGCCATTTGGTAGTAAGAGTGTTGTTGTGTTCGGTGACCTCCTACAACTTGCACCTGTGAATAGATACATAGATACATAGACAGTGTCAGCAGATAATGGCCTATGACCCACCAAGTCTGCCCATTAAAATGAACAGCATGTCTTCAGAGCACTGACTTTGAAGGATGCAAAAAAAAAACATTGGGTGAATTGGAGGAATTAATCTTTGGGAGCTGTTTACTTACATAGAGCTGTATGAAAATATGCAGCAGAGCCATGATCTTTGGTACAAAATACTTTTGGATCAGGCTCGAATTAGGTCATTGTCAGAGAAAAATCTTGCTCTGTTGAGGACATTATGTATCAGTACTGAGTGCAATTCACTAACAGCAGCATGTGATATTTTCACTTCTGTGTACTCAAAATCTGCTTGAATTGTGTGCCTCATGCCTCAATTGAAGCAGTGTGCTAAGTTCAACAGCATTATGTTGCAGAGACAGGGTCAAGAGATCATTACTCTGTGTGCTGTTAATACTGTTGATGGTGCAGTCTTGAGCCGGAATCTAGTAGCAAAGTTGACAGAGCATTTGCCTCAAATAGCAGAGTTAGAAGCTGTTCTGTGTGCATGAATGCACATATCATGCCACGATGGAACCTAGACATAGAACATGGCATGGTAAATGGTGCGACGGGATATATTGTTGACTATGAATTCAATGTGCAAAGGACATTCATTGAGGCACTAGTGGTGAAGTTAGACAACATTGAGCAGTCCTTGCCTATTTCTAGGACTACTGTCAGGTTTCAGCTTGTGAAAGACATATATGTGACAAGGAAACAGTTTCCTGTGTGTGTTGCATGTGCGGTGTCCATCCAAAAGTCACAGGGGCTTAATTTGGACTCAGCAATTGTTGACATAGGCACAGGCATCTTTAAAGATACAATGAGCTATGTTGCACTTTCACACTCATGCACTTTACCTGGGTAGCATATCATCAATATTGCACCACACAAGATGTGTGCTGACAATGTGTTACTGAGTACAACAGACTATGTACTCTGTACCAGCCAATATTACCTTTTATACCACTGCCTACATATGGGCCATTTACTGATGCTACAGTGGTAACGTCTGGCATGAAAAAGAGGTACCAAACAGACAGACCAATTTGAATGTTGACAGCACAAAGAAGGGTCCTAAATCTCAACAACAGAGTGACTCTCTAAAATGTAAGAAGCTGCTTGGTATGTCTGTCATCCCAGCTTTTGACAACAGTAGTGGGGTTAACTGTTATCCAAGCATTTCTGCATATGTCTCATTTTGTGAGTACTATCCACTCTTCTTGTGACACACTATTGTCGCGGTCACTGAAAAAGGTTATTAATGATACTGAAAAGCATGATGATATGATACAGACTCTGACACCCTTATGAAATGTCTTGAGTGGATATCAAGGGCATCAATCATTCTCCGACAACATTCAGCAAGATGTCACTGAGTTTATGATGACAGTCATAAACAGTTTGGACTCTGATGGCATTCCAATCTGATAGTATTTTACTGTTACTTATGTCACAAAGTACAGCTGCTTGTCTTGTCGACATTCACACAAGGAAGTGACACAAGACATGTTGTGGATTTCACTCTATGTTCCACAGGTTTATTCTATTAAATTCAGACAGCTGCTGAAGAATGCAGAGTGTGGCTGGAGATGCAGCCAGTCTGGAGGAGAGTGCATTCAGTCCATACAACTTAGAACCTCATCTCAGTATTTGCTTCTAGTCTTGCAAAGATTTGTTGCACATGGACTACAAGTTGACACACCAATCACAGATTTTGTAGCCGGAAGAGTACACTTTATGGGAGCATGTTTTGATACTCAGGCTATTATATTCCACCATGGAGTGTCTGTCCTTTCAGGCCATTATGCTGCATGGCTGAGGTACATCAATGGGTGGATGGAATGCAATGACTACATGAGCTCTTTTAAACAGAGATTGCCTCAAAACCAAAAAGATGCTTATGTCCTGGTTCTTAAGAATTACAATGAACTTCATATGTCTGAAGAATAGAACATGGTAATATTTACTATTTATGTTTCAATATTGCAGTTCATAGACTGTTGCATGCAACCTTTGGCGTACACATGCAGGTGCTTTCATATATGTTTTTGAAACTTTACAGTAAGTGTGTCTGTAGATGCAGGTATTCATGAGTATTACAGTTAAAGTATGTGTCGCTGTGATCTTAGCATCAATACAGCCAAAGTGGATTTTAATTGGTGTGGGCTGTATGCTTGGTCACATTTAAACTATTATTGCTTTACTGTAACTGTGGATCATTAGTATTACCTCTGTATCGATGCTGTCACACTATGCCATTGCGCTGTGCTGATCAGTTTATTAATGCATTCCTGCAGCATATAACATAGAATCTGGTTTCATATCTGTGAGGCCACTGCATGCCACTACTGTGCATCTCGCATGCACAGACAGATGTAGCTACAGTCTTCTGTTTGCCAATAGTCTGGAGTCATACTGCACTACCTATGTCTCATAAATCTTACTTGTTTATGCAAGACTACAGATTGTGCACACAAAATGACACTCTGCTTGTGCATGGTTTTGCACATGTACTGTACTGTTGTACAATGCTTAATGAGCACAGTGTGTAGGCATTGCTAATATTCTATGTGCACAGCATGTGTGTCATTGCTGCCCACATAACAGTCTCTTTGACTAATATGCTTTCTGCCATGTTAGCACTACTTTTTAAAACACTTGACTGTAAATCTGATATGTACAGGACTACTTAATGTAAATATTAGCTACATAGTCACATATTGTAGGAGTTTTAAGTATTACATATACATACTATATATATTTACTTAAGTACATTTTTCTAGAGTACCATAAGAACTTTAAACATTTGTAAAGATTGTTAACATATTATTTGCTTATACATTACTCTGATTTCTGACTTACATATAGTTATGCATTTAGAGGCATTCAGTTTTACATAGACAGTTTATGACTTTTACCAATGTAGAAGTTTTCTCAATTACTAATTATTTTCGATAGTTAATGACTAGGTAACAGTTCTATAACTGTATGAATTTCTAGAATTTCAGCACTTAGATGATCTTACTAAGATTTGATATGTGGCAGGGTTATTTATAAGATTAATAATTTAAACTGTTGAATTTCATAGTTCTGTAAATATTATTACAATGATGTAACTGTTTGTTCATTCTTCATTATGTGTGCAGAGTTATTAACAGTTATTGTTGAGAGACTAGTATTGTAAATCACACACTGTACTCAACATCAGTGTAAGGTATGTTCCTGATACTTCTCTGATTGCCTTTATCAAGGGGTCAGGTGGGAATTTTTCCAGATGCACAGTCTTAAGATATTCTAACATAGTACTCCACCACTGCAGCAATGTTAGAACTTGCTGTTTTGGTGCCCAAAGCTTTATACAATAGTTTAACGCATTTGATTTTTGCCCACCCCAGGAACATTGACTTGCTCAGTTTCATATAACTTTGATATATCTTCTTTTGCTATTGTTCTGTGATTCCATTTTCACACAAGTTCTATGAAACTGAGTGAATTGTCCAATGCAGCATTAATTTAAATACAATTGGCACGAAATCATTCATTACATTTTTTTTTAAACTTATCTATATTTTGTCTGTGGTTCTTCTTCAAACTGTATATGAATGTCATATGATTTAGCTGTAGAAGTATATGAAAATCAATATGTTGACACTATGAGTACATATGCATGCCTTTATAAACTATACTGCAGGGTAATAAACTGAGGTTTATATGCCAATTAAGTGACAGGTGTGTGAGGCATGTTACATTGTCATTGCACTATGTGTTAGGTTCTCACTGAAAAAAATAACAGCTTGTTAGATGTGTGATTTTTAGCTTTATTACATTATCAAAAAAAGAGAAATTCTTTGCAAAAAAACTTCATTAATGCAACAGTTAGGGTTTTGTCACTACAGCAACCAAAGCAGGGAAATTCGACTTTAGGGTTTTCAACCCTAACTTCGACTTTCTCCCCAAACACCACCACTGCCACACATACACACAGAGAGAGACACACACATAAACACAAACAAACACACACACACACACACACACACACACACACACTCACACACACACACACACAGAACATGTGAACAACTGGGGGATGGTACAAGGGAAGACAATCAATCACAATACACACCATAATGCAACAGAAATAACATACAACTTCTTAAACATACCACAACAGCCATCCATCATCACATTGCTGCAACAACTGTATCACTTCTGCTACCATCCCAGTCTCTTGGGTGCATACACTGACATCCTCTACAAGCTTGTGACATGGTCAGTACAAGAAACCTGTATACCATTGTGACCAGTGCTTGTCATGGGTAGACATGTTCTTTAACAGATTAACAACCAAAACGTCAATGTGGTTATGACTGGATAACATCAGACAGCATTTACACTACCCATACCTGTGTGAATGCCTCATGATGCTACCCTGATGTAACCAAACACTATTAAAGTTAATTGTTATTAATAAATGCGTTCAGTGAAATAGTAAACACTTCACTAGTGTATATGTGTAAGGTGTTGTGTCCACAGGTAAACATGAATGTCCAACTGGTTTCTGAGATGAAAAAGCAAGATGAGTATGTGGTTGATTATGTATAGTATGGGTTAGCATGCACTCAAGCCTTTAGTGTGTCTTTATGTGGTCACACATGGATCCATTGTACTAATACAATCAGGCATCCCAGAGTGTCAGCTATTGGGAATTTAGCCACTTCATGTGTGGTTGAGTCACTCAGGTGCACCTCGTGACACACTACACAAGTTGTGGGTAAACCCCCAATAGCCCACAGCCTATTGATTTATTGATATATGTTGCAACAGCGAAGTGGGAAAGAAAACTATGAACTGCATTATCAACCCATGGTGAAAATTATGAACTTTGTAATACTGTAACTATTTATTTATTGAATTTTGTTGACCTGGTAAGCCCACTGGGCCTAGGAGTCCCTTTTTCAGGGGCGACCGGGGGGGAGGATACAGATGGTAAGCAACTGAAATTGAACCAGATTAAGCTGTTGGTCCTGTTGAATGTTTTCACACTAAGCCACCAAAAGGCACACCTGTGGGAGCAGGCCTTTGCACTATAAAATGTTCAGGCAAGCTCCACAATCCACATTCCCACAAGGAGGGGAGAAAGAAAAACCACTGGCACAATATTGTCCTATGGGAAAATTTCTGAACTTTGAACTGACATAGCAAGGGGCATCTTTAATTGTTCCCTATGAAGCCAGAGAAAGGCACATCTGTGCCAGTAGGGCTACGTACCCTGAAAAGTTCATGTTAATAGCACAATCAACCTTGCTACAATTAAGCAACAAAGGAATGTAACAGATAACAAAAAACTCCTACCTTTATAATGGAAATGTGATTGTGATCAAAAATATTTGATCGCAATCATATTTTAGGTTGCCAAGATTATTTTCATGGCAAAACAAATGTCATGATCAAGAAAATATAGAAGAGTTTAACAAACATGTTTTCATGGGTAGTAACAGGAGTCATTAACCAAGAGACTCAGATTGCAGCAGAAGTGATACAGTTGTTGAAACATGATGATGGATGGCTATTGTGGTATGTTTAAGAAGTTCTATTATTTCTGTTGCACTATGGTGTATCTTGTGATTGGTTGTCTTCCAGTGTACTGCCCCCCCCAGTTGTATATGTGTGTGTGTGTGTATCTCTATGTGTGTTTGTGTGTGTGTCTGTCTGTGTGCATGTGTGGCAGTGGTGGGGGGGAGTCGGAGTTAGGGTTGAAAACCCTAACGTTGAATTTCTCTGCTTTTGTCACTGTAGTAATAGCCCTAACTGTTGCATTAACAACATTTTTTATAAAGAATAAATATATATATATATATATATATATATATATATATATATATACTGTATATACACACACACACACACACACATATATATATATATATATATATATATATATATATAAATTAGAAGAAAACTCTGTTTAATGCATCAGTTAGGGTTGTTCCACAGTGACAAAAGCAAGGAAATTTGATGTTAGGGTTGAAACCCCTTTGCCCTCAGCCCACCCCCAACTGGAATCGGGGTTGCATTGGGGTCGTCAGCCCTGTCACCCCATCACATGTGGAAAGAAGCTGAGGAATAGGAGAATGGGGTGACAGTTAGGACCGATGACCCCAATGCTCACCCAATTCCGAGTGAAGTGAGACGAGAGGGTTCAAAGGGATTTCAACCTAACATAAAATTCTCGCTTTGTCACTGTGGAACAACCCGAACTGATGCATTAAATAGAGTTTTTTGCCTCTAATTTCCCTTCTTTTTGAGAATGATAGTGAGAAATAGTCAATATAATGCAGCGGCGGGAGTGCGGGGCCCCCGCCACGTGATGTCTTGTCACATAGTAACATTGTGCCTAAGCAAATCGTACTTAGCATGGTGATAAGGTAAACAGAAGAGAAACAGTACTGTAGACAGAAATGTTAAAACAACACAAACGCTTAACCATAATAGAAAACACAAAGGATAACGACATGGTATGTGAATATGAACGGTAAGTGAAACGGGTTACGGAACCGCAAGCAGAAATGGTAATGGTAATAGTAATGTAAGTGCACAGGTTGGTTTTCCTAAAAGCTGTATAGAGAAAGACAGTGAGTAGAAATAATGTATGCAAAATAATGACTCTTGGAACACAAAAATGAGGACTTGGAATATTAAATTGCTTATATCTTAGTAACCGTATGACATAGAAAAAAATTTAAAAGTCATATGAATTACCACTTTCCTGGCTAGTTTTGTACTTAGGCCCCATTAGGGGGCTAATAAGTTTTTTGACAAGAAGTCCGTATCTCGCACCGTTTTCGAGATACGGGCCCTGAAAGGTGCAGCGAATGCCGTAATGTAATCCTATGGGAATAAAAGAGAAGTTCAGACTGCCATAACTTTGCCTCCCTGTAATATTTTGTCACCAAACCACTGAAAGGCAGATCTGTGGGATGTTGGCTGTGTTCCCTGTAAATTTCAGCCCAAAAGACCAAACCGTTATTTTGCAGCAGGGCGTCAAACAATTGCTGCAATGCCTCGTACTCCGTAATGTTATCCTATGGGAAAAGTGTAAACTTTGGAGTACAGTAACTTTGGCCTTCATGTATTTTTCAACAAAATACAAGGCATCTATGAGATATTGGCTGCGTTCCTCCACATTTCAGCCCAAAACTCTGAACCATTCTTTTGCAACGGAGTGCCAAAGTATTACTGTTATTTTGGGCATAGTGTCTCAAAGTAGTGTGATTTGCGAAAGCTTACGCAAAAATTTGTGACACTTTCATGAGTTCGACGCTACTTTGCGAAAGTACTTTTTCCAGAAATCTGAAAAACATATTTCTGGGGTGTTTTACCCCAAAATAAAGACATGGCTAGCATCCTCAGGGCCCAACTAGGTGAATACAAAAAGAATTAGGTTGCTAGAGGGTCTCAATTTTAAATGCCAAGCATTTTTCTGATCACTAACTGAAAACAAAATGGTGGATTTGCGACAGTAAAAAGTGCATTTGCGACACTGTCTAACTTTTTGTTAACTTTTCCCATTGACTTATAATGGGAAATTGTTTTTTGAATAACTTTTGAACTGTTTAATATTTTTTCATGAAATCTTTGGAATGCACATCAGGGACCCTGGCTGCATGTTCCCTGAAGATTTTGGGCCGGTCACACAAACCGTACGACCTGTAGGTGTGACCGTAGAATTCCAGAAAAAGCGTAAATGCACACGCAGATCATGCTTAATAACTCCGCAGCCGTATATCCGACCAGTACAAAACTTGGCAGATCTCAAGATGTATGGATTTTGATTGTGTATTCCACATTTCAGGTAAATCCATCAAACGGTTGCAAAGTTATTAAGATGCAACATTTTGGGTTTAACATGTAAATGGCTCCTCAACCCTAACTATGGTAGCACTACCGTGCTACCATAATATATATAGATATATATATACAGTAAATAGTTAGGGTTGCATGGCCACTTCTATGCTAAACCCAACATTCTGCACTTTAATATGTTTGCAATCGTTTGTCCGATTCTCCTGAAATTTGGCATGCATGTTGTCATACCATTGATCTCTGAATCTGGACATTTTCATTCAGTCAGATTTGCGGAGCTGCAGAGCATAGAAAAGTGTGCAAAATCCTCAACTTTTGTGAATTCTTTGCTCATCTCTACACCCCCCAGAATGATTTGACTGTCTGGTCCTAAACTTTCAGGGTGTATGGAGATTCGATCAGGGAAGAGGATTTTGAAGGTTTGGTGAAAAAATATTAGTCCACTCAAAAATTATTAAAGTTTAAAGTTTCCCATTCTATCCTATGGGAACAAATATATGTTCCACATGAAAGCAACTTGTAGTGTCACAAAAGTTCTTTTTTCTGTTGCAAATGCCCCCAGTAGTGTCATGCAGCTGCCATCTTGCGTTCAGTATTTGTTGGAGAAAAAACATCATAGTTCAAAAAATAGTGCCCCTAGGTAGACACCAACTGTTGTGTTTACCTAAACAGGATCCTAGGAACACCTCCATACTTCAGTTTTTTTTCTTCAAAAAGACCCAGAAATATGCGCATTTCAATGAGGCCATTTATACTGTCGCATATGGGAGCATGACACTTTCACAAAGTTGCACATTTTCTCATAGGATTGCATTGTTGTGGTTGTGGCGCCTTTCAGCGACTATATCTTAAAACATTTTGAGATACAGGTTTTTCACTAAACGCAGGTTATGTGTACTAAGCATGCATGAAGGTGGTTAGGTCATGAATACAACTGAGAAATAATTTTTGCTGCACTTGCTAGGATTACTAAAATATTGACAAAAAAGCATTACTAGGGTTGCTTGTAATGCCTCTAGGCCTGTGCTATGTGTCTGCACTTATGAGTAGGTGGGAACACAGGGACCATAGAGCCCAAGCTCCAATCTATACATACTATTTATGCTAAACTTGGAGTACTATACTCATGGTTGGGTGGGAACACAGGGCCCTGAGGGCAGTTAGGATTAAAGCAACAGAAGTGGGGAAATCAGACTTTAGGGTTGAGCCTCAAAACCCCTACACCACCCCACCCCACCCCACCACCCCATACTTCACAGACCGACACACGCTAGGGTGTGCCATGGGGTCATGATACCTAACTCTCACCCCATTCTCCTTTACTGTTGCATGTCAACCTATTTACACATGGAGTGGGGTAAAAGTTGTGCCTTGCGACCCCATGGCCCCCACCGGTGTCTGTCAGTCTGTGGAGGATGGGGGGTTAAATGAAGTTTTTTGCAATGAATATCTATCTATCTATATTATATAGATAGATAGATAGATAGATAGACATAGACAGACAGACAGACAGACAGACAGACAGACAGAAGATAGATAGATAGATAGATAGATAGATAGATAGATAGATAGAAATTCATTGCAAAAAACTATGTAAATGCATCAGTTAGGGTTTTTATTAAAGCATAAAAACCTGGGATATTCGACATTAGGGTTACCAACCCTACCACCCCCCCATCTTCCACACACCAACATGCATTGGGGTGTGCCTTGAAGTCGTTGGCCCTCTCACCCCATTCCATGTGTAAACAAAGTTGAGATGGTACAATATTGGAGAATGGGGTAAGAGTTTGGCCTAATGACTCCAAGGCACACCCCAATGCCTGTTTGTGTGTGGAGGGTTGGGGGTGGGGTTGGGTGTTACAGTTGGTAACCCTAACATTGAATTTTCCAGCATTTTACCCTTTAATAAAAACCTTAACTGATGCATTAACGCAGTTTTTTGCAATGAATGTCCCTTCTTTTTGAGAAAGTGTAATGTAACTGGTATGTGGTAGTGGAAGTACAGGCACTCTGGGCCCTGCACTCCCCTCACGCTACCCATTGTTGCATAATGATATGCATAAGTGGAAGCGTGGGCCCTCTGGGCCCTGCACTCCCACTTACACATAAGTACAGACATATGGCAGCCCTATAGTCATGAAAAGTAACTCCTGTCTCCCAAATCCTTGCCAATAAAGACATGGACAAGTTCTGTGTGGGTGCTCAGATTTGGCAATTAATTCACTTATTCATTTCTTAGCAACACTCCATTTTACAAATTTCCATTATACATATGCATGAATCACATTAGTCACATGTTATACATTTTATGCATCATACCTTTCTAATTCTTTTTTCAAATCATAATTCCTTCTACAAATTTATACTTGATTTTTCTCCTTTATTTATTATCTTCTTCACTGCAGATGTACATCATGTGGGGGGGCGTCCTTCTTCATCCTCCTTTGCTCGAAGGGTTACAAGTGTACACATCATATCCCTACTTCTTGTTGACTTGTCCTATGTCCTATTTATTATTTCCCCATTTACTCCCCCCTTTTCCTATCCTCCCCCTCCCCATTTTCCTACGTTTTTTTCTTTGGTGCAACTGCCGTCCACCTTCGGCAGACCCCTTCTGGTCTACTGCTCTCCACCTTCTGCAGTCACTGCACCAATCCAATCCTTACTTCAGAGTGGGTGGGTGGGAAAACCTCTTAGAGCAAAATTTGTGAGCTCCCAGAGCAGTGCAAACCTGTAAGTGCCCCCATACTCACCCCCCCCTCTCTCTCTGTCCCTTGTTCTGGCCAATCCTGTTGCCCACCTCAGTCCTGCTCTGATCTCACCAAGCCCTCCCCTATTGTGATCTCACTTTTCCTCCCTCCCCTTTGCTTGCCTTTGCCATTCCCCTATTTCTGACTCTCCCACGCACACTTGTCTGGGCCTGAGAATAATGGGGTCTGCCTTTTAAATGGGCAACCCTCTTTGTCCCCCAGATCTCTGCCAATAAAGACATGGACAAGTTCTATGTTGGTGCTCAGATCTGGCAATTAATCAACTTATTAATTTCTTATCAACACTTGATTTTACACATTTCTGTAATATATATGCATGAATCACATCAGTCACATTTTATACATTTTATACATCATACATTCCCAATTCACGTCTTAAATCATAATTCCTTCTACAAATGTATACTTTATTTATCTCCTTTATTTATCTTCTTTCCCCCCCAGATGTATATCATGGGGAGGGAGGCATCCATCTTTATCCTCCTTAGTTTGAAGGGCTACGAGCATGCACACTGTACCCCTGTTTCTTGTTGAGTTGTCCTATGTCCTGCCTATAATTTCCCCCCATTACTCCTCCCTTACTCCTCCCTTTTCCTATCCTCCCTTCCCCTATTTTCCATTAGTCCACCTCCAGCCTGTGAATGGATGGTGGACTTCCCCCTCTCCAAATCCAACCCCTTTTTTTCTCACATCTAGGACTCAATGACATTGGCAATCTCGGAATTAAACATTTCCAACCCTAAACCCAATAAATATACTCCAGCTCCTCTGTAATACTCATCCACATGTTCCAGGACCCCATGATGTATGACCCTGCCCCCAATGATATCAAATAACCTGCCTACCCTTGCATTCATGCATTTTCATGCCCTATCCATAGCCTTATGGTTAGTTGCATGTTGCCATACACTCCACAGCATAATATCTGACCACACCAGTGTAGCCTCTGGCCACCATTCCTTTATTTTTTGCATATCCTCCTTGATTTGATAAAATATGTCCAGCCAAGGTCTCGTCTCCAGATCATTTCCACCCAAATGAATCATAATCAGGTTCAGCCATCTATCTTCCCTTCTCATTTCCCACAGAGCCGGTAGCAGCTGTGCCCACTTCATGCCATGCAGGCCTCTCCATGTCAATCTGATTGCACTGATGTCCAAATATAGCTGCCTCCCCTGAGCCTCCTGGATGTCTACTTTTCCACCCAGTGAACAAAGGAATGTCCACATATCCAAGCCTCCAACCTCTTTGTCCGCCCTGAAGAAACCATAAATGGGGACAAGATTAATGCCTTAAACTCCATTTTTCCTCCACCCTCTTGCTACCCCACCTCGATCAAATCCTTATGCCCCAAATTATCATTTTCTTTACCGTACTGACCTGCAATAGGAAGAAAGAAAACAAGATGATTACTACTGCATCAAAGTGCGGACATATTTTATGTAACAGTACAAAACCCATCTGAACCTCTGCTTGATGTCCCCTGGCATGCTTCTTTGCACCACCATTACAGAGGCCACCCCAGTCCTGAATGAGTGGAATGAATACCGCTCCAGTCTTTCCCAATATACAAACCAACCCCTTTTTTAAAATTGCCACCACTTGGGACCCTGTCACTGGGGCCCCATTACCCTGAAGAAATTTCAAGGGGTTCTTACCCTTAGGGCACCCAACCACGTACTGGACAAATAGCTGTATTCTCGTGCTGCCTTAACAGCTTTCTTTTTCCTTGTCCTACTTGGTCTGTCTTGGACCTCCTCAGCTGCAGCACTGATATCCCTTCTCCTGTCCACAGCATGTCCTCCCAGCGCAGCCCTACAGACATGTCTTTCCTTCCGTGCCCCACCACCTTGCTGATTCTAAAGGCTGCACTATACATAGTGACATATAATGCCCTAAACAAAATTGCTTCACTACTAGATGCACATACGTGTTGCAATGTCTCCATAAGCTTCTCAAACAGGCCCTCTTTCAGTGGCCTCCAGCCATCCTGAGCCATCTCAGCCCCCCAGTAACCATCCTTGCATCATACGCCATATCAAGCTACTCTTTGTCAGGTCTTCCTATCCCTTCAATGAACATAACTGCCCTATTGCTGCCAAATGTATCCCCATTGTTGCATGCACCATATTATTCCTCCAACCTAATACTATGAATTTGTGCTACTTGGTCGCTCATCACCACACCACTTATCTTGCAGCTGTTCTGCTTGCGAAATGCCTGGAATGCCCTCCAAGAAGTTTCATATGCCCTCAAGGTCCTGGGGCACCAGGAGTTGCAGAACAACTGCTCAGTTCCCCTAATCCAATCCTTCTGACATAGTCCAGAATAACCACCTGTCTGGTCTTTGCTCCTGGTGCAATGGCCCAAAACTTGTCCATCTGCAAGTGGGAGAGGCAGTCAGCCATCACATTGTCTATGCCATCAATGTGCCGATCCCTAAATGACAGATTTAATGCCAAGCCCCTTAATACCAACTGCATCAACACCCTCATGACCCTCTTTGACATCGTCCCTCTCTTGTTCAGGACATCAACCACTACCCTATTGTCACTCCAAGCCATAACCTTCTGGTTCCTGAGTCCCCCCCCCATCTCCATAGCCACTCAAATGGGGAAAATCTCCAAAAAGGTGATATCCCTCATCACCCCGGACTTAAATCAAGTGCTGGGCCATGCTACAGCAAACCATTTTCCTCTAAAATAACCTCCCATGCCTATACCCCACTGTATCCATATAAAGTTGCAGGTCATTATTAAAAAACATTCCTCCTGCCAAAATGCCTTCCCATTTTAAGTGCTGAGAAACATCCCCCATATCTCTACATCATCTCTGGTCCCTTTGCTAATATCCACCCAATAGTGTGGCCTCAAGGCCCCATGGGTTGCCCTAGCCAAGCACTGTGTAAACGTACACCCTGGGGCAATGGCCTTGCAAGCAAAATTGAGATGCCCCAATAACTGCTGTAACTGCTGCAGCTGTACCCTCTGTTTTGCTTTTACCAACCCTAGTAATGAGCTTAGCTTTTTTACCTTAGCCTCTGGTAGCTGGAATAACTCTCCAACTGTATCTATTTCAATGCCCAGAAATTCTATTGTTTGGCTAGACCCCACTGTTTTGTCTGAGGATGGGGCACTCCCAACTCCCTGGACATTGCTTCAAAATCTCACAACATCTTTTCTGTCTGTTGTCCCTCCCCGATGAACAGGAAGTTATCTAGGTAATGTACCAATGTCTGGTACCCATATCTGTCCTGAAAAGCCCATTGTAGCCAAGTGCTAAACATTTCAAATGTGGCACAAGCCATGGAACAGCCTTAGGTATAGCTTTATCAAAATAGTATCACTCCCCAACTCGGAAGCCCAACAGGTCCCAATCTTTCTGACTTACCAACAGTAAAAGGAAAGCCTCTTCAATGTCTGTCTTGGCCAATCATGCCCCCCTGCCTAGCCCGACTCAATCTGACTGCTTCCTGCAAAATGGCGTATGTCACCCTGCTATCCTCTTCACTGATGTGGTCATTGACCAAATCCCCATCCAGGTATGACAGGTGATGAATCACCTTATACTCCCCCAACTGCTTCCTGGGGACCAAACCCAATGGGGATATTCTCAAATCTGGCAACGGTGGGTGTCCAAACGGGCCCTCCACCCTGCTGGTCATTATCTCCTTCTGTATTTTTTGTGTTAACAATGCCACCTTCCCCCTTCACTGACTGCAGGTTCTTCACCCGTATTCCTTTTCTTGCTCCTTTAAAGTGCAAGCTAAATCCTTCTTTAAAACCGGTCAACAGTTTGTCCGCTGCTTACCTGTCTGGATACCTCTTCAGCCAACCCCTTAACACCTCCACCATTATGGGTGTATATGCCAGCCTAAATATATTGGTTGCCCCTTCCTAAATGTTCTGTTGTCTGTTATAATAAGGGTGGCCCCTGCCATCACCTGCCCCCCCTCCTGCATTTCTGGCCCCGGAAACCTGTCTGATTACCTTGAAAGGGCTGCTGGTGTTAGCTGTCATGGCTGGAATTGTCCTTGTCCCAATTATATCTGCATTTTGTCACTGGATAGGTGCCTCCGCATTTGGAACATACATGCTTAAACCAGCAATTTGGCAAGGAACAAAATGCCTCTTTGTAGCCCCAGCAGGCCTTTTTGGCCATCCCCCACTTCTTGTCCCCTTTATTGTCAACGCTGCCCACCTATGTACAAATTTCCAACTAAAGGTCGATCTGCCTGGCATCCCACTTTACGTCCCCAAAATGTGCCATTCTCTTCCTAAACTTCTCATCATATTTTAGCCAGCTATGCTCCCCTTTTTTGTAGGTATTCTTTATAATAAGTGAATATGACAACTTGGGCCTTTTTTCTATAAAACTTGCTGTGTAATATGTGAAACCTGTGACCAATTATCCCATGTTTTCCATTTCATGGACTTATCCCGCTCTCACTTCCCTAATAACATGATGGCTGCCAACATGTCTTTCTTGTCAAAGCTTTCCTTTTCTTCATACATATCCATATTGTCCACATTTGCCAGGGCAAATATGTCCACACATTCTCCCTTCCGTATTTTTTCCTTCATGGCCAAAGGTACATGGTCACCAATCCTGACCCCTGGTGCCCCAATCTCTGCCCCTAAACCCTTTTCCCCAATTTTCCTCTCCCCCACTGTCCTAGTGTCCTCCGCTCTCCCTTTACTCTTAATCTCTCCCAGGGTCTTCTCTAGCTTACTAAGGCCACTGTCCCACATTGATTTGAGCATCTGTTCTACATATTCCCTTACACTGCTTCCTAGTAAAGCTTCTTTATTACCTTCCTGGGTATTCAGCTATGCACTGGGCCCCATCTGTGGGACTACAAGCTGGGTGATGCCTGACACTGGAGCTGGAAGCTGGAACAAAGCTGGTGTAGGAAAAGCCAGACCAACCAGCACTGGTGGCTCAAGCAATGGGGCAGGAGACAGGGGCCAGCACCAGAGCAGGCACCAGAGCAGGTGGAGGAGGTAGTGGGATGACCGGCTCATGGATGAGTTCCATTTGGTGGGGCTTGGCCAGGATCTTAGGTGCCCACTTATCCCCCTTTTCCTTCCTCTCCTGGTTTCTTTTCTGCTTCCTGCCTTTTGCCAGGCTGGGTGGATCTGCGGCCTCCAACAACTGGTTTCCTTGCTCACCAACTCCATGACTGCCTGGTAGCAATCCTCCTTGCTGAGCTTGTTCTTCCATGGAACCATATCTATCCTGCAAACTGGGCCCAGAAAAGAGAAAAATCACAAATACCATTAGTCTTCAAACTTCCTGCAGCCCTTGTCACTTGCATAGAGGTAAACGACACAGGGGCTGAACACCCCTGTCCCCAACTAACCCCCCAGGCCATGCCATAACCTCTGTCCATTCATTTCTGATAAGCCCACCCCTCTCTTTTTTATATATTTTTTGTTTTATATTTTGGGGCAGGGAGAAAATGTCCCCTTGAGCCGTATTCCCCCAAACCCTAGCTAATGATTTGGTCCACAAGGTGATGCCATTCTGCCCCACTCACTCTATCCTTAGTGTCCTATCTCCTTCAGCAGTTCCCAATGGCATAAGTTGTGGGCCCCCCCGACTAGCTGTCAGCCCAAGCTAGCCTAGTTCTAAACTCCAGGCCACATCATAGGACAGAGACTTACTAGGCTAATCTCATATACTATTATCAGCAATCAAGCAAAATCCAAAGCCACTTACGCCCATATTCCTACATTTATAATTTTTTATAAAAACCTCTTTATTTACCATGGAGATCGCCAGCACCAAACCCTCCCTGTAATCCATCATCTGTACATGTGCTCCCTCCATCTGGGACTGATAATGCAGCCCAGGTGATCTCGTGGTGGTGATTCAGATGCCACTGCCACATGGTTCACCTGAGTACTCAGCCAGCTGAGCTCTGAACCATCTATTCTGGCTGCTCCTGGTCCCTTATCAGTCCTCCTCCTCTTCACCCTCCAATCTCATATGTTCTGAAGTGGACTGTGTCTCCTATGGTCTTCCAGCTGTTCCCTACCAAATGCCCCTGATGCAGCCACCATTCATGGTGATTTCATCAGATGCCATTGCCATCTTTGGACTTTGGGACCACTGTTCAGCCATGCCTTCCAACCAACGCCATCCATCGTGTTCACCCGCCCGGTCGAGAAAAAGCAGGTAACCACTGCAGTTCTTCCCCCAGACTCCCAAACAAAGGACTGCCTCTATCCCAGGCTGCTCGCTAATCTGTCAGGCAAATCAGCAGCCTGTGACACCACCACATCTCCTCATATCCCCTGCTGGAGCATCATGAGCCCCTGCAACACCAAGCAGCAACACACCAACAACCCTCATACTGGGGATTGATGGCAACTACCCAGGCCATTTCCCAATACAATAGACCAAGGCAAATAAACAAACATCCCTTCTAAATTGCACAGCCTATCTCCTACTGTGTTTGGTGCCAAAATTCTCCAGGGTTGGAAAAACTGCTGCCTTTATCCAAAAATCCTGGCTCTCCCCAGGAAACCCCAAGCCATTTGCTTACTCTCTTCTTTGTTCCTCTTCCTTTCTCTCTTTTTTTAAAGTTTACATTGTGCAGTATTCCTAAATATTCACTCTCCAGCTGCTTTACACTCCAAAGCATTTTGTACCAATTTACCCTTAAATGGTAATATACTTACTCTCGCAAGTTATTTAATTGTGCTAGTTAACTCCAAATAGTTATCCTCACAAAGACTCACCAGTCAATTACAGCAAAGTAACTCAGAAAAATTATCAAAACTGATGTGCTTCTGAGAGTAAAACCTCTTAGAGAAAAAGTTTTGACCTGACAGGGCTGTACAAGCCCTTAAGTATCTCCCCCCTTGCTCACCCCCTCTCTGTCTCCAATCCTGGCCAATCCCTATTACCCACCTCAGTACTGCTCTGACCTCATCAAGCCCTCCCCTTTTGTGACCTCACTCATCCCTCCCCCTCCCTCCTTTGCTTGCCTTTTTTCCATTCCTCTATTTCTGGCCTTCCCACACACACTTATCTGGGCCTGAGGACAATGGGGTCTGCCCTTTAAATGGGCAACACTCTTTATAACACTAATTTGGCAGTATCTCAGTAACCATAGCAAATGTGGAAAAAATTCTACTGCAGTTCCAATCATGACTTCAAAACCTCCGGGGCTGCATAGTTCACCAAAAGGTGGACTAAGTTGCAGAGAGCAAAAAATCTGTGTCCTGAATCGTTTTTGAGATACGTGCACTAAAATGCACCACAGGCACACCAATTCAACAGACGCATGTAACTCAGGCATTTTCAGGATTTGTTTCATCCAATCATCAACTAGGCATTTTGGGGACTCCACCTCATGAACAATGTCACTATCATTTCATTAATCTGCCCCAAAAGTTGAGTTTGCACAGTGAAGGCACCATTCTGCATCACAGGTGTGAAATCATGTTTTGGGCAGGATGTGAAAAATGACAGTTGTATACTGTTCATGAGGAGGTGTAGAAAAGGGTAATGTTGAAAATCGGTAGTGAAAATATGAAAAACTGGCGAAGTTATGACCGAGAATAGAAACAGCACAACACATGCTCTTATCATGGCCATTTATGGAATTTTTTTAACCAAATGTTTAATATGGGCTTTTTTGGGAAATTCCCTCATGAACACTGGCACTGTGATTTTGTTAATCCACCCCAAAAGTCGATGTCGCACAGCTGCTGTGCCATTCTGTGCCATGGGTGCAAAAAATGCATTTTGGACAGGATGTGAGAAATGATAGCTGTACTATTCATGAGGCGGTGTGAAAAAATGGCAATGTTGAAAATCTGGAGTGAAAATATTACAAATTGGCAAAGATACAAGCGTGGAAAGAAACTGAGCAATGCATGCTTGTAACATGGCTGTTGTTTGAATTTTTTTCACCAAATGCACCAAATTTTCAACATGGGCATTTTGGGACCTCCCCTTATGAACACTGGGATTGTCATGTCATTAATCAGCCCCAAAAAGTGATTCTGTGCAGTGACAGTGAAATCACCTTTTGGGACAGACTAACGAGATGACAGTGACATTTTCATGAGGTGGGGTCCCAAAATGCCTATGTTGAAAATTTGGTGAGACAATACTAACAAATGACTGAGATATCCAAATTTAAATTCTTTGTTTGTATCAGAGTCATATGTAATAGGATCTTAGTTTGTATGATGAGATACGAACTAAGAACCTACATCGTATGACTCACGAAGTAGTATCCTAGTTTGTATCTCATCATATGAACTAAGATCCTACATCGTATGACGCCGATATGAACAAATAATGTTAATGTTAAATAACACACATTTTAAGGGGATTTTCCAAACAGAACAGTGTAAAATGCTCCTAGGGGGTCGCAATAAGCAAGCTACATGTGTCGGTTCCTCCCCAGAATATCATTTTGTGAGGTTTCCAAAATTTGAATTTCAGGCAAACTGGAAACAAGATGGCTGCCATATTAAGAGGAACTTTCTCATACAATGCAGGATTCCTCTTTCCCATCATACTGCTATATTGAAGTGCCTACTGAGCATGCTCAGAAACAATTTTTTCAAATTTTTAAATTGCAATAATTTAAAAATGGTGTATTGTTTTTTCACCAGACTAGCAAAAGGCACATCTGTGGGGTAATCCCTTTCTGTCCTGAAAATTCCATACCAAACAAACAAACCCTCAGGGCTGTAGGCAAATTCAAAGAAAAATACCAGCAAAGTCAAGGGGTAAAAACATGTGTTTTCACCTCTCAGAGATTGCACATCTAACCAGACCAAAACTTGCCAGATTAAGAGATCTTCGCCACATGAAGGTGCATGGCAAATTTTGTTGAAATCCATTCAACAGTCACAAAATTAATAAAGTGCAAAATTTTTAGTTTAACATTGACATGCCTACTCAACCCTAACTATAGGGGCACAACTGCACTCTATAATATATATATCTATATATATATAGATAGAGATATATATATATATATATATATATATATATATATATATATAGATAGAACAGATATATATATATATATATAAAATAATGGTGCGGTAGCGCCACTGTAGTTAGGGTTGAGTAGCCAGTTTAATGCAAAATCTCACATTTTGCACCTTAATAACTTTGCCACCATAAAATAGATTTACCTGACATTTTGCGAGAGTGGTCTGGTGCAATGGATCTATGGATGTGCCAAGTTGCATTACAGTCAGATGTATGGTTGCAGAGCTAGAGAACATCAAAAAACCGCAAACAAACCCCAGACTTTTCACGTGTTTCTTTGCTCATGCCCACAGCCCACAAGGTTTGCTTATTCAGTATAAATACTTCAGGGAAGATGCAGCCTTGGTCACTGATGTGCCTTTCGAAGATTTGGTGAAAAAATATTAAACCGTTCAAAAGTTATTCAAAAAACAAATTTCCCATTATAGTCAATGGGAAAAGTTAGCAAAAATCACAAAACTTTCATGAGAAGCCCTATTTACTGTCACAAATGGCCCTTTTACTTTCATGAGGTGGCCATCTTGTTTACAGTTAGTGACACCAAAAATTGTCTGGCATTTAAAATTGGGACCCTCTAGGTAAACACTAATTGTTGTGTTTACCTAGTTGGGTCCTGAGGATGCTAGCCATATCTTTTTTGGGGGGAATAAACTCTCCCAAAAATGCATTTTTAAAATTTTTTGAAAAATACTTTTGCAAAATACTTTCGCAAATGCAAAAGTTTCATGAGGTTTTCTCACAAACCTTTTGTGATTTGCAAAAGTAATTTGTGAAAGTAAGTCAAAATATCTGCAAATCTTTGGCACCCTCCTGCAGCCAAACAGTTGAGTCCTTTGGACTGATATTTGCAGTGTCACAAGCCCTGGTCCCACAGATGTGCCTTTTGGTGGTTTAGTGCCAAAACATTCAAGGGCCCCAAAGTTACAGCATTCCAATCTTGACCAATTTCTCATAGGCTAACATTGTGGTATCCATTATGCCTTTTGGCACCCGTATCTCAAAAACGACGTGAGATATGGAGTTTTTGCTACTAATAGGTTAGTTCACAAAGGTGAACTAACCTAAAGAAACAAGTTTGGAAATAGTGTATGAAACCTGAAGTTGAATTTTGTTCCAACTTTCTAAGGTCACAGTGATATTGACAAAAACATATTCCAAGCATTCAAAGGGTGCCTTCTCAGTGCATTTCAGTGGCCCTTTCTCAGATACGATGTGAGATACAGATTCAGTCAGCTATATTGTGTGAAGTACTCACTGTCATGATTACAACAACACTTTAATTTTTTCTACCTGCTACGTTTCCCTACATATTGCCAAATTACTGCTCCAAGGGTTCCTTGCCTTATCTGGCGGCTGTACGGCTCCATACTTATGTGTAACTTCGGAGTGAAAGCCCAGAGGGCCCATGCTTCCACACACATGTCATTATGAAGAAATGGGCAGCTTGGTGAGAGCACGGGGCCCAAAGGGATTTGTTAAAAATTTGACATCAAAAGATTGAAAAATACCACTGTTAATCATGTGCATAGAAAAAATTCAATGGACGCATGTATTTGGGGTATTTTTAGGAATTTTTTCACCAAGTTTTAAACATGGCCTTTTGGGACCCCACCTCATGAACATTGCCACTGTCATTTCATTAATCAGTTCTGAAAGGTGATTTCAAATAGCAACTATGCCATTCTTCGCTGCAGGCTTGAAAACTCATTTTGGGCAGGATGTGAAAAATGAAATGCTGTACTGTTCATGAGGTGGCGTGAAAAAATGGCAATGTTGTAAATCTGGAGTGAAAATATTAAAAATTGGTCGTTACAAGCGTACGTATACAATTTAAATGACCGCGTGTAACTCATACATTTTTTTGGTATTTTTGCACCAAATTTTCAACATGGACTTTTTGGTGCCCATCTCATGAACACTGGCACTGTCATTTCATTAATTGGTCCTGAACGCTGATTTCACCCAGCTACCACAAAAATTACCTTACAGGCCCAATTAAAGAAATGACAGTGCCAGTGTTCATGAGGTGGGGACCCAAAAAGCACATGTTGAAAATTTGGTGTAAAAATTCAAAAAGATGGCTGAAATAGCAACATAAGTTCAGAACATCATAGCCTGCCATTATACAGCACTTAACTTGATTATTTAGTTAGTGGATTGTCTTTGAAGAGTGCAGATGTGTCCCGGTCCACAGAAGATGACAGAAGAGGATCTCCAGTGGTAAGCATAGGGCAAGGGTGTGTGTGGGGTGGAGGGTTGCTCAGTGGAAAGGTTGGAATGGGGAAGGGTGGGTGGGGAGACAGCAAGGGACTCTTTTCTTTTTTACTGACAAAAAAGACATCAGGGAATGGTTTTCTTTTTTATGGGAGACTTGGGTAGAATGTGTGAATGTATGGGGACACTAGGGGTGGGCTCCCTAGTGTCCCACTGTACTGGGTGTGGCACGACAGCTGAGTACACTGTGTGTAGGTTCTCCAGTGTACCACACTGGCAGGGGTAGAGACTACTGTCAGCTTGGAGATTGAGCACCCTGATGCCGGTATATGTAATTTTTAAATGTTAAGATTTCTTGACCTCCTCACCCTTACAGGCAAAAAAAGAGGAAAAACAGAATTCTGTTAAGTAAACACCAAGTGTTTACCTAATCAGAGGCTGAGAAATCCGATTCCAGTATTGTTTTTTGCCAGTAATGGGCAGAAGTGTTTTTGGTTATTTTGTCAGGGGCTATGGGTTTTTTTCAACATGTAGTACAACAAATTTGTGGCAATGAAAATCATCTGAAATTTGCTGTACCACAGTTCCGGGAGTGCCACAATTTGCGACACTTTCGCAAGCACAGTGTCACAAATTTGAGATACTTATTTATTTATTTTATTTAGTTTTTGTTAATGGGGTGAGTTCACTAGCCAAACAATGGTTATTTTCAGGCACAACCTGGGAAAGTACAAAAAGAGTGATAATACAAGTACATTACATCTGTGCAGGAACATCATGTACAGTAATTACAGGTATTACTGAACAGTAAAAGTAAATACAAAATGGTAAACATAGCATACAATCAGATAGGACATTGTGCATTCACACTGGAGTAAGCAGCAGTTAACAAGGTGACAGATATAATGGGAAACATAACATTGTGCAACAATAAATATAGTTAAGGCAGCAGATTCCAATGGCACAATGCCAAAAACATATTTCCAAACATTATTTTTAAATCTGATGCCATGATCATGTTCCTCATGCCCTGATTAGGTAAACACATCTTTTGGTGTTTACCAAGGGGCAGTCAATTTTAAATGATATTGTTTTTTCAGCCTCACTGACTGAAAACAAGACGGTGGCTACACAACAGTACTGGCCCCATTTGCTACAGTAAAACTGTTTTTTTGGGCCCATAGAAGTACTGTCATACAGCACATATATTTTCCCATAGGCTATAATGGGAAACTTAAATCTTTTATAACTTTTGAATGGATTAATATTTTTTCACCAAACCTTCAAAAGACACATCAGTGACCTGACAATTTCAGACCAAACATCCAAACCACTTTGGCCAGAGCTCTGAGCAAAGAATTTGCCCCCAAATGGTAAATTTTACTTTTTATGGCACTTCTTAGCTCTGCAACTGCACATCTGACCAGAACAAAACTTGTCATATCCAGAGATCTATAGTTCCTGATGGCACTTGTAAAATTTCAGGCAAATCTCTTAAATGGTTAGATAGTTATTAAAGTGCAATATTGTGGATTTAATATAGAACTTGACAGGCAACCCTAACTATACTGGCACTACCTTGCTAGTAAAATAAATATGTACCATATATATATTATGGTAGCACGGTAGTGCTACCATAGTTAAGGTTGCGGAGCCGTTTACATGTTAAACCCAAAATTTTGCACCTTAATAACTTTGTAACCGTTTGATGGATTTGCCTGAAATTTGGAATACATGATCAAGACCCATATGCCTTGGGATCTGCCAGGTTTTGTACCAGTCAGATACACGGCTGCAGAGTTATTAAGCGTGATCTGCGTGTGCATTTACGCTTTTTCTGGAATTCCCACGGTCAAGATCTTACAGGTCGCACGGTTTGTGCGACCGGCTCAAAATCTTCAGGGAACATGTAGCCAGGGTCCCCGATGTGCCTTTTGAAAATTTTGTGAAAAAATATTAAATGGTTCAAAAGTTATTCAAAAAACAATTTCCCATTATAAGTCAATGGGAAAAGTTAACAAACAGTTCGACAGTGTCGCAAATGCATTTTTACTTTTGCAAATGGCCCTCTTACTTTTGCAAATCCGCCATCTTGTTTTCAGTTAGTGATCAGAAAAATGCCTGGCATTTAAATTTGGGACCCTCTAGCAACCTAATTATTTTTGTATTCACCTAGTCGGACCCTGAGGATGCTAGCCATGTCTTTATTTTGGGGTAAAACACCCCAGAAATATGTTTTTCAAATTCCTGGAAAAAGCACTTTCACAAAGTACTTTCGTGCTCATGAAAGTGTCGCAAATTTTTGTGAAAGCTTTTGCAAATTGCAACAGTACTTTTCTAGGCTGTGGGAAAATGACAGCAATTCTTTGGCACTCCGCTGCAAAAGAACGGTTTGGAGTTTTAGGCTGAAATTTGGAGAGATTGCAGCCGACATCTCACAGATGTGCCTTTCAGTGGTTTGTTGAAAAAATATTGCATGGCGGCAACGTAACAGTACTCCATATTTGACACTTTTTCCCATAGGATAACATTACGGCGTACGATGCATTGCAGCAATCATTTGGCGCCCTGCTGCAAAATAACGGTTTGGTCTTTTGGGCTGAAATTTGCAGGGAACACAGGCAAAATCCCACAGATGTGCCTTTCAGTGGTTTGGTGAAAAAACATTACAGGGAGGCAAAGTTATGGCAGTCTGAACTTCTGTTTTTTTCCCATAGGATAACATTACAGCGTTTGCCATGCCTTTCAGGGCCCGCATCTCGAAAACGGTGCGAGATATGGACTTTTTGTCGAAAAACTTCTTAGCCCCCTAATGAGGGCTAAGTATAAAACTAGCCAGGAAAGTGAAAATTCATATGACTTTTAAATTTTTTTTCTGTGTCATACGGTTACTGAGATATAAGCAATTTACTATTCCAAGTCCTCATTTTGATGTTCCGAGAGTCATTATTTTGCATACATTCTTTCTACTCACTGTCTTTCTCTATACAGCTTTTGGGTAAAACCAGCCTGTGCGCTTACATTACTGTTACCATTACCGTTTCTGCTTGTGGTTCCTTACCTGTTTCACTTACCGTTCACATTTACGCCACCATGTGCGTTACCCTTTGCGTTTTCATTTGCGGTTGCTTTTGCATTGTTTTTAACATTTCTGTCTACAGTACTGTTTCTCTTTCTGTTTTGCTTTGCGTCACCATGCGCACTACGATTTGCATTTGTGGGCACAATGATACTATGTGACAAGACATCACGTGGCGGGAGCTCGGGGCCGCATTACATTCACTATTTCTAATTATCATTCTCAAAAAGAAGGGAAATTAGAGGTCCTAACTGTCATCCCATTCTTCTATTCCTCAGCTTCTTTCCACATGTAATGGGGTGACACTTAGGGCTGATGACCCCAGTGCACACCCCGATTCCATTTGGGGGGGTGGGCTGGAGGGGTGCAAAGGGGGTTTCAACCCTAACATCAAATTTCCTCGCTTTTGCAACTGTGGAACAACCCTAACTGATGCATTAAACAGAGTTTTTTGCCTCTAATATATATATATTTATTTAAAAGTAACTTAAAAGTTATAGGGCCGGATATTCAAAAGGGTTGCGCCATGCGCAATAGGGTTGCGCATGCACAAGTCCGAAAGTGCACCATTCTGCGATATTCAGCAGGAGGCAGTTGCACCACCGAAAACAGGCTGAGCAACAGTGAAATGCAAATGACGGCATGCGCAACCGAAGGGGTGGATCCTCATAAAGAGCGCAATGCGATATCCAGGCGCTGCGCAATGCGCAAGAACGGAACAGCCGGAAGTTGGCGCTTACAGTGAAATGAGCCAAAATAAAGAGGCTCAGGAAGAGGCACAAGAATGCTACAGGGATGCCAAGTGAGACAGACAGAGAGAGACAGACAGTGACAGTCCAGAACAGGGCAGGCAAGGGAAGTTGTGTGGGCCATAGGCTGCAGAGGCCAGCAGGGGTACCCGTGCAGTGAAGGTAGCAGTCAGGACAGCGGGGAACAGAGCAACATCAGCTGGGGGTCACAAGCCAGGGAGATGGCAGTGCCAGCTTCCACATGGAAGCTGTAATGAGGGGGGTGAGAATGCATGCTGCAGGGGGACATGGCCATGGAAGGGCCCATCGTCGGTACACCCCCAACAGGCAGTACTGTGCCAGCATCAGCTTTGAGCTGTACACAGATGTAGAGATCGTGGGCTGGTACCACCTGAACAGGGTAATACTGAGACGGCTCTGTGAGCTGTGCAGTGATGTGATGCAGGCACCCTCATGACGGAGTCACACTCTGTCAGTGGAGAACAAGGTGACAGCCTGCATGTGCCTGCTCACCACGGGCACCTTCCAGAGGCTGACAGGGGACACCACAGGCATCACACAATCGGCCATGTCACGCATCCTCACCCAATTCCTCAGCTCACTGCTGCCACATGCTGCAGAGCACATCCAGTTCCCCAGCACCGTGGCAGAGCGTACAGCAAACATGCAGGAGTTCCACAGGGTAGCACATATGCCTGGAGTGCTAGGGGCCATAGACTGCACCCATATGGCCATTCACATGCCACCTGGCCCTGATGGGGTTGCATATAGGAACAGGAAGGGCTATTCCAGTGTCAACTGCCAGGTGGTGTGTGATGCCACTGGGCGCATAATCAATGTCTGTGCCACACACCCTGGTGGAGCACATGATGCCTTTATATGGTATCAGTCCACACTGTGCCATCAATTTGAGAGTGGGGACATCCCCACAGGCCATCTAGTGGGTGAGTACGCATGTAGGAATTGCAAACGTAGGGCAAGGGTGGGAATGCCACAGGTGCTATTGTAGTGGCACACAGGGATATTGGCAATATGGACCTGAACATGATACTCATCTCCACCATCTCCACACAGGTGACAGCGGATACCCACTCCATCCCTGGCTGCTCACACCATACTGGCGCCCTATGACCTCATTGCAGCAACGCTATAATGAGGTGCATGCCACCACATGCAACATCATCGAGCGGGTGTTTGGGATGCTCAAGGCATGCTTCCGATGCCTAGACACCTCCGGCGGTGCCTTACAGTACAGCCCCTCAAAGGCCTGTGGGATATTCCTGGCCTGTTGTATCCTGCACAGCATGGCCAAAGACTGTGGGATAGCCATTCTGGTCAAGGAGGGGAACAGCGATGTGGACGCCAGTGGCGCCGGTGATGATGGTGATGAGCAGCCCCCCCTTGGACGGCGGGACCCCCGACTGATCCGGCAGGCCCAGCTGCACCGGGACGCCATCACGGAGGAGCATTATGCATGACACAGGTAAGTCAAGGGGCCATGTGCAACCAACACTGTCCTGGCACAACCCACAGGCACACAGAGTAACACACCAGGGGTGCATGACGGCAAGGGGAGTGGAAGGGACCAGGCACACAAACACACCATCAGGAAGGGGTGAACAGTCATATGGACACACACACACTCACACCAGGCACAAAGCGTACATGGGCAGGTGCACAGCAGAGCAGGAACAGACATGGAAAACACACAGATCCACAGACCACACCCACCACCTGTACTGTCCAAGTACATGTGTCAGATGCTGGGCACCCTTGCACCTTGGTTTACAGTACAATGCAGGCATCATCATGCACACGCACCTGTGGACAGCAGTTGGGATGGTGTGCAGGTGGTCCGTATGTCGGCGTGATGTGCAGGGCACCCACCAGTGCACTGCCCACCATGATGCACATTGCACACAGGGCAGCACCAGACAGGGCCCGCACTGGGAGACAGGTCAGTCATGGTGCACTGTTCCACAGCCACTGCAGATGCATGGGCAGCCTCGCTGTGACCCAACAGCACTGGCAGGCTGAGCAGGGGCCACATGGGGTGGCACCAATGGACCACCAGGGGTCCCACTGTGCGATCACGACCTTGTCCGCACTGGGGTCTGTAGTATGCCAAACATACCTGCACCAGGGGTGCTCAGGATGCCCACAGCAGAACCCGGCATTGACAGGCTGGGTGTCGCACGACGCCGGGAATGGGGAGTGGAGAGCATACTGTGTGGGGTGCACGGTACAGGGACACCTGCTTGTGTGCCCAATGCAGCCACAACAGCGACCAATGCCTGGGTCTGCCTGTCAATGGCAGTGGTCACATCCATCTGCATATGGACCATATCTGCAAGGATCAGAGCACAGTCCCTGCTGTGCCACTCCACAGCCACGCTCAGTGCCTCCACAGATGTTGCAACCCACCTTTGCTGCTGTACTGATTCCTGCAGCAGGTGGGTGTGCTCTTCAAATGGGTACTCTGCCACAATGGCATCCTGTCCCCCAGGGTATGGAAGGTCCTGATGCTCAACACCCCTTGAGGGTGGGCGCTGTTCACCAGGACCAGGAATGAGCATATCAAAGGGTGGTGGGCATGTGCCACTGCTGGACACTGTACCCCCAGACCTGGTGGGTGACTGCTGCTGCTGCCCCTCCAACCGCTGTGCCCCAGGGACCACTCATTCCACTGCTGTGGCCGCAACAGTGCCAGATGCCTGCACAGCCACTGGTGCTGCCCCACCGGTGCTGACAGGCACAGCTTGGGACTGTGCCGACATGCTGGCACACACGTTGGAACCAGCTAGGCCCAGGGATACGTGCTGGCCTGCTGTGTGTCCATCATGGGACACACACATGTCACTGCCCATTGCAGTCCTTGCATCATCAATGGTGCAGGTACGTGCTACAGCCACAGTCACAGCATGCTGGCATGCTTGCATGCCAGACTGCTGAGACACAGGCTGTGCACCCCCACACCTGACTCACCGACAACAGAGTTGGCAGCCCTGCGTGCATGCTGGTGCAGTGCATGCTGGCAGGTGACAGAGGTGGATGGACCCTCCTCCAACTCCAGCAGGTCTTCCTCACTGCCTGGACCAACCACCACCATTCCCTGAAGATGAACAGGATCTGTAACAGAAAGTGAGGACATGTGAGTGCATGTGAACAACCTTCCCCCCCAACACCACCACCATGTCATACCGTGCAGTGATGGGCTTCCACCTGTCTGGAATCCACCTCCTGGTACGCCCTCAATAGCACTCTGCTGCATTGATGCAGCCAGTCAGTCCTCAGCCAGGGTCAGCTCCGCCACCACTGGCTGGCCCCTGCCTGTGCCAGCACGTGCAGCCGCCCTGGGCTGCCACCTCTCCTTCACCCTCCTGTGGTCTGTCCCATCTTCTTTGCCCTGCATGGAGCGCTGGTGGCTTCCATGCAGGTTCACTGCCTGAGCTACCCTCCCATGCAGCCACACGGCCTGAGGGGTGCCCGCCATCCACTCAGTAGTGGCTCCTCCTCCAGGTAGGCCTGGAAAGGGCCTCTGTCTCCGCCTGTGGTGAAGTTGGGCCTCCTCCTCCTCCGCCCACCATCCTCACCCTCACCTTGGCTCTGCTCGGTCATGTCAATCTGTATGGGTGGAAGTGGACACCAGTCACTGTGCAGTCTACAGCATTATCCCATGACCATTGTCCAGACCATCACACAGCATGCAACCCACCTCTCACCTGCAGTAACCAAATCTGGCCAGCGCAGCCCAATGTCGCATATTTATAGTGCAATGCATGCAAATTAGGAGTGGAGCAACTGTAATGAGATGCAAATCATGCCACTGCGCCTTTGAATGGCTGATCAGATGATTTGCATGTGTCGGTTGAATATCGCGCCGTTGCGCTTTGCGCAATACGGTTGAGCCGGCTGAGTCAATGGCGCATATCTGTGACTGTGTGGTACACTGCATTGCGCATGCCCAGGTAGCTTACGCAGGCATCTGCCACGCTGATGACGTGCTGTGCGCGATCGGCAATTCAGGCCATTGTGCCAATGGCACTACAGCGCTGGTCACCACATGGCGCAGTGGCAGTACTGCGCAATAGTCCACTGTGGCACTGGCACGCAGGTGTCTGATCATGCAGGATGTGTGGACATCCGATGGCACTGTGCGTGGCCTTACACCACTGACCCATGACCTTGTGCACGACCTTTGCATCCTGGCGCTGTACGTCTGGCATGTGTATGGCTGTATCGCGCTGTTCAGTGACAGCGCGATGTGGACCGACAACGCTGTCCAAACAGCGCGATAGGCAGTGATGGAGTTGTATTGCGCAACATTTCCACTTGGGGTTGCCGCTCTGTGGAAAGCCATAATGCCACTTTACATTTTGAAAATGGCACGCAGGAGAGCACCACAATCGGGGGCTTTGGAGTTAGCCAACCTGGTGGCTGTGGTGGAGCCCCACTATGGCTCACTGTTTGAGGGTGTGCCCCTGCAGGTGCCATGCATCCATGTGTGGCAGCAGGTTGCCGCTGCCCTGGAGCAGGCCACTGGGTGGAGGAGGACCCCTGAACAGTGCAGGCACCACTACGGCAACCTGCAGAGGAGGAAGCATGCTCTGCTTGTGCACCTCAGGTCGCGTGCCAGGAGGGGAATTGTGCCCAGGCCAGGTGGGTGTGCTGTGTATGCACCGGTATTGCCTGCATAGGTGACTGTGTAATGTAATCTGCGCATGGGGGTGGGTTGGGCTGTGGTTTGCTGTGAGGGTGTTTGCAGGTGTGTGCTGTTTGGGTCTGGATGTGTGGGCAGGCACACTCAATGGGGCAAGGGGCTGTCTGCTTTGGGATCTCACTTATGTTTTTCTCTTCCTTTGTCTCCCACAGGCATGGAGGAGCAGTGGCAGGCACGGGCTGAGGCATGGGATGGTGGTGCCAGGGTGGCTGGCGGAGGAGGGGGTGCAACAGTCACAGCCACAGCAGCAGTGACAGCAGCAGCCGCAGCCACAGCACCTGATGCAGAGGCTTGATGAGGGTGAGTGTCATTACAACATGGATTCTATTGCATGCTGTGGGGGGGGCATGGCCACCATCCATGGACAACACTGCCATGCACACGATGTGTGACAGTCAGCACTGTCCAGTGGCACTGCATGTCTGTGAGTGCATCACTGGTGGTCCATGCATGCACTGGGCACATGGCTGTGGCACTACCTTCCCACGACATAGCCACGTCACTGGACAGTCTTGGTTGTGCTGTGCTGGGCATGGGTGGAGTGTGTGTGCAGTGGCACACATGGCTGTTGCTGCCTAGTTGGGCTTGTCTTGTGCACGGTCACAGTGAGTGGGTGCAGTCCATCACAGGGGTGGGGCACTTGGCTGTATGCCGTGCATGTTGGGTGGGTTTCAGGGTTGTGGACAGTCACAGCCATTGATTCTGTTCCCTTGCCCTAGGTGTCCAGGTCCTGCACAGGATTGAGCAGGCTGTCCACCACCTGCTGGAGGTGTCCATGGAGTCCCTATCCATTCTGCAGGAGATGCACCGGAGGGGTGTCAGACGACGGAGGAGGCCAGGGGACCAGGGGCAACCTGCTGCTGTGCAGCCTGGAGGACAGTAGCTGTCCCACACCTACCCCCTTTACCCTTCCCTCACACCCTGCCTTCCCTCACCAAGTTCTTCACCCCTGCCCCTTACCCACCCCTACCTTGTACCTGTAACCCCACCCCTTTCTTGTATATATCTCTCTGTACATAGTTTATTGTTGTGTGTTCGTGTTTATATTCTTTTATAAATCTATTTTGTATGAATACTGTAGTGGTCTCTGATTTGCAGCTGGCTATGGGTGCTCAGTTGCAGTGGTGTGCATGGCATCTGGTGTGGTATTGTCCTGGGATTGTGTGTGTGTGTGCATGGGGGGTGTCCCTGGTGTGGTGGTGACTTTCGGCTGGTCTGGCCGTGTGCTGCAACACACCGCCGGGTGCTCCTGGTGGGTCTGGCTTGTATGGTTTGGTGGTACACATGGTTGCATTGTGCTGGGGGGGCCTGGGGAGTCCTACAGTGACGGTCACAGTCACTGCTCAAGGGTGGTGTCTTGGGGTCACAGTGCAGGGTGTGCTGTGCACACGGGGGTGGGGCTGCTGGACACTGGGGTGGTCCGCCCCCTTTGTGTGGCAGTCTCAGCTTGCCAGTGGGTGTGCTGTGGTAACACGGCTGGGATGTGCTTTCTTTGCTTGTCCCCATGGGCCAGTTGATATTCCGTCCCTCCCCCAGTTATGCTGTTCTTGGGGTGTGGGGGTGCATTATTAGCTCTGCAGTGTGTCCCTGTGCCCATCTGTGGCATGGGTGGTGGGCCTCTGCCTACCTCCCTGGTTGTGCTGTTCCATTGCTATGCTGCTTGGGGTGTCGTTGCTTGCCCTATGGGCCTCTGGACTGCTCAGCTGGGCTGGCCTTGTTGCGCTATAGCACATCGTATCTGCTCAGCTTCCCCTTCCTGATTGCGCTATGGCACATCATATCTGCTCAGCTTCCCCTCCCTGGTTGTGCTATGGTGCAGTTTGTGTGATATTCAGATGTTGGCTGCTTGCGCAATTGGCCTTGCTCCATGTTTGAATATCGCGACGATTCCGCATGTGCGCAAGTGACTTGCGCTTGCTCCTGCTGTTGCGCACTTTTCAGGCGCAGTTTGAATATCCGGCCCTTAGTATATAAATACTACGTAAACTGTAAAAAGCTTTCAGTTTCTATCACACTGAAATAAAAAGTACATTACCACCACAAATGCCAGCGAAGAAGAAAAAAAAGCTTGCACATTTTGTCTACTTGTACTGTCTCAAAACCATTGGAAAATCCAGCAATAAAATATTCATTGCTCATAGGTAAACAGTTTAAAATCTGAACATTTTTTGCTTCTCAAAATAAAGTAATTATTATGACTGACTATTAAACATCAGCCAATGAAAAAAGTTCATCGTTCTTCACATGCAACCAGTTTAAAATCAAAACTCCTTTTTTTTCAATACAAAGGGATAGTTACAGTATGACTGACCATTAAAAATCAACCAACAAATGTATTCATTGTTCCCAGACAAACAATTCAAAATGTGAACCACTTTTTTTTCAAAATATAGTAAAAGTGTAGTCAACGAATGACTTACCATGAAAATCAGCGAATGAAAAAATGATTTATTGTGCACAAAGTGTTTAAATTTCGAACCCTTTTATTTTTCTCAAAATAATAGAATAGTTATGATTTGAAAATTAATAAAACCACTTGTGACTAGAGATGGGTCCAGTTGACTAAATTAGCTCTGCAAATAAATTTTGGAATTTAGCACAATTTGTGAATTGTGTATTAATCCGTGAAGTGTGAAACTTTACCACGAAGTGTGGAATTTGGCCCATGAACAGCAGAATTTCACCATTTGCAGGTATAATTCTGCCATTTGTGGGCAAAGTTCTGCTGTTTTCTGGAAAAATTCTGCACTTCACATTGAAAGCTTTGTGATTTGGGTGTAGTCAAAGTTGCTGAGCAACTTTGAGGGCAGGGAAAACTTTCCAAAACTCTGTGGCAACTTCACCAGCAAATTGAAGCTTTGGCACATCTCTTTTTGTGAACAAAATGTTTACTGACATAAAGAAATCATATACATTTTTGAATCAGAATATTAGCCTGACAATGAAACCCAAAGTTAAACATTATACAACCTACAAGCACAAGTAAAAACAAATGGCTATTGTTCATCGTATTTTCTAACTCAACAGAACACTTGTCAGACTATCCAATGTCTCTCTTCCTATTTGCTCTTTCAACAGAGCCATTAGCCACAATGGTGTCACAACATATAGGATTGCAAGGAGTTTTATTTAGTGGATTTGTGACTTGTATATCCTTCTATGCAGAGGCTACTACGTTTTTTTTTCCTGACAAATCTGATCCTTATCTTTCCTAATCTGCAATTTGCATTACAATAATATAATTTAGTCTCTGCTTACAAAATCAATGCTTCAAAAATCATGGAAAGACTTAATACCTTTTAAATAAACCACACATTTAATTTTATTCTTGGGATTCACCTTAGGTACTGATACTGTATATAAGGTTTTATATATTTTAATTAAATGAAACATTTGCAGGAAATTAAATGTATTTATTTACTGTACTTAATTTTCATAACTGGTAGGCCCACTGAGTCCAGTAATGGTCCCTTTTTCAGGGGCAACCAGGAATGAATTACACTCAGATACTGCAAAATTTAACATTTGCAGGGGTACAGAGACAGTATTTTATGAATAGCAATGTACTGTAGGTAAAACACTTAACAATGCACAATTTGCAACACTTGTTAATAAACTTAAATACATTTGTGACTACAACCACGCACTGATCTGTTTATATGCATTATAAAGTACAAGTTGAATATCGGTGGTGACAAGTGCATTTGTTTAGCTCTAGCAGGTGGACCTTAAGTCCCCTTTGACATATGGGCAGTCCTTTCTTTGTCCCTTATTGGTTGAATTTAATGAATGAATGTTTTACCCTGTTTGTTATTTCTATTTAGTACACACCTGCTTGCCTTCCCAGGTCAGCTTTTGTATGGAATAACAGCATGTCATGGGTATGTTAATAATTACTAATGGTGAAGAAATGTCACAAAGGACTTGGTCTGCCAAATTTTATATGTGTTATCAAGCTGAGCACCTTGGAAATTGAATTCATAATCCTAATTGTGTTATTGTACTACCTTCCTGTATAAAAATTAAATAGTTTACTACTTACTACCACTACTGCTACTACAGTATATTATGACACTTGTTCAGTTTCTTACAAAAAATAGAGAGCTATTAAAATTGTACTAAAAAAATGAATCTGCTTATCAAGATGTCACTGATCACTATGAACTCATGCTATTATAACTGAAAAGGAGAGGACACTGTATCTGCTGAAACTCAAAAACAACAAAAATTGTGCTCTGAGATGGTGGTAATTCTTGACATATTGATAACTGATTAAACAAAAATGGCAGGTACTCACCACCTCTTAAATAATGGACACCAGGCTCCAAACTTATTTGTAAGTAAGTAAGATTTATTTATGAGGGGCCCAATCCCAGAGGCTCTGGGTGCCTTACTCAGTCATAAACAGGCAGGGGAATAAAAACAATAAAACAGGGTGTTTTTCAAATTTTAAAATACAAACACAGATTAATTATAAATAATTCATAAATACTAAAACAATAAAACAGAGTTAAAATATTATGGGTATTCTGGAAAGGCCATTTTAAATAGATGTGTCCTTAGGCCCCTCTTAAATACCTCCACCAATGGAGCCTCTGTTAAAGATCTAGGAAGTGAGTTCCTGAGGGCCAGGCTGGCCACCTTGGAAGCACAATCACCAGAGGTTTTCAGCTTGGCCCTCAGAACAGCAAGGAGGCCACTGGTGGAGGAGTGAAGAGATGGACCAGAGTGGCAGGGGTACAGAGATCAGCCAGGTAACCAGGGCTCAATCTGTACAAGGACTTGTAAGTCAGCAAACCTACCTAGAAGATGATCCTCCACCTGACAAGCAGCCAGTGCAGATTTCGCAGGACTGGGGTCACATGACATGACCTAGACAGGCCTGTCTGCAACCTGGCTGCTGCATTCTGTACCAGCTGCAGTCAGTGGAGGGTCCCTTCACAGATCCTGAAGTATAGAGTATTACAGTAATCAAGCCTGGAAGTAACAAAGGTGTGCACTAGTGATGACAGATCTAGGGGTTTAATCCAGGCTATATTTAAGTTGTAGAACTCACTTTGGTTAACAGATGACACAGAAGCAACAAGTGTCAATCTGTCATCCAGGAAGATGCTTCAATTTTTCACCATAGAGGAAACCATCAATGGAGTGGTTCTCAGGACCAATCCTGTTGCCACTCTGGAGGTGCTCCCATCATGCCCATGGCCAGGATCAATTACCAGGACCTCCGTCTTGTCTGGGTTTAGCCTCAGCCATTTGGAGGTTGTTACATGAGATCCCTGCATCCTTATTGGTACCCCAGAGGTACCCCATAGACAGCTAGTGCTTAGGCATATGTTATACTAACAAATAGGGCTAAGAACATCTACCGTACAATAGTAGATGTTAGGATGTGTATGCATATTATTGTTATATGTTTTGCTTTCTAATACATATACATTTTCTATGTATTTCTTACTCATAAGGTGTTAAGACATCTGTGTCCTTGTAATGATTATGATATATAAGTCAGCATTGCCACCTTTTGGTGATTTGTACTATTACACTGATTTGTGTAAGAACTGTAAGAACTGTACTCTTTTTGTTTCACAAAGTGATGACTACTACAAAATTGTATAATGTTATCTTGGACCATGGAGCCACCTCTAATTTAGCCAATAGGGCTCACCTCTATATCTAGAAATGTATTCTATCTTACAGTAACCATAGAAATTATCATAGGTATATAATGTGAGACACTGAGTCTTATACCTCGGAGGCCCCAAGAGACATGAAGAAACCTCGAGGTATAATGAACGCTTAGCATTGGCTCCTGGTTCATATTGGTAAGAACTGCTTAGGGCAACTGTGATTTACCCCTTTGGTAGTAATAAACAAGTTTATTACTCTTATGCAATGTGTCTGTGATTTCTTGCATTCCCGATATTGCTAAGAACTTGATAGTGAGGTTTAGACCTCCTGACGAGGTCATCCATTTCTGAATTTCAGCCTGGCAGCTGTTTAGCACTTCCACAGTGTCATTTGTTCCAGGTGCAAAAATATGTATAGCTAGGTATCATCTGCGTAGCAGTGAAAACACAAACTGTACCATCTAATGAGCTCTCCCATGGGAAGCATGTACACTGTGAACAGCACTGGTGACAGGACTGACCATTGAGGCATGCCACATGGCAGGGGCTTTGGGAAGGTGGAGAAATTCCCCATCACCACCTTTTGCTTCCTGCCAGAGAGGTAGGACTCAAACCAGTTGATAATGGTACTGGCGAGTCCCCAGTATTCTCTTAGGAAATCCAAAAGCACAATGTGGTCCAAGGTGTCAAATGCTGAGGCGAGATAGAGGAGTACAAAAATTGACCAGTCTCCTCTATCTTTTGCCTTGAGGAGGTCATTTTGCACCCTTACCAATGCCATTTCAGTGCTATGCCTATCCATGAAACTGGACTGGAATGGCTTATAGATGTCATAGGCCATGGGGTGCGCCTTGAGCTGTAGTGCCACTATTTTCTCAACAACCTTCCTCAGAAATGGAAGGTTGGAGGTCGACTGATAATTTGTCAGGACATCAGGGTTGAGAGATGGTTTCTTTGGGAGGGGCCTCACCAATGCCTCCTTCAAGGAATCAGGGAAAATCCACTCCAAAACTGAACATCAGACTATCCTGGTGAACACTGGACCAACGACCTCAACGCATCCCACTAGGACACGAGTCTGGGCAGGTCAGGTTCACAAAAGTTGGACTGCAGCTTTGAGATCACCTCAACAACCTCAGCCACCTCCACTGGTCTAAACTTCTTCCAGACAGTTGGAGTGCCCATGCTCCTACCAGGCCAACCACCATGGGGCAATACTTGCCCACTGGGGAGATCCTGGACTGAATACAGTACACTGTGTCAGAGAAGAACTGAGCAAACTCATCTCATATTGCTATTGAAAATGATTTTTTTTTCAGCTTCAGGTAGACCAGATGAAGTAGCCTGAAGTATGTTGTCCTTTTATTAAAAGTGGCAATCACATATTTTCATAGAAAAGTAAAACACGGAGTCACGTGATGCTTCTGGAGTGATTGGACGTTTCTCTTTTGGCTCTGCATACCTGGCCCATTTTATTTCTATTTTTCTGCATATTACAGGCTAATTCTTTATTATTTTATTACTCAGTGTGGTTGTGCCTCTAAGGAAGATCCCAGCATCCACTTTAGTGATCCACAAATTATGCCCAACTAGCTTGCATCAGACCAGCCTGATTTGGCACCAGCAGTGCAGCCTAAGCCTCCTTGAAAGAGACTGACCCCTGATTCTCCAGATCCTGAGATGGAGCTGCACAAGCTAGATCTATTGTTTGCTGATATGGCTGTCATCAAGATGGCCCTCAGCATGATGATGGATGATTTCTTACTAGGTTTACTACTAGGTTTGTTTAGACATAAAGAGGTCGAGGCCCATCTAGAATGTTTTCCACAACTGTTGTGGACATATTAGCTAAGTGCAGGGTCCCAATTTAGGTGTTTATATAATCTATTTTTGAATATCTCAAAGCTCTGTGAATCTATAGCATATTACAGGAGTTTATTCCAAATTTAGCCACTCTTATTGAGATGAAATTGTCTTTTATTGGTATCAGCCTGGGAAATTACTAATTGTTTGTCATGACTCCTTAGTGTGATGCAACTAGTGGAAAACATGCAGGTTACACTAATTAGCTAAGTCAGGATTTTAAACCCACTTTGGAAAACATTTGGACAGTTTGGATTCCAACTATTTAAGCCTACGTTGGAGTCCTTCAACTGCTGTATAGATGATGCAGAAACTTGGATTGGCTCATTAGAAGATATGCAAGCCAGGGAAGAGAAAAATGTACAGGAGCAAACAAAACGTATTACCAAACTTGAACTCAAGGCAGACGATCTGGAGGCCCAAAGCTGCCACAGCAATCTGGTCATTGTGGGAGTCCCAGAGTCTGTGGAGGGCTCCAGTATGATGGCTTTTATTCAAACTTTTCTAAAAGAGATTATTGGCCCCCTGACAATGGCACCCCATTATTTAATTGAGCAAGGACACAGTTTGTTACTCCCCCAACCTCCACCAAATGGCAAGCCTAGAGACATTATTTTGCACTGCCAGTACTTTCCAGACAAACTGGATATTTTACAAGCTAAGAAGATGTGCCCCTTGATGTGGCAAGTTAAACCTGTTTTTATCTTCGGTGATGTTACTCCTTTAGTCTGTGATAAACATCTTGCCTACAGAGACATTAAGCAGACTCTTTATCAAGCTGGTGTGAAATTTTAGACTTGGTACCCCACTCACCTTTTTGTCAATATCTCTAAAGGGGTACTTGAGTTTCAGTGAGCTGAGCAAGCCCAAGGAGAGCTCCAGAAGTGTTATCCTCACCTCACTTTTGCTCTCTTTAAACCAATGGCTGCTTGAGCTCCAACATCATTAATTCACTGATACCTATGTGCTTACCAGAGTGTAATGGATTACTGATGCTGTTATTAATAGTGGACTTGCCTGTTTGGAATATTTCTGTGTTGGGTCTAAGTTGCCTATAAAGACTTTTTCTTTCTGAGACTCTTAATTTTTGACTTTTTGGGAGCCAGTGCATGTGGCTGTTCCTCCATACAGCACATTTTTCTCTGTGGACATTTAACCAGAGATAACCCTTACATTATCAGTGCTGGCCAGCTGTGAGATGAGGTTGGGTGGCTTTGGTTTGCTACTTTCAGTCTCCTACACTTTGGACTTTTGGCTTTCCTACCCACCTAGCTTCTCGTGGTCTTCTGATTTTTGATACAGCACACCCTTTTCTTCTACATCAATTTATTCATCTGGCAAGCACAGCCTGTGTATATGTCATCTTTGCCCACTTATAATACAGTCCCGAGGTTGGACATATCTTCTGATACAGTGAAATATGACTTCAGGGGCACACCGAAGCCACCCTGACTGTTGAGGTGCAGGATGAGGGATCACAGAAGCAACCTCATTGTTGGGGTGTTGAGTGACTGGAGTTTTTTTTTCTTATGGGGCAACCACTTGTTATACACTGAATATATAAGTGCTACCCTATTGTTTGAGTCCAGACTTGTTCATTTAATTTTTTTACTGGAGAGACTTCTACAGATCAAACGTTATCTTGCTTCATTATGAAGCATACTTTTATATCTTACCTGTCTTTGTATAGCTAAAGTTGTGGTGATACTGGGGAAAGGCTATCCTTCCCCTCCCCCCTTTTTTTGTTATGGCTGTATCCCAGTTTCTTGAGCTTAATATATAGTGGCTGAGTGGCATATGCTGCTATAGCATGCCCACTCATATGGTGTTTCCTCTACCCTTCTTCCCATGGAAGAAAGACAGGGGAAATAATTCTGTTCTTATTTTTGTATATTTAATAGCCCCATTGGCCTTTGCTTACTTTTTATGTTTAGCTTTGGTGACCATTTCAGGGATACACACATTAAATTTGGTGGTATCTATTGGACGGAGTTATTATGTCTTGTATTATTATTTATCTTTGGGTCTATGGAGTCCTGTCAGCTCATGTTATTCTACTTGCCACTTAATAAGTTATGCAATTTCTATATTGGATTAACATTTTTCAGAATCTTTAATGTATGGCAGTGTCTTCTCTCGCTTTTGCAACCTGGAGCATTAAAGGATGCAACTCCCTACAAAAGTGATTACAAGTACTTAAACATATTTCTACCTTTCAACTTAAGGTTCACTAAAAGTGAGGTGCTAGGAGGCTATGCACCCATGAAAGCACCTATTGAATTAATTATAGTAACTGATATCCAGCCCTTCTAAGATATGACCGTCAAGACAGTTTTTAAACCTGACATAGCCTTTCCTCAAGAAACACATGTATATGCTTCTAAAGCACATTTGTTTTGCAGGTTGTGGGTAGATGCTTCCAATGGAGCTGGCTCTAGCTCCCACAGGGCTGGAGTGGTTATTTTATTTCACAGACACTTGGCTTTTCAGGTTTTTCAAGAGCATGTCAACTTGGCAGGCAGATTCCTTTTTTTACATATGAAAGTTGGCCATTCCGAACTTTTGCTTGATAACATACATGGACCTGATATAGACTCTCCTGCCTTTTTTATGGATCTTATGGCATTAATATTATTATTGAATCCCTTGCTACCAACAATTATTATGAAAGACTGGAATATTACTATTGATGATACTATGGAAATATTTCACTTAAAAAGAAGGGGTCTATCTCCTGCTCAAAGGTCTCTATGTGACCTTTCAGATTGTTGTGGACTGGTCGATGTGTGATGTGTTCTTCCCCCTTTGGGCAGAGAATATACTTTCTTTTCTATGGTTCATAATACTAGTTTTCACATTGATTTTGTTTTACTTAGTTCTGAACTTTTGCAAACAGGACATTATTATGAAATACACAGTATTTTGGTTTCTGATCATGCTCTGGTCTCTTCGTCAGTGGACATCACTCAGGTTGCTGCAAAACACCGGTGGTGGGAAATTAGTAATCATCTCCTTAAAGATGATAGGTGCTGTGCTAAATAAAAAAACATTTACCTCAGATTTTCTTAGCCACAAACCTATCTTTTGTTCAGTCCTTAGCTACTTGTTGGAGTGCATATTAATGTGTTGTTCATGGAGTACTTATTCAGATGGCTTCGGTCTGTCTCAAACAACAAGACCATTAAGTCCAAGATCTTTTGCATACTATTAGAACTTTAGAGCATTATATCACTTCTGCATCCTCAGAACAAGATTGGCATTGATTCAATCACTTGCATGCTAATTATACAAAACTAAATAAAAAACATGCAGAACATGCGATATTTCGCTTCAAACTTCACTACTCAGTCTGGGGAAAGAAAAGTAGTAAATTAGTGGCCATGCACCTTAAACAGATAGAAATGACCCAACTAATCCCCAGCGCCTGCTCTCTCTCGTACAGATAAGCTAGATAAAGCTCTGAGCCCAGACGGCTTTTCCTCTCATTTTTAAGCTGCCTTAAAATCAGAGCTATCCCCCTTTTTGGCTGATTTCTACAATTATTGCTATAGCTATAATGCATTCCCCCAGGATTTTTTGCAAGCATTTATTACGCTTATTCCTAAACTGGGTAAAGACCCTTCATAGATTTCTAACTACTGCCCTATCTTCTTGTTTAATGTTGATGCTAAAATATTATTCTCTATTCTAGCAGCTAGATTTGCTTGGGATTGGCATCCCTTAATTGGTATAGAGCAAACTGATTTTATGAAGGTCAGATTAGTTTCAGATCACATGAGAAACTTTTTTATTAGCTTGCTGCCTCTGGGGAGCCTAATGCCCTTGCAGTGCTGGTCTCCCTGGGTGCCAAAAAGGTATCTGATTGCATCTCCTGGTCTTTCTTATTTTCTACTTTGAGGGTTTTTGGACTTCCTGATGGTTTTATCAAATGGATTCAGTTATTATGCTCAACTCCTAATGCCTGGAATTTTTGCATTGGCGTCCTCCCCGATAGTGTTTGATTTTAGAGAGGCACACACCAAGGTTGTCCTCTATCCCCTTTTCTGTTTAATCTTTACTTAGAACGTCTTACTTGAGCTATTATTCTGAATCATGCAATCTCTGATATTTCTATTGGCCCCCATGCTTATAAACTTTCTACCTATGCAGATGATATTTTGCTTCATTTAATCTTCTCCTTCTACCTCCCTTCCTTCATCCCTACAAAATTTACAAGAGTGTGGGACCCTTTCTGGATATAAATTAAACCATGCTAAAGTGGCCATTTATCCTTTGAACTTGATTACTCTCACAACTGATAAAGCAGATCTACAGACATGTTGGTCCACACAGGGCCCTAAATATTTGGCATCCAACTTTTTCAAAATCAGAAAAAGTTAATTGAACTTAACTTTCACTCTTTGTTCAATATGATAAAAATGGATGTGTCATGTTGGCAACTCTTACCCCTCTCTCTTTGGGGTAGAGTATCTGTAGTGCATAGAACATTCTCCCAAGTATATTGTATCCTTTGAATATGGTGGGTGTCCCGCTGCCTCAGTCTTGGTTTTCAGACCTTCATAAACTTATCAGTTCCTTTCTTTGGATGGGTAAAAAGTCTTGCATAGTTTTCTCAAAATTAGTTCTAGCGAAACATCATGGTGGTCTCCAGCTACCTCATTTTTATTTGCATTATCTGGTCTCCCAAGTGAGTACATTTTTGTTCTGATGCTTACCGAATATGGGGACCCCTGTGAACCAAGCTCATATATCCTGGAAGTAAATTGAATTGCACTATTTTAAAACAGTTGGTTCCTCTTTAGCTTTACTCCATATCCCATGGTCTAAGCTCTCTCTCTATCCTTGTGGCCTACCCCTTTAGGTTGGTCTATTCATATTAACACACAATTATGTCACCTTCTAGGTGTTTCCCTGTCTAGAGACATTCCACAACCCTTTAGACATAATCCTAATATTACAATTAATGATAAACCCATCCTTCAAATCTTTCTTCCAGCTCCTTCCGTTCACAAATTGGAAGATCTCTTTAAGGGTAGCCAACTGTTAGACTTCACTATTGCTTGTCAGTTATATTCTCTATCTAGGGCTATGTCTTTTCCTTTTTTCCAGTTCAAACATTCTATAGTCAATCTTTAATGTCCCTGACCTTGGATTTTCATGAATAACTCAACTCACTGGCATGTAACAGAGTTATGTTCCCAACCAAACTCTGTATCTCTTTTATATAACACCCTTTAAGATACTTTGGCATGGTTGCCCCCTGGAAATGTTTGTATTCATCCAAAGAATTCCCAGATTCTTTGTCTTATTTTGAGTCACATGCCTCCAGGGATTTTGTACATAAATTTATTAAGGTAGACAAGTTGGGACTGATGCAATTTAAGATAACATATAATGCATATTATACACCTTCGAGATTGTATTTGATGAGTACTTTACCTTCTCTAATACGTACTTGTTGTAACACTCATGAGGGCACCTTATGGCATATGCTCTGTGACTGTTCCACTATAAAATCTTTCTGGTCCAACATAAGATCAAACCTGGATCCTTTGTTGGGACTTCAAGATAATTTTACACCTCAATTATGTCTTGTTGGGGAGGGCATTACACAGTGGGCCCTCAAAAATTTCACCTAGCTCTTATTACAGCAGTAGCTAAGCTAATAATCCTGTGGCACAGGTTAAACACTAATGCCCCTTCATATAAGGAATGGCATGATGAAAGACTGACTATTTTATGAATGAAGAAATTTCTCACCAGTTTTCATCATGCTCTTCCATCCTATAAAGACAGATGGGAAAATTAGTTACTCTTCTTCAGGTAAGCAGAATATAATTTTTTTTGCTTTTAGCTTATTGTTTGGTTGCTGCCAGGACTCCTTTTAGATATCTAGGCTTAATTTGTTGGTCTTCATTATTTTATATGTTGGAGACCTTTTTACTGCTGCTTTGTCATATATTGTGGTGCAGCCTCTGAATTATTTTTATTGTTTATTTTTCTGTTCTGTATATGCTACTTAATTTGATTTAGAGTGTCTCGTTATTGACTTCTGTTTATGTACCAGCTTAGTGTTGCTTTATTTTTGTAGACCATACAGTTAGGCCTTGTTTGTTCTTTATTATATTTTAGCTTCATCTCTGATATGTTTTGCATAGCATATGTGTATCCCGCAGGCTTTTATCTACTTGAAGTTATTATCGTTGGTTATTTCTTTTTCCTTTTTTTATGTTTGTTATCCTGTTGCTAAAACTCAATGAAGTTTATTAAGTTAAAAAAAAAGAAAAGTAAACACAGACATACAGGATGCCCACATGACATGTTTTGGACTACGGTCCTTTATCAATTCTTCTTATTGTATGTCTTTGTTTTACTTTTCTAAGAAAATATGTGATTGTCACTTTTAATAAAAGGACAACATAGCAAATAAGTTTGGAGCCTGGTGTCCATTATATTAAAGTGGTGATTGCCCAACTTGTTTGTTTAATCTGCTAAAACTGTAACTCGTATTGATTGAATATGGTCCAAGAAAAAATCATTAAAAAAATATGATGTGAAAATTAGCATACACTGTACAGCTGCTGTTAGAAATAATTGGTTAAATGTAAACATTGTCAGTAGCAAAGAAAATTGGCCCATCCAGTCTGCCATATTTTCTTGCTGTACTATATCTCATGACAAATAATTAGATCTTCACTACTAAATACTCACTGTGTGACCCCAAGCAACTTATTTAACTCCCCTGGTGCTCCATTCTACCAAGCTACAGAAATGGGTGGAAGCAGGACCTCACTTGAAATGAAATGTTGCATCTCAGCTAGGCTATCCTGAGTAAATGCATTATAAAAATTGGTAAAAGCAGGACCCCAGTGAAAATGAGATGTTGCACATCAGTTGGAGTATCTTGGGTAAAACTATGGTAAAATGGTTAAAAGCAGGACCCCACTGGAAACAATATATTGCAGCTTAATTGGTCTGTCCTGGAAAAATAATTGGTAAAGAGATAGACAGATAGATAAATAGACAGATAGATAGATAGATAGATAGATAGATAGATAGATAGATAGATAGATAGATAGCCCCCTTTTGATGCACCTACTATAGATGGTCAGCCCACTTTTGATGCTGTCTATTTATGACACCCAAGTGTTTTTGCTTCCACACTGCAGCAAAATAAGTCTCATTCAGTGTGTAGGCCCTACCTTTGTTTTTCTTCTCTAACACCTGGCATTTGGCTACACTGAATTTGGACTCTAGAATTCTGATCAATTGCTGGTTTTCAAGTAGTCTTAAAGTGTGTTTCCATCCTCAAATATGCCACGCTGTCCAGCATAGTGTCATCAGTTTACATAAGCATCTCACTGGAGACCCAAGTTTCCAGGTCATTGATCAAAATTTAAGGAGTTTGAATGTTGACTATTATTCATTCATTCATTCATTCATTCATTCATTCATTCATTCATTACCTCATCGATTAAAGTTACCAGGAAAGTAATACAGAGAATCATACATGTCTTGTTTACAGATGTGACATGGGGGATGGAACAAGGGAAGAGGGAGGGTGAAGGAACAAGGGAGAATGTAGGATAGCAGCTACAGTAATAGCATAATAATAATAACAAAGCTATATTTACAGTAAAGAAAAACATATCAGTTAGCAGTATAATGTATTGTTTATTTATGAAAAACTTCAGAGATTACCTGTAAGAACAAGTGTTCATTTACACAGGTTCCATGTCAAATACATAGTCACAAAAATGTTACAATTACAATAAGCAGTTTCAGTGGAAATGCAGTTGAATCAGGCTCAAAGCACATAAGATGGAACACTTACATACAGTTTTGAAAAAATCCATGCAGTCATTGTATAAAAAGTCACAAGATATGCACAGAGAGAAACCAATTAAAATGGTTTAATAGTTAATGTTTCATTTCATTTCATTTATTTGTAATTGGAGGTAAGTACACTGAGATACAATATCCCATTTTCAGGCACAACCTGATGTCAGTATGGTCAACAGATAAACTAACAACATAGAATACATTAATCAACCATTAAATACAATAAACAGTTAACACATCATTTTACACAATAGCAAACAATAATTTTTTCATAATGAATGGAAGCAGCAGTGGAGAAAGTGGTGATTGATAAAGACTTTACTTCATTCGATAAAGGGTTCCACACTAATGTTGGGAAGCGTCAGCAGAGTATCAGATAGTTTATTTTACCAGTTAGTGATCCTAGCAGCAAATGACCATTTGCCCAGCTGAGTATGCTGGAGAGGAGGCTTAAGGGCATTCCTGGCCATGTTTCTAGTGTTATGTTGATTGCAGATGGTTGGGAAGAAATTTGCTAAAGTAGGGGGGTGTATGCCCAATAAAGCCTTTTTGGCTAGCACTGATCTGGACCTTTAAAGATAGCCACTTAGAGAGTGTGTAAAGGGTACATCTATGAGGTGTGATTATCTGTACCAAGTAAAAAAGCAGCACACCTTAATACAAATCAACTTTACTCTATTTAGTACTGTGTCACAGGCAGTGGTGAAGACAGGGAGGCCATAATCCATAAGTGATATTATGGAGCTGGCCACAATAAGGCACCTATCATCTCCAGTGAGATTGTTCCAGTTACAGTACAGGGCACCCAGTCTTCTGTTAACTATGGCCCCAGATTGTCACTATGGTGGACAAAAGATGAGGTATCATCTGGAGTTACTCTAAAGTATTTGAAGAGCTCCACCTTTTCAAGGTTTTGTCCCTGGCCATTTCGAATGACAAAGGGTGGAACTTTACTCTTTAATGGGAGGCTAGAGAAAAGCATGGTCTTTGGTTTTATTTTAATTAATGATCAGTTTGTTGTTGGAGAACCAGCTTTCTAGTGACCTGAAGTTATTTTGGAGAGTGGCAGTGAGGCTGTCAAGGTCAGGGCTTTGGGAATAGATGACAACATCAGTAGCATTTATTAGTACATTTATTGTCTGACAGGCATAGGGCAGTTGATTTATGAAGAGGCCAAATAGGAGTGTGTCCAATAGGGAGCCCTGGTGGACACCAATAGATTCTCCACTAGTGTTGGATAAAGATTTATCAATCTTCCCATGCTGGGAGCAATTGGTGAGATAACTGCAGAACCATTTAACTGTGTTCTGTGACAAACCTCTACCAAGGAGTTTGTTAAGTACTGTATGAGCTTATGGTTGACCAGGTTGAACGCCTTAATAATGTCGATATATATAACTCTGATGAGGTTACCCTTTCAGAGATCCTCATGAGCATAGTTGGTGCATTCCAACAACACTATGCTAGTATTATGCAGCTTCTGGAAGCCATTCTGCTGTGCATACAGGACACTGTATTTTTTGAGGTACGTGACAAGCTGGTCAGACACAATTCTCTCGAGGGCTTTGGACAGGGAAGCAGAATAGAAATAAGTCTTTGATTGACAAGGCTAGTGCACTCTCTACTTCTGAAAACTGGTGTAACCAGTGCAGATTTCCACTTCTCAGGAATTGCGAGTAGTACAGGAAAAAGTTAAAATTCTAGAGATGGGATGGGAAAGTTAGTGTACTGCCAGGGCTGGAAGTTTCATATCAACTGATTCACTTCCACACAAAGTTTTGCCAAGTACCCTACTAAAGCATTTTGAGCTGTCTTTAACTGAAACAACCTTAAAGCAGAATTTACGATACCCTGGTTAAAAGCTCACCATCTGGGAGGCTTCAGGACCAAGTTTCCTGCAGGGGATCTGAGCAGACTCAATGGGAATAACCGAACTGATGTCAGTAAAGGCTATATTGAAGTAATTGGCAATTTCAGTGGCATTGAGAACCTTTCCACCATCCACAATTAGCATTTAAGGAGTGGTTTAAACTCCCTTGCATGGAGCTCCTAGATGTTGTCACATAATCTTTTGCTATTGATCCACTTATGGGTCTGCTGGTCCTTACAGAAGTCAGATTTGGACTTTCTAATCATACTTGTGAATTTATTGCAGACTTCCTTGTACCTTTTCAGGTGGACGGGAAACCCTGTTTTCCTGGCCAGTGCCCACAGGTTGTCCCTCTCCCTTGTGAAGGCAAGGAGACTGAGGGTGATCCTCTTGCCTTGCATTTTTTAAAGGGCACAAATTTATCAAAGGCATATGTGAATTCAGAAACAAATAATTGTACGGCCAAATCAATATGTAAATAAAAATTAATTTACAATACTATCCCATGCTTTTTTAATGTTTCTTCAAATGGTTTTGTGTGGAATGGTTTGTTCTCATTGTTCCTTTTGTGCTAGCAGTGTAGTACCTTGTTTTAAGATATTACAAAAGCCCTCTGAAGACACCTCATATTTTTCATTTTGAGGCATTTTTAGCTATATTGTATTTTTTTGTATTTTTGCATCCTTACACTTCTTTGAAAAATAATTTATAGTTTTATTTTCCATCTCCAGACATGGGGCCCGATTCTAGAAGGGTTATGCCAGGCATAAGAGCAGTTGCGCCAAGTAGAATGGTGCATGTAGCAACTTACGCCAGCAGTTGCAACATGCGCTATTCCACAAAGTGACCTGCGACATGTTGCAGGCCACTTGCGCCAAACAGATGTTATGCCACATAAACCCCCTGTGACATGGTGCTAGGGGGTTTACAGCAGCAGTTACACCTCATTCTAGAAGGGCAGCCACAAAGTGCCCACATCGGAATTCTACAAGAACTCCCAGAGGAGATCTGGCAACATAAGTTATACCAGCATTTAGCTGGTATAACCTACGGATGCCCCCTTGGAGTCCTGTAGACCCATTGGCTATCCTGTGAATAGTGCACAGTTTCTCCCCAATGCCCAGCACACCCCAGAGGGGCCCCACATGGCTGTCCATACCACCAGACCCCCAAAACAGCCATTGGCAGAAGCTCCTCAGGGCGGCGTTGCCATCCCTCACCCATGCCCAGACCGAGAGTCGCCCGCCGTATATGTGGCAATACAACAGCCCTGTCAGTCTAGTGCCCCCCCAACTGTACATTCCCAGAAAATAGAATAACTCCTGAGTCACTGGTAGTCTAGTGCCCCCCCAACTGTACAGTCCAGAAAGTAAAATAAATCCTGAGTCCCTGGTAATCTAGTGCCTCCCCTGAACTGTACAGTCCCATATCATAAAAGAAAGCCTGATTCCCTTGTAGTCTAGTGGCCCCTCACCACCCCAACTGGACATGCCAACCCACCCACCACCCACCACCCATCCCCAGCTGGTGACTGGCACAGCCCACCACTCACCTCCATGGCCAGCCACCATCTGAGTGCTGTGTTAGTGCTACAGCACATACATGTTCAAAAATTAATTTCTGAGCATGTCTGTGCTGTAGCACTACTACAGTACTCAGTCGGTGGCTGACCGTGGAAGTAAGAGGTGGGCTGTGCCAGTCACCGGCTGGGGATGGGTGGGGGGTGAGGGTGGCACGGCCAGGTGGGGGGCTGCTAGACTACCAGGGAATCAGGCTTTCTTTTATGATATGGCACTGTACAGTTCAGGGGGGCCATGAGACTACCAGGGACTCAGGATTTATTTTATTTTCTGGACTGTACAGTTGGGGGGGCACTAGACTACCAGGGACACAAGAGTTATTTTATATTCTGGACTGTACAGGTGGGGGGATACTAGACTACCAGGGACTCAGGATTTTTATTAGTTTCTGGACTGTACAGTTCAGGGGGCACTGGCCTATGGGGTGGGTGACGTGCAGCATATGCAGCAGGCAACCCGGGGGTCGGGGCATGGGGGGTGTACTTGCAACCTGTGGCAGCTGGTTGTGACATGTTGGCCAGCTACGCCCTCTGTGTGGAGTACCTTGCCACATGTCGCAAGTCGCAGGACTTTGCTGTGAAGACCCTGCCCCTTCTAGAATAGGGTGCAGGGTCAATGTCGCAGTTACGGGTGGCGCAGGTTGCGTTCGGCAGCAACCTGTGCCAACTTTCTAGAATTGGGCCCACGGTATTTTGAAACACTTTTTTTGGTAGTGTGAATGAAATGTATGTTAAAAATCAGCTTCTTTTTCAACTACTTTCTTTTTTTCTTCTTCTGTCTATTATAGTGAAACGATTTTATGAAATTTAACTTTACTGTGGTATGATGTCATTTATGTAAATAAACAGAATCAAAGGCACCTTCTCTGCAATAACTGTTCAAACGAGCCTGCATTTCTTTAAATGTTTTTTTACTTTCCTACTGACTTATTTGTCACGCTATGATTTTCAAAAGGGGGTTCTTGGCATCAGATAAAATTTGAGATGCTAATTAAGCCCCTACACAGATGACAAGGCTGAAATCCTCACTGGTTCACTTTCCTTTTTTTATATTTTATGTGAAATTCCTCCTGAGCTTTACAATGTTCACTTTTATATGACGTGTAGTCATCTAAAGACTCATAGGTGGACTGTGAGGAGTTTACTGATAGAGAGGGCCTCGCATTTCCTAATAAATAAGCAAATCAGGAAGAAGCAGACTCCACTCATCATTTATTCATTCATTCATTCATTCTATCACAGAACACTGCAGAGTAAAGAGTGTCCCTTGCTCTGTAATGCTGTATAGGTTTCTATTTTCTACAAGTGCTGTACCTTGACTTTTGGGGATGGGAAAGAGGGAGATTGAGTGTTAGTAGGTCAGGTATTGTGAGGGTTCACAGCAGTTTAACTCAGGGTGACAGGCATGTGGTGGGGAGAGGTGGGGGAGTGGTTTACATAACATGACATGGGGGAAGGGCTATATCATGACATCTACTACCACAGTGCTCTCAATTATTATAATAAACTTCATTGGGACCTGTTATTACAGTGGTGGATGCTAGTGGGTGACAGAGTGGTGGTATTGCATTTTAAAAGGTCCAAATGGTGGGAGAGTGGTGTGAACTGTTTGATCAGTGGCTGGGAGTGGATTTAACATAAAATATTTTTTTTTATAAAACTAAGAACAATTCACATAGTTTGTGCCAGTAAAGTGATGCTTCACTCAGTGAATCTGCACATAGTGGCAACTCACATTCACTTCCACTGGAGATGTGCCACTACACATTGTCTTCACCAGGTGAAGGCAGAAGGTGGGTACTTCACCAGATGAAAACTACGTGGATTGCTGCCACAGGGGAAGCTATGTCAGCGACACTTTATGAAGTACTTCACAAAGTGAAGTTCCCTGACTGTGTCCCACTCTAGTCTTGGGGTTTGGGGACAAAAAATACTCACGCTTTACTGCCATGGTTCATCATGCTCCTCAAACCTCTAGGTGAAAATGTACCTTTCTAATTTACAGTTAGGTATAATTTATTCTGTATGACTTCAACATGTATGTTTTGCAACTTGGTTAAAATACTTACAAAAAATAAATAAATAATAAACTATACTACCGAGTGTGTACAGTAAGAAGAGAAGCTAGTGCCTAAAGTTTTTTCTAGAAATTCTGTTTGTCATTTTTGTTACAACTTTCAGCGGTGTGTAAATTGCAGTGTAGCATGGTATTGAACATTATACTGCCATTTACATGCAATTGCCATCACTATTATATTTAGGCAGAATTCAGCAACATTATGGTGTCTGGTTAGATCACAGGAGTATAATAAATGATGGGAACAGGACAAAAAATACAAGTGATCCAATAAGATTGTTCTTCACAGACTAATTTGTCATCACCACTTGCCTCCTTTCTCCTTCTATCCCTTCTTTGCACATGTAAGTTTAAATGGCACAGAAAAGCACTGAAAATCAAATCAGTGGTGCAGAATACTGACACATTCATTTAAATTCAAGTTGTAAGGTGCTAACAAAGATGAAAAAGCAGCAGGCAACATTATACTTTCCAATAATCACACAATGAGTTTCTGACTAAACAAAGATCTCATTGACCTTTGCTCTAACCACTAAGCTGCACCAGATATAGACAATTATAGTACTCAACCGATACATAATGTATTACTTTTAAGAATACAAAGTGTTTAGTAATTGGCAGTACAATATGCATATATGATTGCATTAAACCAGCAACGCCATATGTGACACAAAGGTTAAGAGACTCAACCTCTAACATGCTTAATCAGAGCAATTTAGATAATGAAATTACTTAGAAAACCTAGCACAGTATTCCACTAAACATGTATTAACTTCCCACAAAGGACATTTAGAATACACTGATGTAAGTTTTATGTAGAGATTTTCAAGTATGATGCACACCAAGTCAAAAGCATGAGTGTACATATTGGTAAGCTCAATAAGTACATGGCTATTGCAATCTTGTGTGGCAGTAGTTGTCAGATTTATAGACATATAATTGCTATTTTACAAATAAGCAGTAACCTATGACAGCACATGAGGTTGTGCACAACTAATGCATGCCTTGGGGATATTGTGACTGAGTGACTTCAGCCACCCACAAAGTGCATTAATTCTGGTCAGCTCTGTACCATGGAGTGTTGTATTACACTTCTATAATTGTTTTAATATTAAAAAAAAACACAGTAAAATAAAATCTGATTCAGGCAGCAATTTGAAATTAATGCATTGTCATTTGAACTAGTTTCACCAATGCCAAAAAACAATGATGTCCCAAGTTGCACATTTCCTGTAAAGGGTAAATTAAAAGATCTTGCAGAAGAACCAGCCTCAATGAGAAAATGGGAAGTACTGTATTAATAGGGTGAGAAGGCTCAACTTCAAATCTGTTTCAAAAATATTTTCTTTATTATCTTTACACCAAATGTTGTACAGGAAGTTGACATTTTTTGGCCTAAGAGTACCACTTTTAGGAGTACCACTTTAACAAAGCTATGGTGGTACCCAACTAACAAAGTAATACAATCACTAATACATTTTTATTGTGTCAATTTCCATATGTATAATCCACATATTTTTAATTTCATTTGATGCCATTATTATATCCTAATTCTTTTTTTACCAGAGACACCATCTCATTATCCAATGTTACTAACCCAGTACATTGAAAAAAAACACAATTACTTGAATTTGAAAAATTAAAATGGAAGCAAATAGAAATAACTGTAATATAACAACCATGCAGATGAAATTCATCACAAAGAAAGTACCTAATGAGATACACCAGGGGCAGGCTATACTAATGTACTGGACTGCACTCACAGCAAGTTTTCTCTAGGAGCAAACTAGTGCCTGTGGCAAACATCTGTTATATTGGATATAGGCTGAGAATAATCCTTCCCTCCCCTGGTAACTACCCCTGGCTGGTTGATCTACTATAAAAGGATGGGAGGGTCATTTTGCTTGTTCCCAGTCTCATGGGTTAGACTGTAGGCAGACATAGACAGTGGTCTCTGGGCTGCCAGATCCTGTGGACCTGAATATCTTTCTAGCTCAGTCTTCATCCAAGTGAGAGTGGGCTTGGGATGTATCAGCAAAAGGTGCACATAGATACAGTGTACAAAGGAAATGTATTCTATTCAAGGGAGGATCTGTGTAATCTAAGACCACTTGATCCTGATTTCTTTGGCCCATCAAATGCAGTTAGGCAGAGATCTAAGGCTTTTAAGATTGCCTATCTGAGAAAAAGGAGAAGACAAGTTAAGCAGGGTGGTCCTGTAGGCATGGGTAGGTGAACTAGGACACATTCACAAGAGTGAGTGGAGGAACAAAATTTGTTCTTGCCTGGTTCTAATTACAAGGCAATGTAAGACAAGGGCGGAATGTGGTTGGGCAATCCCACCAGCCCACTCCCACTGCCTGGGTATTGCTATGTAATGTAAGGTTTGCAGTGAATAAGACGGCTACCCTCTGAGATGCTACATCTGATTTACATGCAGAACTAGTATGCATCACAGAGACTTGGTTGAATGACTCAGCTAGACTACAAGAGAGTTTTCCCAGAATTCCTCCTTATGAAGAGGCTGGTGAAGCCTTGAAGCACTGGGGTCCTCATTCCTGGCTGCAGTCATTTTTATTCTGGTGATGGCTGAATAAGCATACACTGTGTGTGAAAATGAAATAAAATACTTTTTTGCAACATCATCTGGGTTCAGGAGTGTTATGTTCTTGCTTTTCCTATAGTATTTGTATTATGTTAGCACCAGGAATTATTGAGAGTGCTGATATCAAGTCCACCGCAAGCTGGCTCTAGCTGAGTTGGTCCCACTTGATTTCTCTGCAATGCACAGTCTGGCTGAGATGCAGGGGTCATCTTTTTAGAAAAGGACTGAATTAGCTGATGTCTCCCATTAATGAAGTAGGGTCATTTGAGTGTGTGGCCTTCAAGTGTATGGCTGGCCTGAGATTAGGGATAATCGTCATTTACTGCCCACCTGGCTATTGCAAGCATTTCCTTAACGGGTTTGTCAAACACCTGCTGATCTGGGTTTTGGAGTCAATGAAGACTCATGTCCCAGGGGACTTCAATGTTAAAGTCAATGACCCCCTCAGATTTATTTGCTAACAATCTCCTCCAGCTTACATCAGAGTTGAGTGTCAGACAGGATTTTACCTCAGCTACACACTCATGGGGTCACACACTTGACCTCACAGGTTTGAAATTAGAGAACACCTCAGTGGAGCCTTCCATTTGGTCAAACCCCTGCACTATATTTTTTTGATGCTTGGGCCCTAAGAATGTCATTTCAGATTGTGGAAGTTATCCAATATCATTCTAAAGAGGATCTGGATCCCATTAGATTTCTAGAGCTTTTGGGTACTTTGGGCCCGATTCCAAGACAGCTGCACCTGGCGTCAACACAGTATGCCAGTCCCGATGGTGTAACTCACAAGTTACACCAGCAACTTGCGACACACGTGATTCCAAAAGATCCCCTATGCCGTAACCTACAACAACTACGTCAAACGCATGATAAGACGCGGTTACACCAAAGAAGGCATATGCCACTGCGTAATGTAGCTTGCATTATGCGGAACATACCAGTGCGATGAAATTGCTATTCCAGAACAGATGGTGTAAGTAAATACACCAGAAGTAGCTAACATAAGTTAGTACAAAATCACACATGCCCCCACAATGCAAAGCATCATGGGCTGCATATGCAAATCACCACAGAATGTTATGCTGGTCCAACTTTAAGCAGAATTGCATGGTGCTGAAAGGCCTCTCACACAGTTTGCAAAGGGTGCTAACAGAAGACATAGACACGTGTTTCGTCCTACCAGGACTCATCAGTATGCCTCGTCTGTCTCCCTTGCCTCAGTGTTTGTGCACAGAGGTTCTTTGTCTTTTAACATAAGTTAGACCAAGGAATAGCTGGTCTAACCAGAGCACAGGCTAAATAACCCCCCCACACATAGCCAGACAGCAGTGTAGTGAGACAGACAGCAATGTCAGCTATTGCAGCCCTACTAGGAATTATGTTAGTAGAGCACCGTGAGCACAGGCATGTCAGGTGCAGAGTCAGGACCCAACTGACTGAGTCACAGAACCCACAAGTGGTACCAAGGCCACAGGTGCACAAAGTAAGATAGCCTCAAAAGACCTTCAAGGACCTGACTAAGCAGAAGTGCCTAGCATGCTACAGGCTCAGCAAGAGCTGGATCCAGGAACTATGCCAGGACCTGGGTGGTGACCTATGCAGCACCAGCAACAGGGGCCACCCACTGCCAATGGAGGTGCTTGTTAGCGCAGTGCTGTGCTTCCTGGCCACCGGCATGTTCCAAACACCCACAGGGGACACAGTGGGTATCTCCTAGCCAGCAGTGTCCAAACACCTAAGGAGGTTCCTTGCAGCTCTGATATGGTGCACCCTGCAACATATTAGCTTCCCACAGGATGCCCAACAGCAGCACCTGGTGAAGCAGGCATACTACAACATGGCACAGTTCCCCCATGTGCTAGGTGCCATCAACTGCACACACATGGCCATCAGGACCCCAAGCAAGGATGGGGATGCATACATCAACAGGAAGGGGTACCACTCAATGAACATCCAGTTGGTCACAGGCAGTGGTGGTTGCCTCCTAGATGTGGTGGTCAAGTACCCCGGATCCTGCCATGACTCTCACATCTACAGGAACTGTGGGCTACACAAGGCCTTTGAGAGAGGGGCCATCACTGGAGGATGGCTTGTAGGAATGTACCATGGGGAATGAGAACTGCAAAGGTGTGTGTGTGGCAGTGGGAGCATGTGGCAGACAGTGCATGTGGGCATGTGGGATCACAGGGGCACATCAGAGGCACATGGTAGACAGACACTGCAGAGGGCAGGGGTGATGACCACGCAGACACATGGCACACCATACATGGTAGTCAGGTAGGGGCATGACACATACACCATGCAACACACAGGGTCCTGGAAATGCCACACAATGGCAAGGGAAGCACAAGCATTGCATGGACACAGCCTAGGATGTGCGTATGACCAACAGTGTGCTCCTGCATGTGAGTGCCTGTGCATGCAGCAGTGTATGCCATGCAGAGGATAGAGGGATGCTGGTGACAGGGGTCCACACAGCAACATGCAACTAACCTCTCCCCCCCCACAGGTGATAGTGGATATCCCCAGATGCCATGTTTGATGGCCCCTGTGAGGATGCCACACACAGCAGCTGAGGTCAGGCACAATGAGGCCCTCACAAGCATGAAAGGGCTAATAGAGTGCACCTTAAGACTACTGAAGTCCTGATTCCAATGCCTTGACACCTCAGGGGTGCACTCCAGTACAGCCCTGCAATGGCATGCAGGATTGTGCTCACCTGCTGAACCCGCCACAACATCACTCTGGCATACAGTGTTCCCATGCCCAACAGTGACCAGGAGGATGGTGCACTGCAGGAGGGTGATGGAGATCCAGACATCATGGCAGTACACAAGGTGCACAGTGGTGCAACAGCGGGCCACCGTGCATGACACAAGCTGATTCATCAGTTCTTCTGAGGTGGCAGAAGGATACCACAACCAACAGCACCAACACCATCACCACCACCACCACCACTCCTCCCCCACACCACCAACACCACCTTGGTGGCACCTGCAACAGTGTGGGGGACACACTGTGGTGCAACGCAGCCCTGACAACAGCACGGCACCCATGCCATCACCACCATGCCCCTGGGGGAGGTGATACTGTCTGCCAGGTACAATGCGACATGTGGCAGCACTGGAGCTGGAACAGTGCCATGAGCATCGTTCAGCATCTGAGAGTCATGACTGCGACTGTAAGACTGCACGAAAGGCATCACACAAAGAACCACAGCACACATGGACAACAGATATGGATTTACAGGTGGTGATGGACACACACTGGGCAGAGGAATAATGCTGCAACAATGGTGCCACCAGGCACACTGCACCTGCCATGGCCACTGATACATGTAAACAGGGTAACCACAACAGGGACACGGTATCACGTGGCACAGACCTACATACTTATGGCAGTAGGACGCACCACTGCATTGTGCCACTGGAGCCACCAAGAGGGACCACCGTTCCCCTGGGTGAAAGGGAGCCATACTGGCCCATGTCTGCCAAACAGCCGGGACATGCACAATGTGGGGCGGCATGTGGCCCAGACCCGGCATGGTGCACTGCTGTGCACAGGGCACAATGTGGCTGCGACAACTGGAGCATGCCTATGGCTGTGAGTTGCACAGCCGGCACACAGATACCATGTAACCACTTACCTTGGATAACCCCTGAACTTCTGGCTTGTCTCAGGGCAAGAGATATACCCTGGAACTGCCATAAACCTACCCAGCATCCTAGTGACCTCGCAAATTTCCGCATGCTCAGAAACACTTGCACAAGGACTACAAGGTTAGCCAAGTCTGAATATTTCAAATCTGCCTTCATCACCAACATAAATTCCCCTTCAAAGTTCTGGAAGGTGGTGCACACCCTATTTACCCCTCATCTAGTCCACTGTCCCTGATACTTAAAGTAAATAGCTCACTAGTGTCCAACCCACCAGCTGTAGCTGCATAATTTAACTCCTACTATACTATATAGCTACTGAGCTATTGAAATCCCTCCTCTCTTATCCATCCCCCTCTGCCACCCTCCCATCTTACTTCTTATTTGCGACTGTAACCATAAATGATGCCCTACGTTCCCTCCTCACTATCAACCCCTCTAAAGGTGCCTCCCCTGATGGTCTTGATCCAAAACTCCTCTCCCTCTCCACTACAGCCATTGCCTACCCCCCTCAGTAATCCTAAATCTCTCATTCTCTACTGCCTCTGTCCCCTCTTCATGGAAACATTCTGTGATCTTCCCTCTACCCAAAGGGGGTGACCCTTCATCCCCTTGCAACTATCTCCCCATTTCACTCCTCCCTACCCTTGCCAAGCTTCAAGAACACATTGTCCTCTTCCCAACTCTTCTCTTTTCTATCTGACACCTCCTTTTTCACCTCTTTCCAGTCTGATTTTAGGAAAACCACTCAACCACCACCTCTCTCCTATGACTCACAGACTCCATCCTAACCGAGATGGACAATAGGTAAATTATCTCTGCCATTTTTGTTGACCTGGCCAACGCCTTCGATACTGTTTATCACTCCCTTCTCTTCAACTCTGTCCCAGCAGTTAGCCTATCTCCCTCCATCACAAACTGGTTCAAGGCCTTCCTTATTGGTAGAACCCAATCAGTTAAGATCTTGGATGCCACTTCCCCTCCCCTCCTGATTAGCACTGGAGTCCCACAGGGCTCAGTATTATGGCCCCTTCTATTCTCTATCTTCTTAAATGATCTTCCCTCTGTTTGCTCCCCATCCTCCACTATACATATGTATGCCGATGATGCAGTCCTGTATGCATCTGGCTCCTGTCTTGTTGAGATTACAACCAGCTTACAGTAAGACTTTGACAAGGTTCAGCTCTGGTTTTCGAACCATAAACCTTTTTCAACACCAAAAAGACAGTCTCCATGACCTTTGGCACAAGGCAGACACTCTAGGCTTCACCCACTTTTCACACCCTTGAAGGGACTTTACTTGAGAACACATTCTCTTTCAGGTACTAAGGTGGTTGGTTGGACAAACACCTAAACTTATCTGGACTTATTGATGCCATCCAGAAAAAACTGCATCCCAAGCTTGGTGCCCTGTTCAGGAACCATAGTTGCATCCCTCCTATGGCTAGGCGTGAACTTGTTCAGAAGATGATACTGCCCATTTTTGACTACTGTGATGTGGTCTATGGTGCTGCCACTAAGTCCTCCCTGGCCAGACTGGACACCCTCTTCAATTCCTTCTGCCGCTTTGCCCTAGATCCTCCCCTCGCACCCATCACTGCAATCTTTATCATGCCCTATCCTTCACCTCTCATACAAATAGGCGACTCTTCCACTGTGCTAAATTCACCTCCAAGCACTGGTTGGGTGAGCTCCATTCTTACCTCACCTCCTCCTTTATAACATTCCCCCCCATTCCCTTTGATCTACCGACTCCCGTACCCTGGTTGTCCCCAGCAGATCCACCCAAATAGTCCAATCTAGCTACTCTAACCGCCTCCCAAACATTTGGAATGCCCCCCAGATCTGGCACTCATCCTCTGCCTACTTCATCAGCTCTGCTTTCAATAATTACCATGCACCTAGCGGCTCCTGCCATGTCCCTCCCTAATTCCCTCCTCTAAGCCCTGGACAAACCCTACCACCCTACCCTCACCTTCATTTTTCCCTGTACACACCCACCCACCAAAACCCTAGCCCTTCTCCCCTTTCTGCTAATTACCCCTCCTTACTGGCTTCTCTTAATCTCTCACAGAACCCTGGATGCTCTCCATGGGTACCCCTCCTAACCCCCCAAGTTGCTTGAATCTGTCATCTACTCCCTTCCTCCACCATCTTCTAGGGGTCTGTCTGGGACACTACCATAATCCCTTCTCTCTCATCCCCCAGTCCGCTTGCAGGGTTCCTTGCATCCTGAATGGGTCTCCAGGGCATGATTCTTCTCCCTCCCCCACCTCACCCCTCCATCCCCTTTCCCCCTTTTCTTTCATGTAAGCACTTGTTTACTTATTAACCAGGCACTTATTTTTGTTCACTCTTTCTACATGTTATGCTCAACACTGTTGTAACACTGTTCATAACACCTGCCTTACAACTGTATGTTAATGTTGATCTTGTAACTTGAATGTTAAATGCCTCATTCCACTTGTACCCCTTCCCCACGGGTCGCACCGGGAGATGAGCGACTTGTTGCTCAGTGTGCCTTCCTTGTGAAACATTTCAATAAATAAATAAATGTGCATATGTGCATATTGGGGAAGCACAGGATATGGCGCAGGCCCACCACATTCATGCCTCCTCATGTACAGTCACACACACACACACACACACACACACACACACACACACACATGCACAACAGAGACAGACACGCAGAGCCAGGTGTGCAAACACAACATTTAATTGAACATTACTACACACTATTGTACAAGAGTAAAACAGTAACAACATCTCCAACAGCAGGAACAAACACTACCCCCAGCACCCATGCAATACACTTGTTATGTGCAGCCCCCCCCATCCCAGGTGGACATGCTTCCCCACCCCATATGCACAAGCCCCCTATGTACAAGGCCCCCCTCCTGCATGCACAATGCCCACCCCAACCAACAGTAACTGCCAGCAGATGCCTCCCCATATGGACCCCACCCAGGCACGACCCCCCACAGCGAACTCCCCCACACACATGGGATGCAGCCCCATTCACCACCCACTGCCCACTGGCCCCCACCCTCATACTCACAACAGGCTATCCACCCTCTCCACAAGCCTATAGCAGCCAACGGACCTAAGACTGAAAGGTCCATTGTCCATGGCCCCTGTCCACAGTGTGTGGTGCTAGCACCTCTGCACCACTGTGACGAGGGCACCCAGGGAGCTGTGCAGGCACGCTACATCAACCATAATGGCGGACTCCAGCACAATGAGCTACTGGTCACTCGCCAGCAGCTGTGCCGGGTACATCACAGCCCGTGGCCCAGGCTGACCTCCAGATGATCCATCTCCAGCATCCTTTCCACCTGGCTGTGGCTGGTCCATGCCACCGCCATCAGATTGGTGGTCTGCATCATCCAAGGCCAGCATGGCCTCATCCTCCACCTGCTAGGCAGCTTGGTGAACCATCACCTCCTGCACCTCTGCAGGCCACTCCTTCACCTCCAGCTTGGCAGTGGGCAGCTCCAACACCACCGGTCCCTCAACAGCCTGCACTGTGTCCCCCGCCACCTCCACCTCTGGCAGCTCCACGATCCCCTGCTGCCCACTGTCCACGGTGTCCTGCTGTTCCTCCTCTTCCTCCAGTGATGGCGGGATGGGCGGGGCCTTGAGCATCTGGCACTGAGTGCTGTGCTGGTAGCCCACCACATCCTCCACTATCACCTCCGCCATTGCCACAGCATGCTATTTCAGGACACGCTGCACACACACACACACACAGCTGCCACTCCCACCCCTGTTGGCCACCACAGCATGGACATAACAAATGGCATAGAGTGCATGCACCTACCTGACCTCCGGTGCCTCAGCACATGCTGCTATCCCTGTAAGCGCTGCTGTGCACCATCTGGTAGACCCTGGTCACCATGTCCTGCACCTGAGAGGAAGGGGAACACAATCACATGCATGCATTGGTGCTGGCTTTGGCCTGTGTGACAACAGAGCACTATCACGCTTGCCAGATGATGGAAAGCCCACTTGCACCTGGTGCCTGACCCATGCGCATCTCCACATCACTCCTCTGCACCATATCCAGCAATTGCTGCAGGATCCTTGCATCCCTCCATGCTGAGTCTTACCAGCAGTGCTGCAGCTGGTGCACGGTGCAGGACATGCCGCTTCTGGCACCTATGCATGCCCCAATCGCTCTCCACACCCGTGCATGCTCTTGCACCATGTGTGCCCTGCAGCCAGGTAGGAGGATTGTCGCTCACCACTGCTGCACCAGATTTATGAGCAGCGCTGTCTTGGCTGGTGTGAAATTGGGCACCCTCCCACTAAGACTGAGTCTGCTGTGGTTTGGTATGTTGTCGGTGTCCTCTCACCTGGCATGGGGGATACCTGGCACATGCTGCTCCTACCTGCAAGGAAACATGTCACATCAAACGTGTCAATGCACAGTACTGGAGCACTATACTGTCTCACACTCCTACATGCTGCCTGGCATTGCTGCCCAGAGACAGCAACCCACATAGGACAGGTGTATAGCAGCAATGTGTGCAGCATTGCATCCCACGTGCTATCCCTGGGGTGCAGCGCAACAGTGCCATGTTGTACACACATGCTCCTGCAGGCCCTGCTCCCTACCAATGGTTTACACGCCAACCCCTCACACCACCCCCTGCATCATGGTGCTGAGTGGCGACATGCACATACATTGTACAGTTGTACACCCCACAACAGTAGCCAAGACTTTTTTCACCCACACCACCACCGGCCACACTGGGCAGGCACAGCTCTGGTGTCTCACCCTATGTCACCTCCTAGCAGTGGCGGCTGTATACCAGGGCCTGCCAGGGCATGTGCCCCGTTAAAAAAATGCTGTGCCCCAGTTGGTGCCCCATATGGTGCAGAGCTTCCCCCATAGTAACAATATATCAGTGCCCTGGCTGCCATCTGTTGTGCCCCAGCTGTGCCCTGGTAACCATTTGTGACTAGAGCCGCTAGTGCCTCCTAGTGAACTGTGTTGGCATCCACAGGGGTGCAGACCAGCTGTGCAGCCATGGTGCAACCACAAACAACACATTACAGGCCATGGATGCACCCAGGATGCTGGTCAGTGATGCTTTGCAGCACCCCTTCAAATAGCTGCCCTGCTTGTCTGATGCAGTGGTGCATGCCAGGGCCACACTGTATGGCTACAGTGTTCGCTGTTCCCCGTGTGGAGAGGAGGTCCACATGCACTGGCAGCAGCTGCAGGCACAGTCTTCTGTGGCATGCTTCACAGGCCATTGCATACAGGTCATCACCAACTGTCAGAACCAATGGGCAGGCAGTGTAACACTGGTCTGGCATCCCGGGGCGGGATCTGCTGCAGTGCTCCACTGTCTGCACATGTGTCCCACAGTGAGATTGCCATTATTCCATGGCAGGGGGAACAGACGGATGTGTGCAAAGCACTGGTGGTGGCAATGTACTGTCCCACTACTGACCACCATGGGTGTAGCCCAATACGGCCGGTGTGTACACTCTCCCTACTACCACAGACCCACAGTTCACATTTCTTCACATCCCCTCAAACACCTGTCTCACCCCCCCGTGCCACATGTATCAGACTAACAGATGACCCATCCACACCCTACACAGGTTGTACACATGTACATGTGGTACCTACTAGTATGTTACACAGGTACAGACACTGCTCAGCATGCCACACTGACACATGTACAACCAGTTACAGTGATATTGGTCATACAGGTGCATATGGTGTGGGAAAGGCAACACCACAACAGTACTCATGTGTGTACAATGGGTATGCCTGCCTACACCCTTGCTTACCTTTCTGCAGTTGCCCAGCTCAGTGGCAGTCCATCTCTGCCCTCTGCCTCCCAGCTCTGCAGTACACTTCTGCCAGATCAGCGTGTGGGCTGTGCAGCCTGTCTTTCACCTTCAGAGCCCCACCTCACACATGGCACACATACGTGCTACACGTGCGGAAACCAATGCCATCATGCACCTGTGGCCTGCGTACATGCGAACCACATGTGTGCACTGCATACTGCATGACGCAGTTGCGGCCTATGTGGACATGCAGCCTATGAGTTGGATGTGCAGGTGCAACGTGAGGCATGCACAAATCACATGCACTGCATGTGTGCTACATGTGATATGTCCTATCACAGTAGTTGGAATGAGTGCGGCCACACAGATGTATAGTGCATAGTGTTTACTTTGTGCTGATAACAAAGAATGTGACATAGTGAGGTGCTACAGTACAGTTGTGACAATACTCACACACACATACCTACACCCAGTGACAGTTCACAGCAATCACATCCATCGTGCTATATGCAACAGTGCCCACACGCCTCCACACAGTGCACACACAGACACACACACACCCCACACACACACACACACATCAGGACTCAGTGCCCTCCCATGCCACACTGCCCACTGTCCACCTCCCATTGCAGTGGCGCACATAGTGACATGTTCAGTCATCCACTCTGCTACTGCCCAGATCTCTTGCTGTTGGCTGTGCTCACACCCTGTCCAGCACCCTGTGTTGTGGGCTCAGCTGCCCTTGTGGTAGCACTGAGTCCAACCTGCCCCTGTTGCATGACTGTAGGGCCACCACTGTCCAATGGTCCCACCAGCACTGGCAGCCTCTGGGGTCTTCCATGCCTCCCTGGTGTGGTTGGTGCTTGTCCTGGCACAGTCCCTGGTCCCTTGTCCTGTGGCCCACTGCCATCCTCACCCTGCTGGTGCGCTGCCACCTGTGTTGTGCCCTGTTCTGGTGTGCCGTTCAGTGCTAGCCCTCCCTGTCTGGCACTTGTCCTGCACCTTGAACCCACTGCTGCATGCCCCATGGACATGGCAGAGGGTATCAATTCAGACATTGAAATTGGTGGTGTGGCCACCTTTGGTGCCACCAGTGGTATTGGTGGTGGCAGCGGTGGTGGCTGTTTCTTTCCTCATCCTTTCTTCATTGGCACTGCTGGTGGTGTTGTTTGTGATGGTGGTGATGGTGGCGGTGGTGGGGGCTGTTTTGCTGGTGTTGCTGGTTGTGGTGGGGGTGGTGGGGCCTGTTGCGCAGGTGGTGGTGGTGGTGGTGTTGAAGGTCGTGGTGGTGGGGCTGCTGTGCATGTGTTACTGGAGGTGGTGGTGGAGCTGGTGATAGCGATGGAGGAGTGATGGGGTGGGTGGTGCTGCTGCTGGCATTGCTGCCCCTAGCGGAGGTGGTGTTGTTGCCATGGCTGTTGGGGGCTGCTATGGTGGTGTTGGTGGTGGTTGCACCACCTGTGGCACCTGTATGGTGGCGTCCCTCCATGGTGTGCCACACAGTGGCTGGCCTGTGCATGCACCTTGTAGCGCTGCGGACAGTAGTTCTGACTGACTGGTCTTGCTGTGCCACTGACTGCTCCAGTGCTATGGCCAGGCAGGTGATTGCTCATGTCTGTGCCTGCACACTGGCCTAGGAGGTGACCATGGTGTCCACGAGTCACTCTGTGGCTGACTCTGTAGTGCATATCCCTGTCTCCAGCACAACTATGAAGATGTCCATATGGTTCTCCATGGCTGCGTGGTGTGCATCTATACTGAGACAGATAGAAATATAAAAACATAGACTTTGACAGCAGATAAGGACTGTTTGGCCCACCTAGTTTGCCCATTTCCCTACCTACTGGTAAGCTGCAGATCCTAGTTAATCAACAGCCTATTTCTTCCTAACCCCCAACAAAAATTGCCTTAAGTCTGTCCCATGTATTCTTGGAAACTCCCACAGTTTTAGACCACACAACCTTCTCAGGAAGGCTGTTACATGCATCCACCACCCTCTCTGTGAAAAAATACTTCCTCACATTGCCCCTGAACCGCCCCCCCATCTTCAAAATGTGTCCCCTTGTTCTTGCACATCTCTTTTCTGAAAGATGCTACCCTCTTGGACTTTGTTGATTCCACTGAGGTACTTAAAAGTTTCTTTCATGTCCCTCCTCTCACTCCTTTACTCAAGGGTATACATATTAAGCTCCTTTAGCCTTTCCTTATATGACTTCTCTTGCAGACCCTGCACCATTTTAGTTGCCCTCCTCTGGACTGCCTCTATCCTGTCTATGTCCTTGCAGAGATGGGGTCTCCAGAACTGGATGCAGTACTCCAGATGGGGTCTCACCAGAGAACAACTTCCTGTTTTCTGCTGGTGATGCCTCTACCTATACATTCCAGGATCCCCCCAAATCCTCCCTACTGCCTTCTCACATTGCTTGCTAACCTTAAGGTCATCTAATATGATTATCCTCAGGTTCTTTTCCATTTTTGTTGTTGTTACTACCACCCCCCCATTGTGTAATTTTCTCTGGGTTTTTGTTTCTCAGGTGCATTATTTTGCACTTCTTTGCACTGAATCCAAGTTGCCATACTTCTGACCATTCCTCCAACCTTGGCAAGTCCCTTCTCATCCTTTCCATGCCTGCTTGTGTTGCAATGCACCTGGGAAACAAAAACCCAAGGGAAGAGTACACAATGGGAGTGAGATGCTGACAACAACAAAAATGGAAAGGGACCTGGGGGTAGTCATATCAGATGACCTTAAGGTGGGCCAACAATGTGAGAAGGCAGTAAGGAGGGCTGGGGGGATACTGGGATGCATAGGGAGAGGCATCACCAGTAGAAAGCAGGAAGTTGTTGGCCCTCTGTACAGACAATTGGTAAGACCACATCTAGAGTACTGTGTACAGTTCTGGAGACCCCCTCTCCGCAAGGACATAGACAGGGTGGAGGCTGTCCAGAGGAGGGCAGCCAAAATGATTCAGGGTCTGCATCAGAAGACATATGAAGAAAGACTAAAGGAACTAAAGAAGTATAGCCTCGAGGAAAGGAGGGAGAGGGGGGACATGATAGAAACTTTCAAATACCTCAAGGGAATCAGTAAAGTCTGAGAGGGTAGCATCTTTCAGAAAAAGGAATGTGCAAAAACAAGGGGGCACAATTTGAAGATAGAGGGGGAACGGCTCAGAGGTAATGTGAGGAAGTATTTCTTCACAGAGAGAGTTGTGGATACATGGGATAGCCTTCCTGAGGAGGTCATAGAGTCAAAAACATTGGGAGAATTCAAGAATGCATGGGACAGACATAAAGCAATTCTAGTAGGGGGTAGGAGGAAGTAGGATGTTGGTTAGCTAGGATCTGCAGCTTGTCCATTAGTTAGGGAAATGGGCAGCCTAGGTGGGCCAATCGGTCCTTATCTGCCATCAAATTCTATGTTTTTATGTTTCCTGTGCCCCACTGCCCTCTAGGTACTCAACAATTGTTTCCTTCAGAAGTGATTCCATTGCTTTCCCTACCACAGAGGTCAAACTGACAGGTCTGTAGTTTCCTGCCTCTGTCTTGGTCCCACTTTTATGAAGAGGAACCACATCCACCTTCCTCCTGTCCTCAGGTACCACACCATCCTCCCATGATTTGTTAAAAAGGGTAATGAGTGGTTTCACTAGTTTTCCCATTAATTCTTTTAGAATTCTGGGTTGAATTTCATCAGGCCCCATTACTTTGTCCACCTTCAGTTTTAGGAGTACTTTCAGAATCCTTTCTTCTGTGAAAGGACTGCGATTGACCACCCTAGCCAGAGTGCTTCTGCTACTTGGATTAGGCACCTCCCCAACCTCCTCTTTTGTGAATACTGAGCAGAAATATTCATTCAGTATTCTGCTTTTCCATTGTCCCTCTCTGCCCACCCACCATCCATTCTATTGAGTCTCACTATCTTCTCTTTGTCTTTCTACACTCCCTGATGTACCTATAAAAGGTTTTATCCCCCTTCTTAACTGAGTTGCCTATCTTTTCCTCAGTTTGGGCCTTTGCTATTCTGACTTTCCTCCCTGTTTCCTTCTGCCTTAACTGGTACAGCTCTCTGTTCTGCTCCTTCTGTGTTTTCTTATACTTCTGAATGCTATCTTTTTCTCCCTGTCCTTCCCCACCACCTCTTTTGAGAAATATAGTGGCTTTTTCTTTCATTTTGATTTGTTTATTTGCTTCACACAAAGGCTTGTTGCCTCTGTGATGGCAGATTTTATGTTTTCCCATTGTTGTTCCACCCCTCCTTCTAGCCTGTTTGCTAATGCTTTTCTAAGGTACTCTCCCATCTTGCCAAAGTCAGTGCTCCTGAAGTCCAGTACCATCACTTTTGTATGGCTTGACTCTGTAGCTGAGTTTATTGTGAACCATACTGTTTGATGGTCACTTGTTCCCAGATATCTGCCCACTTCAAGATCTGAGATCCTCTCACTGTCCCCATTTGAGAGTATGAGGTCTAAGATTGCTCCCTCATGAGTGGGTTCCAAAACTAGGATGCATCCAAGATGTTCATACTGCTCCTCATGGGTAGTCACAAGGGTCCAGCAAAACCTGTCATAATCTGTGGGTGCTGCTGTGTGGACTTCCTGTGGGGATGGCATGGACCCATCCAGTGTCACTTCCAGCCTGTCATATGATGCAGGGTTGAGGTTCTGTGCTACATTATCTGCTATGCTGCCACAGCTGAGGAAATTGCTCAGGTCCAGTCCCTCGTGCTCCTCCCACTGGTGCTCCTTCACTGCCTGTCACTCCCCCACCACTGGGGTCAGGTCTGGGTCTGACTGTGCCACATCATCACCACCAGGAGTGCCTGACACGGTGGCCTGTTGGATGGTCGGCTGCATGTGTTCCAGCCCCGGCACACTGCCTGTGCCACCACTGTCCTCAGCCCCTGTGTCCACTGCTGTTGTGCCTGTGGGAGGACAACAGTGCATCAGTGCTACCTCACCATGTCATGCCCTCCATACCCACCCCTGCATCACTGTCCTATGCAATGAGGGCAATGCTGGCCATTGGCTTACCTGCCCCTGTGGCCATCCACATGGTATCCTGGTCCATATCCCCATGGATGCTGTGCTGGTTCAGAAATGCCAGTATCCTCTCCTCATGGCCACTGAGGGGTCTCTCCTCCTGTGACCCACCTCCTGTGGCCACCGCCTGATGCTGGTTATAGGCCTCATTGGCCTTTGTGTGCTACTTGAGGTCACTGACTCACTTCTGAAGGTTGCACACAGTATGCTTTGCATTGGTCACCACATTCACTTTCTTGGCCACCTCCTCCTATGCCTCCTTGCACTTGCGGCACTGAAACCCTTCTCCACCCTTGCCCATTAGGAGGTCTACATGGGCCTCAAGTTCCTCGAGGAGGACGTCTGTCTCTTCATGGGTATAATTCTTCTTTCTGCACGTTCCACATCTGCCACCTCTTCACTGCTACCTGCCATCTTTCATGCATGTGTAGCTCCTACACCACGTCTGTGACTTGTGCACTTTAACATAGTCGTTGGGTTACGACATGCGTAACTGCTATGCCCGCTATTGCCAGTTCTGACATGTGTTGTGGGCGTAACTTGCGACATGCGTATTTCAGCATTCTATGTCGCAACCCTTGGAATATGGTTAAGCTGTCATGTCACAGGGGGTTTGGTCATAGTTTCACACACTGGCATGGTTTACGCTTTGCTCTTCTTGCTCTCTTGGAATCGAGCCTGTTGAGCCTGGTTGAGGTTTCTGCCAGGGGATGAACGGCCATGGTGGAGGCCTATAATGGAGCACTATCCATAGCAGTGGATTCTTGGCATTAGTCTGCTCATGTATTATGACCGCTGTCTCTCTATACTGCTCCTTAGTTTTTGTCTTAGCGTCAATAAACAAAGGTGACAGGTCATAAAATAAAACACAGATGGAGAAAGTCTCATGTAGATGTGGACCAACTAGCCCTGGAAGCGCACTTCGTCAGGGGGCAATTAGTGTGGCAAAAAGAGTTTCTCTTGCGTGGGGATTGCTGCTGAAAAAAAACAAAAACATCTGACTGCAGGGTTCATTGTGGTAGACAGTTTTTTTTCATCTGTACTGTATACAGCACAGAAAACTTGTTTCCTTTGAGAGGTGCAAGTGGTTGAATGAGTTTTTCAAGGCCAAGATTGTCAGCACCTGGGACCGAGTTTCTACCAAAGCCTAAGGAACAGGCAACAGGGCTAAAGAGTCATTCTTGAGTGTTCTAGTAGCTTGATGGGAGGAGTACACCCTATTGGATGATGAGCTGGACCTCAGTGTGATCACGTGCTTGTGCTGCAACATATGTATCCTAGATCCATCACCCACTCATTTGAACAAGGCTGATTGGGGACAGTTGGTACTACTCTAAGAAGGTATTGTCATTGCCTCCCTGCAGGATGATCTGTTGCCAGCACCTTTGAAAAGAATGAGGGTGCCGGCCCGCCGGCGCAGCAGTAGGGCTACCGCTTGTGGCACCAGCAACCCAGGTTCCTTTGAAAAGAATGAGGGTGAATCCCCTACTCAAGAAGGTGTTGTTAGAACCTAGCAGTCTTGCCAGTTATTAACCTGTCTCCAGTTTTCCCCTTTTGGTTAAGTTTGTTGAGAATGTGGTTGTATCCCAGTTTGTGGCACACCTAGAGAGAAGTGATCTCTTCAAACCATTTCTAGTTTCCATACTAAACACAACATGGAAACAGCCTTGACTTGGGTTCTTAATGATCTTTACTTGGCAAGGGATAATGGGGGCTCTCTACCGTGGATCTTTTGCATCTATCCTTATTGCCTGATACTGCTGGTTATACAGGTTTATTCACCACACTTGAAGGATTAGGAGGAGCTCAGACTCCAGACCCAGAGAGTACAGCAAAGCAGCAAATTTTATGCCCACCCACCCATCCCTCCTGACCATTGTTATAGACCTCCTTGTCCCACTCCCCTGCTATTGGCTTTCCTACAAATCTATTCTCCCGCCTCCTAGGACACCTACAGATATATAAATTTTGGGCTGCCGCTTCAGGTTCAAGTGTCACATACTAACTAACCCACTGCAGTCTCCCCTACTGCTTGTCTTAGATCAGATTTGTGACTTCTTATTGCTGTCCCTAGTCGCTGTATTATAGTAAATTCTCCTTGCTCCCTACAAGTGGTTTCAGCCCCTACATCCCTTTGCTGACCCTGTGGTGTGTAGCCTTTGCTGGTGATACTTCTTAGATCAGGTTTACGACTTCTCGTAACTATCTCTAGTCACTGTGCCATAGAAACATCTCCTTGCTCCCTTCAAGTGGTATTGGCACCTATATCCCTTTTCAGACCCCGTGGTGCATAGCCTTACCTGGTGATACCTTGCCCAGATTAATCCCCTACAACTGTTTCTCTTTCTGACCCCCAGACTTTAACCATGGAACTTGCAGTCTGGCTCTACCTGTTACTGCCTTATGCACCCTACCCTTATCAGGGTACACGCTAGATGGAATTTTACCCCAAAGAGGTCTCGTATCCCCTACCACAAAAATGTCTACTCATGGAGTCCCTATATGACTCATGCTATGCCCACAAGTTGTCATATCCACTTTCAGCTGAGTCTCTCTCTTAGACAGCCACTGGCATCTCGTTACCTACCCAAGGAATGTTACCTATTCAGCCCAGTACCTGCATCTACTGGCATCATACGGCTAGGGTCTTAGCATGTGTATCACTAGGACTGAACACTACAAAGAATAGGTCCTTGCATTCCTACGTCAATACTTCCACTAGCCAAAGAAGGTTTAGTTCTTCCAAATTAACACTTGTTGCCCTGAAGAAAGTTGTACTCCTCCTCTTGCTATGCTCAGGTATTGCTACACTTAACCCTGGTCCTAAACAAGCAATTCCTTCACTGTCTGAAGTCACGAAGTATAAAGGTATCAGCTTTGTGCATGTTAATGTGTATAGCCTCTTAAAGAAACTCACCTCAATACAGGCTTGGGCTATCCACACGGAGCTGGATGTACTTGTCATATCTGAATCCTGGCTTCATCCATTCACGCCAGACAAAGAACTCAGTACCCCACTATCTGTTATTCAGAGCCAATAGAATAACCAGAGGCAGTGGTGTACCCATCTATGTCAAGGACAAGTTTACGGTCATTACCCTCGACACTACATCAATTGCCAATGCCTTTGAATGCCTAGCCTTAAAAATCAAAATATCTACATCAATGGCCCTCCCTGTCATAGGATATTATAGACCCCCATCCTCGGGGTCACAGCTCCTGTCCCACGTATCATCTACTATGAGTATCAACACAATGGAAACAGTTATACTACGGGACCTTAACTATGACTGGCTGTCAAGCGAATCTCTTCCACTTAAATCCTTCTGTGACTTTCATGGGCTCACTCTACTTATTAATGAACCTACTTGTATCAATAAGAAAAACCTTACAAAAAGTACACTATTAGATGTACTTCTAGTAAGCAAACCCCATTTCTTCTCCCATGCTGGTATCTTTTCTGCCGATGTTAGTGACCATTGCTTTATTGCTGGCATAAGAGCAGTCCCTAAACCAATAGCTTCAGCAAAGTTCTCTACCAAAAGATCAAAATGGAATTTTGACCCGCTTGCATATATAAATGACCTGAAAGTCTCCCTGCTTTGGTAGACCTTTTATTTAACCAAATCAGTAGAAACAGCATATGCCATTTTCCACAAATTATATCCAATGCTCTTAACACCTATGCACCCTTAGTCAAAACCTGCATAAAGGATAGAACATGCTGTTGGTTTACAGCAAACATCAAGGCAGCACTATTAAAAAGAGACAAGCTCTGGAAGCCAGCACACAAATCCCACAAAGCCGAAGACTGGCATCTTTTCCAAACAGCCAGAAACCACTGTACAAAGCTAATTCAGGAAACCAAGTCCAACTTCTATCGCTCTGAACTTGACACTACCTCCAACTGCCCTACCAAGTTCTGGTCCACAATAAAAGAACTTTCTGGTAATAACAGAAACACTCTCCCTCAAAATGATTTCTGACAATGTAACTATCAACAATAATAAAGAGATACTACAAGCCTTCAACAATCACTTTGCTACTGCAGGGCTAGCTTTTGATAACTCACCTGCACACAACCTACACTCCCAGCTTACCATGCAACCTTCAGAATCTAGTCCCTCAGAAGCAGTCTTTTCATTCTCTCCTGCCTCACTAAAAGAGGTCGAAGATCTCTTCCTCCAGTTGGACACCAGAAAAACTGCTGGCGCTGACACCTTCGATCCATACTACCTAAAGATTGCCTATCATGTCTTGGCAGTACCTATTATGCATATATTTAACTTGTCCCTTTCTCAAGGGACTCTCCCCAAACTGTGGAAGACCACACATGTTATTCCATTGTTTAAATCTGGAGACCCCTGTGATGTAAACAACTACAGGCCCATCTTCTTTCTCCCGGCACTATCAAAACTTCTGAAAAAAAATCGTGAATGCCCTGCTGAAATCTTTCATAGATGATACTAACCTGCTAAACAAAATGCAATCTGGTTTCAGAACTGAACATAGTGCAATTATGACTCTGGCCAAAGTGACAAATGACTGCCAGCACGAGCTAGAGAACAAAAAATTTGTCTGCGCCGTTTTTCTAGACCTAAGTAAGGCCTTTGACACTGTCAACAACAGCCTCCTTCTTTCTTCATTAAAAGCTATTGATCTAGATTCTACCACCTCCTTGCGTTGGTTACACAACTACCTTTCTGATAGGCACCAACAGGTCAAGGCCGATTGTGAACTCTCCCCCTCAAATCTGTTAAAATGAGGCATCCCACAGGGATCCATCCTGGGGCCACCCCTATTTGCCATCTACATCAACAATATAGACTCAGGCATCAATGAGGCAAAAATTCATCTGTTCGCAGATGATACAGTTATCAACCTAAGCCGTACAACTCCTGAAACTGCCTGTAGCGACCTGAAAGCTGAGTTCAACATACTTCAGTACCAGCTGCTTAGTAAAAAATTGCTACTTAACGCCAAAAAGACAAAGGCAATGCTATTTTCACCTATTAACCATGCAGCTACCCTGCTCTACCCCCATCACCACCCTCCTAGGAGAAACCCTGGAATTTGTGCAGAAATTCAAATACCTGGGGGTCTGGCTAGACTTCGAACTCTCCTTTGCAGACCACCTGGAGGATCTGTTAAAAAAACTGAGGTAGAGACTAGGTCTCTTCTTCAGATTAAACTGACTACTAACTACAGAGGCCAAAAAAAAGCTAGTTCAATCTACTTTCCTTTCCTTAATTGATTACGCTGACTTTATATACAGCCAATGTGCTACCTTATACCTCGGTAAATTGGACATACTTTATCACAAAGCCCTGTGCTTCATCACTGGTCTCCCCTCCTCCACCCATCACTGCTCTTTATATGCGGCTGTCGGTTGGACCTCCCTACACTACAGACAAAATAAAAATGCAGCTCTCTGGACATACAGGGCTATCACTGGCAAACTTCTGCAGTACATTTTTGATTGCCTGACTTTCAATATGCCTGTAACCTATGCCCTAAGAAGCTGTTCACTGATTTCTCTGAAAGTGCCCAAAGCCCTATCACGTTTTGGGAGAGCTGCCATAGGATTCTTTCTACCATCACTCTGGAATGTGCTACAGAAATCACTGAAACTGAGGACTCCTGTTAGTATTACTGTGTTTAAGTCCTTGTACTCAAAATACATTACTGAATCCTGCAACTGCTTCCAACGATCCTAGCTCTGGAATGTGCTACAGAAATCATTGAAACTGAGGACTCCAGTTAGTCTCACTGCATTTAAGACCTTATACTCAAAATACATTACAGAAGCCTGCAACTGCTTCCAGTGATCCAAGCTTACTTACACCCCCTTCTACATCCTCCCTGCTTTTCCCATCCTCCTTCCTTCTTGTATCAGTGCATAACTTGTCCCTGAGACACCTACTTATCTACCGCCATAAATCTCACCCTCCCTCACCCATCTATTCCTTGTATACCCACAGCACCTCATTCCTTCACTCCTAGTATTATCCCAGTTCCAGCCCGCCCACTGGCTGCCCACTTCTCCTGACACGTCTCCCCTTTGATACACCTGTTTTTTTTTAAAATGACTATGTATGTCTCTTCGCTTGTAGCATCCACTTCAACTAATCTCTTTGCTGGACTATAATGCCTTTACATTACAGGAATACTAAACCATGTATATTGTTGTATCTGGTATAAATTTTTATTGACTTGCTACCCTATTGATATGTATACCCTTACTGACTGTCTTTTACCTGAACCCAAATGTATTTTTACTTATCTTGTCTATTACAGACCTACCTGTACTGTTGTACTCTGGCATCTACTGTCTATTTCTCTGTATATAAATGCATTGTTACTTGACTCGTGTAATGCAGGTCCACCTTGTAAATGAGCTTGCTCAATGGTGTTCACCTGGATAAATAAAGAATTAGATTGATTGATTGATTGATAATGTGTACTGTACTGCAATGGTTCCAGAACTTCTTCAGTGGGAGTGAACAACTGGCAGTGCTCAGCACTTGTCAACTGCAGCCAGTTGCACTGGACTGTGGAGTCCCTCAGGGTACTATTCTTTTATTTGTTTTGTTTGTATTGTACATGCTTCTGCTTAAAAGAACATTAGGCACTGTATCATGGAGTTTCGTTGCTATGTAGATATCCTTTGTTCCTGACAGTGTATAGCCTCTGCTGAAATTAGAACAATGCTTGGGGGAAATCTGGGTTCGGATTGCCTCCATTTGTTTAGCTCTAAATCCCACCAAAACTGAGTTGCTAGTGGTGGGAAATGAGATGCAGATATCATCTGCTTAATGTGGCCTTTGTCTATTAAACATAAGTGGGATATGACTTCAGGTGGCAGGGGAGGTGCACAGTTTGGGACGTGTTCTTTGCAGTCAGTTGACATTTGTGTGTCAGATGTCATTTACAATCAGAAATTTCTTTTAGCATCTGACAAAAATATCTCCAGGCTGTGCCACCTGCTTTATTCTGTGGATCTTGTCACCTTGTTGAACCCCCTCATTTTTTTGCTTGTCTTCACTACTGTTGGGCACTCTATAAATGCTTACCCAAAAGTCAATTGCATATTCTGCAGCTAGTTCAGAATTCAGCAGCAAAGTTCCAGACCACTCTTTGGAGATCAGTGCATATTACAGTCAGCACTCATTTATCAGTCTCTCATTTATCTGTCACACTCATTTTCCGTCCATATAGCTGAGCTATTTTTTCCTGTGTTTGTTACAGAATCCACACTTAGATAACTGTCACACACAGATCTCTGTCTATGACAATGGGAATGGATGAGGTCAGAAATCTGAATGCTGAATGTACTGTGCCACCATGGGCTCTGGGCTACCTGTCTGAAAATGGCATATGGATTTCAAGGTTCTTATACTTACTTTAAAAGCTTTAAATAGGTTGTGCCCCTAGTATCCCAGTGAGCTCCTGATTTCCTATATGCCTTCTAACAATCCAAGGTCTAGAGGATGAGGACTTCATTGGATGCCATCTTCAAAATTCAATTCTGCTAAAGCTTGGGCTTTTGAGGCAGCAGCTCCATCCTCTTGAACTCATTTCCTCTGGGGAATTGCACTGCCAGTTAAGTAACAAGATTTTAAAAACAGTTAAATAAGCTGGCCCAGTAGTGCAGAGTGTTGAGGTGCCAGGAGTTCGTGAATTAGCTTGGGTCACTGAGTGTCGCAGGGGAGAGTGAGGGCTGAGAGAGAATCAAGTAGCTGCCTAGCAGCTCTCCTCTCTCAGACTGAGGTGGTGGGCCTTCCTGGCTCCTAGCTGCCACAAGGTGGAGGCCTCATGGTAGCACCAATGCATAGGAAGCACGACGTAGGTCTGGATGGGTGGAAGAAGTGATGGTTCTGTATCTCATGCATGGCTCAATGTGTATGCATTCTCCATGCCGCTGCAGCTCCAGGGACCTAGAGGGAGAAAGCAGGAGGAAAATGAGCAGCCCAGGGCTTTCTGAAGCCCTGCACATGACACCTTGATTGACCCATCTAATCAAACTGGTGGGTATTCTGGATGTGAGTGCTCTGAGAGGATGACCATCTGCTCCCTGGGCCTGCCACAGGGGGAGAGATCTATGGAGCAACTAGCCTCCTGCATGGAGGGTAGAAAGTGGTGATCAGAGGTGCCTGGGGATGGGGCTAAATAGCTACCTGGTCTGACTCAGAGAGATAAAAATCTTTATGCCCCCCACAAAATTAAAAACAGTAAAATAAACTGTCCTTTATGTATATGATTAGTGTTCAGCAGGTTTTTTTACGTTGTAATATTGTATATATAAATTATTTATTGTTCATTTGGTTTAATTATTTTAACTGCTTGGTTATTGTAGTTTGTTCAATTACATTAAATAAGGTGCTATGAGCATTTCAGGGTGCCTTGCATAAATTAATAAACCAATCAATAAATAAATTATCTGGGACAGAAATCCAGGTGTTTGCAAAAGCCTCCTGAAATAAGTAGTGTTTGAGACTCCTCTTAAATGCCTCAGTCTACAGTGCCATTCTCAGATCCCTCAGGAGTGAGTTCCACAACACCAGGCTTGCCACCACAATCACCTTAAACTTCAAGATTGCATTTGGCATCATCAAGAAAATCCTCATTAGTGGAGCACAGAGGGTAACAGGGAGAGTGAGAAGATAAAAGTGCAACCAGATAGCCAGCCTGGGGCTTTATAGGTTAGCAAACCAGTCTTGAAGATTATACGCCATCTCACTGGAACACAGGACAGTTCTAGCAGCACTGTGTTTACATGACATAATATAGGCAGACCTGTCAGTAACCAGGAATTCTGCACCATTTGCAGGAGATGTAGCAAACCCCCATTTTTTCTCGAGGTAAAGAACATTGCAGTAATTGAGCCTAAATATCACAAAAGCATGCACTTGTGTTGGAGTTAATCTGGTTTATGTTCCTCAAATGGTAAATGCAACTCTGAAAAAATGCCAACACCTGAAACTTGAATATCAACATACTGGCAAGAATTACTCCCAGATTTTTCTTTTATTTGTTTTCTTTTTTGTTCCAGAGCCCCGCCAATCCTCTGTTTGGCAGTCAGACCCACCCCGCCAGTCGTTCCTCCATGCCCAGGCTTATCCCACTGCATGGGACCTCTGGGAGGGCTCTCCCTCCCAATCAACATTGTAGGTGAGTCTTGCCTGACCCCCTGGTCGGGGCCATGGGAGTTTTACCCACCTGGAGGATGTTGGAAGGCAGTGGAGATAGCAGCAGGGCAGGTCGTCATGCTGGGGGCCTGGCATTTCTCGATGCTTGCTGGATCCTGGGGGCAGGGACATGCAATGATGTCCAGCATCCACCCCACCCCTAAGGTGATGGCACTAGCAGATAATGGTACCCCAAGCATCCGCCAGGGGTTTGTAAAGTGCCATACACTCTTCCCCTTCCCCCCCTGAGAAGGAGTACAGTCCAGAGGATGCTTGATTCTCACCCTCGGATGGCCCTCCACTTCCCAGGTCTGTTCCTGAACCTGAGTCATCAGTGTCACAAGTGGAAAACCAACTGCTGCACTGGCAGGTTAGCTATACCCCCAGATGTTTCATCTTGGCAGAGGCAGATAGCCTCCAGGGTCCACGCCCTACACTCATACCCTGTTCAGCCTCACAGCTCAGCTCCCCTTCTCAAATTTGAATTAATCAACAGTACCTGTCTTACCCAGGTGAATCCTCAACCAGCTAACAACCATCAAATTCTATATCTTGACCAGACAGTTGTTAAGCACCATCACTGTATCTTGGGTCCTGAGCACAAAAGACGTATACTGTACAATTGAGTGTCATCTGAAAAACAGTGAAAACCTAGATTGTATCATCTTATGATCCCACTCAGATTGGCATATATATACTGTGAACACCATGGGGAACAAGACTGACTTCTGGGAAACCCCATAGGACAGGGGGTAAGGGACACTAAGAGTAACTATCCAACATGGTCCTCTGCATTCTGTCCTTGTTAAAGGACTCATACCAGCAGATGACTGATTCAGGGAGTCCTCCATAGACTGTCAATCCAGTAAAAGCCCATGGTCTGCAGTTTTGAAAACTGAGGAAAGATTATGAAGAACAAGAAATGACTGCTCACATTTATCTCTAGCCCTAAGCAGGTAATTATGTACCCTGCGTTATATGATTTCAGTGTTATTCATTGACCTAAAACCAGCTTGGAGGTGCTCAAGATGTCAAAGGCCGTGAGGTGTTTCTCAAGCTGTAACCCCGAAATTTTCTCATAAAACTTATCCAAAAAGGGAAGGTTAGAGGCAGGTTGATAATTTAGCAAGATCTCCTGGTCCAGTGTTGATTTCCTTAGGAGATGTCACACCACAACATTGTTTCAATGGACTCAGACAACACCCCTTCACAGGGAACCCTGAATGATCCCAGCAAATGCTGAATGAAGGTGCCCCCCTCAGCTAACAAGTAATACTGTTGGACCCAGTTTCAGTTAATAAAAGGGGTGCCATAGCTCTGAAATTGTACCACATGCCTCCTCAACTGTAACTGGCCTAAAAATTCCCCATGTAGGACAGCACCCCTGTAACAACCTGATACAATACCACTGAGCCTCCATGGCCCACTTTCAGTAATCAATGGTGAGTATTCTGCCTTATAAGAATCAAGCAAACTGCTCACATCTTGCTAGTGACCACTGGGCACTCCAGACTACAAACAGGCCAGATGTAAAAGCCCATGTACAATTTGGAACCGCTGAGACAATGAATTCCTCTCAGCAGCAATTATCCACAACAAAAAAGCTGTCTTCTTATGGGTGATTGCCTTTTGATACTCCTCAAAATGAGTAGTTAGAGTCCGCTTGTCATCTGGAACCTTGAACTTCCTCCAGAAATGATTCATCCTCTAGCTCCTGAAAGTCAACCATCTCAGCTCCCCATTTAACATCATGAATAGCCTTGTCAGAAAACCAGGGCACACATATGGTGCAGCAGGTGGTGCCAAGGGCAATATTATACGCCTCCACAAGGCCTTCTCTAACTCCATTTCACAAGCTGCCAACAGACTGGAGGCAAACAGTACCTCCAGGAGTTTCACTAGCTCCGGTTCTTCTGAAGGGCAGTACCATACTTTCGACACTGAAGGTGGTCCCTAAGGGTGGCCCAAATTTGAACTTCTTTGTACAATGATGTCACATATAGTGGAGCCCACCAGAATGAAGTGCAGTGTCACACTTTTCTGTATGACAAAAGGGATTAACTCCTACTGAAACTGCCTTGTTTCCTACAGTGACTGTGCTGCATAATTCTTCAGAAATTGGTTTCATCATGGCAGCCTTCACTGTAAAGACCAGATCAATTGTGAAATCACTGTTTGTGACTTGCAAGCCACAGGGAAAAGACCAAGTCCAAGGTGTTTCCCTGTTAGTAAGTCCAAGAAGCAATAGACTTTATTGCTGCACTGTTTACTGTTGAATGCTGTTGTACTGTTTTCTTTTCCAAACTGTAATGGCTGTCCTTCTTACTTGACTTTGCTGCTCTCACTCTCATTTCACTGCTTCTGCCTTTACTACTTCTCCTCTCTCTCTCTCTCCTTCTTCTTCTACTGCATCATTATACACCCCCTGCCTTTACACCACTCCATCGATTCTCCTCTCTGGCCCTTTAGATAGTCTACCAGGAGGCAATATACTCTGAGAGGAAAATATTTTTTTGGGATCCTAATGAAACTAGGAATAGCAGGATTGACACCCTTAGCGGTACCATGGACAGAATTTTACATCCAGACTGTTTGTCCTTTGAGTGGTGTGACTGCTTTAAACAGTTATTTGCAGATAGAGTTCACATTTTAGACTGATCCTCCTCCATTGCTTTCAACATATGCAGCAGAAGTCTAACAGGGATACCTTGAAGGGAGATTTTGCCTCGGACAGCATTCTATCTTCCAGATAATGGGAATCTTGCAAGAGTCTTCACCAAGTTGAGAATCACCACATCTAGGCTGAACCCAATACTGAACTTCTTCTCGGGGATCAGTCTGGGGTCAGGTACCAGTATTTCTGGGAATTGTCAAAGTGTCTTTAAAGCAGTATATCTTCCTTACCACACCTATACGGGTTGCGGTGATATCCCTCCTTTAGAAGTCATCTATTGATCATGACATTCTTGCAAGTTGTAGACCACTGTCCAAATTGCACTTCCTGGCTCAAGTTTTTGAGAAGGTGTGAGCTGAATAGTAGGTGGAACAACTTATGGTCAAGTGACATCTTCAAGCTGTTCTAGTTAGGTTTCTGATAGTACCTCAGCATAGAGACTGCATTGGTCAAGGTCTGCAATGATCTCTACCTGGTAAGGAACAGAGGGAAAGTCTCAATTTTCATTCACCTTGATCTGAGCATTTGATATGCTTGATCATGGGGATTTAGTGGATAGGCTTCGAGTACGTGGAGGTTTATCTAAGACTGTTTTACAGTGGTTCTGATCTTTCTTTTCAGAAATGGAGCAGTCAGTTGCAGTTGGGTACAGGTGATCTGATTAGACTGCCCTGGAGAGAGGTGTGCCACAAAGTTTTGGCCTCCATCCCATATTTTTATGGGTGCAGTAGGCAGACCCTGCAGACGTTTTTCAGAGGAGTTTTCGAGTCACAGGTAGACGGTGTTTCTGCTCAGGAGCTGCTTCCCAGTCTGAAGAAGCTTAGCCCGCCTTCACCTTCTTTTGAGCTCCCCGCCCCCACCACAGCCCTTGGTCGGCTTTCGTTTATATGGTTGTGGTGCTGTCATACCTCATAGCTCGTGAACCAATCAGCCCACTCCCACTAGTCCTTATATTTCCCAACCACTAGTGGCCACTGTTGTGCATACTGTCATCTCTCTCTTCTACACCCAAGGAAGAAAAAATAAAACCATTAATGCAGTTCCTCACTGCAATTTTTATGCTTTGCATAACCTCATCCTCCTCCCCCTCACTAAACCCTACCCTACCTTACCCCTCTCTTCTCCTCCCCCTCCTCATGCCTCTCCTCCTCCTCCTCAGCTCCAGTGAATCACTCCCTCTACCAAGGTCGCACTGGTCACTGGGGCCACTATCCTCCCCCTCTTTCCACGTCTCAACTCCCACCCTATTCCTCCAACTCTACTCTACCCCTAAGGCAAACTCCACTCACACATATTGCCCCACCGGGCGCGCGCAATTAAGCTCTCGCACCCATTAAGACACGCCCTGGTTTTCTACTGCTCATAGCAGGACGTTGAACAGGCCTCACCGCGAGGCACCCACAGCTGCCCAACCAACGGCACCTCCCACTCACCTCCCCAAAGGTCTCAAAATCATGCATATTAATATCTGTAGCATCCTAAATAAAATAGCAGCCCTCCAAACATCGGTCCTCGCCCTTTGCCCAGACATTGCCATCATCACGGAGTCTTGGCTGAAGCCCTATCACGGGACGAGAATTCTCAATACCCGACTCTCACTAATCCGCCAGACAGGCAGGGAGGAAGAAGGTGGCGGCACTGCTATGTATGTTGCCTCAAACCTCCAGTATTCTGTAATATCCTCTCAAATACCCTTGACAAACATTGACTCCTCCTGGTCCAAAATCCCCTACCCACTCTATCCCTGTTTACATATCTGGGTCATATTGCCCACCAAACACACCGCAAACCAGCATCTCTCGAACACCTTGGCAACCTGAGGCCCTCACAGAGGCGGTGAACTCCACATCCTTGGTGATTTCAATCTGAACTGGCTGGAAGTGCAGCATCAAAACACGCAGTCAAGTAAACGCGCTAAACTTGCACCAGCAAATAGGGAACCACCGCCTAAACCACAAATCCAACAATCACACTACTGGACTTGGGCACTCACCACCCACCCACATAGGATACTCAATGCAGGCCTCCTACCGACTCTCTTAGCTACCACCATATGATCTATATAGTGCGAAATCTTCCATCCCTGGCTGCCCCACTCCGCCTGCTGCACTGCAGGGCATACAATCCCTTGATCTCCCTGCACTCTTTTCACCCTCACCACCACTGACTGGTCCCCATCCCTCATGCCACTTCCATGGGCCCGAGGCCCTGAGATATTCTCCTCTAACTTCCCTTGCGATCTCTGGGATCTATATGCCCCACTAGGAGATCCAGAGTAAAGAGGCTCACACTGCCTGGGTAACCTCTGCACTCATGGAACAACTCTGAGCCAGAGACCTAGCGTGGAAATCTTTCAAGGCCACAGGTTCTCAACCAGCCAAAGAGCATTACCGGGCTCTTTGAAATGCCTGCACAAGACTCATCCGGCAGTCCAAATCAAACTACTTCAAAACAGCCTTTAATAAAAACCACACCCACCCTCACAATTCTGGAAATCCATTAAATCCCTCCTCACCCTTCCAACCAAACCTCCACCCCCACCCTCAACCTGGCAGGCAAAATCCAGTGACCTTCTCTGGTTGCCACCAATTTAATGCCTTTTCTCTGCCACTACTGCCTCCCTACTCCTCCCACCCCACCCCACCCCTCCACCTCTCGCCTCCCACAGAACCCCCTGACACCCCAACACTCCCCGGCCTCCCTTCTCGATCCGACCAGTCACCCCTGACCAGGTGTTGAATATTCTTCACTCACTCAACGCATCCAAAGGTAAATGCCCATCGGGCGCTAGATTCTAAAATGCTACAGCTCTCCGCCCGGCCATAGCCTGCCCCTAGCTATGCTCTATAACCTGTCTTTTAAGTTACACACCGCCCCCACAAAATGGAAACAGGCTCATCTTCCTCCTCCCCAAGGGAGGGACCCTCCTCCCATCGAACTACCAGCCTATATCTCTGCTCCCAATCCTAGCCAAAATTCAAGAGTGCCTTGTCCTATCCAGTTACACCTATCTAGATACAATCTCCTTTTTCACCCCTTTTCAGGCGGGTTCCAGAAAAAAATCACTCACCACCACATCCCTCCTTCGTCTCACCAACTCCATCCACCTCACAGGCAGTGACAAAGGAGACATAGCAGCAGCTATTTTATTGACCTGTCAAAAGCCTTCGACACGGTCTCGTTCCCCCTACTACTATCCAAACTTGCCCAAACTGGCCTGTCTCCATCTGCACTCAGCTGGTTCTGCTCATACCTAACAGGTCGATCACAGCAGTCCGCGATCGGTACAGCCCTATCCCCACCCTCCCTGTCCACTGGCCAGTACCTCAAGGGTCTGTACTTGGCCCTGCTCTTCTCAATTTTTCTAAATGATCTCCCCACTGTCTGCACAAAATCTGACATCCATATGTATGCAGACGATACGGTGCTTTTCGCCTCTGGCCCATCTGGTGCCACCGTATCAGCTTGCCTCCAGAAGGATTTAGACTCCTTCCAACGCTGGTTTCTGGAAAACCAACTTTTCCTCAACTCAAAAGAAACTGTCTCCCTCACCTTCAGCTCCCGAGCCAAACTATCCCGGCTGACCGACATGCCCACTTTCTTTACCTTGGATAGGTCTCCACTTGAGGCCTGCTCCACATATCGCTACCTCGGTGTCTGGCTGGACCAGCACCTGGACTTCTCTGCACATGTAGATGCACTGCAAAAAAAAATACATCCCATGCTGTGTGCTCTCCATCGCAACAAACTTTGTATTCCCCTACCAACCAGGCAAGAAATGGTGCAAAAAATGATCCTCCCAATCTTTGACTACGGCGACGTCATTTACAGTGCCGCCACCCCTACATCCTTAGCCAGGCTAAACCCCATCTTCAACTCCTTCTGCCAGTTCGCTTTGGATCTCCCTCCCACTACCCATCACTGCAACCTCTACCAGGCCCTTGACCTCCCGTCACTCCAAAATCGGCGATTGCTGCATTGTGTTAGAAATACTGCTAAATTCTGGTCTTTCTCGCTGCCCTCCTACCTATCAACATCTCTAACCGCCACCTCCCCACCTACCTACGATATCAGGAACACTGACGCCAGGCTCCTTCTCATTCCCCACAGATCCACCCTATCAGGTCAGGTAGCTTTTAGTTTCAGACTGCCCAAATTATGGAACTCCCTGGCAGCTGACATCAGACTCACTACAAGTACTCCCCAACGTAATGCTCTTCTCAAAGAGCACTTTGCCATCAACTGCACATGCTTTCCCCATCACTAAATTCCATGCAACTTTTGGCACCATTTCTTAATTCAGTACCTTTTTGCTGCTGACTCCTCTCTACTGCTGCTGTTAGATACGCTGGCCTACAGGAATTAGCATGTAACCTACCCACACGATGTAACTGTGAAATTTTTCCATCCTAGTACATCATTGCCTGTCATACTCCTCATCCTTCTTTTTTGTTGTTTTCTGCAAATTACACATGTGCTAAATCTGGGCCACTGTTGTTACCTATTAATTGTATGTACTGATTTTATTTTTTTTTGTATTTTTTTGTACTACGCTTTGTAATCCCTCTCCCCAGGGCGCATCTGGAATCGAGCGGTACTCTGCTCAGTATGCCTTCCTGGTAAATCTCTTAAATAAATAAATAAATAAATGTACAAAAGGAATGATGTCATGTTTTCTGCCCGTGGAACTGATTGAAGGTGTAAATAGTCTCCTCCGCCTTACCCTCCTCCAAGAAATGTTTTCCGCCCTCTAATAAATATGTTTTCATGTTAGTCAATGGTTGCAGGGTACTATTTTCTTTCTTAAATGGGCGGTACAAGAACTGGAACCTGAGTAGTGGGAGACAGCATTCATTTTTTGGGGGGGAGTAAGATCCACCACCACCTCCACCTGAGAAGCTCCTAAAGATCCACCCCCACCTTTTTTTTTATTCATGTGGAAGGGGCATGAGGTGGATCTATCATGTCAGAACAAGACACACTAGTTTGGGACCCAGAGCAAGCAACAGAACAAGTCTGTGGAGTGACTGAGTTGTGGAGCCCCTGCATTTTATTAAGGACTAGGAGAACAGAAGTTACGTAATACCTTCAAATTGCATTAGAAACCCTTGGAACAAATGATTATCAGAGCCACCGGTGGACTCAGAAGGAAAGAGTAATTAAGGAGTGCCTGAAACTGTAGCTCCCAAGCAAAACAATAGACACAGCATTCTGATTCAAGTTGAAAGGGGCAAGTTGACTGCCAGGGCTTCTGTGGCAGCTGGTTGTCGACCGGTTGGGGGTGCTTGTCTCTGTTGAGTGGATGGACCGGAGTGTATAACTGTGGCTGTTTTTTGAACAACTGCCTGCCCAGAGTCTTTCAGCTTTTGATTGAGCTGTAAGGATTTCTTCCTATGGTTTGTTCTAAAGAATTGTCTGATCTCCTTTGGATTCAATGTGGATTTCTGCTTTGTGACTGGGTTTTATTGGAGTAACTATCCTGCCTCCCTTCTGGATTTCGATCTTAACTTCTGCCAGTGCCTGGTCTTGTTTGAGAACTGACCTCCTGCTCCCTCCTGTTCTTGGACATAGGGGTGGTGAGACTGCGGTGCATATTTATTTTCTAATTATGTATTAATGCCTGGTTTTATTTTTGAATGGTCCCTCACCATGTGAGAGGTGGTACTGGGGGAATATACATTCCTTTGTTAATTTGAATTGCTGCATGTGAGAGGTGCTGCATTGATTTTCAAATTATAAATTATTGTTTTTAGTTGTTAGCTTGGGTTGGTATCCAGTTGCATCTGATCATATTGACATTGTGTATTTTAGATAAATTGATATTACTTTATTATTATTATTTTATATTTTTGTTATTTGGGTTATTTGTGGGTTGGGTTTAAGTTGTGATAGGGTGGGTTTTACTTTATATTATATTGTTTGTTTTATTTTGCTCACCCTCTGTGAGAGAGAGAGAGTGGAGAGTGTTTTATTTTAATTTGATATTAATAGGCTTTTGTTTATTTTGTTTTTGTGTGATTAATTATAATGTGTTGGACAGGTGTAGAGGCAGTTGGGCATTATTCCCCCACTAGGCTTAGGGAATTATGCTTTTTTGAATGCCCACCATTAACATCCAACACCTATTTTAGGTGTCGTGTGTTGGGCATCCTGAGAAGGCATACACAAAGGTGGAGAGCCGGACCTGGTGGGGGACAGGAAGGAGGAGGATGGATTGGGGTTTTTGGGTCCAGTAGACACCCTGGGGCAAAATGAGGACAGAATAGAGGTCACTTTTGTCTTGTCCCCATACCCAAGGGCTCCGATGTAATTGGACAGGTACCGAGGTCTTCCCCGATAGCTCATCCCGCCTTGGCGGTGTTATGCAATGCCAGATCAATTAAGAACAAGACAGCTATTATTGCTGATCTTGTTGGATCATCTGATCTGGCTTGCATCACTGAGACCTGGCTGGATGGAAATCCAGGCCCTGTATTGGCCTTGGCAACTCCAGCTGGGTTTTCGGTGATACACAAGCCAAGGCTGGATCGTAGGGGCAGGGGTGTGGCCATTATGTTTAAATCTGAGCTGGGCCTTGTGTATGTGCCATTGGGAAATACCAATTCCTTTGAATATATCCTGGGAGAGGGTGCAGGCTACGGGATTCTCCTCATCTACCATCCACCAGGTGACGGTGGAGTATTCCTGCAGGAGATAGCAGACTTCATCGCTGACCTGGTGCTGAGGTTTCCCAGACTTATACTTCTGGGCGACCTCAATGCCTGGGTCGACGATGAACTCTCTTCTTTTGGTCAAAATCTCCTCCAGCTAATGAATATGCTGGGCCCGACACAGGTTGTTACCTCCTCTACTCATATAGGGGGTCATTCATTGGATTTGTTTTTTCTCATGGGTATGGAGATCACTGATTTGGGGTGGAACCTGCCAGTTGGTCTGACCATCACACCATAAGGTTCAGCTTCAGGGCCCCCTCTAATAGGTCTGCCCCTACGGAGATGGTTCAGTACCGCCCTTTAAGGGGTGTTAATCCCAACGACCTAATGGCGGTCCTGAATCTATCGAGCTTTTCGGGTGAATGCATGAGTCCAGATGATCTGGTATTAGCCTATGACAAGGCTGTAGGAGATGCTCTGGACAAAATTGCTCCTGTTCATGTTCAGCCTCTCACTCTCCATCCAAGGAGTCCATGGTTTGATGGCTCCTTGAAGGAGTTAAGGCGAGTTGGCCGAAGGTTGGAGAGAGTTTGGCGGAAATCGGGCCTTGATGCCGACAGGCTTAGATTGATGGCACATTATGATAGCTATCAATCAGAAATCACTCGTAAGAAGGCAGAATTCCTGTCCAGAGAGATTTCTGTGGCACAGAATCGACCGGCTCAGCTTTTCTGGACTGTGGACAGACTGTGCAATCAGTCTGTCTCCAGCCAGAAGAAGCTTTCTCAAGCTAAGATCGAGGAGTTTGCTTTCGGTTCTTTGCGGATAAGGTTGCCGACATCAGGTCCGGTATCCATTCAACCTTTCCTATGGGGGATTGCGGAGGTCGACTAGGAGTGGCTTGTCCTCGGTCTGTCTGGTTAGACTTTCACCAGCCAGAATTCGGGGACATTGTGAAGATCAACCAAACAATGCGACCAACTAGTTGTAGTTTGGATCTGGGTCCTACACCGCTTTTATTAGGTTGTGTAGAAACCATCTACCCAATCCTTGCTGACATTGTCCAGAAATCCTTGGAGAGGGGGGAGGGTTTCCTGACCCCCTTAAGGAGGCGGTAGTTCAACCACTCCTTAAAAAAATCCTCCTTGGATCCAGATTGTCTAGCTAACTACTGGCCTATCTCTAACCTGCCATTTGTTGGTAAGGTTATTGAAAAGGCAGTTGCGTTGCAATTGGATGATCATCTTATATCTCACAATGTCTACGATACTCTCCAGTCTGGTTTCAGAAAAAGGCATAATACAGAGACTGTCCTTATCCGGGTATTGAGCGACCTCCTTATGACCAGAGATCAAAAGGCGTGTACCATTCTGGACCTTCTCGATCTATCTGCTGCATTTGACACTGTAGACCATGGAGTGCTATTGGAGCACCTGCGGGTTTTTTGTGGACTGTCTGGTACAGCCCTCGAATGGTTTCGATCTTACCTCACAGGCAGGTTTCAGAGAGTTGTCACTGGAATTTATTTCTCTGGTGCTCACTCCCTGTCCTGTGGGGTACCGCACAGCTCCATTTAGCCCCCATGTTGTTTGCAGTGTATATGCTGCCATTAGGAGAAATCATCAGGTGATACAGCTTGGGCTTTCACTGTTATGCAGATGATACCCAGCTGTATTTGTCCTTTCTCCCCGGTCAGGGTGATGCACTCTCTGTACTTAACAACTGCCTTGATGAGATCAGACTTTGGATGAGTTCGAGCTGGTTGAGACTCAATCCAGACAAGACTGAGGTATTGGTGGTGGATCCAGGTCATCCGGGGTTGGGTGTGGGAGCTGGACAACCATCAGGTTTATTACTTGATGGTGTACCACTCCCTACCTCTGAACGGGTGCAAAATCTGGGCGTTATCTTTGATGAAGGTCTGACTCTGAAATCTCAGGTGTCAGCTGTTGTCAAATCCTCTTTTTACCATCTGAGGAATATCGCCCGGGTGAAACATCTGGTTCCCCTGGGTGACCTTCCAACATTCGTCCACACCTTTGTCACTACTCGTCTGGACTACTGCAACTCCCTCTACCTAGAGCTACAAGGGGTTAATATCCACCGCCTTCAGCTAGTGCAGAACGCCGCAGCCAGGCTTTTGACTGGGACTTCAAGAACCAGTCATATTATGCCTGTGCTCCGTGAACTGCACTGGCTGCCTGTTTGGTGGCGGATCACCTTTAAGGTTGGTTTACTAACCCTTAAAGCTCTACATGATCAGGGACCCGGTTACCTGAAAGATCTCCCGGTTCCTTGCTGCCCCCTCCATCCTCTCCGTTCCACCAATGAGGGATTGCTGGAGATTCCCAGGGTTCATCTGAAGTCATCAGGATCTCGTGCCTTTGCTTTTGCGGCACCAACCCTGTGGAATTCTCTACCTCATTGGTTAAGAGAATGCCCAACCGTCGACAAGTTTAAGATCGCCTTAAAAACATATCTTTTTGAATTAGCATTTTTAAATTGAATTATTGTTTATAAGTGATTTGTAACATCTTGCTTAATGTAGATTTAATGGTTTTTCCTGTGTTTTAACTCCGGTTGATTTTAAATTTGTAATTTATAAATTTTAATATTGTACAGCGCCTTGGTTTTGAAAGGCACTTTATAAATAAATAAATTGAAATTGAATTGAAAGAGCCACAGGTTTTTCTTAAACATTTAGATACTAAAAACATCAAGTTCAGCTTTTGGGATTAACAATATTTGTTTACTATATATATATATATACATATAGTTTGTCTTTTTAGTAGTTTCAAAACTTTGAAAGCATTGGTGTTAGTAATGCATTTAGAAATAAATTTTTTAATTGTCTTTACAGTTAAACATGCAGTTTCATGTGAGGGGACATTTTTTGGGGGAGGGGGTTCAAATTATTTTAATAATGGGCACAGTACTCTGTAAACACAGAACTTTTTAATGATAAAATGTATTTTTTCTTTTTAGTTTGAGAAGTATGTATTATATATAAGTGTAGCAGTGTTGTAATTGAGTTTATATGTGGCAAGTAGGTAGGGGACAGTGTTTTGAATGTGGCAGAAGGACAGATTTGTTAGGATAAGTATATGCTGTCTCTGCAAATAAGAAAAAATTGTAAGGGATACATTTTGCAAAACGGTGATCCCAGTGTTTTGTTTCTGCCTAGGCTGTGAGAGGAGTTTTTTTTATAACTTTCCATGCTTTCCTGGGTGTTTTATGATCTCTGGGAGCTGCCATTCAGATTTGTTTTATTGCATTATGTCCAGGATAGTCTTCCCAAAGTGCCCTTTGGTTTGATGTCTAATAACCCCTACAGCAGGCTAGTGTCTTGTTGGAAATGCAGTGTGTACTGAGCCTGTGTGGTTACTGAGTTTTGCTTCTCTGTTTTTAGAATAAGTTGAAGTGTGTATTTTTACTTGATAAATGTTTGTAAAAGTGTAAATCATATTTGCTAGAGCAACTGAGAGTTACTTAACTGTTTTGTTTTGTATATTTGACTCCTGGCTTCTTTTTATGACAGGCAGTTAATATTCCTGGAACAGACTTTCCTTTGAAGCTCCTATAAAGTGATGTTTTTATGTCACTGTGTAGTTCCTCACTTTATAGGTGCTTCAATGATAAAGCCTTTTCATGCAGGAATGTTTACTGCCTGTCATAAACAGAATCAGGAGTAAAATCTACCAAACACAGTTAAACAAGTTAGCTTCAAAGCCAATGCCTGTTTGTGCATGGATAGATGTTGCAGGAAGGAAGACATGTGATTATTTCAATTCTACACGTTAAGCAACTATATTTTTTTAACCAGCCTTGGCTCAGCTTACATTCCTATCCTAATAACTTATTTTCACAAATAAATTCCTAGAGATGTAAAGTCCCTCCTGCTGGGTAAATGGTGTTATTCACACCCATCCTTAAACCTTGTCCCCACCACCTTGCTTTTTATTTTGCATCAGCTGTAGCATTTCAGTACAGCGAGAGGAGACAATGTATATGTTTTTCTGGACTTGCTGTGTTAATTGAGCCTTCCCCAATCTGTATCCTTTAAAGAACTACTTTATGTGGTGTGCATACCAGTGTGGTTGTTTCACTCTTATTTACAGCTTTACACCTTTATCAGTTTTTAATTGTAATTTTTTTGCCCTTTGAATAACAAGGTTCAGTATCTATAACTTCTCAGTTTCTTTATAATGATCACACTGATTTCTGAAGACCCACTTGTAAATGAGGTGCTAAACACAACTTGGTTTTCTTTGTCTTTTTGTGTATGTAATTTTATGAAGCTTGTAACCATAGAAACAAGGGTGCAAAGCACATATTTTACAAGTAATGACATATATAAAACACATCATATAAACAGTAAAACCAATGAAAATATTTACTGATTCTTTCCATTTCCTGGAAATAAATTTTTTCACTAAACAATTTACAGCTACTGAAAAATGCAAAAACTATAAATAACTGTACAGTCTGACATCTTGATTTAAACCTCTTGGCTGCAAACTGTGACATTCAAAAATCCACTAAGGTTCTCACTGAAGCTATCTCCTTCGCATGTCTCCTCTCAAACTGTCAAAATCATTCCTTCAGTGTGGACTGTCAGGCATTCAAGTTGTTCTCAGATTGAATGTTACTTTTATAAATATAGATTTAACAAGGGTATCTTGTAAAGTACTGGTTCATTTAAATGTTAATTGCGGTCATGCTGATATCACATTATTCAGACTTGGTTCAGTATCTAGACATTCCAATTTTTGGTTTTTTATGATCCAAGTTATTTTATGATGCATGTATTTTCTTTTTTGCGCACAGCTACTAAGCGCTCCAACTGTGATTAAAAAATGACAAGTGTAAAAATAAATATATTAAAATTAAAATTCATGTTGTCTACTAAGTACAGTAGAATGGTACAGGATCTGTGAAACAACTTGTAATGTACTGAAAGTAAACTCAAAAATAGTTTAAAGTTCTTGTCACATCCAGTCATATAGTGGTATAAGAGAAACACAAAGATGTGAAACCCTGGAATCCCACCATCTGAATCAATAGGGAATGCACATTTCATGAAGCACAGTAAAAAAATGTTGCAACACAAAAATCATAGAAATATAGAAACATAGACTTTGATGACTGATGAGGACCGCTTGGCACACCTAGTCTGCCCATATCCCTACCTACTGGATAAGCTGCAGATCCTAGTTAACCAACAGCCTATTTCTTCCTACCCCCCACAAGAATTGCCTTATGTCTGTCCAATCCATTATTGAATTCCCCCACTATTTTTGACCCCATCACCTCCTCAGGAAGGCCATTTTATGTGTCCACCACCCTCTCTGTGAAAAAAATACTTCCTCACATTATCCCTGAGCCACCCCCCCATCTTCAAATTGTATCCCCTTGATCTTGCACATCTCTTTTTCTGAAAGATGCCACCCTCTAGGATTTTGTCAATTCCCTTGAGGTACTTAAAAGTTTCTATCATGTCTCCCCTCTCTCTCCTTTCATCAAGGGTGTATATATTAAGTTCCTTTAGTCTATCCTCCTATGGCTTCTGTTGCAGACCCTGCGCCATTTTAGTTGCCCTCCTCTGGACTGTCTCCATCCTGTCTATGTCTTTGCTGAGATGGGGTCTCCAGAACTGGATGCAGTACTCCAAATGGGGTCTCACAAACTATCTGCACAGAGGGATAACAACTTCCTGTTTTCTACTGGTGATGCCTCTCCCTATACATCACAGTATTCCTAGCCATCCCTACTGCCTTATGTATGTTAGTATGTTAGTAACACAATCTCATTGACTTTATTATGCAGCTGTGGTGGATCTGACTAGAACTTGTTTGATGTGTATTTGCTGTCTTTGTGTGACATCATCAGGCAGCTCAGTGTGAGTGTTTATTATTTTGTGGATGATACCATGCTGTAGCTGTTTATTGTTCCTGACCAGGGGCTTGTCATTTATGTCTGAAGGAGTTTAGCTTATGTGTGGCATCCAACTGGCAGGTGACATCAGGATCCCTTTTTTCTGCTAGTGAGCTGGAAGTGGTAAGGAAGGTTTACAGTCTGGAAGTGGTGCTTGCTGAGCTCCTGGTACTTGACTTTTACATGTCAGATGCTATCAAGATCTGTTTTTAGCACATTAAGAACACTGCCAGACACTGATCTTACTCAACACTGTAGTCCTGAGAACACTACTGTAGCCCTTTGTGGCATGCTGTTTGGATTACTGTATTGTCCTATATAAGAGTTTGCCTGGTGGCAAGCTTCACCATCTGCTGCTGGTTCAAAATGTGTCAGAAGGGTTGCTAACATACAATTAGAGGTCAGAACTTATTGCCCCTTCTATGCTCAACAGATGGTGAGTCGACATTCTATGTCCTGAATGTGCTGGACCCTCTATCTCCATGAGCTTCAAACTCCCCTCAGACCTGGTGTAATGGGATTGCCATGGCAGGATCTGTTTAATGTCCCTTTCTCCTACCTACAATTGGTGTCAGGGTGTTTGCAGGATGTGCCTCTGTAATGTGGAATGCTCTTCTGGGAGAGATTCAATGTGACTCCTTGGTGGGTCAGTTTAAAACCAGATTCTTCCAGCATTTCTGGATGCAGGCTTTCCCTGACACCTCTGTATATCTTCAATGTTTTTCTGTCTAAAACAACTATTTTTGGTCTATTTAGTATTTCCTGTCCTGTGAACTATTAATTACCACTATGTACATATATGTTATTTTTTTTCTCTAATGTCTTTTGTTAAGTGATCTGTTTGCAGAGGAATAGGTCAGAAAGAATAGACAAACTAGGAGAAGTTATAAAATGTACAAGTAGTGTTTTATTATTTTCAATAACAATAAAGTAAAACAAATAAAGATGTATAGGAGAGCTCTTGACAAAGGTAGTACAAACAAGAGAAACAAAGTCCTTCATCTTAGATTCTCTATTTAATTTAAATCTCAGTCTCTGTCTAACCCTGAACAAAACATTGCTCTCCCTTTTATAAGATACCTTTTCCCTGGCAATTAAATTCTGCATCCTGTTCTTGTTTACATCTTCTGTTTTTCACAAAATGTCTCAGAACTTTGTCATTTACTGTACCTTCCTGAGTCCAGCTTGAAGAGCCCATCGGGGCTTTAACAGGTGCAACCAATAAAAACATCCATCCCAGAGCTGATTTCCTGCTAACAAGTCTGTTTAAAAGCTTGTGAAAGGTCAAAAGCTTTCTCAAGGTCAATCCCCTGTGTTCCAAACAGCTAACTTCTCTAACACCTAAGTAGCTGTCTGCAATAATATCAACAATTTAATCATATACATTTGCAAACCATTAGGTCCCAGTTTCACATGCAGAATCGTACATTAACACCCACACATAGCCTGGACAATTGCTTGAACCAGTTTTATGGGAAGAGGAATATTAGCCGAGACACCGGGAATGCCCCCTACTCTTTGCAAAGAATGCCTTGGGTTCTTTTACTTCCACCTGGACACCCACCAGGACCACACCAGGATGGGTAGAAGGAACCTCAGTTTAACATCTCATCTGAAGGATGGCACAGCCCAACAGTGCAGCACCCCCCAATACTGCACTTGGGTGCCAGCATTTAGGTATGAGTTCAATCCTGGTGTGGGAGGAGTACCCATGACCTTCTGGTCCAGAGGTGGATATGCTACCAACTGTGCCATGCTGACACCTGAGTGTCCAGTTCCTAGGTGCCAAAAGGAACATTTGATTATGCAATCAGACAGGCACAAGACATACAAGTGACAGGATAGGAGAAGAGAAAACAGACCCTTGTTTTAAATCCCTCTGCATAACAAATGGGACAGGGCCTTATTCAACTCTGTCACATGGTCTATGTCTAGAAGGGCACAATAGAAGATAAAGAACTGTAAGTACTACTGTTCCTCTCTCTTTGTCCATCTCATCCATTCTAGTCTCTTCCCCTCTCCTTACCTAAATTATAAACCTCCATGGAGGTCATCTGTACTGTATCTCCTCCTTTCCTACCTTGCTCCACTTTCTCTAACCCCCTCTCCTGGGAGATAATCAGTCCTCACTCTGTTAATTACTGAGTCATCAATCTTGTCCTCTTCACTCACCCTCACCTGATCTGTACTGCTGTACCTGCATCCACTGATATAAACGTGGTCCTCTCCTTGTTTCACCCCAAATGCACATTGATATGTGACAACCCTGCTCTTATTATCATGGATAAACTATGGCTGTACATTGTTAAACTACTGTCACACATGATCAATGACCATGGTCATTCATGGATTTTCCAGAAATGTAACCATGGTTATCCATGGACAACAAGTTGTGGTAAATGGCCCAGAGGCAGACCATGGATGGCCATGGTAAATATAGTTCTAGAATTATTTAGGTTGATCATGGTCATTGGTGATTACTCATGGCTGATCATTTCAGAAGTTTTTGCATTATAAAATACATTTCTAAATCTCTCAGGTAATTTTTTTCTAATAATCTTAACACACTGTAATGAATACTTATTATGCAAACACACTTTGTTAATAGTTTTTATTTGCTTAGCTTTCATTTACTTTTCCACTAGTATATAGATTTGGGGCAGACTGGATGGACTGCATTTGCTATTTTCTTTTCTCTACCATCCTTCCTGCAAACACTTTGTGAGCCCTTTTGTTTCTTAGACCTTCTAAGGGTTATTAACAATGGATTAGACCACAACCTCCAATACCTGTTAGCTTCTGCTATTGCTTCCCCTTTAATACTTTTCATTCTCCCCTTGTGTGATTCCCTCATGCTTGGAAACAGACAAAAGTTCTCCCCCTCAAAAAAGTGTCTGACTTTTCTTCCCTAGTAAAATAACCACCCCAACTATCTAGCCCATATCCTTAGCTAAATATCAGGAGACCCTTGCCTCTGCCCATCTCTCCTCCTCCTTAGACTACCCATCTTTCCACTCCCTTTTCCAGTCTGGATTTCGGAAGATTCACTACCCAGTCTCCTCCCTCCTCTGTGTTACTAACTCCATCCTGTAAGGGATGGACCAGACACAGCTTGCTGCTGCCATCTTTGCTGATCTTGCCAAGGCCTTTGAAAAAATAGTCCATCCTATGCTTTAGGAAAAGTTGGTAGAAGCCAGATTTTCTTTCAAGGGGGCTATTTTGTTCTGTTCCTTCCACTCTGACTGGCATCAGTCAATCCAGGCAGGTGGCACCTGATCTTCCCCCTCCTTATTTACTCTGGGATTTTTCAAGACACTATTCAGGGCCCCATTATCTTTTTAATTTTCCTAAATGACCTCCCTCCAGTGTTTTCTGCCTCACACATGTGCATATAAACTGATGACACAGTACGTTTTACCACTGTGGCCTCAGTTTCTGAGCTGAAAACATAATTAAAGAGTGGCTATGACAATGTTCAATTTTAGTGCCACAAACCACCTCATCCTTAAATGCCAAAAAGATGGTGTCATTGTCCTTTGGCACTAACAGAAGTGTGTCACACTCAGCTCTGCCCCTGTCTTCAAGACTTTAGATGGTACCCCCTTGAAGAAGTTGCCCACAAGTATCTTGGACTATGGTTGGAATGACAGCTAGATTTATCTTCTCACATCAGTGCCTTAAGAACATATCTCTGCTCTAAGCTTAGTCCACTATATTAAAAGAAGATTTGCCTCCCATAATAAGCCTCCATGAGACTGTCTTCAAGATGATCTTGCCAATGTTTGACTATGTGGGTGCAGTTTACAGCCCTGCCTAAAAGTCTACCCTAGTTAAACTGGACCAACTGTACTACTCCTGTGATTTCAACAGTAAATTGCTGCCTGTCACACATCACTGCCCCTATACTTGAACCTTTCCTTCCCCTCCTTTCAATTTCAGCAACTTTCTCACAGTACATAGATACATAGATGCTGTCAGCAGATAAGGGCATATGGCCCACCCAGTCTGCCCAATTGAGCTTTAAGTTCACTTTATGTATTCCTAGAAGTCTGTTGCCCCTTACCCTTGACCTCTAGAATTCTCTCATGTCTATCCCATGCATTCTTAAATCTCATGATTGTTTCAGCCCCCACCACTTCCTCTGGCAGGGTGTTCCACTTGTCTACCACCTGTTCTGTGAAGAAATTCTTCCTCATGGTTCCTCTGAATCACCCTCCCTCCAACTTCATCCCATGACCTCTAGTCCTGGAACATCTTTTTCACTGGAAAATAGTGTGTTTCTGCACCCTGCTCCTCCCTGTAAGGTACATGTATGTCTCTATCATATTCCCTCTCTCCCTTCTCTCCTCCCGGGAGTACATGTTCAAGTCCTTCAACCTGTCCTCATAGGACTTGTGATGTAATCCCTGTACTATCTTTGTTGCCCTCCTCTGAACCTTTGCTACTCTGTCTATGTCCTTACATAGGTAAGGTCTCCAGAACTGTACACTCTACTCCAGGTGTGACCTCGCTAGTGTCTTGTATAGTGGAATTATGACCTCCCTTTTCCTGCTGGTGATGCCACTGCCTATGCATCCCAGCATCTTGTTTGCTTTACCTGCTGCCTTGTCACACTGTTTCCCTACCTTGAGGTCATCAGAGATGATAATCACAAAGTTCCTTTCATGCTTGGTGCATGCCATATCTTCACCACCAACTGATAAGTTGTTCCAGGGTTTTTGTGTCCCATATACATTATCTTGTACTTCTTTGCATTGAATTTTAGCTGCCAAACCCTTGACCATTCTTCAAGCTTCTGCAGGTCCCTCCTCATTCTGTCTACACCTTCTGGCATGTTCACTCTATTACATAGCTTCTTGTCATCAGCGAACAGGGAAATTATGCCTTCTAGTCCCTGCACAATGTCACTGATGAAGTCACTGAATAGAACTGATCCCAGCCCTGATCCCTGTAGTACCCCACTGTCCACTCTTCATTCTGTAGAGTGACAGCCATTTACAACCAACCTCTGTGTCCTGCTGCCCAATTACCTACCCACTGCACTATTGTCCTGCTGACTCCCATATTACCCAGTTTGTTTGATAGCCTTCTATGTGGCACAGTGTCAAAGGCCTTGCTGAAGTTCAGCTAGGCCATGTCCACTGCCCTCCCCTGATCCACCTCCCTTGTCATCCAGTCGAAAAATTCAGTGAGGTTGATCTGACATGACCCCCCCCGTTGAAACCATGCTGCCTTGGGTCCTGTAGTCCACTGGCAACCAGATGTTCCACCAATCTCTCCTTCAGTAGTGCTTCCATGATTTTCCTCACTACTGAGGTCAGGCTGACTGGTCTGTACTTCCCTGCTTCCTCTTTGTTCCCGATTTTGTATAAGGGGTCTACATCTGCTGTCCTCCAGTCTTTGGGTACCTCCTCTGTTTCCAGTGATCTGCTAAACAGGATTGCCAGAGGTTCAGCCACCACCTCTCTTAGTTCATTTAGGACACTGAGATGCACCCCATCTGGCCCCATTGCTTTATAAACTCTAATCCCTTCCTGTTCCTTCAGGACCCTTTCCCTTGTAAAGGGACTTATGTCCATTTCTTCTCCATTCCAACCCCTTGTACTCCCTTCAGGCCCATTACCCTCCTCTTCCTCAGTAAAGACTGAGCAGAAATACCTGTTCAGTATGTCAGCTTTACTGTTGTGATCCTCCACGTGGCCCCCATCCTCCTCCTTCAGTCTCACTATCCCTCCCTTTAACTTTCTTTTTTCCTTTATGTACCTGTAAAAGGTTTTGTCCCCTCTACCCACTGATTTTGTGATGCACTCTTCTGTCTGAGCTTTGGCTTCTCTTACTGACCTCCCTGCCTCCCTTTGCTTCTCTTGATACTTCTCCCTATCCCCTTCTGCCTGTGTCTTTTTGTATTGCCTGAATGCAGTCTTTTTGGCTTTCACTTTCTCTGCTACCTCCTTGGAAAATCATAATGGCCCCTCTTCCTTTTCCCCATGCTAACCTGCTTAATGCATAAATTCTATTGCTCTTGTAATCCCCATTTTAAAAATTGCCCACTGTTTCTCAACCCCTGTTCCCTACCCCATTCCCATTAATGCCTTTTTCGAGTATCTCTCCGTATTCCCAAAATGTGCCACCCTAAAATCCAGGATACATGTTTTTGTGCAGTTTGGTTCTTCTCCTTCTGTGAGTTCAAAGCACAGTGACAAGTGGTCACTGTTTCCCAATGCCCCTACTGTTACCTCCTCACACTGTCCCTGTTTTGTGAGCACAAGGTCCTGTAATGCCTTCTGTCAAGTTAGTTCCAGGACCGGTTGCTTGAGGAAGGCACCTTGAAGGGAGTCCAGGATAAATCTGCTCCTGGTTGATGCTGCTGCTGGGAGATCTCCCTTCCCTTCCCTTTCCTTCCCTTCCATTCCCTTCCCTTCTCCTTCAATCCCATCACCCCACCTCACCTCACCTCTCCTATCCTCTCTGTAACAGGGTGGAACTTTTTGTGCAAAAAGATTCCTACAAACAGATACATATATATATATATATATATATATATATATATTTACTATACCTATATACATGTATATACCTACATATATATATATATCTGTATATAGAACACTCCTCCCAATTTTCTCTCACTTTGTATCTCTCTATAATTCTTTTCTGTTTATCCTTTTTTTTTTCTTGTCATGGTGGCCAACCTGGCATTTCTTTATAGCTGTACTATCCCTTGATTTTTTTTTTATAACCCCCCACCCCAATTTGTGTATTGTAAGTGCTTTCTTCGATCTTCTGAATAGGAGATAATTATTAGCGCAAGTCGCGCTTTGTCAAGATGTAGCTAGTACCCCAGAGAAAAAAGCTTGGTGCTCATTTCTAGTGCACTGAAGCTCTGGAGCCACTGCTGCTTAAATGCAGCTCGCATTGTGCCGCTCCAGCATAAAGTCCACTCCCGGTCGTGAAGTGCTAGACAGGAATAACACTTGACAGGAGTAGAATGCACCATGTGGTTATTGCCACATGGGCAGCTGAATGTGCACTCCTTGTTTGGAGCAAAGAAAGAAAGTTTGCTTCACAGCAAAGGCATGTTCTGAAGCATAGTGGACTGCCACACAAAGCAACAAGATGAAAATAAATTGCTGGCTTGTGGGACACTATGAGCAAGCGAATAAAATAAGCCCTGTAGTGTCCCATACCATAAATAGAGTATGTTTGAAAGGAAATAGCAGCCCCAGAGATGTTGTAACTGTAGCTGCATATGTTAAATATAATAAATGTGGGACACGCATTAATAAGAAGCCCAAATGAAATATAGAACTGATGGACTGAAATTTCAGCTGTTGGCTGGGACAAATGCTTTTCTATTGGTTCAGGTAGAGGCTCAATGGGCATATGAAATAAAGTTGCAGCTAGGGAAAACTGCTAAATACAAGAGTTTTTTTTGTTACAAAAAAGAGGAATAACATTAAAAAACTGCTACTAAACAAAGTCATATATCTGGGTTTCTTGAGCTGGCTGGAGAAGAGAGATAAGGAGTGTGCTCTTAACCTGTCTTCCCCTAGCCAACTCAGAGATGCCTAGAACACATACAGGTATTACCCCTGTTAATAAATTTGAAATTACCTGCAGGGAGCCTGCTGCCTGTTGCCAGAGATGTTTCTATAGGACTGGCTGCCCTCAATCCAGCATCTTTGTTTATTTGTTTTATTTTTAACCAGGAGGTGGACTGGGCACAGCCCTTTTTCAGCCATGCCTGTCATACATTACAATACAGAATTACATTTACTCAGAATACAAAAATGAATCAGAATTGCAAACAGTATCACAATATAATTTATTTAACAATAAATGTTTAAAATGAGATTCTGAATGTGCTTTTTGAATCAATTCTCCAAATTCATTTAAACATGAAGGCACATACCAGAAAATTATGTTCTACTCATGTGTAACCTGTAAACAGGGAATAGCATATTGATTTAAACAATTTTGTCTTGTACCCCACCATGAACTTTTGCTACAATTAATTTAGATAAAGACAAAGGATCTCCTGAATATTTTATCTGAAAAACTAAATTTACTATCATACATTTCAAACAGTTAATTGGAGAAAGTACACCAAGATCTAAATAAAGCTGATAGTGGTGAGTTCTCAACGGGGCATACAAATATCAATTTTGACTCAAACAACTGATTACAATGTGCAAAATTAATACTTCCATAATCTAATGTTGGAAAAAGAACCTGTTTAGCTATAGTATGGCAAGCTTCTTTAGTCAAAAAATTATCATTTCTATAAAGAAAACCAAGTTTCTGATGGATTTGTACACTCAACTTCTCTAAATGAGGAACCATACTAAGGTTTGAATCCAGGTATAAACCTAGATATTTAACCACAGTAACCAAAGGAAGAGGATTACCACCAAATCCTACAACATGAATAGGGTCACATTTCTGAAATCTTTTTCAAGAACCAAACATCATAACATTTGTTTTAATTTCATTAATAACCAATTTATTTGACTGAATCCAGTTAGCACAAATATCATATTGATTTTGAAGAGAACACTGAATTGCATAACTATTTGTCCCCAATACCCAAAACACAGTATCATCTGCATGCAATAAACTGTTATTAGTAAAAGAAAAAGGTAATCATTAAAATTGAAAATAAAAAAGGACCTAATACTGATCCTTGAGGAACATCTGCCATTATCTCTCTGCATTGAGACATATGGCTGTTAACTTTAGTTCTTTAATTATGCTTTAACTAATAAGTTGAGAACCAATTTAACTGGACATCCTTAATTCCTAGTTTTTTAAATTTATATAACAGAATATTATGGTTCACCATGCCGAAGACACTGGCCAGGTCCACGCAGACTGCACCAGTGACCTTACCTTCCTCTTTTGCCACCAGTACAGCATCCGTGAACCTGGCCAGCACTGTCACAGTGGATCAACCAGCAATAAATCCATGCTGTTGATCAAGAAGTATACTTTGTTCCTGAAGATATACCAGTAATTGCTGGTGAACACACTTCTCCAGCAATTTACTAATTTCAGATAACAGGGAAATAGGCCTATAATTAGACACATTAAATATATCACCACCCTTATAGAAAGGAATCACAATGGATTCCCTCCACAGGGCAGGAACATAATTCATGTGTCACAGTTTGACAATAAAAGCTCACAGGAGGTCACATGAAGGTTTATTTAATAGTCTGGATGTTATTTAAAGAAATTAGAGAAACATTTCCATGATATTTATTTATTTTTGCCCCAACTACATCTCTGTAGTGTATGTATTTATGGAAAAAAATCAGGCAACTTTTGAAATGATGTCATATGCTGAAACAGCACTGGAAGAGGCAAGGGCAGAGGCAGGCAAAACAATGAAAAAAGCAAGGCAAGTGTGTGTTTTAGGTGTGGACTGTTGTAAGGGTAGTAAAGGCACTGATTTTGATAATAATGTCAGTAAAATTACTTTTTTTACTGTCTTGAACTGTAATTTTGTGCATTACTCTGAAGTCGAAGACAATTATTTGTCCAGGATCCAATAATCCTTTACTGTGTGAAATAATATGAAACACCTTCTAACACAAAGTGGAACATTGCAGTCAGGACAGTCGTAGTGACTCTCAGATGTCCCACCACATGATCCTGTCTTACATTTAGATCCACTGGTTGTCAAGGCACCTGAGGTCTTGGCAGAGCAAACCCTGCAAAGTCTGATAGGGTTCTTCTTTTTTGGTGTGGGAGGGATTTAAGCAGGAAAGTGTCTGCCAGTAAGGCATCCTTCAGTCTCTGCACTCAACACATATCTTACCTTTGCAGTAGCATTACACAGGTAAGCTTCTGCAAGCTGTTCTATGAACTTAGCAACATACTGATAGTGAGTGCCTTTACCACCCTTATGCATGTAGATCACAAATGAGTTGAAAACTGAGATATCCACTAAGTGGAAAAACAGTTTTTTGTACCATTTTCTTGTTTTTCTGACACATGCATAGTTTTTGAGCATCTGGTCACTAACATCCACTCCTCCCATCTTACTATTGTACTGCAGTACAGCATCAGGTTTGATTTTGGGGTTCTATCATGCTTGTTGCCACACAACACTATGTCACCCTTATGCACAGTGGTCAACATGTGTACAGTCTGTGCTTTCTTGGGCCTTGCTCACCACTTGATCTCTCTCATTTTGGGACAGTCATCAGCAACGAGTGAAATACTATCTCCTACATCCAGCTGTGCTGCTTGAAACTGTTGTGGCAGTCTTAATTAGGCTTTGTTGACAGTTCCACAGAACTCGGTTTTGAGGTCCTGTAAGTGTCTAACAAGCTTAGGGCTAGAGTAGAACCTATTTGTGAACAATATATACCCCTGACTGGCAAGTTCCCCCAATGACTTGATTACAATGTCATGTGTTGTTTGCCCTGTCATTGTAGTCAATGCAGTATTCCTGACCTCTGCTGTTACATCAAGATTATTACAAAAGAAAGTGTAAGAGCATTCGGTTCAACATTTTCTACAGTAGTGTGTGTGATGGTCTGGTCAGCTGTGACATCTTGTACATTTTTATCAAAAATCAAATCAATATTTAATTGTAATGTCCTTTTAAAATACCAAAGCGCAGATACATGACAAATATAACAACAAACATGCAATAATAAATACAAATAAAAAAAATTTAAGAGGCAGCAGAATAGATAAGTGTTGTCTTCACAAAGCTAATTCAAATAAATAACTTTTCAATGAGGCTTTAAAAGACTTAGTGGACAGGCACTCTCTGATCCAACAAGGTAGAGAAAAAGCTCTGGCCCCAGATGACTGAAGACGAACCCTGGGAATCTTTAGCAATCCCTCGTCGGTGGAGCAGAGTGGGTGGAAAGGGCAGTAGGGCTGAAGAAGATCTTGCAAGTAGCCAGGTCCCTGTCCATGTAGGTCAGCAACGTGACCTTGAAGATGATCCTCTACCGCACTGGCAGCCAGTGCAATTCACACAGCACAGGTGTGATATGGCAAGTTCTTGGTAACCCAGTCAACAACCTGGCTGCAGCATTCTGCACCATCTGCAGGTGATAGAGATCCACCCCGGTAACCCTAGATATAGAGCATTACAGTAGTCAAGACGCAAAGATACAAAGGCATGAACCAACACAGGGAGGTCATCGTGCAGAACAAGGTGTTTTATCTAGGCTATAGTCTTCAGATGGTAAAAAGAGGACTTGAGAATGGCTGGCACCTGTGTCCTAAGCGTCAGCTTGCTGTGAAGTGCTACGCCCAGATTCTGTACCTGTTCAGAAGGTCTCAACTGGCTACCCCCTAACATAAGGCCAGAAGGAGACCCAGGAGTCAACTTCTCTACATGGTGACCAGGGTCCAACACCAGCACCTCAGTCTTGTCCGGATTCAGTCTCAACCAGTTAGCACTCATCCAGTCCTGAATCTCAGTGAGGCAGTTGTTAAAGACCGATATTGCATCATTTTGTTTGGGTACAAAGGACATACAGAGCTGAGTATCACCTGCATAGCAGTGAAAACTCAGCCCATAACATCTTATAATGTCTCCCAATGGCAGCATATACACCGTGAACAACATAGGGGAAAACACAGAACCTTGTGGCACCCCACAAGGCAGAGCAAAAGGAGCAGAGGAAAAGATTCCTGATACTACCCTCTGAGTTCTGCACATGAGGAAAGAATGAAACCATCTGAAGACTGTCCCCGACAGTCCACCGAGTAGCCACAGGCATTCTAGCAACATTCCATGGTCCACGGTGTCAAATGCTGCAGAGTGATCAAGGAAGACCAAGATCAAATGGCTCCTCCAATCTCTCGCTATTAGGAGATCGTTCAGTACTCGAACCAACGCCGTCTCGGTACTATGCCTCTTCCTGAAACCGGACTGAAGAGGATCATAGACTTCATGGGTGGTAAGAAAGTCATCGAGCTGCAAAGCGACTACTGTCTCAATAACCTTGCCTAAAAAGGGCAGGTTTGAGATCAGTCTGTAGTTAGCGAGACAGTCTGGGTCGAGGGAAGATTTCTTTAAAAGAGGTGTCTCGATAGCCTCTTTCAGAGACTCGGGGAACACCCCTTGGTCCAATGAACACCAGACTATCTCAGCAAGGACTGGTCCCATCACATCAGTGCATCCCACAAGGAGGTGCGTAGGACCAGGATCCAAACTACAGCAAGTCGGTCGCAAACCCTGGACAATCTTCATGATATCCATGATTGCTGGCTGGTCAAAGTCTGTCCAGGCAGACCGAGGGCCTATAGCCTTGCATCGATCACCGCCATGCTCATTTGAATGTGTTTTGTGGATCTTCGACCTGATCGATGACACTTTATCATCAAAGAACCGAGCAAACTCATCACACTCATCACACTTTATTTATGAAAAAGCTCTCTGACCCCACAGCCAGGCTGGATTGCATAGCCTGTCCATGGTCCAGAAAAGCTGAGCTGGTTGATTCCTTGATGCAGCTATCTCCCTGGACAGGAACTCTGCCTTCTTATGGGAGATTTCTGATTGATAGTCCACATAATGGGCCATCAATCTAAGTCTGTCACCTTCCAGGCCAGATATCTGCCAACAGTGTTCCAATCTTTGCCCCACTCTTCTCAACTCCCTCAATACCCCATCAAACCAAGGGGACTGAGGGTGGAGGGACAGAGGGTGAACTCAGACAGGTGCAATGGAATCCAGAGCGCTCAGCACCATATTATTATAGTGCACTACTAAGACATCTGGTTCCATGCACTCCACAGGCCAACTTTACCAGCGTACACAATGAAATGCCACACATACCCTCCCATCCCACCATTATTTGAGTAGTTTTCACACAATTCATATGTTTTTATACCAAATCTTGACTGTTTCAAGGGCATGTGTTGTTTGAATCCTAGATGGCCTTTGTATAATAGAAGCGATTCATCAATGTTAATGTATGGGTCAGGGGTATATGCTGTCCTAAACTTGTTCTGTAAGAAATTTAATACACTCCATATTTTTTTTAGCTTGTCTGGTGATTCCATGCATATATCATTATCCACAAAATGTAGGAATTTTAGTATGTTCAAGAACCTGTCCCTGCTCATGAGTGAGTGCACAATAGGTGTGGAGAGGAATGGGTTAGTGGACCAGTAATCGGATAGTTGTGTTTTTTTCATCTGCCCAGTCAACATAAAAATACTAAGGAATGCATACATCTCAGAATGACTGACTGGATTCCAAGAAGAAGAAGAATGAGAGAATTCAGACTGACTTTCATTCATCTAAAATTGTTCGGCATATCGGTTTGTTTCTGTACAAATTAAAAGTATAATGTCATCATTACCATCAGTGTCTGACTCTGAAAAGATTTTAAAACATTCCAGTGGTGTAGGGTTAACAGACAAAGGGACATTAATAACCGATGATCCTGTGAACTCGAAAGGTTCTACCTGCTGTTCACTTTCATGCCACATAATTTCAACCAGACCTCTCTGATTAGCCCCAGCAGTATTTGTAGATAAATTTCTCTGGGCTTGTCCTGTGCCTCTTCCTCTTCCATGGCCTCTTCCTCTCCCTTGGATACTTATTGCACCCCTAGTCTTGTTTCCTGCTACCTCATCCCTCCTCTCTACTGAGACAGACTCTTCTTCACTTGTGGAGTCCCGTACCCATTCAATCTCTGAGCTTTCTTCATTGTTACTGTCTGTGCTTTCTTCCCTATCAGTTTGCATATCAATATCTAAAAATGTTACTTCTAATATTTTCCTTGTTGCCATTTGCTGCACTTTGGTAGACATTGATGGACAACTGTCATGTGCAATTTGTTGATCTATGTCACGTACTGTGCCTTGCCCTCTTACATTGTTTTGACTGATTCGTCCCTTGCCACTTTCAGTACTGCTCAAATGTTTAGTTAGCCTGCCTCTGCCTCTACCTCTTACAGCTGGATTTGTTTTGTCATTTTTGTTTTGCCTGCCTTGACATGTTGCACTTTCTGCAACATTCTCATTATTTTCCCTGCCTTTCCCTCTTCCACTTCTAACAACTGTGTTATTTTTGCATACCCTGTCTTGTCCTCTTACATTTGGCATGCCTTGTCTTTTCAATTTTTGTTGGATTTATTGACCCTGCCTCGTCCAATTGTGCAGTTCACTGGTAGCTCAGATTCAGTGTCTGATTCTGATGAGCATGACTCTGAATTACTGCTTGTGACCCCAGTGGTGTCACTGTCTGCAAATATTTCATCTAATGCATGACTCACAGTGACCTTTTTCTTGACATGGCAGACTCAGTTTTACATGAAAATTTTCCAAGAATCAAGAGGGACTGCAAATAAACAGTACTGCTGACTCAACCAAGTGCTTTAGCTGAGAGACAGTAAAGTGCCACTAACATCTCAGTCGGCTGAGATTCATCACCAGATGCATGAAATGGTAGGAATGGGAGAGTGTTCAATATATATTGATTAGCTTACAGCAAAAAATAAAACGCCTGAATAGATGTTTGCTATATGACCCAATTTACATCATGTAGTTAGAAACAGTTTTTTCAAGTGACTTTTCACAACTCATGACAGTTTTTCCTGTGAGAAATGCAAGCTGTAAATAGTGCTGTGTCTGCTGGCTTATGCCAACAAGATAAACGCCAGACTAGATATTATTTATTTGCGGCGAGTGACTTTCTAAAAATAGGGACAGTTTCCCCTTGTCAGAAATCAAATCTGTACATAGTGTTGTGTCTGCTGGCTTATGCCAACAAGATGAACACCAGACTAGATATTATTTATTTGCTCCGAGTGACTTTGTAAAAATGTTGACAGTTTTTCCTGCCAGAAATGCAAGCTGTAAATAGTGCTGTGTCTGCTTGCTTATGCCAACAAGATAAACACCAGACTAGATATTATTTATTTGTTCCGAGTGAGTTTATACAAGCTGTAAATAGTGCTGTGTCTGCTGGCTTATGCTAATAAGATAAACCCAAGACTAGATATTACTTATTTGCTCTGAGTGATTTTTTTTTTTTTGCTCAAATTTGTTTTCTGTTAAAAGGGACAGATTTTACCTGTCACAAAGTGTAAAAGAAAGATATACACCACGTGGCTGCAATACTAGACATAACCCTTTTTTCTACTGTAGACTGCTTTCTAGTGAATAGTTTTATAATATTTTATTTATCTCTGTTTGATCTTATAATCTTATGATGCAGGCTGTCTTAGTTATTACTGCACACACACTGGACTTCTACAGTGACCAGAACAGTAGTCACCTCATGCTGCAGACTGACTTTATTACTGATATCTGCAAATGGTGTGCTGTCTTCTTTTTACCAGAATTTGCCTCCTTTACAGTGTGTGCAGCCTATTTTTCAACAGAATTTGGTTTATTTATGTAGCACGAAGTCTGGGTGAATGAATGAAGTCAGTAAGGAACCGTATGGAGTGCCAAATGAAAGCATCGTCTGCCAGACAGAGAACAGACTTTCACCTTGCTTTATTTGGCTTCTTTGTTCTAGTCTAACAAATGAGTCTCAGTTTATTTTATGGGAATTGCCTAGTAGGAAGAGGACTAGCTGATTACTCTGTTATTGAGTAATTGGTCGATCACTTTTTATTTATGTAGCATGATGAACCTGAAGGCAGAGTGAATGAATCAAGTAAGGCACCATAAGGCACCACAAGTAGCACCAAATGAAAGTACCATCTGCTAGACAGAAACCAGACTTTTCACATTGCTTTATTTGGCTTATTTGTTTGTATCTAACAAGCATGATTTTTATGGGAAATGCCAAGTAGACAGAAAAATAGCTTATTACTCTGCTAGTAGGTAACTTGTCAATCACTAGAAGATGCACTCAGTACTTTCCATTGAGCACTGACTGCAAGCTGCAGAGTTCAATACAATCACACCAAAATATATGGTGACAGCCTATACCAATGCCTTTTGTAGACATCACTACAAAGGCTAGTTTGCATGACACATGGCCACATGACATTCAATTGACAGGTCACATGTGGCCATGTGTCTCAATAAAGCTGGCACCATAGAAACAAGCACCGAATTCAGGCAAACTGACAGTTCCTATGCAAACCGAGTATACTCGGCACCCGTGGTTGTGATATAGTGGTAGTGCCCCGAGTATACTCAGCACCCACAGACAAAGGGTTAAATAACACACATTTTAAGGGCATTTTCCAAACTGTAAAGTGCAGACAGCATTTATTTATTTATTTTTATTTAGTTTTTGTTTACCGGGTAAGTGCACTAGACAAATCCTGCCTATTTTCAGGCATGACCCGGGGAAGGGGGATACAGATGAATTCCAACTGACCTTGAACCAGATTAAGCTGTTGGTGGTATTTTTTAGTGAATAAGGGAAATTTGGCCAGGACACCGGGGAAATTCCCACTCTTTTCGATAAGTGCCATGGGATCTTTAACATCCACCTGAACTACCACCAATCCAGGCAGATGGGACCTCGGTTCAACGTCTCATCCGAAAGACGGCACCTCAGAAGTGCAGCACCCCTCTCATGCTGCACTACAGTGTCAGTACTGGGATATTAACCCAAGTGCCAGATGTGGGAACTGAACCCACAGCCCTCTGATCTCCCGGCATCAGAGGTGAGTGTGCTACCTACTGAGCCACTGACACTGTTGTCAGCATCTAGGGGGTAACAATGAGCAAGCTGTATGTGTTGGTTCCTCCCCAGAATATAATTTTGGGAGGTTTCCAAATCTGAATTTCAGGCAAACTGGAAACAAAATGGCAGCCATATGAATGAGTAATTTTCTCAGACAATGCAGGATTCATCTTTTGTATCAACCAGCTATATTGAAGTGCCTACTGAGCATGCTCAGAAATTATTTTTTCAAATTTTTAAATTGCAATAACTTAAAAACAGCATATTGTTTTTTCACCAGACTAGCAAAGCGCACATCTGTTTGGTAGTCTCTTTCGCTCCTGAAAATTTCATATCAAACAAACAAACTGTCAGGGCTGGAGGCAAGTTCAAAGAAAAATGGCAATAAAGTCAAAGCATAAAGACATGTTTTTTTACCTCTCCATAACTCGGAGACTGCACATCCAACAAGAACAAAACCTACCAGATCAAGAGATTTCCATGACACAAAGGCGCATATCAAATATTGGTCGAATCGGTTCAACAGTTGCAAAGTTATTAAAGTGCACAATTTTGAGTTTAACACTGAAGTCCCTACTCAACCCTAGCTAGAGGGGCTTGACTGCACCCCTATAATATACATATACACACACACACATATATATATATATATTTTTTTTTTCCAGTCTCACAGCAGGCATTGGTGCTCTTAAAAAGAAATCATTTTGCCATTTCTGCACCACTGCCCTTGTGTCTATGGACCTTATCTTAGTAATCATGGAGTCTCGGAGCTACAGGGATGCTCCTGATGCACTTCTATTCCAGCTGGAAAAAGGATGAGAACCAACAGACGTGGGCAGACTATAACCTTGCACATTCTCGGTGCAGCTGCAAGACAGTTTGCACTGTTTCCTCATTGCTGCATTGGCCCAAATCCCTGAAGGTGTTGCAGTCTCTATCTGGCCAAACATACCATTTCTCCTTGTAAAGAGGGGCAGGAGGAGAAATGCAGAACCGCTTGCAGCCAAACCAAGAATGTGCGAGATGATGGTCTGTGCAAGACTGTTGGTGTGCATCCATTTACTCACCATGAAAGGTGTGCCTCTGGAGCTATCCCAGTTCTCCTGGTCCCCAAAATCACTTAGTTGAGATATAAGCAGCAGAGATGAAGCTGCAAAACTGTCTGTTGAAAGAACACCAAGGACTGCTCTGGAACTGAATACATACATCAAGAAAAGCTGCTCAAGAATATTAATGAGCTACTTATGAATATCAGCGGACTGCTCATTAATATTGATGAGCTGCTCAGCCAGATTAATGACACCCTTATTAATGCTCAGCTCATATATATATATATATATATATATATATATATATATATATATATATATATATGTTATAGTGGCATGGTAGTGACACTATAGTTATAGTTGCATAGCCATTTCTATGTTAAACCTCAAAGTTTGCACATTAATAACTTTGCAACCATTTGTCTGATTTCCCTGAAATTCAGACTGTGGGAAGAGTGGTCGTACATCTCCAGATCTGGTAATTTCTCTGTCAATCAGATGTATGGTTGTGGAATTGTAGCATGCTCTATAAGTGAAAAATCCCCAACATTCTGCTTTCTTTAGACATGCATATTGGCTAAAGAATGCATTTGAGTGGGTTCAAATTGAGTGGGCCACATGGGGCATGGCTAGCGGTGGTGCCTTTTGAAGAGTTTGTGAAAAAATCATGTTCTGTTCCAAAGTTATAGCATTTTAGTGTCCCATTATAGCTTATGGGAAAATTTATATGTGCAGCTCGAAAATTGTCACGATCGTATTTTTTGGTGTCGAGCTTGCCAAAAATAATGTCATGCTGTGGCCATCTTGCTTTCAGTTAGTGAGAGAGAAAAAACAATATAACTCAAGAAATACTGCACTTTTCAACACACCAACCATTAGGTTTACCCATTCGGGCCCTGAGGAACAGGAATCTGGCATTATTTTTTCACCAGCTGGTCTGCAAATGTGGTTTTCAGAACTTTTCTACCATTTTGCCATTTTTTGATAGCAGCACTGTAATATATTGCTGTGGTAATATGCTCGATCATAAAAATGTAACTTTGACACTATTTTTTACATTCGCAGTTATATTCCCATTATAAAAATAGGAGTGTCGCGATCATATTTTAAATGATTGTGGTAACACTGCATAACCACATTTTCTTAAATGCTGTTTTCTTTGTCACTTGATTATGTCAAGCTGGATTGTGATATTGGCCTGAATTTTTCATGGTGCCAAGCCCTTCTGCCTCAGATGTGCCTTTTAGTGGTTTGCATTTAAAACATTCACCACATCCCTAGTTATAGCGTTCCAAACTCACAAATGTTCCCAAAGGATAATATTGTGGGAGTTGTTTTCTTTGTCACTTTGTTGTGGCTATGTAGATTATGATATTGACATGAAATTTCCAGGGTGCAAAGTCCTAGCCCTACAGGTATGATTATTGGTGGTTTGGTACAGAACCATTGATCATGACCATAGTTACAACATTGCGAAGTTTGGAAATTTCCCCATAGGATAACACTGAGGCAGTGCGTTTTCTTTGTCCCTTCGTCATGACAATGTGGACTGCAGTATTGCCCTGAATGTTTCAGGGTGGAAAGTCCTACTCCCACAGGTGTGCCTTTTGGTGGATTGGTGTGAAAACATTCAACAGAGCCATAGTTACAGCATTCCAAAGTTCAGAAATTGTCCCATAGGATAACATTGTGGCACCCCGTCACCTTTTGGAGCCCGTATCTCGAAAATGGTTCGGGATAAGGACTTTTTGTCACAAAACTTGTTAGTCCCCATTAAGAGTGGGACTAATCTCAGAAAAAGGTTACAAAGCCATGAAACCCCTGAAATTTGAATTTGTTTTCTAGTGAGTTCAGTTCCTGAGATATTTGTGAATTAGTGTTCCAACTGGTCATTTTCATGTGCGTGGGCCACTATTATGCCCTCATACTTAATACTTACCTTGTGTTTCAGTGTCCATATCTTGGAAGCTATGCAAGATGCCATGTCCATCGATTGTTGTCACAACAACTACTCACTCTCACCATTACAACGACACTTGATCTTTTTTTCTAGCAGCTACAGTTCATGAGATATGGACAAATTAGTGTTACAAGGCCTCCTTGACTTGTAGGGCTGCTGTATGGCTCCATGCTTATCTGTAAGTGGGACAGCAAGGCCCAGAGGTCCCGTGCTCCCACACACAGATACCATTATTCACAAATGGGCAGCTCGGTGGGAGCACGGGTCCCGAAGGTCTGCGGGCTCCCACCATGCCACCCATTTCTATTACTGATTACATTACTCTTTTAAGAAAAGAAAGGAAATTCTTTGCAAAAACTTAGTTAATGATTCAGTTAAGGTCATTTCCACACTGACAAAAGTGTGGAAATTCAACATTAGAGTTACCACCCCTACCATGCCACTACCACCCTCCCGCCCTCCACACACCAATAGACATCAGGGTGTGCGTTAGGGTGGTCATGCCTAACTCTAACCCCATTCTCCTATACTGCACCACCACAGCTTCTATACACATGGCATGGGGTAAGAGTTAGGCTGACCACCCCAACCCACACCCCGATGCCTGTTGGTGTGTGGAGGGTGAGGGTGGTAGTGGCATGGTAGGGGTGATAACAATAACATTGAATTTCCACACTTTTGTTGGTGTGGAAACAACCCTATCTGATGCATTAACAAAGTTTTTGCAAAGAATATATATATATATATTTTTTTTTTTTCTCATTGGAAAAAAGCTTTGTTAATGCATGTTAGGGTTCAAGTGACAAAAGTGGGGAAATAAGATGTTAGGGTTGAGCCCTAACACCCCAACCCCTCCACTCCCCCATCCTCCACAGATCAACCGACACTGGGGTGTGCCATGGGGTCATCAGCCACAACTCTCACCATATTCCATGTATAAGCAGAATGACATGTTATCATAGAAGAGAATGGGGTGAGAGTTAGGTCTGATGACACCATGACACAGCCCAGCAACTGTTGGTCTGTGGAGGACCGGGGGGGTGAGGGGTTAGGAGCTCAACCCTAACATCTCATTTCCCTACTTTGTCACTTTAAAGCAGCAGTGCAACAATCTGGTGAAAATTTTTACCTATACTTTTTTATACTATTTTAGATTGCCACTTACCTCGTGACTTGTGTGATACCCTTCTTTCCACAATTTGAGTCTGCTTTAGTAGTTTTTTCCACGTCTGAAATAATCAAAACTTCCTGCACAGTAGTAGTCTCACTTGGTTTTATATATTGTTTGTCAATTGTAAAATTTGGGTTCACATATATAGGCTGAGAGATATCCTTAGTATACTTTGTTTTTTGTAACAGCGAGGGATTTGCTTTCAGTGTCTGCCTGCATGTAACTTATCATTATTGACCACGCTCGGTCATGGTACATATCACTGAAAAAAGTGAAAATGCTCCCCACTCATTTTCCTCCCTGTAAAGAGGATGACTTTATTCTAAGAGTAGTAAAGGGCAAATAAACAGAAATATAAACCTCTTTTTTTTTAATTCTTCAAGACAGTCAGTCTTACTTTAAACTTTTGACAACAACTCATTTATTCATGCCAGACAGGGACTACTTTTTTGCTCTCCCCAAAACATATTTATTTCCATTTTATGAGATAGATAATCCACTCTAGGGTGTGCGGTCACGCTCTGATATACGCACACCTTGGGTGGTTGAACTCACTCGGCCTGCAGTCTTGTGCATCACAATGCACATCAAGGCATGTATATATCAGAGCATGACTGCACACTGTAGAGTGGATTTTCTATTACATATATATAAATAGATAGATTTATATAGATACATACATATATATATATATATATGTTCATTACAAAAAGACTTTGTTAATCCATCAGTTAGGGTTAAAGTGACAAATGTGGGAAATGAGATGCTAGGATTGAGCCCCTAACCCACCCCCATCCCCATCCTCCACAGACTGACAGATGCTGGGATGTGCCATGGGGTCATCAGGCCCAACTCTCACCCCATTCCATGTGTAAACAGGTTGACATGCTACAGTAAAGGAGAATGGGTTGATTGTTAGGCCCGATGACCCCATGGCACACCTTCTGTTCTTGGACTGAATATATACATAAAAAAAGCTGCTCAAGAATATTAATGAGCTACTTATGAATGTCAGTGGACTGCTCTTTAATGTTGATGAACTGCTCATTAAGATTAATAACCCCCTATTATATATTCAGTCTCTGTGCTGTCATTGATGCTCTTTAAAGAGATCCTTTTGCCATTTCTGCACCACTGCCCTCATGTCTATGGACCCTATCTTAGTAATCGTGGAGTCTGGGAGCTACAGGGAAGCTACAGGGTAGCTCCTGTTGCACCTCTATTCCAGCAGGAAAATGGAAGTGAACCAACACACATGCGCAGACCGCAAGCTTGCACATTCTCAGTGTGGCTGCAAGCCAGTTTGCTCTGTTTATTCACTGCCATGTTGGTTTGAATTATCCTGTGAATGATCTGCATTTTTTGCCAGCAGTGATGCGTAGCTGTGCTGCCATCTGCTCTGAATCCCTGAAGATGTTTCAGTCTCTATCTGGCTGCATATACTATTTCTCCTTGTAAAGAGGGTCTGGAGGGGAAATATAGAACTGTTTGCAGCCAGACAAAGAATGTGTGAGATGACGGTCTTTACATATGTGTTGGTGCGTATCCATTTACTCACCATGATAGGTGTGCCTCTGGAGCTATCTCAGTTCTCCTAGGCCCCAAAATCAATTAGCTGAGATATGAGCAGCGGAGCTGAAGCTGCAAAACTATTTGTTTAAAGAACACCAAAGACTGCTCTGGGACTGAACATATAAATCAAACAAAGCTGCTCAAGAATATTAAGGAGCTACTTATGAATATCAAAGGACTGCTCATTAATATTGGAGAACTGCTCATTAAAATGAATGACCCCCCTATATATATTCATGTAAAAAAAATTCATTAATATATCAGTTAGGGTTAAAGTGACAAAAGTGAGGAAATAAATGTTAAGTTTGAGCCCCTACCCCAATCAACCACCAATACTCCACCTACTGACAGACACTGGGGTGTGCCATTGGGTCATCAGTCCCAACTCTTACCCCTTTCCATTTGTAAACAGGTTGACATGCTACAATAAAGGCATTACAAAGATGGCAGCTGCCCTGGGATGCAGTCTGTAATAGCTCTGGTATGAGCTTCTATTTGCCTCTCAAAATCAGCACTTCATTGATCTCTACTAACAAAATTTGGAAGTTTCTGGGAGTGCTAAGTCTTCTATTTTATTTGCTTTTAGTATTGTTTTAGAGAAACATTTTTAGTTAGTTTATGTAGGGTTTTTAAGTAGTAGGCAGGGCTGAAACAGTGAGATAGAAGTGGAGTGCAGTTTTTATTTTAGATAAGGGTGGATCATATGGTGCACTCTAACTTTTTGTATGGCATCTGAGAGGAGCAAATTTTACGAAAACTCTCTACTCGTACTGTCTGTAGATCAAGGAACTATGAAGTCGCTGCAGAGGACGTGAACTTGAAGGGCACTTTCCTTGTCCAAAGGAGGTTACTGTTACTGTGAGTCCAGAAGCTCTTCAGATAGAAGAAGGAGAAGGTGAAAGCTGTGGCTGGTCTCAGTAACTTTTGACTGAAGCAGGAGCAGGGCGAGCAGTGCAGCGGTGAGTGGCAGGGGTAACCAGCAGGATGCGAAGGCGAGATCTTTTGCTGCCCCACGGGAAAACCCTGTTTGTGATGCTGCTGCATTGCCCTATGCGTGAGTTGTGTACTGGATAGGAGCTCTGAGCCAGGTCAGAGAGGAGCTCCCTCTGAGCGGAGAGGAGGTGACCTCCATTTGACCTGGCTCTGCACTGGACTGGCGTGAGCTGTGATTTCTTTACACACTCCCTCCCCCCACGGAGCTTATATCCACTTGTTTTGGCTTGAGTCTGTGTCTTCAATTCTAATGACTTGGTTGGCATTTTGAAGAACTGCCTTAATTGTCCTCTATTACTCGGTGGCCCACCAAGTTCAACCCCTGAGTTGCCTGTTGCATGTCTTCCCTTGACTTTGGAATCTTTAACCCTTAAAAAGGACTGGTGAGAGCTGAAATTTTCCATCTGCATATCTCTGGTGGTTCTGGGTGAGAATCTACATGGAAGAACCTTGTGAGTCAATATTCGTACCTGTGAGAAAAGTGTCAAGTTTCTTTAAAGTTTGCCCTTCTAATGCTAGCAATTTATTTAATATTTTTGGGTTATGTTATTGTGACTACCATTTTCCCTTCTTTTCCTAAGATTTTGGAACTGGATTACCGGATCCCATTGTCAAGGCTGAATTGACTGCATAAACTGTAATTGGACATTAATCTCTTGGAGGATTGGACTGGTTTTATTGTGTACCATACTTTATTAATGCTTTCTCATTCTTGTTTGTTTTTAGTTTGGGTATTGGGGAAGGTGGGTGGTTAAATCTGTTTTTGGGTGTGAATTTAGTGGTTTGAGGATGGAGTGAGTGACTGAGGAGTATAAATGGTTGATGAATTTGGTGTGTGTGTGGTTGTGAGTGGGTGAGATTAATAATTGTATGGTGTTATATTTATTATATTGTTATTGTCTATACTTACTGAGTGTACTTTTTCTGTTTGTGTTAATTCTATTAGAGGAGGGGTTTGGGGCTAATGTGTGTGTGGGATGTATTGTTAAGTGGAAGATTTATTTAGTGTATGAGTGGTTGAGTGGGTGGGATATATTTTGTTTTTAGACTGATAAATATGTGTCGGGGGACGTCTGGTAATTCAGGGCAGGCTAGGATCGTGTACGGCGGTGTCTCAGCTTTATGACCTGTAGCCCTTCACTGCCCTCCCAGCATCTAGTACAACAGCTCATCATTGCCAGGAGGTCGGGATTGGAAGAAGATGTTTGAGTAGAAGCTGGCAGGGCACCCTATGGATGGTCGAGTAGAGCAGGATAGAGGTGGTTGGGTGCAGAAGGCACCCTGGGATTTAATGGGGCTTGGAGAGATGCCAGACATGTTTAGTTCTGGTCCCCAGAATTCTCATAAAACCAAGTGGGCAGGCAACTAAAAGGGCTGCACTGTCCACCAATCCCCTGAGGGTGGTGCTATGCAATGCCAGGCCGATCAATAATAAGACTGCAATTCGGTCGACCTGGCTTGCATTATGGAAACCTAGTTGAGGGTGATGCTGGGCCACTGTCCTCCCTGGGTACTCCATTGTGCACTGCCCCAGACTGGAATGCAGGGGCAGGGGAGTGGCTGTTTTACAGCTGAGCTAGGCTTCACCATGCACCCAGTGGGAACACTAGGTTCCTTTGAATGTGTAGCCATTTGTGGGGGTCCAGGCACAGGTTGCAGGATTCTGCTGATTTACCGTCCTCCTTGGATGGCAGGAGAGTTCCTGCAGGAAGTAGGTGATTTCATCATCAGTGAAACACTGGAGTCCCCCAGGTGTTTGGTTCTGGGGGACTTCAATGTTTGGGCTGACGATGAATTATCTAGGTTGGGTTATCACTTCCTTCAGATGATGACGTCTCTGGGCCTTTCACAAGTAGTTACTATCACAGTCCCCAGGGTGGCCACATGTTGGACCTGGTCTTCTCACTGGGACTTGAGATTGAGAATCTCAGGATTGATTGGGTCATTTGATCTGATCACTGCACTGTGAGTTTTTTGCTCAGGGCACCCCCCCCAAGATCCCTCTGCCTGCAGAGATGGTAGGCTACTGCCCTTTGAAGGGTTTGACTCCAGAGGGTTTTCTGGTGGTAGTAGATCTATCTAGTGTGAACAGTGCATGCGGGGGAGGTGTGGGTGAAGCAGTTGCCACCTATAATAGGTCGATGACTGAGGCACTTGACTCATTTGCACTGGTCTGTGTACAACCCAGATCTTCTCACTTGAGGTCCCCATGGTTTGATGGGGAGCTCAAGGCATTGAAGATCATGGGTCAAAGGTTGGAGCACTGCTGGCAGAGGACCATGTTGGAGGCTGACAAACTGGCCTTGCATACACACTATAGTGTGTACCAGAGGGCAATCAACCATAAGAAGGAAGAGTTCCTGTCCAGGGAGATTGCTGCTGGGAGGAACCAACCAGCTATGCTTTTTTTGACTGTGGACAGGCTATTGCATCCAGCCTGCCTACAGCCGAGAAAAGCAGTTTCTGAGGCTTTGTGCAAAGAGTTTGCTCATTTTTTCTCGGACAGGGTGTCCGCCATCAGACTGGGAATTCCACCAGTGAGCCATGTTATGGCTGCCAGTGGTCACCTGGATTGTCAACAAGGCACTCTATCTGGCTGGGGGGAGTTTAAACCAGTGGAGGTGACCAATGTCATTGAGGTGGCGTCAAAATTTAAGCACACATATTGTGAACTGGACCCAGTGCCGACGCATTTCTTAATGGGATGTGTCGACACTGTTGGCCTGGTGTTCACCTTGATTGTCTGGTGTTCTTTTTTGGAGGGGGTCTTCCCGGATGACTTGAAGGTGGTGCTGGTGAGGCCCCTTCTGAAGAAGCCATCATTGGACCCTGACATGAAGGCGAATTACTGACTGGTCTCCAACTTTCCTTTTCTGGGAAAGATTGTGGAGAAGATTGTGTCACAACAGTTAGGAGAACACCTTGTGGCATTTGATATCTATGAGCCGCTCCAGTCAGGTTTTCATGCGGGACATTCAACAGAAATCGCATTAGTTCAGGTGCATAATGATCTCCTCAGGGTGAGGGATCGAGGTGAGGGGACAATTCTCATTTGACTAGAATCTCTCCTCAGCTTTTGACATGGTGCACCATCATGTGTTACTCGACCACCTGAGGGACTTTTGTGGAATCAACAGCACTGTCATCAGCTGGTTTGAGTCCTTTTTGATAAACAGAAGGCTAAGGGTGGTAATGGGAATTTCTCCTCCTCCATGAGCCTTCTGTCTTGTGGGGTACCTCAGGGTTCGGTCTTGTCACTGATGTTGTTTGCCATGTATATGCTACACCTGGGTGAGGTCATTAGGAGGTACAGCTTGGGGTTTCATTGTTATGCCGATGATACTCAACTGTACTTATCCTTTACCCCAGGACATCCAATGTGGTGGAAGTATTAAACAACTGTCTGGCCGAGATCAATGACTGGATAGCCTCTAGCCGGTTGTGACGGGACCCCAATAAGATGGAGGTAGTGGTGGTGGAGTCAAACAGGAGGCATGATAAGATGTCCTCTGGGGCAGATAAGGACTAGTTCTAGGCTCTGTTCCTTTGATGGTCTCCTCTAAGGTGCGTAATCTTGGCATGGTTCTAGACGGCGGTTTGACAATAGAACATCAAGTGTCATCCATTGTCAAGGTTAGTTTTTTTCATCTGAGAAACATTGTCAGGATTAGGCACCTGATTCCACCCTGGACCTCCCCAAGCAGTTGCATGCATTTGTAACATCTAGGCTTGACTACTGTAATACGTTCTACCTCGGGGTCTCTGGAGGTGCTCTCCATTGACTGCAGTTGGTGCAGAATGCAGCTGCCTGGCTGTTGACTGGACAGTCGAAATAATGTCATGTCACCCCAGTGCTGCCGGAATTGCACTGGCTGTGGGTTTGATGGAAAGTGCTTTTTAAGGTGGGCTTGCTCATCTGGCCCTATGTGGACTGGACCCTTGCTACCCGGTGGACCTTCTTACACCCGCTGCCTTGGTCCGCTCCCTACGATCCTCCTCAAGGGGCCTCCTGGCAATTCCGAGGAAGAGGTTGAAAACTGCCGGTGATAGAGCTTTTAGTGTCACCAGCCCCATCCTGTGGAATTTGTTTCCGTCATTGGTGAGGGAGGCCCCTTCTATGGAGGTATTTAAAGCCTGCCTTAAGTATTATCTATTCAGCTAGGCTTTCTCGGACACTGGATGAGATCATAGATTATCAAACCCTTTTTAAAGTAAATAGGGTGACTATTTACATCTAGGACATTGCCTATTTTGACATGTGATTATTTATTATATTGTGAGATGATATCTTTTTAATTTCTTGTGTGTTTGTACAGCACCACAGCCTCTGGGATTGGGCACGATAAAAATTTAATTTGCCTTGCCTTGCCTAAAGAAGAATGGGGTGATAGTTAGGCCTGATGACCCCGTGGCACACCCCGGCATCTGTCGGTCTGTGAAGAATGGTGGGGAGGGTTAGGAGCTCAGCAATAACATCTCATTTCCCCACTTTTGTCGCTTTAATCCTAACTGGTGTATTAGCAAATTTTTATGCAATGAATTTCTTTACTTTTTGAAAAAGTGTAATATATCTAGTAAAAGGGCCCAGCGCTCGAACCAAGCTGCCCATTTGTGCATCATGATATGCTTCCCACTTACACATTAAATATGAAGCCATACAGCAGCCCTATAGTGCAAGAAACACTTGTAACACTACTATGCCAATACTGTATCTCAGTAACTGTAGCAGCTATGAAAAAAATTCCAGTGTCATTGTAATCATGACAGTGAGACCTCCACATGGGCTAAATCAATGAAATCTATATCTCACATTGCTTTCGAGATATGGGTACTGAAAGGTGCCGCGGGCAACACAATTCAACCGACGTACATAACTCAGGCATTTTTTGGATTTTTTCCACTTAATTTTCAACATGGCATTTTGGGGACCCCACCTCATGAACAATGTCATTGTCATTTTGTTTCTCTGTCCTGAAAGTTTAGTTTACACAGCGAATGTGCCATTCTGTACCACAGGTGCAAAATCGTATTTTTGGCAGGATGTGAAGAATGGCAGCTGTATGCTCTTCTTGACGAGGTGTGGAAAAGGGTAATGTTGAAAACCAGGGGGGAAAATATGAAAAATTAGCAAAGGGATGAGCGCGTGTAGAAACTGCACAACAAATGCTAGTAGCATGGCCATTTTTGGTAATTCTTTAACCAAATGTTCAACATGATATTTTTGCCAAATCTCCTCATAAACACTAGCACTGTGATTTTGTTAATCCATCTCAAAAGTTGATTTTGCTCAGCGATGCGCCATTGTGCAGCAGAGGTGCAAAAACACATTTCAGGCTAGATGTGAGAAATGATAGCTCTACTGTCCATGAGGAGATGTGAAAAAATGGCAATGATGAAAATCTAGAGTGAAAATATTAAAAGTTGTTGAAGGTACGAGTGTACGTAGAAACTGTGCAACACATGCCTGTAACACGCTAATTTTCTGCATTGTTTGCACCAAACTTTCAACATAGGCTTATTGGGACCTCCCCTCATGAACGCTGAGACTGTCATTTCATTAATTAGTCTCAGAAGGTGATTTCCCATCCCAAAAGGTGATTCCATGCAGTGACTACGAAATCACCTTTTGGGAATGAGTACCGACATGACAGTGCCAGTTTTCATGAGGTGTGGTCCCAAAATGCCTATGTTGAAAATTTGGTGATAAAATACCTCAAAATGGCTAAGAAGTCCACATTTAAATTCTTTGTTTGTATCAGAGTCATACAAAGTATGATTCTAGTTTGTATCATCACATGAACTGAGATCCTACATCGTATGATGCAGATACAAAGAAAGAATTTAAATGTTAAATAACACATTTTAAGAGCATTTTCTAATCAGTAAAGTGCAGAATGCACCCAGGGGGTCACAGTAAGCAAGCTACATGTGTTGGTTCCTCCCCAGAATATCATTTTGGGAGGTCTCCAAATTTGAATATCAGGCAAACTTGAAACAAGACGGTGACCATATGAAAGAGGAATTTTCTTATGCAATGCAGGATTCCTCTCTCATATCAACCAGCTATATTAAAATGCCTAGTGAGCATGGTCAGAAATTATTTTTTCAAATTTTTTAATTGCAATAACTTAAAAATGGCTTATTGTTTATGCACCAGACTAGCAAAAGGCACATCTGTGGGGTAGTCCCTTTCCGTTCTGAAAATTTCACACCAAACAAACAAACCCTTAGGGCTGCAGGCAAGTTGAAAGAAAAATCCCAATAAAGCCAATGGGTAAAAACATTTTTTTTCACCTCTCCATAACTTGCAGAGAGCAAATCCGTCCGGAGCAAACCATGCCAGATCAAGAGATTTACACGACAGGAATGCACATGCCAAATTTTGGATAAATTGGTTCAACGGTTACAAAGTTATTAAAGTGCACAATTTTGAGTTTAACATTGAAGTGCCTACTCAACCCTATGTATAGGTGCATGACCGTGCCCCTATAATATATATATATTCAGTCTCAGAGCAGTCATTGGTGTTTTTTAAAAAAATATTTTGCAGCTTCTGCACCACTGCCCTCATGTCTATGGACCTTATTTTAGTAATCATGGAATCTGAAGCTACAGAGGAGCTCCTGATGTACCTCTATTCCAGCAGGAAAAAGGATGTGAACCAACACACATGCGCAGACTGCAAGCTTGAACATTCTCGGTGTGACTGTAAGCCAGTTTGCACTGTTTCTTCATAGCTGTATTGGCTCGAATCCCAAAGGTGTTTCAGTCTCTATCTAGTCACACATACCATTTCTCCTTGTAAAGAGGGTCTGGAAGAGAAATGCAGAACCACTTGCAGCCAAACCGAGAATGTGCGAGATGATGGTCTGTGCATGTGTGTTGGTGCACATCCATTTACTCACCATGATACGTGTGCCTCTGGAGCTATCCCAATTCTCCTGGGCCCCAAAATAACTTAGCTGAGATATGAGCAGTGGAGCTGAAGACACAAAACTATTTGTTTAATGAATACCAAAGGCTGGTCTGGGACTGAATATAAACATCAAAAGGAGCTGCTCAACAATATTAATGAGTTACTCATGAATATCAATGGCCTGCTCATTAATATTGATGAAATGCTCATCAAGATTAATGACCCCAGTTAATGAGCATCATATATATATATATACACATATATATATATATTTATATTTTTTTCATTGCAAAAAACTTTGTTAATGCATCAGTTAGGTGAAGCAACAAAAGTGGGGAAATGAAATGTTAGGGTTGAGTGTGTAAACAGATTGACATGCTACAGTAAAGGAGAATGGGGTGAGAGTTAGGCTTGATGACACCATAGCACACCTGGCATCTGTTAGTCTGTGGAGAATAAGGCGGGGTGGGTGGGGAATAGGGGTTCAACCCTAACATCTCATTTCCCCGCTTTTGTTGCTTTAATCCTAACTGATGCATTAATGAAGTTTTTTGCAATGAATTTCCTTTCCTTTTGAAAAAGTGTAACATAACTAGTAAAAGGGCCCAGCGTTCTCACCAAGCTGCCCATTTGTGTATAGCAATATGAGTCTGTGGAAGTGTGGGTCCGGTGCTTCCACTTACACATTAAGTACTGAGTCATATAGCAGCCCTATAGGGCAAGGAACACTTGTAACACTAATTTGCCAATATCTGAATAACTGTAGTGGGTATGAAAAAAATTCCAGTGTTGTTGTAATCATGACAGCGAGACTTCCACTTGAGATACAACCGAAAAAATTTATACCTCACATCATTTTTGAGATACAGGGGCCTAAATGCTCAGCAGGCACCACAATTCAACTGACGCATGTATCTCGGGCATTTTTGGGATTTTTTTCTACTCTGTTTTCAATATGCTATTTTGGGGACCCCACCTCATGAACAATGTCACTATCACTTCGTTAATCTTTCCTGAAAGTTTAGTTTACACAGCGAATGCGTCAATCTGCACCACAGGGGCAAAATCATGTTTTGGGCAGGATGTGAAGAATGACAACTGTATTCTCTTTTTGATGATGTGTGGAAAAGTTTAATGTTGAAAACCAGGAGGGAAAATATGAAAAATTGGCGAAGTTATGAGCGTGCACAGAAACTGCACAACGCACGCTCGTAGCATGGCCATTTTTGGGAATTCTTTAACCAAATTTTCAACATGAGCTTTTTGCAAAATATCCTCATGAATAGCGGCACTCTAATTTTGTTACTCCATCCCAAAAGTTGATTTTGCTCTGCGTTGCGCCATTCTGCGACAGAGCTGCAAAAACACATTTCAGGCAGGATGTGAGAAATGACAGCTCTACTGTTCATGAGGAGGTGCGAAAAAAATGGCAATGTTGAAAATCTGGAGTAACAATATTAAAAATTGTCAAAGTTACCAGTGTACGTAGAAACTGAGCAATGCATGCTTGCAACATGCCCATTTTTTGCACCAAATTTTCAACATTTGGCATTTTGGGACCTCCCCTTATGAACACTGGGACTGTCATTTCATTACTCACTCCCAAAAGCTGATTCCTTGCAGTGACCATGAAATCACCTTTTGGGAAGGAGTAATGAGATGACAATGCCATTGTTCAAGAGGTGGGGTCCCAAAATGCTTATGTTGAAAATTTGGTATGAAAATACCCAAAAATGGCTGAGATATCCACATTTAAATTCTTTGTATCAGAGTCATACGACCTAGGATCCTAGTTCATATCGTCATACAAACTAAGATCTTACATCGTATGATGCCGATACAAACAAAGAATTTAAATGTTAACACTCATTTTAAGGGCATTTAATGAAACAGTAAAGTGCAGAATGCAGCTAGGGGATCACAATATTCAAGCTACATGTGTTGCTTCCTTCCCAAGATATCATCTTGGGAGATTTCCAAATTTGAATTTCAGTCAAACTGGAATCAAGATGGCGGCCATATGAAAGAGGAATTTTCTCATACAATGCAGGATTCCTCTTTCATATCATCTAGCTATATTGAAGTGCCTACTGAGCATGCTCAGAAGTAATTTTTTCAAATTTTTAAATTGCAATAACTTGAAAATGGCTTATTGTTCATTCACCAGACTAGCAAAAGGCACATCTGTGGGGTAAACCCTTTCTGTCCTGAACATTTCATACCAAACAAACCCTCAAGGCTATAGGCAAGTTCAAAGAAAAATTCCACTAAACCAATGGGTAAAAACATGTTTTTTCCCTTCTCTATAACTCGGAGACCGCACATCCGACCAGAATGAAGACTTCCAGATCAAGAGATTTACAAAACAGGAAGGCACATACCAAATTTCGGGCAAATCTGTTCTACAGTCGCAAAGTTATTAAAGTGCACAATTTTGAGTTTAACAGTGAAATGCCTACTCAACCCTAACTATAGGGGTGTGACCACACCCTTTTAATATGATACCTGCCCGGTAGTTAGGGTTGCATGGTCACATCTATGTTAAACCTAAAAGTTTGCACTTTAATAACTCTGAAACCATTTTTCAAATTTGCCAGATGTTTTGCATGCACAACCACAAACCATATATCTCTGGATCTGAAAAGTTTTGATACAGTTGGATGTTTGGTTACAGAACCGGAAGATGTTCAATCGTGTAAAATGGTCAACTTTTGTGCTTTTTTTCGGTAAACCATGATGGACTGAAGAATGCATTTTAGTGGTTCAGATTTGTTTGTCTACATGTGGCTTGGGTTAAACTGGTGCATTTTGAAGCGTTTGTGAAAAAATATTGCACCATTCAGAAATTATTCAATTTTTTCATATCCCATTATAGCCTAATGGGGAAATTTATATGTGCAATGCAAAAACTTTCCCGATCACATATTTCTTGTCGTGCTCTCTGAATTTGTTTTTGTGCTGCTGCCATCTTGTTTTCAGTTAGCAAGCAAGAAAAAAATGTTGTAACTTAAAATCTAATGTACATTGGTGAACACCAACAGTTCTGCTTACCTAATCGGGCCCCGAGGAACATGACCCTGGCATTAGTTTTTCACCATCTTGTCTGGAAATGTTTTTTAAACTTGGTCTACCATTTTGCCTTTTTCTGATCGCAGCAACATTTTTTGTTATCACAAAAACAACCATGAACAAAATAAAAGTAACCTTGGTAACATTTTTCTGTGCAAGATAACATTTCCATTAGAGATAGCAGTGCCACAAAAACATGGAAGTAATCACAATAACACTGCATGAACACATTTTCTAATGTGTTGTTTCTTTGTCACTTGATTGTGGTAAGGTGGATTATTGTTTTGGGCTGAAATTTTCAGGATGGCAAGTCCTGGTGCCATAGATGTGCCTTTTGTTAGTTTGGTACCAAAACAATCAACAACCCTAATGTTACAGTGTTCTGAATTTGAGAAATTTCCCTTATGATAACGCTGTGATGCCCGTGATGCCTTTCGGCACCCGTATCTTGCAAATGATGTGAGATACAGATTTTTTGCTATCCGTATGATCTAAGCAACAAAAGCAAGTTTGGAAATCATAGATGCCACCTGCAGCATAATTTTTTTCCTACGTGGTACGGTTACAAAAATATTGGAAAATACATGTTACAAGGGTTCCTTTGGAGTACTATGGAGGTGGTGTACGGCTCTGTAGTTCTGTGTAAGTAGGAGTGAAGGGCCCATAGGGCCTGTACTCCCACTGATGCCTAGCATTATGCATAAATGGGGAGCTTGGCGCAGGCCTTGCGCTCCCACCAACAGATAACAGCTCATGGTTCTATTACAGTGTTACAAACAGTAAGGAAATTGTTTGCAAAAAACTTTGTTAATGCATCTGTTAGGGGTGTTGTTACATTGGCAAAAGTTAAGAAATTTGACATTATGGTTTACCACCCTAACCCCACCACCCACCCTCCTCAGACCAACAGATTTTGGGGAGTGCTATGTGGTCATTAGTACTAACTCTGACTCCATGTCCTATACTGTTGCATGTCAGCCTGGTTAGTCATGGAATGGGTGAGACTGGGCCTGATGATCTCATTGCACACAATGACAAGTGTTCCCTTTGGTAGCTGCAGAACACATTGTATTATCTGTTGGTGTTCACCTCACACCCAACCTCTGCACAGTCTTATTGTTTCACAGCAAATGCTGTGTACACAAGTTGCATGCCTCTCTACCCTTCCTGTCAACTCATGCCACACACAGACAGTCACACTGAGATATATTGACACTTTTTTGGCCTATGCCACTACCTTTGCTTTGTACTGTTCCCCAATGCCCTTTGTTTACTGTCATTCTATTACCATGCTGTCCCCTTTTGTCTTTATGCTGTGACCACACACAGCAGTAACATTATGTACACACAATAGCTTTGGCTCCCTTCCTCCTGTTAATCTCTCCTTCCTCTCCCCTTCCCCATCACTCACCATTCATCTCTTCTACTATTACATATTCCTAACAGTACATACTACTGTCCCAACTCTGAAACCGCTGTGGATCAGCAGTATTCTGTGTCAGCATGTCCCTGCTCTTCTAAATCTAGCACACATCCTATACACAACTAGGATACACCGTCACCTCCCCCCTTCCCCAGAGACACATATTTGTCTTGTGTGTATAATGTAACTGTTATCTGAGCCATCACCATACCTATTATCACTGTCTTACGATAACATAACGTCCCTGGCTGCCACTGTATCATTTTGGGACATTTCACTGCTTTCCCTCACTACTCTTTCTGATTTTGTTGGACATCACAGATTGATTAATTCCTACTGCAATTCACACACCAGTGCAAATATTTCTACACTCCCCCGCAACACACACACACACACACACACACACACACACACTACCAATGCCCCCCATGCTACCCTCATCAACAGCTCATACAGAAAATGTACAACACTCTTGGGGTCATACAAACACACAAACAAGTGAGGAGAAGAAGGCCATTTGGGTGATCAAGTTTGTCATATTGCAGGGTCCCCAGCTGAGCTAATGCCCCAGCCCTCCCTCCCCACTCCTCTCACCCTCCCTACCCTTGATCCTTACTACCTTCCCCATACCTATCCCAGCCTCTCTTAAAGCTGCCCACTGTCTTCAACAAGATTACCTCTTTTGGAAACACATCCGAAGTGTCCACCACCCTCTCTGTGAAGAAGTGCTTCCTGACCTCCATCCTAAACCGCCCACCCTCCAGCTTAAGACTGTGCCCCCTCATGTTATTGTTGCCACTCAGCTTAAAGAGACTCTCCTTATCAACCCTATTTATCCCTTTCAAGTACTTGAAGGTCCTAATCATGCCCCTCCCTCTCTCTCTCTCTCTCATGTCTTCCAGTGAGTATATGTTCAGTGCCATCAACCTCTCTTTGTATACCTTACCTTGCTGGCCAGCTATCATATTTGAATTCCTCCTCTGGACCTTCTCCAGCAGCTCAATGTCCTTTCTGAGGTGTTGGCACCAGTACTGAACTCCATACTCTAGATGCGGCCTTGCCAGTGACCTGTACAAGAGCAATACAACCTCCTCTCTCCTACTACTGATACCCCTAGTTAAGTATCACTGCACCTTGTTTGCCTTTGCTGATGCTTTCTTGCAGTGTGTGGTGTGCTTCAGGTCACTAGTGGTTCATCACTCCCGGGTCCTTCTCCTCCTCTGATGCAGATGGTTGGACTCCACCTCATGGTAATACCATTTACTGTTTTTAGTGCCCTCTGACTTGTATTGGTTATATTAGTAGTATTTCCAGTATCTTTCAACACCACAGACAGCACTAACATTATCTGTCTCTGTTGGCCCCCCTCAGACACAGACACCTGCACACACACACACAGACAGTCACAACAGGACATGGTGATAGTACATTCATCACTGATAAAAGACAGATCTCTAATGTGCACATACCACAATTTTTGATTTTGTTTAGCCCTAGGTATTCCTCCTTCCTTGTTATGTGGTGCCCCCATCTTACACATAATAATGAAATGGCTATAAAAGAAATGTTGATTCCTGATTGTGCAAGAGCATCTTTCAGGTGGGATATTATGTCACCACAATGACACCACTCTATTTGTGCAATAAGGAAGCAGAGAGCAGTGTCCTGTTTGAGTAACAGCCCTTTTTAACTGGTGTAAGCACTTGGGCATGCTGTGTGTTTCAATACAACTGAGGTGGGCCAACACATGCTAGTTTTATTAACTGTTTTTGCCTGTACCCCTCATCTTTTTTGCAGCAGATTATGTATATGCCAGTGGTACTGACCCTCTCCCCTGCCCCCGATGTTTACGTAGCAAATATGTATTTTGACACGTTATTGGATATATTTGTAAAGAAAAAAGGACATTATTATATTAAGAAATATTAATTTTTATTCATTGCACATATAAATACAAATTCTGCGTGTATTATTCATCATATATAGTGCTTACAAAACATTATAACTAAAAATCTGTAAAAAAAATGTATTTATTTATTTATTTATTTAGCTTTTGTTAACCAGGTAAGTACTCTAGACAAGACAGTTTGCCTATTTTCAGGTACGACCCGGGAGAGTACAGGAAATTACATACTTACACACTTGGGACAACATGGTACATAATTAGGAAAATATTACACGTCATGAGACAACAAGGTACAAGTTAGAAAAAACAAACTCACATGTCATGTGCTAACATCATAATGTAGAATACACAAAGTACAAGGCATATGAGGCACATTTAGTTAGAATAGGTACAGCAGAATAAGTGATGTGTGCCAGTTTTGGAGCAGTACAAGGTAAGGATTGGTAGCAGCAAGTTGAAAACTATTATCTTAGGGGCCAGCTGTTATGCATGAGTGCTAAGTGCTAACATATGTCACGGGGGTTTTTGGCACCTGCAGGCTGATCCAAGTTTGAGATGGTTCCATAGGGAGGAACGCAGGCTGCCCTGAGAGATTTGCCCTGAGATTTGTTAAGTTTTCTTTGAAAAAGAAAGTTTTGTTTGAAAAATTATTGATTTTGTAACATAAGTAATAACAGGGCTGGCACTATAGCCTAGAGGTTAGAGTAACAAGCTGTGAACATGTTTGTACATCCAGCAGACCAGACCTTGGTTTGATTCTCACAGTCTCCACTTGCATACTGTGTGACTCTGAGCAAGTCACTTAACCACCCAGTGCTCCCAGGTCACCCCTGAAAACAGGCACTTGTGCCCAGTGGGCCTTACTCAGTTAACAAAGACTAAAAAAAAAAAAGATTTCTATAACTTAACTTAAAAAAAGAAGGTTAATTCACCTGTAAAAAAAAAATACATCATTGTAATATTAAATAAGATGACTGATGACAAAAATAAATAGTTTTTTGAGAGGTATTGAGGCAGCTGCCCCTGCTGCTGGAGGCTGAGGAGACCTGGAAGGGGGTGGCCAGGTAGAAGGGTGCAGGAGGAAGTGGAAGCTGCTTCTTGGTTGGGGAAGCTGCACAAGATTCATCTACTGAAGACCAGGGCCTTTTCCATCTTGCAGCGTCTCATCTGCTAGAACATCTTTTTCTCTGCAAGGTTGTAGATGCTGCTTGTGAGCACCTGGACAGTCTGATTCACGTATTGAATTTGGGTAGTATTTGACTTAATTTGGTTTTCAATGAGGCTTAATTTAAATTGGGTGTTTGCTTGATTTTTATCTGTGCTTTAAATAATTCTATTATTGTTTTCATGTTTCCATTTGATTGTTGCTTAGCCTGAATCAGACTGTCCAGGTGCTCACAAATTGCTCGGGTGTGACTTGATTGTGGTTCTGTCAAAAAGAAAAGAAAGAGAATCACATGCTAAGTATTATTGCATTTCTTACTTGGTTGTATAGTTTTTATAATAATACAGCAATAAAAAATCCAGTCATTTGATTGACTGAGAGGAGTTGGAACCCAGTGCTGATATCATATGATGACAGCTCTGATAGAAGGTACAATGGGTTCTTCACAAAGAAAAAATTAGTACCAGGCATTACCGCCTGATATCACATATATGTGGCTGTCACCTTTTCTCACTTAAAACTTCCAACTAGCTCCTATGAATAAAACTGTCTTAAATTTATTAGCATAAGAATAACATCTTTTTTCCTCACATAAAACTGTTGTTTCACACACGTATATAGCACCACAGTGCTTAGAATGGTAATTTATGGTGTTTCTTTGCTGACCATGAGAAATAATCCTACTATCCTCAACTGATTACTAGTAAAATATGTATAGTTTAAGGTTTTACAGGTTAAACAAAAATGATGGTTGCATTTGAGGCCTTCTGTTGTGTGCTAGTGGGAGTTAACATTCATAAAGCTGAACTGAGCAGACATTTGAATTATTGCATTATATGTGTAGGAAACATGCCAGCTGTTGAATGTTGACAAGACATACAATAAATAAGGCACAGAAAAGGGAGAGAATATTATTAAGACAAAGAAAAAATGTGAGGATATTGGTAAAAAGGGATGGAATGAGGGACACTAGAGAATTTAATAGCTAATTGAAAATATGATTGATTGAACAAATAAATATGTTTACCAATGAGGAGATATGCTGAGTTGTAAGTCTGTGAAATAGAACAGTAAGACATGCCTGTTATTCTATTGTGGTGTGTTTTGTGTCTTGTTAGGTATGGTATTTTAATATATGTAATCATACAGCCTAAGTGCATAGGATTATTCTTCTCACACTAGTGCTCCCATCTTTCCAAACATAATGGTTCATAGACAGACAATGCTATAGCCCTCTTTCACTTATGCATGGTTACATTAATTGTAGAGTATTGTGATTTACAAAGTAATATTTTGTAGTCAATTGGACAACATGCACTGCTGTGCTACGGTTAGCTAAATAATTGACAATAAGAGTGGTGATACCAATGAGCAAAATTGCAGTTCCATGCATGTTATATGTAATTAAGATAAAACTGTCACTCTGTTTCTAACAATCAGTTTGCTCCATTAAGTTGTAAACTTTTTAAATTATTTGGACCTGTTATATATATAGGGCTGAATATTCAATGCAGTTGAGCATGGCGCAACTGGGTTGCACCTGCACAACTGTGGAAATGTGCCATGGAGCAATATTCAGTGGAAGCCAGTGCATGGCACAAATAGCAGTGCACCAATGTGCAACCCTAATGAATGCATGCGCAATGGCAGGGGGTGTGTCCATGAATATGCGGCACAGTGCGATATTCAACCCCGACCCATGGTGCAATTGCAGAGCAACGTCCAGATGTGCTGAGCAGACTTGAGCCTATAAATACAGGGTGCAATGACGCGAACAGCACTTGCGCCAGAGGGGAGTGAGAGAGAGAGAGAGAGACAGAGAGAAAGAGAGCAAGCTACCAGACTGTGGAGGGAGGAAACAGAAGGAACAAGGGAGACAGACTCTGTGAGAGACTGAAAGAGTGGAACAGGCAGCCACAGAGGTATGGGACTGAGGTGGCAGTGGAGTGCAAGCCAGGAAGAGAGAAAGGCACTGCCCCACGGTGGCAAGCAAACCAAAGGAGCTGACCGCCTAGGGGGAGACAGGACAGCAGGGGCCATGGCCAGCATAGCCTTCCAGATGGAGGCCGTAATGAGGGGTGTGAGGAGGCAGGAGGAACAGCGATGTGGCTGTGGAAGGGCTCATTGGCAGAATGCCTGAAACAGGTGGTACTGTGCCTGCATCAGTTTCAAGAACTACTCTGATATGGAGATCATGGTCCGGTATCACCTGAACTGGGTGATTCTGAGGCAGCTCTGTGAGCTGTGCAGTGAGGAGATGCAGGCACCCACTAGATGAAGCCACGCCCTATCAGTGGAGATGAAGGTGACAGCCATCATGTGCCTGCTCAGCATGGGCATCTTCCAGAGAACAACAGGGGACACCACAGGCATAACCCAGTCAGCCATGTCATGCCTCCTCACACAATTCCTCAATGCCCTGCTGACACATGCTGTGGAATACATCCAGTTCCCTAGCACACAGGCAGAGCATACAGCAACCATGCAGGACTTCCACAGGGTAGCACGGATGCCTGGCTTGCTTGGGGCCATTGACTGCACCCATGTGGGCATCCACATGCCACCTGGCCTGAGGGTGTAGCATACGTCAACAGGAAGGGCTACCCCAGTGTCAACTGCCAGGTGATGTGTGATGCCAGGGGGCACAGAGCCAATGTCTGTGTCACACACCTCAGAAGCGCACATGATACATTCATCTGGTGCAGCTCTGCACTGTGTCACAGGTTCAAGCCTGGGGATATCCCCACGGACCACCTAGTGGGTTAGTATGGGATGGCCATGGGTAGCTGGGAACAGCAGGGCATGGGATGGGACAGGCAGGGCAGGTGTGCTGGTGGGGGGATCCAGGGATGGGCAAGGGGCACAGTGACATAGGACACTAGGCTAACCATGTATCTGTCCACACACGTGACAGAGGCTACCCACTCAGGCCCTGGCTGCTCACCTCCTCCAGTGCCCATCATCTCCAGCAGAGGACTGTTACAATGAGGTACACGCCAGCATGCGGAACATTATTGAGCATGTGTTTGGGATGCTGAAGGCATGATTCCATTGCCTTGACAGGTCTGGCAGTGCTCTACAGTACAGCCTCTTGAATGCCTGTTGCCTGTTCCTGGCCTGCTGCATACTGCATAACAGAGCTATTGACTGTGGGATAGCTGTCGAGGCCGAAGAGGGGGACAGCAGTGGGAACAATGAGGGCAATGGGCTGGGGGGCGGTGGGCAGCCCCACTGGGTGGAGGGATCCCTGGCTCTAAAGGATGGCATGCCAGCACTAGGACACAATTGCACAGGAACACTTTGGTGCACGCAGGTAGGTGGAGCAAAACCCATGCAGTGGCCAGACACACTGGTATGGCACACTGGCATGGGAAGGCATGGCAATGGGCATGCACACACAGAGGAGTGAGGCAGTGGTGTGGGTGGCAGTGTCACACAGCCACACACAACAGCATGCAGCACCATACAGCAACACACACACACACACACACACACACACATATATATGCAAATATGTGCCCAGGTGCCAGCACATGGTGTGGATCAGATGCAGGGCGCTGGTGCACAGGTGCAACCAGTGCAGTCCTGGTCTCATCACGCACATGCCACATGGGCCGGCGGCTAGGCAGGTGCGCATGCAGGCAGTGTGCAGTGTGACACACAGTTGCCATGACTGTGGTATGCATCCACACACAGTGCTCATTTTCTCACAGGGCAGTGGCAGCAGACTGCAGACAGGGCAGCGCTCACATCAGATCAGCCATGCAGAACCATGGCTGCCGCAGACACGGGGTGGCCATGCTGGGGCCGTTCAGCAGCCACTGGCTGCTCAGTGGCCACAGAGGGTGTATACAACTGCCCCCAGGGGTTGAACTGCGGGAACATTGACCGGGTTCAAGCAGGTGTGAGTAGGCACCCGAACAGGCCTGCCCCAGGCATGCCTGAGATGCCGACAGCAGAGCCCTGCATCGACATGAAGGGTGTAGCTCAATGCCGGGTCCATAAGGTGGACAGTGCACCCTGTGATGTCTGTGGCTGGTGGCCATGCCCTGTGGCAGCCAGTGGTGCAAGGCCAACCGAAATCGCATTGGCAATGCGATCCAGGGATGCGGTTGAGTCCTTCCACAGACACTGTATAGCCTCCAGAACCTGCACGGTGCCCCTCTCACACAGTTCAGCTGCCTGAGCACCTCTGCATGAAGTGCACACACTCCAGCTACAAGCAGCACCTGTTGTTCCATGGAGGCCCACAGCAATCGAATGTGCTCTGACAATGGGTTGGCACCCAGGGGAACCTGGGCATGCCACCATCCTACCAGTGGCATACGGCCACGCTGCATGGCCGCCGCTCAGGAGGATGCTGCACAGCAGGGTTCCCATGGGGTTGGTCACTGTCTGGCACCCCGTCACTGGACACTGTGTCTGGCCACCCAACATCCCCAGCTGTCTGCCACTGCTGCCCCTCCAGCCCCTGTAGGCTGGCCAGTGCCTGAGTGGATGCACTACCACCACCACATGATGCTGCCATGGCTGTGCACACAGCAGCACCAGCGGTGGTGGCGGGCAGTTGTTCCACCGCTGACAGGCCACTGGCCATGCTGCCAATGATGCTAGTAGGTATGGGTGTCTCCCTCATGACACCACCCATGCTGTCCAGGATGATGGTCATGTCATCATCAGTGTCAGACCCCACCCTGATCTGTGTCTTCACACAGAGTATGCCATGGCTGGCATCCTGCTGGAACACAGACAATCTTGTCTGACACCAAGCACAGGACATCTGGCTGGACAGCGGTGGTGTGGTGCATCTGATCGGGCCCCAGGATGCCCGTGGAGTTGGTTGACTGGTCCTCCGGGGGCTGGGCCTGCCCTCATGGCTGCTGCTGGTGCCCCTTCAACTGCATGCTGGTGTGCCAGTGCTGTAAGAGAAAACAGATGTGTTAGTGCTGCAATTCTGGCAAGCCCCCCACCCGTGCATGTCATACATACCGTGCAGTGATGGGCTCCCTCCTGTCTGGAAGACACCACCCAGTACACCCTCAACTGTGCTGCGATGCATTGTAGCTGCCACCAGCTCTGCCTGCGCCATGAACTGTGGCACATAGAAACATAGAATTTGATGATAGATAAGGACCGTTTGGCCTACCTAGTCTGCCCATTTCCCTACCTGATGGGTAAGCTGTAGCTTCTAGTTAATCAACAGCTTACTTCCTTCTACCCCCACTAGAACTGCCTTATGCCTGTCCTATGCATTCTTGAATTCTCCCACTGTTTCTGACTCCACAACCTACTCAGGAAGGCTGTTCCATGCATCCACAACCCACTCTGTGAAAAAATACTTTCTAACATTACCTCTGAGCCATCCCCACTCTATCTTCAAATTGTGCCCCCTTGTTCTTGCACATCTCATCTTCTGAAAGATACTTCCCTCTTGTACTTTGTTAATTCCTTTAACATACTTTAAAGTTTCTATCATGTTCCCCCCCTTCCTCCTTTCCTCAAGGGTATACATATTAAGCTGTATTAGTCTCTCCTCTTATGTCTTCCGGTGCAGACCCTGCACCATTTTGGTTGCCCTACTCTGAACAGCCTTCACTCTGTCTGCCTTTGCAGAAATGGGGTCTCCAGAATTGCACGTGGTACTCCAGATGGGGTCTCACTAACTGTTTATACAGAGGGATAACAACTTCCTGTTTTCTACTGTTGATGCCGCTCCCTATGCATCTCAGTATCCCCCCAGCCCTCCTTACTGCCTTCTCACATTGCTTGCCCACCTTTAGGTCATCTGATATAATTACTCCTAGGTCTCTTTTGATTTTTGTTGTTGTTATTAACTCACCCCCCATTGTGTACTCTTCCCCTAGGCTTTTGTTTCCCAGATGCATAATCTTCCACTTCTTTGCATTGAATCTGAGCTGCCACATATTTGACCATTCCTCCAACTTTGCCAAGTCCCTTTTCATTCTTTCCACCCCACCTTGTGTATCAACCCTGTTGCAGATCTTTGTGTCATCTGCAAAGAGACATTCATTTCCTTCCAGGTGCTCTCCAATGTCACTTATAAAGACATTAAAGAGGACCGGTACCAGTACCGAACCTTGCAGTACCCCACTAGTTACCCTCCTTTCTTCACTGTGGACTCCGTTTACTATTACCCTTTGCGTCCTATTATCCAGCCAGTTTTTTATCCAATCTACCACCTTGGGACCCACTCCAAGGCTGGCTAACTTGTATATTAATCTTTTGTGTGAAACTGTGTCAAATGCCTTACTAAAATCTAAGTAGGCCATATCCTTAGCCCCTCCCTGGTCTACTACTTTGGTCACCCAGTCAAAGAAATCTATTAGGTTTGTCTGACATGACCTTCCGGCTGTGAAACCATGCTGTCTTGGGTCCTGCACCCCACTGGCCTCTAGGTACTCAACAATTCTTTCCTTCAGAAGTGATTCCATCATTTTCCCTACCACTGAAGTCAAACTAACTGGTCTGTAGTTTCCTGCCTCTGCCCTGCTCCCACTTTTGTGAAGTGGAATCACATTTGCTCTCCTCCAGTCCTCAGGTACCAACCCATCCTCCCATGATTCGTTAAAGAGAGTAGTCAGTGGTGTTACTAGTCTACCCTTAGTACTTTTAGAATTCTTGGTGAATCCCACCAGGCCCCATTGCTTTGTCCACCCTCAGTTTCAAGAGTTATTTCAAGACCCTTTCTTCTGTGAATGGATTGGTATCGACCTCCCTATTCAGAGTTTCTCCCTTGTTTGGTTTAGGTACCTCCCCCTCCTCTTCCGTTGTGAATACTGAGCAGAAATATTCGTTCAGTATCCCTGCTTTTTCACTGTCACCCTCTGCCCACATTCCCTCCCCTTTATTAAGTCTTGGTATCCCCCCATGGTCTTTCTTCGTTCCCTAATGTACCTACAGTATAAAAGGTTTTATCCCCCTTCTTAACAGAGTTGGCTATCTTTTCCTCAGTTTGTGCCTTTGCTATTCTGATCTGACTGCCTTCCCTGCCTCCTTCTGCTTTAACTGATAAAGTTCTCTGTTCTGCTCCTTTTGTGTTTCCTTATATTTCCTAAATGCTATCCTTTTCTCCTTAACCATCCTTGCCACCTCTTTTGAGAACCATATTGTTTTTTTCCTTCATTTTGTTTTATTGATTTGCTTCACACAAAGGCTTGTTGCCTCTGCAATGGTTGTTTTTATTATTCCCAATTTTTCCTCCACCCCTCCTTCTTGCCCATTTGCTAGTGCTTTTCTGAGGCACTCTCTCATTTTCCCAAAGTCAGCCTTCCTGAAGTCCAATACTCTTGTTTTTGTATGGCTTGACTCTATGGCTGTGTTTATTGTGAACCACACTGTTTGGTGGTCACTTGTTCCCAGAAGGCTACCCACTTCTAGCATCACTTCCCACATCAGCATGGCCCCCACCAGTGGCTGTCCTGGCTGCCCGTATGACCACCACCTTCTCTTTTATGCAGTGTTTATCAGTACCCACCTTCTTCCTGCACTCCTGCACAGACTGCTGGTGGCTGCCCTGCAGGTTCACAGATGCTGCCACCTTCCCCCAGGCTGCAGCCCTGGCCTGTGGTGTGCCAGTGGCACCACTCAGCAGTTGCTCACTGCCGAGGTAGGCCTTTAACAGGGTATCGGCCTCTGCCTCCATAAAAGTGGGCCTGTGCTTGTGGGCAGGCCCATGCTCCTCATTCTCCTCATGCTCAGACATGGTGCTACCTGTGGACAAGGACAAGTGTGTCACTGACTATAACTGCCCACCCCATTCACCCTGCTGTGCTGGCTGGTCCCACAGCAGGTGCAACTTACCTCAGATGGTTTCAATACTGGTCCATGGCCTGTGCTGTTTTGTGGTGCCTTTATAGCACATCACATGCAAAGGAGCTGTGGCGCAGCGATAATGACATGCTAATTTCCCCAGTGCACCACTCATTGGCTGATGAGCTCATTAGCATGTGGTGGGTGAATATCATGCACTTGCTCTGTGCACAATGGATATTTATTCTGGCACATGTTGTGGCACAATGCCGTGACATGTGCAGTGCACTGACATACAGTACGCATGCATCGTGGCCTGTGCTACCACCTATCACACATTGTGTGCTGACAGCACTATAGAGGCCATGGTGCATTATGCGTCATGACCTCTATTGCGCTACAGTGCACTGTGCACCAGGTGACCCCTTACCTGACCTTATGCCCCTTGGGACTACACCACCACCACATGCCGGGTGGGCCACGCCCATGCCGCACATCCATGGCGATGTGTGATTGGTGTATGCGGTGCATGCCTACACAAGGTATGCATACTGTGTACGTTATGCACACGTATGCTATTGGCCACCATTTTGAACCAGCACCTTGAGTGGAGTGCGTGGCGTGGTGAGGAGTGTAACATGCCTGAAACTGGTCAGACCTAGAGCTGGTCAATCTTGTGGCCCCGTGTGCAGCTACATGCACCTGGGTTGTTTGGCCAGGAGCCCCTGCAGCAGGCCAGGACAGAGATCTGGCAGACCATCACTGCAAGCCTGGTTTTGGACACCGGGGTGCCATGGACTGGTGAGCAATGCCACCACTGGTACGGGGACATGATACAGTGGGACACTGACAGACTGAGGCTGCTGCAGGCATGCATCCATAGGGGGGCAGTGCCACAGCCAGGTAAGTCATCACATGCTACATGTGTGCCCAACCACTGTACTGTGGTGTTGTCTGGGCTTCCTGGCATGACCCGTGGGGGGGCACTGTTGGCATGTGCATTGCAGTATGGCATTGCCGGGTGCACTGCCCTACTGCCTTGTGGGTCATGTCCACCTGGGGAACACACTGTGCACAGGGGTGGGGGTGGTGGGCACATGCTGTGGTTGTTCTCTGATGTGTGCCTATCTATGTTCCATTCATAGGGCCTGAAGATCAGTGCCATGCAGGAGCAGCGGGGGCACCTGATGGGGTGCAGCAGGCCACTGCAGGACCAACTGATGGAGGTGTGGGTCCAACCAGTGAAGGTGGAGTGGCAGCAGGACAGGCGCGAGCGGCACTGCAGTGAGCAGGTAGGCACTGTTGTCTTCCTCTACTCAGTACTGGGTGGGTGAGGGTGTGGCCATGGCCACCTGTGCCATGTGCCATGTCAGCTGTGTGCTGCACACTGTTCAGTGTGCATGCCACTGTGGGACAGCCGTTGCACATGTGTACCAGCTGTTGGTGGGATGGGTGTGTGCCGGCTACCACTGGTGCTGCTGCTGTGGTGCTGCTGCTGCCCTGTGCCAATTACCTGTCACTGCATGGTCGAGTGGGCACTGGGTGGCGGTGTCCACCACTGTGCACTGTTGTGGCATACTGGGATGCCAGCAGGCATTGGCCCACCCACTGTGGGTGGCCAGGTTGCCACTCCAGGAGTGTGTGTTCCCACTGCCCATTGCGCACAGTGGGAGGACATGATTCCTAGGGACTTGCACTGATCACCTGTCCATTTCTTTGTCATAGGCATCCGGAGGAGGTTGCAGCTGACCCTGTATTGCTGCCTCTTATGGCAAATCATACTGATTACTTCCACAACCATGGAGGTGGCACAGCAGCCGAGGTGGATTGTGCTCCGGGACAGGCAATGGCAGAGGCATCAGATGGTGGCAGGCTGTTGTTGCCCATAGTTGGACCCCACTATTTCCCTTTTACCCCTGCCATCTCCTCCCCTTCCTTCCACCATCCCCCTGTACAGTCCCTGTTCCCTGTCTACTTCCCTCACTCTCCTACCCTTTCCCACCCCATTCCATTGTATATAGTTATATTTATTACCAATTTCCTGCTTAACTACCTGTGTCCATGTCTGCTTTGCAGCTGGTGTGTGGAGCCATGCTGCTGTGGCATGGTGGGCATCTGTGTGGTGTGCCTGTAAGGCCATGCATGGTGGTGTTCTGCCCTTTGGTTGGTGGCTGTGCCTTGGGGTGGTCATGGGCTGGCTGTCTGGGATATGTGGCATGTGTGTTGGGTGCCGTGGTCCAGGGTGTGGCTGGCCATTGTCTGGGTGGGTAGTGGCATGGCATGCAGTGGGGGGTTCCTGTGGCAGCCCTTCCTTGGCCTTTGGTGCCACCTGTTCCCTGCGTCATGTGCCATGGTGCTGGGGGGGCTGGATGCCTGTCTGCACCCTGCTGTTGGTGGTCACCTGTGGCCTGCCACTGTGCCTCCCTTGCACTGTCCCCAGCTGTGTTCCTCTCCCTGCCCCACACTTTCCCTCTGCTGTTATGCTCCCACCATTGACTGGGGCTGGTCCTTCTGTGCCTTGGCTTTCTCCCTTTGCTCCCTGGCACATCTCTGGTTCTGCTATGGTGCAGGTCTGGTTGCTCCTTGGTGCACCTCTGGGTGTGCCACGGCACATCCCTGTGATATTCAGCCGTGTTGCACTGGTGCATGTTGCCATGCGCAACCTTTGACTATCGCACTCACTGCACCATGGTGCATTGGAGTTGCGCTGTGCCAGACTTGCGCCAGTGTTTCGCACATTTCTGAATATCTGGCCCATAGTGTACATATGTTCAGATGTTCTGGCCTCTGTTGGTTCCTCTTTTATATCAGGCAATGCCCTGGTCTTCAGTGGTTCTGTAAGAAAAAAACATTCATAAGTTTTTACTTTATGACAAAAATACATTGTTATGTGTTTTTGGTTGACTGTTTATTACAACAGGACTGTTTCAGTATTTATGTTGTTTTGATGCAGCATGGAAAAAATTGCTGTGCTATTCTATGGTTGCCAGTATCAGGAAATCATGGGAACTGATGAATTGTGGATCTGCTTAATTGTAGTCATGTCTGAGCATTGCTTATGACAACACGTTGTATTATGACAATGAAAAATAACCTTTTATTAGTGTTTTGGCAGTTAGCTAATTGAGTCAATGGGTGTGACTGAGGCTTTGTTGTGTGTCTGCATGATATGCTAGCAGAGTGACATTCAAGTAGTTGTACTGAATATTTAGTCCATTTATTTAATTGAAAGCATTTTCATGGTCAAACATTAAGTGTATGGTGATGTAATCACTATGAGGATACATAGAAACATAGAATTTGACAGCAGATAAGGACCTCTTGGCCCACCCAGTCTGCCCATTTCCCTACCTGATGGATAAGCTGCAGATCCTAGTTAACCAGCAGCCTACTTCTTCCTACCCCCACCCCCTAGAATTTCCTTATGACTGTCCCATGCATGCTTGAATTCCACCACTGTTTTTGACTCCACAACCTCCTCTGGAAGGCCGTTCCATACATCCACAACCCTCTCTGTGAAAAAATACTTCCTTAAATTACCTCTGAGCCGCCCCCTTCTATCTTCAAATTGTGTCCCCTTGTTCTTGCACACCTCTTTTTTTGAAAGATGCTACCCTCTTGGACTTTGTTGATTCCCTTGAGATACTTGAAAGTTTCTATCATGTCCCCCTCTCCCTCCTTTCCTCGAGGCTATACATATTAAGCTCCTTGATCTCTCTTCATATGTCTTCGCTGCAGACCCTGCACCATTTTAGGTGCCCTCCTCTGGACAGCTTCCATCCTGTCTATGTCTTTGCGGAGATTGGGTCTCCAGAACTGCACACAGTACTCCAGATGTGGTCTCACCAGCTGTCTGTACAGAGGGATAATAACTTCTTGTTTTCTACTGGTGATGCCTCTCCCTATGCATCCCAGTATCCCGCCAGCCCTCCTTGCTGCCCTCTCACATTGCTTGCCCACCTTTAGGTCATCTGATATGACTACCCCCAGGTCCCTTTCCATTTTTGTTGTTGTTAGTATCTCACCCCCCATTGTGTACTCTTCCCCTGGGTTTTTGTTTCCCAGGTGCATTACCTTGCACTTCTTAGCATTGAATCTAAGCTGCCATACATTTGACCATTCCTCTAACCTTGCCAAGTCCCTTCTCATCCTTTCCACCCCACCTTGTGCATCAACTCTGTTGCAGATCTTTGTGTCATCTGCAAAGACATACTTTCCTTCAGTCCTCTGCAATGTTGCTTATAAAGACATTGAAGGACCGATCTAATACTGAACCCTCACGGTGCCCCACTACTAACCCCCAATTTTTCAGAGTGGACTCCATTTACTATTACTCTCTGTGTCGTATTCTCCAGCCAGTTCTTTACCCAGGCTGTCATCTTGGGACCCACTCCCAGGCTGGCTAACTTCCATTTATGCACATAGTGATCACACCTTACCCATTTGTTCCCCATGTGTGCTGACTGTTCTGCACCACTGCCACACAGTTTAACTTCCAGCTACCCATAGTATTGTTTACTACCCAAACTATCACATTCCTAAATACTCACAAAATACACACTATTAACAAATAATGTGTCCTCCCTTCCCCGCAAAAAAACGTAAACACATTTGTAATGAAAACACTGTTGATACAAAATGATACTATTTTTCCTTTCTTCTCTGCACAGCAACCCTGCAAATGAAACATAGTAATCATGTACAGAGGGAAACCATGGGAAGGAAGTTAGTAAAAAAAAAAAACTGCTACTAGACTGAAGCCAGAACATCCTGTTACATTAACATGATATGTGTGGGGCGTCTGTTGCATAAGAAAGTTTTTTATACAGTTGTGAGTGACTACTTGGAACTGTCACTTGTAGGTTTGCTAGTAGTGAGGTTACTTGAGGCAATATGCAACTGTACGAATGACTTTATGTCACAGTCACTGCACGAATATCTCATATATATATATATATATATATATATATATATATATATACATACATACATATACATCTATATGGGTATGGTTTAAAATAAAGCAATGTCAGTGATTGTACTGTAGCTATGATTCTAAGCCTTAAACCTTTTTTTATTTTGTTTTATGTTGTTGATTAAATAATTAGAGATTATAATAGGACAAGAATGACCTATGCTATATGTGAATCTTGTGATGTATACATGCAGTTGCTGGTACTGATATTCTGTGCTAATGATTATCAGATCTTCATCTTCTGGTTCTTCTGTCCCTCCTCTGCAGGGACTGGGCCTGGGGAAACTGGTATTTCCTCAGCTGTGGCTTCAGCAGCTGCTGGAAAAAAAAAAGAAAAAGAAACAAAATTATGTAACTTCATATTAACCTTAGCAATAGTATGTCTATTTATAATACTCAATGTATTTTTTTACAGCAAATTGCTATAAATAGATAATATTTTACTGAATACACCACAGAAAGTTATATCACATATTAGTATTGTGCAAAAACACTACAGAGGTTAGCAGTGCATAAGCCATAACTTGTGGAGCATTATTGCATAGCTGCAAAATACAAAACAAAACCACAAAATAAAAATGAGTACCTTTATCAATACCTGTTGTGATCTCACAAGTTTAAGGTCTTTTTTAAAAAAATGTCTTTAACTGTACAGTTAGGGGCTCAGTTTATTACAAATAGTAAGTGTTGCCACACACTGGATGTATATTGTTGCATATGCAGTGTAGATGCTGTAACCATAGTCGTATTCTAATGTACTGATGAGTCATAGGCAGCTGGGTTTATGACGCACGTGATACTTGTATGTTGGGACAAGAGTGTGTTAATTGTGTTTGGCTGTATTCACCCTCTGTCCCCCTTCCCACAGCTAGCCCATTTTTTTTCATGATAATGACCTGCTTCTGTTGTTGCAAATGTTAAGGTTATGATTGTCTCTGATGTTGCTGTATTATGAAATATACTGGCTCTTCATTGTCAAAAAAAAATGTAAGTGATGTTATCCCAGAACAACATCTTGCCTGAAAGTAATATGTGTAAGAACTTCATTAATTTGTATAACAACTATCCATAACAGAATTACTATAAGGTATTCTATGGTGTACTTTATGCTGTTCAACACCCTGTCTCAGGTGCTATAAGTTGTTGACTATTTCTTCTGTGTCCAATGACACAAGGATGACTGTTTACTCTATATAAGGCCCTCCCCCCATCATCCCTTGCTTTGCCATCTTGTGTAATTGGAACATAACAATCTTTTAATGGAAAAAATAATTTGTACTTATGATGAAGCACTTTTTCTCCAAACATTGGTTTTCCACTTTGGAGCCACAGCTGGTATGTTTGGTCATACCAGGCCCAGTCCTTTTCTGGCACCTTCCCCAGTTCCTTCATTTTATAAAATTTATGGCGTAGCAGCTTCCACTTCCCCCTGCACTTCCTCCACCTCTTATTTTCCAGTCCTTTTTCATGTCTTAGGTATTCACCACTCCCTTCCAAGTCTCCTCTAGAGGCATGTTAGTGCCCCTCATAATGACTTTCTGGTCGCAAATTTGCTCACAGCCTCCAGCAGCAGAGGCAGCTGTTCTGCAGTCCAGTACTTGTTCATTTCTGTAAGACATGTAGAGATAAGAAAAAAAATATAACTATGATGATACATGTGTGTTTAGAGGAGAAAATCATAAATGTCATTCATAGCAGATGTAGCTGTGCATATGTGGCATGATATAATGATGTCTGTGGAACATTTTGTAAGAGAGGGTTTTCAAATGTTTGTGGTAGAACATTGTGAATGACAACACAGGAATACCATTCACAATTCTGCATCCTATGTACCCTCACCCCTTCCCTCCTTGGCCAGGATTTTGAATATCAGGCTGTGCAGCACATATGTGTTGAATTTTTCCATGCCAACCAAAGACTAATGCAAGGGGGGTGGGCAATAGGTGGGTTAGCAGTATGTGTCATGTACCAGGGTATGTGCTGCTGGTCATGGGGGTGTGCATAGGGGCATAGGGTTTGACAGGGAGTAATGTTCTGTTAATGCTATATGTGTCCCATGCATACATCAGAGGACAGGTTGAAAAGCTGGTCAAAGCTCCAGGTGAATAGTTAAAGGCCTCACAATGACAAATACACAGTGGAGCACAGTATGATGAGTGTGGTAGACCTTCCTCTACAAAAACATAGATAAAACCTATATCCTTGATAGGTGGGCACTGGCTTAAAGCTCCACCTCCCACACACACACAATTACTGGTGGCAATGCATGAAAAATACACTCTGCCCCCCTCCCCCCCACAATTCACACCTGGGTTAATGTTATCTTCTTCCCCTGACAACAGGCATGGTGCACATCGCACTGCTCTGTGTCCATGTGTTGTGACATAATGTGCAAGTTGTGGGTAAATCATCAATTACCAACACTGTGTACTTTCTGTGTTAAACTTTTCAATGAGTGTTCAAATTATGTGCCACCGTTGTTGTTAATTATGTGAGCTATCAGTGTATTTTTTTGGCCTTATATGTTTCTTAGTGAATTCAAATGTTTTTGTGTGCATTTGTAGTTCTATTTTTTGACAAAGTTGGCTCTTAAAAGAACCTTTTGTTGGCTTTTACCACCTTTTCAAGACACACTGTTCTTCAAATCACAGAGAGGGTGCCATGTCGGAGGTCTCTCAAAAACAGGCAATTGCCAGTGTCTGAGAAATACACACTGTCTCTTAGATACAGCCAATCTTTTAAATATTTTATTTCAGGATGATGTACTGTGTGCATGCCCAGATCATGTAAAAATGCAGAGATGTGTATATTAATTTTTTTATTGCTCTGTCAAGCAGATACATGTGTCGATCTGCACACCAGACCATATTCTCTGTTATGTCTGAATACAGGTGAGTAACATCTCTGAAAGTAAAGCTATATCCAATTTATCTTCAGCAACTAAGTCTATCCACCTTTTGTTGCCTAAATCATTCCCCTCCAAGATGGATCAGCAGTATGTCTGGCACACAGTGGTTGCTCAACAGATGTAATATGGTTGACATCAGCTGTTCCCATCTCATGCCTCCCTTGCCAAACCAGTAAACTTTGGAATTTGGAAGTGCCAAGTCAGTACCAAGGTGACTTCTCTGAGCATATTCACCACCTCAACAAATTAAACTGCTGCCTACCATCCACACTGTGATTCTGGAGTTTTCTGCCATGCTAACAGTTTCTTATAAAACAGAGTGACAGGGAGCTCAATAAGACAGTCTGAGTCTGTTGGTGGCTAGCATGATTTAAACAGCAGGAGGAGCAATTTTTCTATTTTTTTTTATTCTTCCTGAGACAGATAGCAACAGTGGGTTAACAGAATATTTATTGTCTGATATTACTTCTGGGGTGCCAATAGAAACATTGCACTTCATAACTGGCTGCAAATGTTTTGTTATTGGCTGTGCCATAGACAAAACACAGTTTTGTTTTGGTGGAAATTAATGCCGTTCTAATTGGATGATTTGAAACAACACAGCAGAAGAAGCATTCTGATTTGCTGCTAACTTGCAAGATACACACATGCTTGCTAGGCTAGAACTCCCTTTTGAATTGACATGTGTGGTGGTGAGTATTGTTTCAATGTCTGTCTTAAATTGTTAAAATTAAGAATTAAATAAATGATTGAACATTGTGAGACATGCACTAATCTAGATAGGAAGATATTAGCTTTTAAGCAGTAATATTTTAAGCAGGCAACAATATCTGAAAGCTCACTTTTGAAACTGATTTTGAGGTGATATACTTAATGTGAATCCTATTAAGTTTAACGGTTTTCTCAAAATGATACTATTTCCTTCTTCTTCTTCTTCTTAGTTGTTGTTAATGTATGATTGGCTGTGTTAAAGTATTTCCTTTGGTACATCAAATGCATTTAAAAAAAATTTAACTTTTGCATAAATTAGTTGTGTGGTATCATTTGCTATTGTGGAGTATCAATCTTCTCTCACTGGTGTGTGATTGGTCAGATCTGGTATATGGACATTTTTTCCAGAAAAAAGAACATGGCCACGCTTAGAGGAACTAGTTAATAAGTTGGCCTCATTATCACCAATTTCTTAATTAGTATGCTGGATTTGTGTGCTTTTAGCAATATATTATAGGTGTGTTACTTTTCATGTATCGTTTTTGCATCATTTTCTGGTTGCTAACGTTTCTAGGTACCAATTTTACTAACTTCCTGGTTGCAAAGCATCATGGTAAGCAAAGGTAGAAGGTCACAGCAGCTTGACAACAAAATGTTTGTGCTCTAACATTTATTCTGACTGCTCACATATTGCTATGTTATGTATAGGAGGCTAGTGCATTTCTATTGGGATTATGCAGGCTTCAGCGTTCATAGTTACATTTTGGCCTAGGCAACAATGTGTTTTTTTAATTTAGCTTACTCACTTAGCTTGAAAACTTTCTCAGTAACATTTTTTTTACCTCAAGAACATAATGCATTTCAATGTGGCTCATCTATGGAGCTCAAAAACTTTTGCAGTAAGATTTTTTTTACCTCAAAAATATGATGCAGTTACATAGGGCCTGTTGACGGAGCTCAAAAACATTCACAGTTACATTTTTTTGACCTTGAAAACATAATGGATTTCAATGGGGCTTGGTCATGAAGCTCCAAAACTAGCGAGGTTACATTTTTTTACCTCGACAACATACTGTATTTCAATGGGGCTCATCCACAGAGCTCAAAAGCTTTCACGGTTACATTTTTTGACCTCAACAACATTGTGTTTTTCAATGTATCTCATTCAAGGAGCTTGAAAACTTTCGTGGTTATATTTTTCGACCTCGACATCATAATGTTTTTCAATGGGACTCTTTCACGTAACATGAAAACTTTTGCAGTTGCAATTTTGACCTCGAAAACATAATGGATTTCAATGGACCTCAGTCATGAAGTTTGAAAACTATCACGGTAATATTTTTTGACCTTGACAACATAATGTATTTCAATGGGGCTCATCCACGGAGCTCAAAAACTTCCACAGTTACATTTTTTGGCCTCAACAACATAGTCTATTTCAATTGGGGCTTGATCACAGAGCTTGAAAACTTTTGTGATTAAATTTTGCAGCCTTGACAACATTCAATGGGGCTTGTTCATGTAGATCGAAAACTTAAGCGATTGCATTTTCTTCATATGAACTTAATGTGCACAGTAAAATGTTATTAAACTATTATTTATTTGAAATGTTTATTGGTAAATATAAATGGTTATAGGAAACTGCTAAAACATTTCTCTTTTGTTTCATAGGTGTGTGATCCTGTATCGTTACATTGCCTGAAACCTGTGTTTTTTTTGTAGAGAGAATGCCTACAAGACATTGACAACAGAATAAGCGTAGGAGGGATAAGTATTAGAATGATGTTAAACTGATGAAGAGTAATGTAGGCAGTAAAAATGCCACAAGGAAAGTTAAGAATAGTGCAAGGTTTATTCGTAGGAAAAGGTTGCCTGCTGCTTATGAGATGACTGCCTCAGACTATTGTTTGGAAACAGCTGTAGAGTACCTACTTCCTCATACTGATATTGGTACTGTTGAGCACAGGAGAGCTGGCTAGATTGCAAAAATTCCTATTCCAGCCTGTAAACAGAAGCACGGTTCTGTTATTTGTGGCCATCTTAGCAAGTTAACATTTTTCGGAAAGTTAGCTTCAAAAGCTAAGGTTGATCAGATTATTTCTACCATAATGAGATGTCAAGGCAAATGACTAAAGAGTCAACTGTTTTTGATGAAACTACAACTTATGGTTTGTAGATTTGTGACTATGGCACTTGCTGTTCTTTCACGTTTGTGGAAACAAATGATGAGGGAGATTGAATGGTTCACAGCTACAGTGCAGTATGTTCATAGTAAGCTACAAAATGTTGCCACTCTGAACAAAGGCAACTTTTGTGAAATCTTTCAAGGCATATGGCTACATAAATTGCACTCAGAGCTTTTTTTGGCAGGAGTCTTACAAACCACTTTCTAAGAAACTTGTAATTTCTGTTGAAGAGGGTAACAAGGCTTGCAATGTGTTGAGTGTGACACACAGTGATGAACTAAGTGTGACAGATGATGACACACACTCAATAACTGAGATGCTGAGCACAACTTGTGCATCATGGAGATGTGATGAGACCTGCAATCTCAAGCAAGCATCATTTGATGCTATTGCACAGTTTGTGAATCTCTTTCTTGCCACAAAGAAGAAACAGAGATACAGCGTATTAAATAAGATTGATCTCTGTGAAATTTGCCAGCATAAAGGACTGTTGGGGCATTCCTTGGCTTGTTTAGGCAGCGGTGTGTGCAAGAGTGTATTTCATCATTTGCGCATGACTGCTGTTCACAATCCTGTGATGTTCAGCTTTGTGCATAAAATATACCAGGTGAGAAAAGCTGTGTCAGTATACAAACAGCTTGATGAGTCATTGAAAGTAGGAGGTATGGAAGCTGCAAGCATTGTGATACAGGATGTGCAATGTAATAGTAAATGTTATGATGCACCCTATGATGACAAGTCTGCCACTGTATCATGTACTCTCACTCTTCGGGAATCTGACATACTAAAAACATTTGGGAAACCCATTGCCAAGTTAGAACTGGCTAACAGAGAGAAGTTTGACTCTGTTTGTGACTCATGTCATGGACTACTTTACAGGCTAAAGGCTGTTACAGTTAATTTAGAAAAGATGAAATCTTTTAATGTCATGTGGGCACGACTGTTGACCTACCTACTAGTAAAGAATGACTTTGACCTGGACCCAGTGGTCATCATGTGTCACTACTGCTTGACAAAGGTGAAAAATAACACTCTGCCACCAAGTTCTGTTTTGAACACTCTGGAGGCAGATGTCACATGTATTGAGATTGCTGCACCAAATATGTTTGAACAACTATTCATACAAACCATTTCAGACTATTCTAATCCTGATTACAAAAACACATGAAGCACCCCAAAAAGAACTTGTGAAGTCTCTGAAAGGGTCTGTGATGCATTTACCACTTCCTCTGAAAGAGAATGTGAAGACAATCTCAAAGGAAAACAGTGTTGTAATACTAGTAAATGGTGTACCTACAAAGTCCAAGGCCATTTGGCAAGATGTTGTCAATGTGCAGAAAGTGAAAAGTGATCTATACTATCTGAAGAGCAATAATCCTTTCTATGATGACCTTGACATAGATGAAATATCAGGTATGAGTGCTCAATTTAGACTAGTGGACACTAGGAAGCCAATGATTGAGAAGATTGATGTTGCAACTCATGAAGATGTGTATGAGCAGTACACAATTCACCTTCTACATGGCAGAGATCCAATTGGTAAAAACATTGATGTGCACCAGATGAAACAGGTTGAAGGTAGTCCTGTCAGCACATGGAAGGAAAAACTTGAAGCACGTTGCTTTCCAGATTTATTCTCTCAAGGTACAGGAGGCTGTCTGGATGCAGGTGAGGTGTGTGCTCAAGGTGCTGAATATTATACATCGAGAGTCTTAAATGAGGATGGCAAATTCCATAGCAACACACAATATTTGTGCTACCTGCTGTGGGTGAGTGAGTTTAGTATCCTCTCTGCTTCCATTGCACATACACTGCACTTGACTAGTTCACAAGATGGGATTACAGCAGTTGAGTTTCTGCAAAGACTGAAAGAAAAGGGTGAAATGCTACAGGTTAATTTCACATCTATACTCTCGAGTCTGCATGGCACAAAAGAATACTGGTATCGCAGGCACTCAGAGGTCATGACTATGTTCATGAGTATGGCACAGCTGCTTGTTTCTTAACACTGAGCTGTGCAGAGTACAGCTGAGATGAGCTAGTTGAACTGTTGAGGTGGGCCAGTGTTGAAGTTGATGGCATTTCATCAATGACACTTGGTGAGATGCATTCACTTGATCCAGTTTCTGTGTCCAGACATTTTCACCATCATTTCCATGAGATATTGGCATTAATTTTGTCAAAGGACAATCCTCCTCTTGGATTAGTCAAGCACTACATTTGGAGGATGGAGTACCAGGCACGAGGTTCACCACACATACATATGCTGTTGTGGTTTAAAGATGCTCCTCATATTGGTGAGAATAAAGCAGCTGAAGTGCTGAAGTTCATTCAGTGTTATGTCACTTGCCACATACCTGGCAATTATGACAGTCCAACACTGTGGAAGCTGGTGCAAAGGTTTCAGCGACATCTTTGTTGGAAGTACTGTTGCCGACCAGTCAAGAGTCACAATGAGTGGTACACCAGGTGTCAATTTGGTTTCCCTAGATGTGTCTGCCAGCAAGGAGATATGAATGACTTGGTCTCAGCCATGCATCACCATCTCAAGGCAAAGTCCACTGAAAGGGTGTATGAGTTACCCAGACAGGAGAACGAAGTGTTCATCAATGATTATAACCCAACTTTTCTCCTGATGTGGCAGGCAAACATTGATGTGCAGTTTGTGGCAGATAATTCTCTGTCCCTTGTGTGGTATGGCACATCATATATCATGAAACATGAGCAGACCAGTTTGCTTGAGCTTTGGGAAAATATAGCTACTTCCAGCCAATCATTGAGCTCACAGCTCTGGTCACTGGGATTAAAGACACTGTCTCACAGAGAGTGCTCAGCATATGAGGCCAGTGATCATTTGATTGGACACACTTGTATGGCAAGTCTGACACCATACGATTTCTTAGCGTTAACTACAAAGAGAAATGAAAGCATGTTTTGAAGTCTTATGTCGAGATTGAAGAACTAGCTGTGAATCACTCCTCATCAAAGAATATTTTGAAGAATAACCTGATTGACACATACTACCCGAATTGGGCTTCTGTGATGGATGGCATGTGCCTGTACCATGTTGCTAATTGGTACGACTACAAGACTGATGTAGCACCTAATGAAACTCGAGAGCTTTACGAGGTCAGAGGCTTTGATGGGTACCTTGCTAAAAGGAAGAAACCATGGCTGATTGATCATTGTAAATTCAGTCTCTCTACAACTGACAGGAAGAAACATTACTACTTTGCTCTAATGTTCCTCTTTAAGACATGGAGGGATGAGAGGACACTGAAAGGAGATGGTGAAACATATGAGCAGCAGTTCTACCTTACATATGAGACATTCAATAGTGAACAGTCCAAAACATACATTCATAGACTGGAATTATAGAAGGAGCAGATGGAACAAGCTAAGAAACAGCTTGAGGAAGATACTCCAGGAAATTCTCAGGAAAACATAGATTCTGAGGGACAAGGTACTCTTGGAGCTCCTCTACCAATGAATGATCCTGTGGTTTTGATGAGTGAAGTCGAAAGTGCCATGGAACATTCTTCTCATGTGACAAAGGATCCAGTGTACTAATTGACCAGTTGAACAGGCAGCAGTGTGTTGCTTATGATTCTATCACTGAAGCAATCAGACATGGCATCCTTCATGAGAAGAAACAATGTGCATGCAGAAACTATGAACCATTGCTAATGTTTGTTAGTGGTTCCACTGTCACAGGCAAGAGTTTTGTTATCGAAGCAATCACAACAGAGATAAGGAAACATACAGGAGAAGTTATGTCTGTAGCTGTGACTGCTCCTACAGGTTTGGCAGCATACAACTTTGGAGGTGTAACTCTATACCAATTGTTTATGCTACCTGTAGAGCATGACACAACAGGAGAGTACTGAAAACTTTTCTGTGAGGTGTCATCTGAGTTGCAACCAGTGTTTGTCAAGATGAAACTTCTGATCATCAAAGAGATTAGTATGGTCTCAAATATCATGCTTGCATGTATCCATCTACATCTCCAGGAGGTACTTGGAACTGACCATGGTAAGCCATTTGGTGGGAAGAGTTTTGTTTTGTTTTGGGACCTTCTGCAACTTGCACCTGTGAATGTAGAGCATTTCTTTACAGCACTGACTGTAAAACAAGCAAAAAGTATTATAGGATGCATTGGATGAATCAATCTTAGAGAATTGTTCCTTTACATTGAGCTGTATGAAAACATGCAGCAGAGTTGTGATCTTGCATACGAGATACTTTTGGATCATTGGCTCTTTGTCACAACACAATGTTTCTCTGTTGAACACACACCATATCAACAGTGAGTGTACTTCTATTACTGCAGCATGTGATGTCTTCAGTAATATGTACTCAGACTGTGCTCGGATTGTGTGTCTCATGCCTCAGCTCAAGCAGTGTGCTGAATTTAACAGAATTATGTTGCAGAAACAGGGCCAGGAAGTTGACACTGTTGATGGTGCAGTCTAGAGTCAGAATCTGGGAGCAAAGCTGACTGATTGTCTAAGCTAAAGTCAGATGTGTCTCTCACAGCTGGATTAGGAGCACTTCTAACTGTGTGCATGAATGCACACATCATGCTATGTCAAAACCTTGATGTAGAGCATGGCATGGTGAATGGTGAAATAGGATATATAGTTGACTTCCAATGCAATATACAGAAGACATTCACAGAGGCACCAGTTGTCACGTCTGACAACATTAAACAGTCATTGTCTATTTTCAGGATGACTGTAAAGTTTTAGATCGTGAAAGACATATATGTCACTAGGAAACAGTTTTCTGTGTGTGTTGCATATGCTGTGTCCATATACAGGTTGCAGGGCATAAGTTTGGACTCAGTAATGGTCGACATAGACACTGGCATCTTCAAAGATGACATGAGCTATGTTACACTTTCACATGTGGACTGTGGCTGGCTTGCATATCATCTGCATAGCATCACATAAAATATGTGCTGACAGATGATGCATCACCGAGTACAACAGACTACGTAGTCTACACCAGCCAACATTGCCTCTTATACTGCTGCCCATAAATGTGACAGACCAAAATGCTACAGTGACAGTTTCTGGTATGAAAAAGAAGTACCAGACAAATAGACCAGCTCTGAATGCAGACAGCACAAAGAAGAAATCCACAACTCAACAACAGACAAGCTCTCCTCCATGGAAGATGGAAGAAGGTGCTTGGGATGAGTGTTGTCCCAACATTTGACAATAGTACTGGAGTAAACTGCTACACAAACTCAGCATTTCTCCATGTCTCACTTTTTATTGCCACTATCAAATCTTCACATGACACAGAAAATTGTCTAAGTCACTAAAGAAGATTGTAAATGATAGTGACAAGCATGACAATAGCATACAGATGGGTGGATATGATGGACATCAAACATTCTTTAATAACATTCAACAATGTGTGACTGAGTTTATGACGGCTATCATTAACAGCTTGGAATCAGATCACATTTCAATGCAACAGTACTTTACTGTTACCTGTGTGACAAAGTACACTTGCATGTTTTGTCGACATTCACACAAAGAAGTAACAGAAAACATGCTATGGATTTCATTGCATGCTCCACAGGCATGTTCTGTGAAATTTAGACAACTGCTCAGGAATGCAGAATGTGGCTGGAGGTGTAGATGGCGTGGAGGAGAATGTCTTCAGTTCATACAGCTTAGAATGTCTTCTCAGTATCTTCTTTTAGTCTTCCAGAGATTTAATGCAAATGAACTACAAGTTGACACAACGATCACTGATTTTGTAGCTGGAAGATTACAATTCATGGGAGCATGATTTGATACTAAGGCTTTGATATTCCACCATGGAGCATCTGTTCATTCAGGACATTATGTAACATGGCTCAGGTACAGCAATGGCTGGATGGAATGCAATGACTACATGAGTACTTTTAAACAGAAGTTGCCTAGTAATCTACAATAAAAGATGTTCATGTCCTGGTTCTCAAACATTACAATGACATTCACTGAGCAGAAGAATAGTAGACGTAAATGTGGTTTAACTCTGTTTGACACACTGTAGTAGTCATAACAGTACAGTATACTGCGCAACCTTCCCTAGACATGTGCAGCTCTTTTTAGATCATTTTATGAACTGTTGCAAAAACAGATTATGTAGATGCAAGTATTTATGATGCCAACAGTCAAGGTAGGTGTTGATGTGATTTTTGCTTCAATACAGGCTAAGTGGGCCTTAATTGCTGCAGGCTATATGCATGGCCACATGACATACAACAATTACTTTAACTGTGGAGCAATCTTATTGACTGTATATTAGTATTTCAGGACAATGCAGTTCTGATGCACTGATCTGCTTATTTCTGCATTGCTGCACAATTTGACATTGAATGTGATCTGACTTTTGTCACACCATTGTACTTCAGTGCTGTGTACATTACATACATTGAGAAACATTACTATGTTTGGCAGTTAGCACTGTTCCATGTTCATTGTATGCACTATGTACATGCCTCATGTCTGCCTAGTGATGCATGAGGACAGATTGTGCAACAAAGCTGCCACTGTAGCTTTACATGTGTTTGCACAAATATTGTCATGCAATACTTTCCAAGTACAGTAAGGACATGCCTGATATTTTATGTTAACAGCGTTTCTCTCACTAACACCTGTTTTGTGTCCACCTGAGGTGGCATTTTTCCTGCCAACTTTACTTAACTGTGAGAACAGCACATTGCTATGTATGGCTATAAAGCAGATGATTTCTGATAAATAGTTACTGTTAATACTGTGTATGTATAAAACATTTACAACATTTGCTAGAACTATGTACATCTCTATAAACTCTCTGTACTGTTTTTGTGTGAAAACTGTAATATTAGAATGTTTTAAAATGTTGACAGTTACATAGTACTTTGTAGCTTTTTCCTTTTTTGTGTTGCACATAACTTCAACACTGTAGCTTGTTAAATGTTGTTAATACATTGTCTGAATGGAATGTATTCTAATGCTTTATGGAAAGATGAATATATAATATTTAGTAAGTCCCTACCATTTTTATAAATATGTGGATTGTTACTGTTAATTATTCTGATTTTCTTATGAATGATTCATATGAAACACTGTTAACTGTCAGATTGCTAATAACAAATATTTAACTAAATAATAATATTATTTATTTTGGCATTACATTACTGTATTTGAAAGGTTTATTATGTGCAGTAAGATATTACTTGTATGTTGTTTATGAAAGAGTATTGTAAATCACACACTCTTCTCAATATCAGTTCAAGGTATGTTCCTGATTGTTTCTGATCACCTTTAGTAAGGGGTCAGGTGAAGAATTTTTCCAGATGCTCTTACTGTACCGTTAAAATATTACAACATAGTAATGCACTATTGCAGCAATCTTATGATATGCTGCTTAGGTGTCCGTAGCTTTTTAATTCTTTAACACATTTGGTTTTTGCCCACCCCAGGAACATTGACTTGCTCAGTTGCATATCATTCTTTTAAACTTGTAATATACTTTTGTGAAGAATTATACAGTAGTGGTATGAGACTTAGTGAGTTGTGCAATTTTTCCTTCTTTAAAAGAGAATTGGCATTTAATGATTAATACATTTTGTTTTAAACTTATTTTCTTTGTTTGTTGTGTTTTTTGATTACTGTATATGATTGATATATGGTTCAGGTTTGCAAAGAAGTATTTATTTAGTTTTTGTTGACCGGGTAAGTGCACTAGACAAATCCTGCCTATTTTCAGGCACAACCCAGGAGAGGGGGATACAGATGAATGCCAACTGACCTTGAACCAGATTAAACTGTTTGTGGTATTTTTAGTGAATGACAGAAATTTGGCCAGGACACTGGGGAAATGTTATTTATTTATTTATTTGTCAAGTCTAGGATTACAAATACCTTTGAGCCTTGGCTCTTTTACAAAGGTTCCACGTCAAATTCCTGTACACTTTTTGATAAGTGCCATGGGATCTTTAACATCCACCTGAACTACCACCAATCCAGGCAGTTGGGACCTCAGTTTAATGTCTCATCTGAAAGACGGCACCTCAGAAATGCAGCACCCCTCTCATGTTGTCCTACAGTGTCAGTACTGAGATATTAACCCGAGTGCCAAATGTGGGAACTGAACCCACAGCCCTCTGATCTCCCTCAGAGGCGAGTGTGCTACCTACTGAGCCACTGACACTGTTAAGTATACATGAATGTAATGAAATGGTACTACACATACAGTAGGTGTGTGTTGGAGCCATAGCTTGCCATGTAAAACAAAACATTTGCATACTACTTACCAGTAATTCATGGTACATTTCTAGTGTATAGTACAATGACATAGTAGATGGTTATACTCTCACTGCAAAAAATAATGATTTAAAAGCTGTGTATGTGTTTACTTTATTACAATGTCTCAAAAAGGAAGATAATTATTTGCAAAAAAACTCCGTTAATGAAACAGTTAGGGTTGTTTCTATAGCGAGAAAAGCAAGGAAATTCAATGTTAGGGTTTTTAATCCTAACTCCGAATTTCTCCCCTGACACACACACACACACACACACACACAACACACAACACACACACACACACACATATAAGCAGAGGACGGTACAAGGCAACACAACCAATCAGAAACATACACCATAAGGTAACAGAAAGAACATATAACTCTGTAAACATACCACAAGAGGCATCCATCATCATGTTTCAGCAACTGTATCACTTCTGCTGCCATTCCAGTGTCTTAGGGGAGTACACCCACACACTGTGCAAAGATGCAGTGAGGTGTTAAGAAGGCAATGTAGAACATTTTTAAATAAAAGTTATTTAGTATTGAATGTTTATGAATATTTCTTGTTTTGCTGCACCTACTCATAACTTATTAAACTGCGGCATAGGGCTATACTTACTGCATTTGCACAAATACTTTTGCATGGCTATCTGATTATGTAAAGCAGCACAAGGTGTAAACCATTCCACAATGTGACTGTGAGATATAGACACCATTTTTTATATATGGATGGAGGAATATAAGTGCAGGATGTGAAGTCTCAGGCAGTCCTGCTGTTAGGTATGTGCAGTATTCAACTATCACTAATATACAGAGTGTGGGCACAATGGCAGACTCCCTGAGTGACCATTCCCCAATCTTCTGTATACGGAAAAAACAAACCACCCAAGGTCCAACCTAGAATTCTCTCCACCCGTGACTTCTCCAAGTTGTCTGAACTACAATACAATTGCTACCTAGGTAGTCTGGACTGGAACCCCATAAATCTTCTCTCTACTCTTACTGAGGCTGTGCAATACTTCCAGGATGAACTAACCACAGCGGCCAACCTCTTTGCTCCAATGAAGAGAATGAGGGCTAAAGGCAGCTGCTATAAGTGGATCTCTCCCTCCCTCAAAGCCCTAATGGCTACTCAGGAAAAAGCCTGGAAAAAGTTTAGGCTCTTCTCCCTCCCAGCAGATCTCACGGAATACAAAGCCCTGAGGAACAAAGCCAAGAGAGCCATAAAACTCGCTAAGAGAGATTACTTAACACACCTCCAGAAAACCAGCCTGGGCAACCCCAAGCAATTCTGGAATCATATCAATGACCTGATCAAGGGCAGCAATAAGCCTGAGTCATGTCCCATGGAGATTAAGGGTCAGCTCACAACTGACCCTTCTCAAATATCGGCTGCCCTTAACAGGCACTTCTCAGACCTCAAGGCCTACTAGACCTGCCTGTCTCCCCAGACTCTCCCCCCTACCTCAGATGAACCACCTCACATGGAAAGACCCCATTTCACCTGAGACTGGCTAAATGCACTGAAGTACTAAACCTCCTAAGGAACCTGAAACCGAAAGGGTCAGGGGGACGCGACAGTATCAACCCTCGGCTACTCAAGGCAGGAGCTACCTCCTTAGCTTAGCCTATAACCATGCTCCTCAATTGATCACTGAGGGAAGGAGCAGTCTGTGACCCATGGAAACCTGCCAATGTTGTCCCTATTCACAAAGGGGGGCTCAGGGAAAAACTCAACAACTACAGGCCCATCTCCCTCCTCTGCTTACTTGCTAAGGTGCAAGAAAGAGTCATCTACAATCAACTCAGGGACTACCTGGAAGCTCATCAGCTCCTTGCTCCCTCCCAACATGGATTTAGAACAAACCATGGTACTGACACTGTCCTCATTAACTTCATGGATGAAGTTCTCAGGGCAATGGACAAAGGGATACCCACTGGTGCAGTCTTTATAGACTTATCCAAGGTGTTCGACCTCATCGACCACAACTTGCTGCTACAGAAGCTGCAAAATATAGGCCTAGACAATCATGCCCTGAAGTGGTTTGGGAGCTACTTATCAGGCAGGGCACAGAGGGTCTCATGGAAAGGGACCATGTCTGACCCACTACCCCTAAACCAGGGTGTACCTCAGGGCTCAATTCTAGGCCCCCTCCTGTTTTCCTTGTTTACCAACAACCTGCGTACCCACTGCAGGGAGAGCTCAGTTGTGCAGTACGCTGATGATACTGTCATCTTCCAACCCCTGTGTGACGTGGTTGCCCTAGGCCCTCTGCTCCAAAAGAATCTTACTTCACTAGAGACTTGGCTATATAAGAACAGAATGGTACTAAATGCCGACAAGACCAAGGCAATGCTATTTGGGCTAAGATCCCTGGGATTTGACAGGTCCTCATCCCTCTCCTTAACCTCACTCTCTGGTAAAGCCATTAATGTAGTCCCCTCCCTTAAATACTTAGGCCTCACATTGGATCAGAATATCACATAAAAGGAACACGTGGATCAGGTCAACAGGACCCTACATCGGAAACTTGGCACCTTGTACCAATTCAAGGACCAACTCATCCCTGAAGCCAGGCTCTCCATAGGTATCAGTGTCCTTCTACCCAACCTGACCTTTGTGGCCCCTATTATAAAGGGCATGGCTAAACAAGAGATTACCAGGATGCAAACCCTATATAATAAAATAGCTCATTTCGCAACCTTAGACCACCCGAGACATCACCACTGTGACACTCTGGCCAATCTTCATTGGCCCACATTGGTCGCCCGCCTCCAATGCCCCTTGCTTGTCCAGGCCTACAAGCTTCTCAAACCCCACACTCTGCCAAGCACTGCTGGGACCATAACCCTCAAACACAACCAAAGGAACCTAAGGACCTCAGATAGAACACTATTAGAAGTCCCGAGGGTAAGGACAAACGCTGGCAGAAGATCCTTTTCCTCCCAAGCAGCCTGCCAAAGGAACAAGCTCCCTCCCCAGGTCCAGGTGTCCTCCTCACTCATGAACTTCCACACCAGGCTTAAGTCCCATCTGCTGACCTCAAGCGCATGCCACTGTCATGGCACTTAAAGCTCCTAAGGTACTCCCCTCCTCTCCAACTCCCATCTCCTAGCTTAACCTTCCTACTACCTGCCTTATACAGACTGCTTGCCAGAGGCCACGTGCAACCCCTGAATAAACTATATGCAAAGTACTACCAATTGCTTACATGTCATGATGATAACCATGCCTATACCCATGCCTGCATCCACTGTTTTTCTTTTACCATGCCTGTAAGCCATGCCTGTATCCACTGCTTTTCTTTTACCATGTCTGTAACCATGCCTGTATCTACTATTTTTCTTTACTGTAACCACCTCATGATGTAACTCACAATGCCTCAAATGTTCCTTATGTTCTTGTTCATTGTTATAACTTGTATCGTTATCCTGGGTCGCCCCTGAAAAAGGGACCTTCAGGGCTCAGTGGGCCTACCCGGTCACCAAAATTTAATAAGTAAATAAATAAATCTGTGTGTAGCCATGTGACAGATCAGTGAATAAACCCACACTCCAAAACTCATCTATGCACACTGTTGTTGTATTTAGATGGAGGAATACTGTTTTCAACATAACATTTCAACACTGTTCTATTTTGATAATCTGGGGCTGGGAGTTCATTATCTTTTGGAAGATGTACTCTCATCTGTACATTCATGTAGCATATCACATTTCATAGAACACAGTATTAATATGTCACTGTGGGATCCTGCCCTCCCATTACTAAATCAACATAGTGCAGAACTACTCATATGTCGTATTGCCCATATGTCACAGTGAAAAGGCAGAGGCTTTTGGACTGTGCATTATCATACTTGTATTGAAATAGCACAATACAATCCATCTGTCACACTATCCATATAATGTACTGTTCTCATTGTGAGATACAGTTAGTGTGACTTATGTATTGTGTTGTGTTATGTCAATAGAGGAATGGGAATGCAGGACAGAAACCACCCTGTACTGTCATTGTAACATATAGATTGTGGTGTACTTATAGCTTGATGGAGGGATGGTACTGCAGTATTTGAGCAAACACAATGTCACAGTGTGACATATGGACATACTGACACATAGACAATATTGTAGTATGCTGATGTAAGTATAGGAGGGCAGAGTATATACAACCCTGTAGTGACAGCATGACATATTCACAGTGTTGTTCTGTCTCAATGGAGAGATGAAATAACATGGTTCAACTCACCATCTGGTCCTACCATGGGTTATGTGCAATATTGCAGTATCTGCATGTAGGTATACAGTTCATGCAGTAGTCTTCTTACATGGTTGAACAGCATGTAGGTGTATCCCCAAGACATTGAGATGGCAGCAGAAGTAATACAGTTGCTGAAGCATGATGATGAATGCCTCTTGTGGTATGTTTACAAAGTTGTATGTTCTTTCTGTTACCTTATGGTGTCTGTTTCTGATTGGTTGTGTTGCCTTATACTGTGCTCTGCTTGTATGTGTGTTGTGTGTATGTGTGTGTGTTGAGGGGGGGAAATTCGGAGATAGGGTTGAAAACCCTAAGGTCAAATTTCCTTGCTTTTGTCACTGTAGAAACAACCCTAACTGTTGCATTAACAGAGTTATTTTTAAATTATATATACAGTATATATATTTATAAAATGGGTAGGGAAATTGTTGTTCTTTTATTGGATGATGAGCAGCAAATGACCATAGGTATATCAGAGCGTGACCACACACCTGCACTTTTACCCCCCTCCAAATCAATTTTGACATTTTATGAGATAGATAAACCACTCTGAGGTGTGCGGTCGTGCTCTGATATATGCATGCTTTGGGCAGTTGACACACACCAAGGCGTGCGTATATCAGAGCATGACTGCACACCTCAGAGTGGTATATCTATAACATGTACATATATATTTATAAAATGGGAAGGGAAATTATTGCTCTTTTATTGGATGAGCACCACCACATGACCGTGCGTATATCAGAGCGCGACCGTACACCTGCTCTTTTACCCCCCACCAAAACAATTTTGACATTTTATGAATAGATAAACCACTCTGAGTTTAATAACGGTCGCACTCTGATATCGCATACACCTTGGTGGTTGGCACACTAAGGCGTGCATATATCAGAGTGCGCACCGCAAACTCAGAGTGGTTTATCTATTACTATATATATATATATATATATATATATATATATATATATATATATATAGATATAGATATATGGGATATACAATGGTGAGCTATCAGATAAATGATTTATCTGCACAAGTGCTGTTTGACCTCAGGTAACCTACGAGTGGCATAAGCCACGTGTGCGGTGTCCGAGGTCAAACAGCACAAGTGTAGATAAATCATTTGTCTGACAGCTTACCATTGTATATTTCATTTATGCAATAGGGATACTTGGTGGTTTAGTGGATCACCTCTCTGATGTCCCTATAAAATAAGTATATACCCCCTTGTGATCTAGCGCCTCCCCCAAGCCCCAATATTTTGTTAAGAAAATGTTAAAGAATCATTGGTGGTCTAGTGGACCCTCACCCCACCCTCACTCTGGCAGGCAGTGTTCCACCACCCTGCTCCCCAACCCCAAACTGAGCAGGCAAATGCCACAGCTCACTACTTACCACCATGGCCAGCACCCAACTGAGCTCTCACTGAACACTGTACTGTATGCAGTACATGCTCCTTGACTAACAGCAGGGTTTGATGCAGGCTACTTTTGAGAATAGCTTAGGGTGCATTTTATGATGCAAGGTGCCCCTTGCCTCATGTCTTAAAAAACAAACAAACACCAGAATCTAGATAAATGGGTCACTTTTACCTACAGTGGTGTGAAAAAGTATTTGCCCCCTTCCTGATTGTCTCTATTATTGCATATTTGTCACACTGGATGTTTTCAGGTCTTTAGACAAAATGTAATATTAGATAAAGGAACCTAGTGAACAAATAACACTTGTTTTTTTTTTTTATTTCACTTATTTAATGAAAAAAGTTAACCAACACCAATTGGCACTGTGTGAAAAGTAATTGCCTACACTTAATAACTGGTTCACATAACATTTAGCTGCAATGACTGCAACCAAACACTTCCTATAATTCAATATCAGTCTTTTCACATCGCTGTGGAGGAATTTTAACCCACTCTTCCTCACAGAACTGCTTTAATTCAGTAACATTTGGTAGGTTTTCGAGCATGAACTGCCTGTTTCAGGTCCTGCCACAGCATCTCTATTGGGTTTAAGTCTGGACTTTGACTAGCCACTCAAAACTTTAATTTTACTTCTTTTTAGCCATTCTGATGTGGACTTGCTTTTGTGTTTTGGATCATTGTCTTGCTGCATGACCCAATGCACGCTTCAGCTTCAGCTGACGGAAGGATGACTGGACATTCTCCTCAAGAATTTTCTGGCACAGAGCAGAATTCATGGTTCCTTTAATTATGGCAAGTCATCCAGGTCCTTAGGCAGCAAAGCATCCCACACCATCACACTACCACCACCATGTTTGACTGTTGGTATGGTGTTCTTACTGTGGAATGCTGTGTTTGCTTCTAGCGAGACATTAAAGGGATCCATGTTGTCCAAAAGTTCCACTTTGGACTCATCTGTCCATAGAACATTTTCCCAAAAGGCTTGTGGATCATCCAGGTGCTTCTTGGCAAATGAGAGACGAGCATTTATGTTCTTCTTAGTTAGCAGTGGTTTCACGCCTTACTACTCTCACATGAAGCCCATTTTGCCCAGTCTCTTTCTGATTGTGGAGTCATGAACACTGACCTTAGCTGAGGCAAGAGAAGCCTGCAGTTCTTTGGATGTTGTTTTAGGATCCTTTGAGACTTCTTGGATGATTTTACTCGCCCTTGGAGTAATTTTGGCAGGCCGCCCACTCCTGGGAGGTTCACTACTGTTCCAAGTGTTCTCCATTTGGAGATTATGGCTGTCACTGTGGTTCAATGGAGTCCCAGAGCCTTAGAAATAGCTTTGTAACCCTTTCCAGACTGATAGAGGGCAACAAAATGTTTTTCTGATCTTTCCAGGAACTTCGCTCTGTCATGGCATAATGTGCTTGTTGAATCTTTGTGCTGGCAATGTGACTCTGATGGTAAGGGCCAAAATAAGTGAGGTTTATATTGAGCAGGGCTGGCTGTAATCAAGCCTGGCTGTGTTCAATCAGCTGACTCTAATTATCCCTTTAATTGGGTTGATTTAACTAGGGGCAATTACTTTTCACACAGTGCCAGTTGGTGTTGGTTAACTTTTTCATTAAATAAATGAAATAAGTAAAAAAAAAAGTGTTATTTGTCCACTCAGGTTCCCTTTATCTAATATTATATTTTGTCTAAAGATCTGAAAACATCCAGTGTGACAAATATGCAATAATAGAGAAAATCAGGAAGGGGGCAAATACTTTTTCACGCCACTGTATGTTTAGGTCTTTGTGTTTTGAAAACACATCATTGTTAGGTATTTTACAGGTTGAGCAGATCACACATTGAATTGGTTTATGATTAGGGGAAAGCTGTGACTACTTTCCTAGTGATTTGCTCCCAGCCACACCTAGCAGACTGCACTTTATAAATGTGAGACAAGGAAACTGGAGTAGAGTCTTTGCAAACAGAGAATGAAACAGCAGGACTCTAACTCAGATCAGCAAGGTACTTTTTACATTATTTAAAGTGCAGGACCAAACTGATTGGGGCCACTTTGACGGAGAGGCTTGGCTTGTTCACATTTTGGCCAAAGTTTGATAACTAAAGGCCCCTATTTCGGATATGAGAGATTGAAAAATCCTCCATTACAGGCCTGCTTGGGCAGCTGGGGGAGGCTCACTGGACTTCATTTGTTGGTATTTTCCAGTTAAAAAAAAAACAAAACAAGAAGAACGCTATCACAAACCAAAAAACAAAGTTCTTCATGAGAGCTGTTTTCGGTTTATGACACCTAAGTCATGCGAACAGAAAATGCTCTAATGAACTGAAAATTTCAAGTTTGTATCAGAGTGTTATCCAAAAACTCATTAATCATGATCAGAATAGCTCAGAAAAATAAATTAAAACCATTATAGCACTGGAACTGCTTAATATTTTTTCTCAAAACCTTCGAAAGGCACTACATCCACACACACCAATTCCACCCCAAAGGTTTCTTGAAAAAATGTTGTACCATCAAGGCTTTCCATGAGCGAAAAAAAAGTTAAATATAGGAAAAAAGTGACCTTTTTGCAAAATAAGTGGTATCCAGATCTTAAAAAATGCACAAGGTGCCATCACAAAAGACGCTTGAGACTATGCCAGCCTGACCACACATGCAAATATTTGGACTACTTCATCAAATGCCACCAAAGTTATTAAGGTGAAAAGTTAGGGGTTTAACACTGAACACCATACTCAACCCTAACAATAGGGCACTACCATGCTCCTATGCAGGAGTGGGATATGGAAAATATTCTCAGTCCTGCAGCGTGAGCTCTGGATACTCACAAGTGCTGAAGGCACGAATGAGAGTATCCAGAGCTCACGCTGTAGGAGTGAGAATATTTTCCATATCCCACAATCTGCACATCATATGTGTGATTTATACAATGGGGGTTGGAGCTTTCAAAATATTATTTTTTCCTGTGTTCTTTTTCTGTTTCTGTGTACTTTCTGCTCTTTCTGTGTTTTGTTTGAGTGTATGAGTTTTTCTGAATGGGCTGGGAGTCTCAGAAACACTATGGCAATCAGGTGAGTGTCCTTTGCAATGCTAATTGAGTAAGTTACAGGCAGCAGTGAGAAAAATAAACTATTTTGTGAAGCAGTTCGATTTAGAATGCAGACTGTAGTGAAACTGACATCAGCACAGTAATGGGCAGGGAGTCTCAGCAACACTATAGCGCACAGATGAGTGTCCTTTGCAATGCTAATTGAGTAAATTGCAGGCATCAGTGAAAAACAGAAACTGTTTTGTGAAGCAGTTCCATTTAGAATGCAGCCTGAAGTAAAGATGACATCAGCAGAGTATGTATATCTGTCAGATATTTTAACTCTGCTGATGTCATCTTCAGATATCTCACTCCGGTGGAAATAACAAGAGTTATTGTTACTCTGGAGCACCCACCCCCATTATATATATATATATATATTTATAAAATGGTGTGGTAAAATCATAAAAATCCTAGTGATACAATTGGCCAAAACACATCACATGACCGTGCAATATTTCCCAACGACCGCACACCTTCCACTACGACCGCTCGCCTGAACTACTTTCCACTCCTCAAAACCTCTTCACCAGCAGCAAGACCACTCCACACCTGGTGCAGCTAGACACCCACACTAACACACATGTGCAACTGACACCCACACCCATAAATAAATATACCAGTAGTAGCACCACACTGTAGAAACAGATCTGTTCATCCTACCATTAATGTTTACTGAAATTTAATTTAAAAATCAAATCCTGCCTGCCATGTTTACAGTGTCACACTGTACAACCACTTTATTACTGTAACCACTGTGACCACTCTGACTAACAGAAACCTAACTCTATATAAAAAACTATAACATACATTTCTTTGTATTCTTCTCTTCATTTATTTAAAAGATGCCTTTCCACTCACAATACATGATCCTGCAGTACTTTACGCTTTCAATAGGAAATGTAACGTGACCGAAATTAACTCATTTAGAAAGTGAGAAGCTGTTACGAGTCAAAATAGGCGTGGTGTGTTTAAAAATCAGAAAAGTGACTGCCTTTTATTATTTTGTGCGGTTTTCTAATATTAGCTCCATATCGATAAGGAAGCAGTGAGGATAAATCAAAGGCTAGGTCATTTAGAAATATGAGCCAGGCGAGGCGAAGTATTTGCCATAGCAACGCAAAGCTCACCATCACGTCCATTCTAAGATAACCGACTCACTCGATCTATCCTGCGCTGCTTCCACATCACATATGGAACTAATATTAAGAGAAAACGACACCAAGCAATAAAACGATCACATTAATTTTAAACACACCCGTCTTACTGAACAGCTTATCTTTCTAAATGAAGCATCTCTTAATCACATTCATGGCAATTAAAGTGACACTGCTTTACAGAAATACTTTTTTCACACCAAAAATGACTACATAAAGTTAAAATCATTTACAAATACAGTTTTTCACACCAAAAAGTGTCACCTCTGCCAACATATCATTTAATTACTAACTACACAGAAGGACTACTTCCCCAAAAATCTATAGCCATTTTATAAGATAGATATACCACTCTGAGGTGTGCGGTCGCGCTCTGATATACACACGCCTTGTGCGGTTGATGCACTCGGCCTACGGCCTCGTGCGCACAACGCACACCAAGACGTGCGTATATCAGAGCATGACCGCACACCTCAGAGTGGTATATCTATTACATATATATATATATATATGTATATATAATGGTAGCACAGTAATGCTACCATAGTTAGGGTTGAATAACCTTTCTAAGGTTAAAGGGTCAAACTTTGCACCTTGATAACTTTGCCACCATTCAACGGATTTGCCTGAAATTTGGAATGCATGATCAAGAACTATACATCATGGGGTCTGCCAACTTTTGTAATGGTCAGACATATGGCTGCTGAGTTACTAAGTGAGATCTGCACACGCATTTCCGGTTTTTGGTGAATTCTTTGCTCGCACCTACAGGTTGCATGGTTTGTGCGACCGGTGTGGCTGGGGTCTCCAATGTGCCTTTTGAAGACTTTGTGAAAAAATATTAAACAGTTCAAAAGTTATTCAAAAAACAAGTTCCTATTGTAAGTCAATGGGAAAAATTAACAAAAAGTTCGACAGTGTCGCAAATGCACTTTTTAGTGTTGCAAATGGCCCTGGTAGTGTTGCAAATCCAGCATTTTGTTTTCAGTTGGTGATCAGGAAAATGTTTGGCATTTAAAATTGGGACCCTTTAGGAACACAATTCTTTTTGTGTTCACCTAGTCGGACCCTCAGTATGCTAGCCATATCTTTATTTGGGGGTTAAACACCCCAGAAATATGTTTTTCAAATTTCTGGAAAAAGTAGTGTCTCAAAGTAGTGTCACACTCATGACTCTTTCATGATTTCATTTGCGAAAGTGTCATGATTTGCGATACTATTTTGTGACACTATGCCCAAAATAACAGGAATTATTTGCCACCCTACTGAAAAAGAACAGTTTGGTCTATTGAGCTGAAATTTAAAGGGAAGACAGCCAACATGGAACAGATGTGTCTTTTGGTAGTTTGGTGAAAAAATATTAGAGGGCTGCAAAGTTACAGCACTCCGAATTTGATGCTTTTTCCCATAAGATAACATTATGGTGTCCGTCGTGCCTTTCGGGGCCTGTATCTTGGAAACGGTGCAAGATACAGACTTTTTGTTGAAAGATGCTTAGCCCCCCAAATAGTGGCTAAGTACAAAACTAGCCAGGAAAGTCATAATTCACATGAAATTTTCATTTTTTTTTCTACGTTGTATGGTTCCTGAGATATAAGCAATTTAATATTCCAAGTTCTCCTTCTCTGCTCCGAGGCCCATTATTATGCATACATTCTTTGTATTCACTGTCTTTTCAATGCAGTTTTTAGGGAAAAGAAGGGTGTGCCCTTTTGTTACTGTGCCAGTTAGCATTTTCAGTTGTGTTTCCGTTACTGTTCGCGTCACCATTCCCATGTAAGCCACCGTGTGTGTTACAGTTTGCATTTTCATTTGCGCTTCTCTTTGCGTTACTGTAACCATTTGCATTTCCGTTACTGTTTATGTTTTTGTATTTATTTTTCCTCAGCCTGTGCAATGCCATTTGCATTTGCAGTCGACCTTCTGTTTGCGTGTGTCTTTCATTTGCGTCATCGTCGCTGTTACCGTTACCATTGGTGTTTCCAATCACGTAACCATGACCGTGCACATTACGGTTTGTGTTTCCACACATGCCTGCATTTGCATTTCCATTTCTGTTTCCTTTGGCATTACTGTTGCTTTTGCCGTTACCATTTACATTTCCAATTGTGGTTCAATGACCGTGCGTGTAACGGTTTGCATTTACGTGCACACTTGCGTTCTCATTTCCATTTATGTTCCCTTTGGCATTCTTTTTGCTGTAACACTTAACATTTGCATTTAAAATACTAGCGCCATCACTGTGTGCATTATCAGTTGTGTTTTTGTATGTGCTTGCATGTCCCTTTGCGTCACTGTTCACTTTGGCATCACTTTGCGATTGCATTTCTATTAACATTTGCTTTGCCATTTATGTTTGCATTACCATGTGTGTAACTGTTGCCTCTTATGTTTGCGTTGCTGTTCCTCTTACTATATGCCCCATGCTCCCGCCACTGCATTACATTCACTATCATCCTCATTCTCAAAAAGAAGGGAAATTAGAGGCAAAAAACTCTGTTTAATGCATCAGTTAGGGTTGTTCCACAGTGATAAAAGTGAGGAAATTCGGTATTAGGGTTGAAAACCCCCCTTGGACCCCACAGCCCACCCCCAACCAGCATTGGGGTGCCGGTTGGGGTCATCGGTCCTAACTCTCATCCCATTCTCCTATACCTCAGCTTCTTTATGCATGTGCTGGGGTGAGAGTTAGGGCCGATGACCCCAACACACACCCTGATGCCAGTGGGGGTGTGGGCTGGAAATTGCATTTTCTGCTCTTTTTTGCTAATTATAAAAAAATCTGTATGGTATCTATAAATGAAACACCACTCATCTTGTAGTTACTTTTGTGCTGAACAACTTTTTTGCTCACAGTACCGTGCTAGCTTTTTTTGTTTTAAAGTTATTCACATTTGAATATGGTTAGTACTGCTACTGAGGCTGAACATTCTAATTGAGTTCCAGAGTGATTGTGACATAGCTCCTAGGTGGCTAAATTGTATTTATTCAATGGCTGTGGAGATAAATGGATTTATTCAATGATTTTTGAGCCCATTCCTATTACATAAATATATTTATGCAATAGGCATGGACATAAATCCTATGTGATAAATCTAAGCGACTATGTATGAATGTAAAATCTCACATTTATACACATAGCAGCTGCATCATCACAGATTTATACACATAGTAGTCCTCTCTCCCCTCCCAAAACCAGTGTCCCAAATTAAGCCCCTCTGTGTTAGATAATTCTCCTCTTCTCCATCCCTTACACTTTGTCTACAGGGAGTGCCCACTCCCCATGTCAGCAGTACCCCCCCCTTTGTGTGGGACACTGTGTAGCCCACTCCCAGTGTCCCAAGTTATGTATACCCCCCCAACCAGCAGAGTTCTGTACTTTGGCATCAGATACTGAAGCTGTCCACAACTCCATGTATTCAGCCATTTCAGGCTACAGATAATAGACAAGTATTACCTGAGTGGTTTATTTTATTGGAATTTGTGAGATCTACAGTTATTGCTAGCAGCTGTGCACCTACAGACCTCCTGCAATGTAGCAGACTAAACTGCATTCTGTCAACTAGCACCCCCTTCCTTGCGCTGACTGATCTGAAATCCTTGCAACACTGGGAAGCAGACTGTATACCCCTCCTGGCCCAGTCAACATGTCATCTATTCTACACCTGGCCCATTCTGCTCTATCACTGTGGGAAACTGGCTTTCTGCAGGTTACTGCACATACAACAGACTGGCCTACCCTAGCCCTGGTTCTTGTATGCACCCCCTCCCCACCCATCCTACCTGCTGCCGGGTAGCATCCTACTAGCTTGCCAATGCAGCCCTCTCTGCCCTTGAAAATACTCCTACTTGTTGCACCTACAGCCCTGCCTACCCTTGCTCGGCCTACTCCTTGGATCCAAAAATATTTTTGGACACTGGGGAGCCTACCCCAGTGTCCCCAGTTATGTATATCCTCCCAAAAGTATTGTTGGACATTGTGGAGCCCACCCCCAGTGTCTGCAGTGATGTATACCCCCTTAAAAGTATTGTCAGACACTGGGTAACCCACACCCACTGTCCCATTGCTTGTAGAGCATCTCCTTTTACAAAAAGACAACAGTCTCCCAACGTCTTTTTATTTCCTATGAAAAAAGGAAATGGTAACTCATCATCTCCCCCACCCTTCCCCATAATGACCCTCCCACTGAGCTACCCTCCACCGCACACACCCCTTGCCCTATACTTACCAGCAGAGACCATCAGCTGTCATCTTCTGTGGACCGGGACACATCTGCACTCTTGAAAGCCGAACTGCGAACTGAAGAATCAAGGTAAGTGCGGTATAATGGCTGTCAATGATGTTTTAAACTTATGTTGCTATCTCTCTCATTTGTTGTTATATTCACACACAATTTTGAACTTGGGCTTTTTGGAACTCCACCTCAAGAACACTGGCACTGTCATTTCATTACTCAGTCCTGAAAGATGATTTCATGGACACTGTGCAGAATCACCTTTTGGGACCAATTAACAAAACAACAGTGCCAGTATTCAAGGTGGCGTCCTAGAAAGCCCATGTTGAAAATTTGGTGCAAAAATATCAAAAAGCTTCATGTTATGTGCAGTCATTGAAATTTTGCTATGCAGACATGTAAATTCAACAATTTTTTATATTTTCACTCCAAATTTATAACATTGCCATTTTTTTCACACCACCTCATGAACAGTGCACCTGTCATTTCAGACATCCTACCCAAAAAGTGTTTTCCCACCTGTGGCACAGAATGATGCAGTTGCTGCATGAAATCACCTTTCAGTATCAGGTAACAAAATTACAGTACCCATGTTCATGAGGTGGTATCCCAAAAAGGACATGTTGAAAATGTGGGGTCAAAATAAAAAAAAAATGGCTATTATGGGCATTCTTTGCAATCTCATAATGCACGCTTGTAACTTTGAAAATTTGCAATATTTTCCCATTATATTTTCAGTACAGTCTTCTTACTATCCCACATCATGAATGCAATAGCTGTCATTTTTCAGAACCTGACCAAAATGTGGCTTCACACCTGTGGCATAAAATGGCATTGCAGTTGCACAGAATTATGTTTTGTTTGGGATTTGAACATTTTCTGTACTGGGTACATGAGGTGAGGTGACAAGAAGGTCATGCACAGTTATGCCTATTTCTTGCAGTTTCACTATGCCTGCTTATGGCTTTGTGCATGGAAGCACAGGGGCTGGAAATCCCTGCATTTCTACAGCTTGATAATATGCACATCTGTGGAGGGATGGGAGTGCCAGGAAGGACTTTGTGTTCCCACAGTAAAATAAACCTACTATTATACTATCTCAAAAAGTAAGGAAATAAATTTCAAAAAACTAAGTCAATGCACCAGTTAGGGTTAAAGCAACAAACGTAGGGAAATGTGGCATTATAGTTCCCAACCCTAACACCCCAACCCCACCATGCACAGATGAAGACCAATGGGAGTGGCATTGGCATCTTCATCTGTGACGCTCATCCCATTCTCCTATGCTGTGCCCACCCAGCTTATTTTCTAATGTAACAGGATGAGTGTTAGGGCTGAACATGCCAATGCCATCCCAATCCCTCTTCATCTGTGCAGGGTGAGGATGGGGTGTTAGGGTTGGAAACCCTAATGCCACATTTCCCTAATTTGTAACTTTAAACCCTAACCCATGCATAAATGTAGTTTTTTGTGACTATATATATATATATATATACACTATATGTGTGTATATATATATATATATATATATATATATATATATATATATATATATATATATATATATATACAAACACACACACATATACATACTATATATATATATATATATATATATATAAACTCTGTTAATGCATCAGTTATGGTTGAAAGCACACCTACAAAAGTTGGGAAATTTGGTGATAGGTATGCCAGCCCCTACCACACCCCCTACCCTTCACACACCAACAGGTGTATGGGTGTGTGTTGGGGTTATCAGCCTAACTGTCCTCCCATTTCATTTGTAAACAAGCAGAGGTGGAGCAGTATAGGAGAATGGGGTGCGAGTTAGGCCCGATGGTCCCAACACACACCCCAAAGCCTGTTGGTGTGTGGAGGGTGGGGGGATATGGGTGGTAGGAGCTGGTTAACCTAACACTGAATTTCACAACATTTGTAGGTGTGCTATCAACCTTAACTGATGCAATAACAGAGTTTTTTGCAATGAATATATAGACAGGAGTGGGTTCAAAACGTATTGAATAAATCCATTTATCTTCACAGCCACTGAGTAAATAAAATGTATCCATATAGTAGCTATGTCACAATCATTCCAGAACTCATTTTAGAATTTGCAGAGAATTTCCTTACTTTTTGAGAAACTTTAATTATAGGCTTATTTGCTTGTGGGAGTGCAGGGCCACCTGGGCCCTGCTCCCCCAACCCTCTATAATTTTTTATGAGATTGTAATTGTATCCTTATTTCTCATCCTATCACTCCATACTCCTGTGTGAGGGAGCACCAGGCCCTCTGGGCCCTGCACTATTATCCATGTATCAGTCCCATGTGGTACCCATATTTCTCTTTTGGAGCATAGTGCTCTCTGTGCACTGCACTGCCATCCATGCATTACTCTTTAATAGTATCCTTATTTGAGTGTGGGAGTGCAGGACCCTCCAGGGCCTGCACTCCCATCCATGCATCAGTCCTTAGCAGTATTCATACCCTAAGTCACAAACGTCTTTGTAACATGAGCACAAACAGCTATCTCTAACCCTAACTCCAGAACAAGTAATATTTCATGCGGAGGCACACAAGACAGAAATCATACCTCGGCACCCTGAACAATATCAGATATATGCCCCACATTAACTCTAACAGACACATAAACTTACCTTAACTTAACTCTGGAACAAATAATATTTAATGGGGAGCCACACATGACAGAAGGAGCACCTCAGCACCCTGAACAATATTAGATATGTGCCCCCCCTTAAATCCAACAAATATATCACCTAACCCACACCCAAACCAGAACCCAAAGGCTAACTCCAGAACAAGTAATATTTAATGGAGGCACACATGATAGAAAGTGTACCTTGGCACCCCAAATAGTATCACATATGTGATCACAATTAAATCCAAAAGATACATAATCTAACTCTAACCTAACTCCAGAATAAGTTATGTTTAATGTGGGGCACACAAAACAGAAGGTGTACCTCAGCACCCTGAACAATATCAGATATATGCCCCCTCTTAACTCCAACAGATGTATAACCTAACCCACTCCTCAACCCAAACCCTAAAGCTAACTCTGCAACAATTAATATTTAATGAGGAGCACATATGACAGAAAGTGTACCTCTGCACCCTGAACAATATTACATATGTGCCCACAATTAATTCCAACAGATACATAACTCAACCCTAAACTAACTCCAGAACAAATTATATTTAATAGGGGCACACACAACAGAAGGTGTACCTTGGCACACTGAACAGTATCAGATATGTGCCCCCCATTAACTGCAACAGATAGATAACCTATTCCTAACCCAAACCCATGTGAAAGCAAATATTCCTATAGAATAACATTAGAATTCTCACAGGCAGTAACTCCCTCAATATTTGGAGTTAACTGTAACCCTATATATGAAAGGAAAGGTCTCGCTGAGTACTACAACATTAATGCATCATACCAAGAACAGTCATCACAGGGTACCCACACCACTCTGATATGCCCACAAAAATTAAACATGGTGCCAAATGCAGACTTCAATGCTGATCTTCACCAACTTCACATGTATATTTATCTTCTCTTGGACTACTAGCTCACCAAATTTCAGACAACTTCCTTGCAAACTGATGGAGTTATGCCCTAAAACCCCAAACTGTATTTTTACCCATAATTCCTAAACTGCTGGGAGTTAAGTGTAAACCTAAATTTATTTTACTCTTTGGGGCAAGCCCCATAGACTGGAAGAGTCAAAGCCCCCCTCTTACCCTTTCCTGAATGTACACATTTCCTTTAACCATAACAATAACCCTAACCCTAGTTCCTAAACTACCAGGCGTTAAGTGTCAGTCAACATATATGTTACTCTGTGCATCAAGCCACAGAAAGTGGAGAAAGCAAGTCCCCCTCCTAAGCTTTTCTGAATGTACACATTTCCCTTAACCCTCCATAATTGTTTTAAGAGATTGTAATTGTATCCTGATTTCACTGTGGAGCACAGGGCCTTGTGCTCCCATCACTACATACTCCTCTGTGTATTTGTATGTGGGTGTGCAGGGCCCACTGGGACCTGCACTGCTATCCATCTATCAGTCCCCAGTAGTATCCATATTTCTCTTCAGGAGTGCAGGGCCTGGAGTCCATGCATTACTCCTTAATAGTATCAGTATTTTTGTGTGGGAGCACAGGACCCACCGGGCTCTGTGCTCTCATCCATGTATCAGTCCTTAATAGTATCTGAATTTCTGTGTGGAAGCATAAGGGCCCTAAGGGCTCTGCGCTCCCATGCATGATGCATCAAAGAAACACTTGCATTCACCTCACATTACAATATTATCCTCTGGAAAAGTAAGCAAAATGTAAAGCCGCAGAACTCCAAAACAAAGTAATATATTTTCACCAAACCAGCAAACGACACATCTGAGATCAAGCCCTTAGCACCCTGAAAGTTTCACAGCAAAAGTGTAAACCATTTCTTAACACCATAGTGACAAAGAAATGGCTATATAAACCTCCCAGTGCAATGTTATGCTATGGGAAATCAATCAAAATTCAAATCTACAGAACTCCAAGCCAAAATAATATATTTTCACTAAACCAGCAAATGGCAGATCTGTGGAACAAGCCCTTTGTGTCCTAAAAATTTCAGTCTAAAATTCCAAACCGTTTCTTTGCTTTGAGGTGACAAAGAAACAGCTATATAAAAGGTGTTTTTTTCATAAACTGTAAACAAGAATTCTGTTTCTTGATCAAGTCTGATGGGCTAACACCTAGGTTCCTCAAAACTGCTGCCCCAGTCCTAGAGTCACTGGCTACTAGGATCTTCAGTCTTTCACTCTGCACAAGGACAGTCCCTACACTCTGGAAAATTGCACAGATAGTGCCCATACATAAAAAAGGTATTACATGAAGATGGCAAGGAAAGAACGGCAAATGTCAAAAGGGTGAATGATTTTTGGCAATGGCTCTGTACCTCTTCCCCAAGGTCTGCCCTCCCCGGAGTTAGTATAGTTAGAAAGGGGGGTGTGGGGGTGAAGACCCCCACATGGGATGTGCAGGGGGCTCAGCCCCCTGCAAAAAGAGACATAGACAAATTTCCCATTCAGCATTATCTATGTGGCTTTTTGATGGTCACCGTTTCTTAGTCGCTGTCCTGACATGGAACCTTTAAAAAAATTGATACCAAAATCATGTATGATTACCACCAAATAGCCATTCTATCTATATTGAACAAATTACTTGAAAACAAATTGTTGGCTCACAGGTAATGGAATACATATAACAAAATAACTTACTATCCCGAGCACAACATGGGTTCCAGAAAGATCATAGTACAGCTACAGCACTAATACAACGTTCCAACAATGTAAAGGTAGCCATGGACCAAGGCCTGTGTTTAGGGGCAGTCATTGTCTACCTAACAAAGGCGTTTAATCTGGCTGAGCACCCCTTGTTACTATCAAAGCTGTTGTCACTTGGTTTCTCTCAAGATTCTGCTTCCTGGTCTGACAGCTACCTCACTGGACAAACACAATTTGTGCAAATAGAAAACTTTAAATTGGATCTCTCCCCCTCAAAAATTATCCTCAATGATCTATTCTCAGTGCACTGCTTTCTCTTTGTTTATCAACAGGATGACTAACATGCTTGGTTCCTTGTATACCATTCTGTACCCAGATAACATGATTCTGTAAACCAGTGCCAAGGACAGTACCACCATCAATTCTAACCTAAAGATGGATTTTGACTGTCTACAAGCATGGCTATAATGTAACAAACTCCTACTGAATACCAATAAGACAGTTGCCATGCTTTTTGGCTCAGCACCCAGGATCAAGGCCAGTCCCTCTGCTCTTACAATCCCAAGCTAGGACTGCTCTCCACAGGAAATGGTTGACTCTTTCAAGTATCTTGGAATAACCCTAGACACTTCACTGGATTTTAATCAACACATACTGTATCAACTACATGTAACACTGTAAATACGAAGTTGGAGCTGACCTATAAAATCAGATATTATCTCACCACTACCACTAGACTGGCCATAGCCCAGAGGGTTCTTAGACTTAGCCTAACCTATGGGCAAATGGCATACCTGGATGCCAACAGAGGATTACTGCAAAAATGAAACACTTGTTACAATAGCATCTGTCGTTATGCCCTATCAGTACCCAAACTCACACATCACTGCATACTCTGCTCGAGCCTGGGCTGGCTCTCCCCAGCTGCCTATCATCAATATACCACTGGATGCATGATAGATAACATTAGAACTAGTACACCAGGGTCATTGGCCTGCATGTTAAGTCATACCACACAGACCTACCCTCTTAGGTCTGCAGAAAGGTCTATTTTTGGCATACCTAGATGTGCTACAAAAATGGGTGATCATGCTTTTGTGGCATCTGCTCCCAAGCTTTGGAACTCCATGCCATTATCTGTTAGACACTCCCAGTCAAACCAGGATTTTAAGAAGAAGCTTTGTTCCTTCCTCATGGTCTCTGAGAAATGCACACGCACTGACCTTTTGCCCACCCTCTTAATATGTCTGTCCTGAATAAATTTGTTAACACTTATCTATTGATTGTCATTTGAATTGCTTTCCACTGTACTGTTGTATAATTCTCTGATTAGGTTCATTGTTTAGATGTCTTGCACTACTGCAACAACTGTCCCCCTAGTACTCATCCTAGCGAGCTGGCTACCTTATGAACCTTCTGAATCGTGTATATATGTAATATATCCTTGTTTTTTTGTGTTGTTTTTTATCCTAACATGTCTAATTAATGTGTCCAATATCTGATATATTGTTTTATTTCTGTCTCTACAATTTGGTGTATAATTTGATTGTTATATTATATTATATTATTGGGATCAGTTGTATAACTCACATTTTTGTATTCTTCTATTTGTAAATGTTCTGAATGCTATATTTCATGTAAATTGAACCTTGACCTTACCAGGTACATCTTGCAAATGAGCCATGCTCAACGATGTTCGCCTGGATAAATAAAGATTTGATTGATTGATTTGATTGAACTGTAATTGATACTCATGTTTTGCTAACTTTTGTATGAAGTGTCGTACTGTATTGTGACCTGTAACACTGTTCCTCCATCTGTAAATATCCTGGGTCATGCCTGGAAATAGGCAACATTTTTGTCTAGTGCACTTACATGGTTAGCAAAAACTAAATAAATAAGTATCCTGTTTTACAATCAAGAATCCTGTTTCTTGATCAAAGAATCCTGTTTTGAGTCTCACATCTAAAATGTCCCTTAGAAAATAATGGGAAACTTTGAAAAAATAGTAACATTTGAACAGATTAATATTTTATCACCAAACCTTCAAAAAGCACAACTGTGAACCAAGACCTATATACCCTGAACAATTCTGACCAAAACCCCAAGCCATTTTCATGCAGCGACACGACAAAAAATTTGACAAAAAGTGGTAATTTTCACATTTTTTGACACTGCATATATCTGTACCTACACATCTGACTGGAATAACACTTGCTACATTAAGAGATATTTGGTACCTGAAAGCATAAGCAAAATTTCATGCAAACCAGTCCAATGGTTGTGAAGTCATTAAAGTTCAAAATTTTGGATTTAACATAGAAGTGACCATTAAACCCTAGCATACAGGATTGACTTTGCCTGTATAATATGTATAAATATAGACCACCAATGATTTTTTAATCTTTCCTAACAAAGGATCTGGGACTGGGTGGAGTGTGATGTCGGGGCACTGCCAACTGGATTGGGTAGTGGGGAGGAGACCACTAGATTACCAGGGAAAGGTTTGTCATATATTTCATGGGGATCAGGGCTGGGTTGGGTGCCCTAGACTACCAGGGAAAGAGCTTCTGTACAATTGGGGATCGGGACTGTGGGAGTGCTAGCCACCGGACACCTGTCCATGGTCCTATTGCTGCATGGCTGACCTATGACTTGCAGCAAACCTTCCTAATGCACCATCTGTTTGGTGCAGGGCCAAGTTTGCCACAAGCCATGGGTGTTTGACACCAGGACTGTACCTGACAGAGAATCAGGTGCAGGGTCCCTGGCACACAGACAATCATCACAAGCACCATTGATGCAGCTTGCACCAACTTTTGAGAATTAGGCCCAATGTTTCTAGGTACCTGAAAATCATGGTTGGCCAGCTTAGCAAAAGGAGCTGTTCACCCATGTTCTCAGTATAAGAGCAGTGTTTTTTTCTTAAATTGTGAAGCTGCAGCTGCAGTTGTGCTGCTGGCTTCGGTTGGAACAGTTATCATGTGGTCCCCTGATGCCTCTATCTATGTCTGTCTGTCTGCCTGTCTGTCTATCTATCTATCTATCTATCTATCTATCTATCTATCTATCCATCTCTTCTATTGAAATAAATTCCTTGATTGCTATACCTGGCTGTTTAAAAGCTGTACAAAGATTTTCAGATTTCATGCTTTCAGAACAGGATGTTAGTGTGTGTGTACTGTAAGCAAATATAGCATGATACAAAAAGAACAGGTGGTGCTTTAGAGGTTGCTAACCTCAAAAGCTGCACACAGAAACAGCAAAACTGCTCTCTACAAGTGGCAAAAATTAAAATGATATACTAGCCAAATCATCAATGGAGAATAATTTTATTGGGCAAAGGTGGACACTAAGTCACACTGGCTTTGACCATATGTCACTGAGACCTGGGCCACCGCAGGGCACAACTGGGACCTGAACCTGGAGGGTTACACATTGTTCAGAAGGACAGGGTGGAGGGAGGGGGTAGCAATAATTGTCAAAACTGCATTGCCATAGGAGGAGAGGAGGAGGCGGAGGGAACTATGGAGGCAATTTGGTTCACCTTGATAACAAGGGGGGGTAAGAGAACAAAAATAGGAGTGGTGTATAGACCCCCTGTGCTGGTGGAGGAGCTGGAGGACAGTCTGGTGGCAGATGTTGGGAGACACTGCAGATTGGGCAGGGGGAAGGGTGGTGGTGTTGGTGGACTTAAACATGCCAGGAACAGACTGGGTGACTGTGACATGCTCGGTGGCCAGGGAACAGAGGTTGTTGGATGTCTTTCAGGATGTGTTCCTAATTCAGCAGGTGGGGGAACCAACCAGGGAGGTGCGGATACTGGATGTGGTCCTGGCAGACAGTGACCAGATTGGGGCCCTGGAGGTAAGGGACCCATTGGCAGGGAGTGACCATGCCATGGTCTGGTTCTGCCTGAACTAGGAGTGGTACAAGACTGCACAAAGATGGAGGTAACTGACTTCAGGGAAGTGGATTTCAAGGAAATGGGAAGGATCCTTAGGGAGCACTTGGATGGGATTGGGCCAGACATGGATGCTGACAGTAGGTGAGAAATCATCAGGAGGGGGGTGCAGGATGCTACCAGCACTTGTGCAAGAGTAAGATGAAAATGTGGTAGGCCCGAAAACCCTGCTGGTGGTCCAGGGAGGTTCAGGAGGTGGTGAGGGGAAAGAAGGTGGCCTATAGGTAATTCAAGTGGTCAAGGAGTGAAACAGATAGAGGGGAGTATGAGCTGATGGCCAGAAGGGCCACTAGGGTGGTGAGGGTGGCTAAAGAAAGGAAGGAGCAGAACCTGGCCAGGGAAATTAGGAGAGGGAACAAGGGGTTCTTTAGATACATTGTGGAAAAATGAAGAGTGAAGGGGCAGATTAGCAGGATTAAAACAGGGGAGAGATGGGCTCAAGACCAGGGGAGCAGGCCGAGGTACTAAATGAGTATTTCACCTTAGTTTTCACCAAGGAAAATAGGGGGGCTGCATCATACATGGGAGGAGATGGTGAAACTGGAGGAGGAAGCACCCCACCGACCTCGGCGGTTCTGGGGAGGGGGGCATCACTGGCAGGTGGGGGGAAGGCAAAGCAGGGGGATGAAGTAGCGGAGGTGGAAATCATGGCAAAGAGAGTGAGGGAAGCCCTCAGGTCCCTTAAGATGGAGAAAGCACAGGGCCAGATAAATTACATCCCAGGGTGCTGAAGGAACTGGCGGATGTCCTGGCAAAATCCCTGGTGGAGCTCTTCAGCATTTCTCTGTGGACAGGGTGGGTGCCTCAGAACTGGAAGATGGTGCATATAGTGCCTATCCACAAGGGGGGAGCAAGGGAGGTGGCAGAGAACTACAGGCCCATCAGCCTGACATCAGTGGTGGGCAAGGTGATGAAGGGCATTGTCAAGGAGAGACTGGGGGGGACCTGGAAAAGTTGGGGTTCCTGGATGATAGACAGCATGGATTTGTCCTTGGGAATTTATGTCAGACAAACCTTGTGGAGTTCTATGACTGGGTTAAGAGTGCCTTGGACCTGGGTAGACCAGTGGACATCCTCTTTCTTGACTTCAGCAAAGCGTTTTACTCTGTTCCTCATGGGGGCCTGTTGGATAAGCTGGGAGAAATGGAGGTGGGGAACCAGATGATCAGATGGATAGGAAATTGGCTGCAGGGCCGGACCTAGAGGGTCATGGTTGGTGGGGTAGCCTCATCCCCAAGGAGGGTCATTAGTGGGATCCCTAAGGGACTGGTTCTTGTTCCCCTCCTGTTCAATGCCTATGTCTCTGACATAAGGAAGAGTATCAGAGTACTGTGTGCAGTTTTGGAGGGCACATTTAAAGAGGGACATTGAACTCCTGAAGAGGGTCCAGAGGAGGGCAACCAAAATGATTTGGGGCTTGGGGGACAGAACCTATGGGGAGAGGCTTGAAGAGCTAAATATGTACACATTGGAAGAGAGAAGGGATCGGGGGACATGATAGAGGTCTTCAGGTACATGAAGGGGGTAAATAGGGAGGAGCAGAGTTAGGTGCTCCGGGAAAGAGGGTGCAACTAGAGGGCATGGGTGGAAGCTGGAGGGGGGAGATTCAGGGGAGAAAGAAGGAAGTGCTACTTCACTGAGAGGGTGGTGGAGCCATGGAATGCTCTGCCCAGGGGGCTGGTTTAGGGAGACACGTTGGAGGGGTTCAGGAGGGGTTGGGACAGGTATAGGTTAAGGGTTCTGGAAGCAAAATCCAATGCAGCGAGAATATCTGGAACTGGGAAGGGAAAAGCCAGAGAGGTACAGAGGGGCAGCAAGGTCAGCTCCTAAGGTGGGGGCTGACCAAACGAGCAGGCACAAAAGACTGTTAAGCCTATTCTGCTGGCATTTTAGTATGTTAGTATATGTGATCCTCATGAGGAGGCATGCACCTTTTCCCATTACAATTTAAATGAAATCCATAAAGTGACAAGTTACAAAAAAGACAAAGATACAAGTGGGAAAGAACATTGCAGAGAACTATCATAGCACATTTCATATAGGTAGCTAACATCATGGATACTAAGGCATTTCATCTCTTGCATAATTACTAATCATTAAACCATAATAACAAATATGTTTAATATAATTATAATGTTATGAATTAAATATGGTCTTCATGTACAGAATCGGCTGGGCAGGATTTTCAAATGACTTAAATCACCACAAGACCTGGGTGTATTGATGGTATGGTGCATAGGACTTGTGGTGATCTGATGGTATTTTCTATCCTGTGTTGCAATTGCCACAAGTTAACTAGCATTTTCTGGTCTAACTTGTAACAATCCTGGGGGACTTTTTTAACAGAGTTTGCACCATATATTTGGCGCCAGCTGTCATAAATTGTGAAAACTGTTGCACTGTGCCTGAGATTGTAAAATCAAGTGCAGTTGTGGCAATGGGGTTTGGCACACTGCCAGAACCTAAATGCTGTGTCACAAGGCTTGGTGCAAGTCCTGCATCATGCTTTAAAAATCTGGCCCACTGTGTATATCTTCTCACTGCAAGTTCAGTCGTACAAGAAAAAGACAATCCTCATCACTACAAAGTAATATGTGAGTGGGGAAAGCACAAAGGAATTAGAATCAGACCTATAGCATAAAGCAATTGCAAAATAAAACAAAGGGACAATTTTACCTGAAATTAATTAACCTGGCTTTAAATGTGGCAAAACTCAATGTCTTCATTCAGACCACTAGGTTGGGCAGTGTTTAAGGTGGCAGTCCACCTTGTTTCCCTTTGTAATAAGCAGCTCAAATGATCACTTCCCCTTTTATTAGGTAGAACATGTCTTAAGCACATATGTAATAAACAGGATATGAGTATGAGTTAAGTGTACTTAAAAAGTGAACACCCAGGGCATCTCTTCCATTTCCAGCCACTATTGCCCTGATATGTTCCTGAAAGTGTACCTTTAAAGGGCTCACTGTACGTGCAATATAAAATAAAAGATAGGGGTTCCATGCTATGTACACCACAAAAGGCATGACACAACTAATAAATTGTCTTGCCTCAATTTTGTGTCCCAATATAGGATGTTCAGCATACCTTCCTTATTTACTATATCTACATGTGCTGCAATTTCCACATTTCTGAAAACCTTTAGGTTTCACAGGCAACCAATTAAGAGATGTAGTTTCTGCCTTTGTAGCCACAAAGTGGCTTGCAACTATAATATGCCCAAATTGTTACCTTTCCTAAAGGTGATCCTTGGTGCATCACCAATTTATCACCACAAAATACTGTCCATTTTCAATAAAGGCCAATATTTGTACATCAATTTGCCTACCTTCCCTGCCATGTGATTATACTTTGTTAAAAATATGCTTCTTATACCATCCTAACTATTTTTAGTATGACTTTTAATATTTCTTAGTTTCTGAATGGCATCAGTCAAGATTTTCTCTTCATACCCACTAATTGTGGATCTTTCCATCATTACCCTGGCTTGGGTTTCAAAATAAGATTCATTTGAACAATTTTACCTGACTCTAAATAACTGACTATAAGGGATAGAATTAATCAATTTTCTGGGATGTGAACTTGTAGCATGGAGAACCATATTAGCTGCAGCAGATTTTCTGAAATCAGCAAATGTAACAATCTGACCTGGTGAGGTACTGAAGGCAACATCCAAAAAATGGAAAGTTTTCCCATCAAGTTTATATGTAAATTTCAAACTTTCCAAAGTCATATTAAAGTACTGAATGAATTTATGTATTTGATGCTCAGTGCCTCTCCAGATACAGATTATACCATCATTAAATCTGTACCAGGCTACAATATTGTTGACAAATTTATTTGACCTTTATGGTAAACAAACCAGGTCTTCCATAAGCCCATAAAAATATTAGCATACAAGAGAGCCACTGTGGCATCCATTGCAGTGCCACATTTTTGCTGAAAACTTTCCCCATTGAAGGTAGCATAATTATGTTACAAAATGAATGCCAAAGCCTGTAGTACAGATGATGTAGGAAAATTATTCCCAAAATATGGCTGTTGCAAACAAATATTCAACTGCCTCAAGTTCCTCCTGTTGTTTGATAGTTTTATACAAGCTGGTCATATCTGTTGTCTACCAAAATGAAGTATCATCCTATAATGCATTCTCAGCTTTATTAAGTACATCTGTTGTATCATTTGTGTATGAGCTTGAAAATTTCACATAAGGCTACAAAAAGAAATCCACAAGCTCTGAGAGGTTCTGTGTTAAAGAACCCATTCCTGATACAATAGGTCTACCAGGGAGATCTAATAGATTTTTTATGTATCTTAGGTCAAACATACATAGTAGGTATAATTGGAAAATCTGCTTTAAAAAATTAGCTTCATCAAAAGTCATCTACCCCCAGGTTGTAGCATCATCAATCAGTTCCAAGAATAGGGTCCTATAACTGTTTTTGGGGCCCCCAGTAGTCTTTTACAGGCAGTATTTACATTTAATGAATCATATACTTTTTGCATGTAATCTTATTCTTTCATAGAAACATAGAATTTGATAGCAGATAAGGACTGCTTGGCCCACCTAGTCTGCCCATTTTCCTACCTAACAGATAAGCTGCAGATCCTAGTTAACCAACAGCTTACTTCCTCCTACCCCCCACTAGGACTGCCTTATGCCTGTCCCATGCATTCTTGAAGTACCCCACTGTTCTTGACTCCACAACCTCCTCAGGGAGGCTGTTCCATGCATCCACAACCCTCTCAGTGAAAAAATACTTCCTCACATTACCTCTGAGCCATCCCCCTTCTATCTTAAAATTGTGCCCCCTTGTTCTTGCACATCTCTTTTTCAGTAAGATGCTACCCTCTTGGACTTTGTTAATTCCCTTGAGGTACTATATTCCCACCCTTGTCCGAGGGCTTAATAACAATCAGTGTTCTTAAGATTAATTAATTGTTCTAAAGCTCCCCACTCAGGCAAGGGTAGGTTGAAATATATATGTCCCTGATAACCATTAAAAAATGTCTCAGTTTCAGAAACTAACTTGCATTCAAAAGTATTAATAGCTGCATTGTTAATCTGTAATGTAAAACTTACATGCATTCAAAAGTATTAATAGCTGCATTGTTAATCTGTAATGTAAAATTGGATTGCTTCTTAAATCTGTCATCTCTTTCTTCAATTAATATCTGTTCCCTATTTCCAGCAGTAATATCAACATTTGTTAATAGGTCATCCAAGTCATACATATCAGTATGTTTCAGGTTAAACAAGTCCTCAATAACAGATACTTGACTATGATCATTTTCCTAGTTCTCAGGATCATAACTCCATGAATTTCCTACATCCATTGGATTCACAGCATCGCTATCATTGTGTGCTGATACTTCCCCAATATCAAGATCTTGTAACCTCCCCATTTCTACAGAATTTCTATTTCTAGTTGCAGAAAATATTTTAGCTTTAACTTTTTTATGAGTTTATAGATGCCTACCTTAACATTGAACAAGTCTACAGTTGGAGTAGGCACAAATGAGAGTCTCTGAGAGATAACATTAAATTAAGCATCTGGAAGATCAAGATCTGTTAAGCTAGTCACTGTTTCCTTTCCCTCAGGGTCCTCTCATGAGAGGACCCTGAGGCACCATCGTCAGCCTCTCTTGGTTTTTTTTTTTTTTCCCTGATTTTTTTTTTAAGTTTTGTTTTGGGATTTCAGGGCAAGATCATTTGTCTTTTTGTCCTGCCCCTGCTGGTTGGAAAAAAATTTGCAGCTGGTCAGGATTTTGGGCTCAGAAAAGATTCGTAGTCAGCATTTCTTACTGAATGTACTGATTTACTTTTTGATATTTCAATAAATCTGGAGTAGAAGTGTCCTGTAGTTGCTTCTAGTCTACTCCCCCACTATACAGCGGTGATCCTTTTATCTTCTCAGGTATCCATAAGGGCATCATCTTAAACAATCCAGACTTGGAGCATTGGCAATGTATTGGGGGAAATTATTCCAGTGTTTTACTACTCTTTGAGTAAAGTACAAACCTCTTTTATCAGTTCTAAATAATTTACCACATAGCTGTTTGGCAAGGGTCCTAGAATTGTGTTACTTCTTTAAATTCCAATCACATATCCACCAATAAATCATTGTTCTTAATTTTGTTAAAGACTAGAATGAGATCTCCCCTCAATTGTTTCATTTCTAGACTATGCAATCCCAATAACTGAAAACCGGTCATTATAATTAGTAAAGTAAGTAACTAAATAAGTGAGTAAAAATTTATTTCTATTAGTGCCCAATCCTGGAGGCTCTGTGTGCTGTGCAAAGGCAATCTATAGTGAACAACAGACACAACAATATAAAATAAACAAACAATGATATGTCATAACAGAACTATGTAAGAGAAAACCCAAATAAATACAATAAATCCCAATAAAAAGAATTTAGCAGTAAAGTTTAGGCTGTACTGTAGCTGGGTCCCAAATGCCTCCACTAACAGAGCCTCCCTCAAGAATCTTGGGAGAGAGTTCCAAAGGGTCAGGCCTGCCACCTCAAAAGCACGATCTCCCAAGATTTTCAGTCAGGCCCCAGGAACCACTATGAGGTCCTCCGTGGAGGAGCAGAGTTAATGCACAGGGTGGACAGGAGTTAGGAGGTCACTCAGATAGCCAGGGCCCAAAATGTATAGGTTCTTATAGGTGAACAAGCCCACCTTGAAAGCAATCATCCACCTAGCTGGCAGCCATTGCAGTCATGCTGGACCAGGGTCACATGACAGAACCTCAGAAGACCAGTCAACAACCTGGCTGCTGCATTCAGAACCAACTGCAAGCAACGCAGAACTCCTCCACTGATCCCGAAGTATGGAGTATAACAGTAATCGAGCCTTGATGTAACAAAGGCATGCACCAGAGAGGGCAGGTCACCAGGCGGAATCAGGGCTTTGATCCGGGTTATGTTCCTTAAGTGGTAGAAACTACACCAGACAATGGATGACACTTGAGTCTCAAGTGTCAATCCATTGTCAAGGTTGACACCCAGATTCTTCACCTTGGCAGAAGCTGCCATTGAGGTGGGGCCAAGAAAAAAAGACCTGTTCCCAACCCAGCAGCAACCACATCACACCGATGACCAGGCTGTACCACTAGTACCTGCATCGTATCAGGGTTCTGTCTTAGCCAGTTAGAGGACATGCAGTCTTGGATCTCAGCCAGACATTTGTTGAGCACCTCCATGGTGTCACTCATCCTGGGAGCAAAAGACACATGCAGTTGGGTGTCATCTGCATAACAGTGAAAAAACAAATGGTATCATTTAATGATCTCACCCAGGGGAAGCATATACACTGAAAACAACACAGGTAACAGGATTGAACTCTGGGGAACATCACATGGCAGGAGCCTCGGGCAGGAGAAAAAATTCTACATCACTACCCTCTGCATCCTGCACATAAGAAAGGACACAAACCAGTTAATGACAGTAAGGATGAGTCCACAGAGATCCCTGAGGCAATCCAACAGCACTGCATGGTCCACAGTATCAAAAGCTAAGGAGAGATGAAGGAGAATGAGAATTGACTGGTCTCCTCTATCTCTTACCCTGAAGAGATCATTATGCTCCCTGACTAATGCTGTTTCGTTGCTATGCCTTGACCTAAATCCAGACTTAAATGACTTGTAGATGTCATAGGCCACAAGGTGTGCCTCAAGCTGTAGTTTCACTACTTTCTCAACAACCTGACCCAAAAATGTGAGGTTCAAGATAGGTTGATAATTTACTAAGACGTCAGGGTCGAGAGATGGTTTCTTCAGGAGGGGCTTCACCAGTGCATCTTTAAAGACATCTGGAAAGAATCCCTCTGAAAGTGAACATTGTGTGATTTCAGTGAACACAGGACCAATTGACTCAACACATCCTGTTAAGAGACTTGTCAGGCCCAGCACCAGTTCATAAAATGTGTGCCACAGCTAGAGATTACCTCAACAACCTCTGTCACCCCCACCATCCTAACCTCACCACAAACAATAGGCATACCTCTGATAATGTGAGGCCCATCACTGCAGGGCTGCTCCAGCCCACTGGGAAGGACCCACGCCTAATGGTGGATACCCTGTCAGAGAAAAACTGAGTGGACTCCTTGAACTGAGCTACTGAAACTGCTTTTTTTGTCTGCAGACAGACAGGATAAAGTAGCCTGTCTACAGTTCAGAAGAGCAGAGCCAGTCTGTTCCTCCCTTTAGCAACCTCCCTGGACAGGAACACTGCCTTCTTATGGTCAATTGACCCTTGATATCCACAGTTTTGAATTCTCAAAGTCAGTTTTTCCCCCTATTACTGCAACCTCTGACCCCTGGTCTTCATCTCATTGAGAGTCCCATCAAACCATGGGAGTCTCAAGCAAGAATACCTGGGTCATATACAGATCAGTGCAATAGAGTCAAGTGCCTTGGAGACAGCACTGTTATAGGTTGCCGCTATCTCACCTGCACCCATCGCACATACGGCACTAATACAAGAAAAGTCCACTACTGCCAGCAGTCCCTCTGGAGACAACTCTTTCAATGGGTGGTATCAGACCATCTCAACAAGGGAAGGACTAACGGGGTGATCCTGAACAACAACTCCACTGTGCAATGATTGCACGAGATGACCAGATCATTCTTGAGATCAGTGACCTCAAGCCTCAGTGAGAGCACTAGGTCTAAAGTATATTAATGGCTATGGGTTACAGAAAGCAACAGCTTGTGCAAGGCCCAGCAAGGTCATTGTCTGGATGAAGCCATTGCCAAAATGCAACAATTCATTGTTGACCCAGGCATTGAAGTCAGGCAGGATCAACCATATGGGTACTTCCATTACCCTATCAGCAATGAAGTCCACAACCTCCTACAGGAATTCCCCCTCTCACCCTGGAGATCAGCACACGATTAGGATCCTGCAACCTGCACCAGGACCCTTGCATACAGCCATGCATTTAAATGATGAATGGAACCCACCAGATACACAGAGATGTTCAAGTCAGGTCTATATCCTCTCTAGCACACTGCACTGACAACATAAGCATACACATTATATAATATATATATTTATATATAACAAACCAATCACACACACATAAAAAAACTAAGGTAGACAGACATGTGGGGAGTAGTGCAATGTAATGGCTGTGGGGCAGTAGTCTTCCAGGAGTCTTTCTGGAGGCTGAGATGCTGCCCTATTTGCAGACAACTCTCTGTCCTGAGGGAGGAAGTTGCCCATCTTCAGGCAGTACTGGACAGTAGTAAGGGAACCTCCCCCATCCAGGGACCACCAGAGCCACCACCACTACCTCAGAGGTTGTGAAGAAAGTACAGCAATTGGACCACAGTGGGCTCAGGAAGGGTAAGGGTGGTGGAACAAAGGCACACCCAGTCAGCTGTTCCACTCCATAATCCATACACCATTCTGGGGGAGCATAGTTCCCCTATGGATGCACCCGCAGAGGAGACTAAAGAGGTTGCAGACAACTGTCACAAGGAAGGCCCTCAGGAAAGAGGCAGAGGGCACCACAGGGAAAGGAAGCAACTCCTGGTGGGGGACTCAATTATTAGGGGGATAGAACTGGGGGGCAGGAAAACTGAAGAAGGTGCCTGCCTGGTGCCATGGCTTGAGGGACAGGGAAGCATCCTTAGGGATCACGAGAACAGTTGCACGGAGTCTGAGTTGGATGTCATTGTCCACCTAGGGACAAATGACTTGGCTCATCATGAGATTAGAGCAGTGCAGAAGGACTTTGTAGAGTTGGGGAGGGTCTAAGACAAGTAGCACATACAGTATCCTTCTCAGAGGTGCTGCCTGTTAGTGGCATAGGTGAGGCAAGGGTACTTTGCACCATGCAGTTTAACGAATGGTTGAAAAAATGGTGTGGAGCACAGGGGTTTGGCTTCATTGGGGACTGGGGTTCCACCTGGAGGGACACCAACCTATACTGGCAGGATGGTCTGCATCTGTCCAGGAAGGGAACAAGTCTTTTGGGCAATCAGTTTAAATGCTTCATTGGCAAGCTTTTAAATTAGTCAAGAGGGGAGGCACTGATAAGCAGCAGGAAAATCCCAGCCTCCCCCTACAAAACAGGGAACTAAATGAAAAAAAGACCAAGGTAGACAGGTCAGTGGGGGATGCTGCTACAGAAGGTAAAGCCATCAAAAAATGGAAAGCAATGAGTACCAATGCCCATAGTCTGGGTAACAAGCTTCCTGAATTAGTGACCTTGATGGAAGAGGAACATCTGGATATTGTGACAGTCACAGAAACATGGTACACACAGAACCATGACTGGGATGTAAACATACCAGGATACACTATCTACAGGAGGGACAGGAGGGTAAAGAAGGAGGGTAGCTCTCACATAAGGAAGAAATCAAAGCAACAGAACAAAAGGGCAAACAGGGAGGAGAAGAAGCACTGTGGGTCAGTTTGAGGCAGGCAATGGCACCACAATCCACACAGGGGTTGTATACAGACCCCCCTCTCAGAGGGAGGAAATGGACAAGGCAATGATAGAAAGTATACTTAGAATGGCAGATAAAGGGGAGATATTGCTGATGGGTGATCTGAATATGCCAGATGTTAACTGGAGTGCAGTTGCAGCAGCCACTTCTAAGAGCAAGGTTATTCTAGATGTCTTACAGGGGGCATGCCTTAGACAACTAGTATTGGAACCCACTCGAGAGGGAGCAATCTTAGACCTGGTTCTCTCAAATGGAAATGGAGAGAGGATCACAGATGTAGAAGTGGGTGGCCATCTGGGAACTAGAGATCATCGAACAGTATGGTTCACAATAAACAAAGCAATAGAGTCAAGCCATGCAAAGGCAAAAGTACTAGACTTCAGGAGGGCTGACTTTGACAAAATGGGTGAGTGCCTAAGGAATGTGCTAGCAAATGGGCAGGAAGGAGGAGTGGAAGAACAATGGGGAATAATAAAAACTGCCATCACAGAGGTAACACGCCTTTATGTGAAGCAAATAAACAAAACAAAATGATGTAAGAGACCGCTAGGTAGGTAGCAGTGAAGGTTCAAGAGAAAAAGAAAGCATTCAGAAAGTACAAGGAATCACAGAAGGAGCAGGACAGAGAATTGTATCAGTTAAAACAAAAGGAAGCTGGGAAGGCAGTCAGAACAGCAAAGGCCCGAACCGAGGAAAAGATAGCCAACTCAGTTAAGAAGGGAGATAAAACCTTTTTTAGGTACATCAGGGAGCTAAGGAAACTAAGGGAGGATAGTGAGGCTTAATAAAGGGAAGGTGGTGGGCAGAGGGTGATGGTGAAAAGGCAGAGATACTAAACAAATATTTTTGCTCAGTATTTAAAAATGAAGAGGGGAAGGTACCTAAAACAAACAATAGAAACACTCTGGATACAGAAGTTGATACCAGCCCATTTACAGAAGAAAGGGTTCTGAAAGAACTCTTAAAACTGACGGTGGTCAAAGCAATGGGGCCTGATGGGATTCATACCAGAATTCTAAAAGAACTAAGGGTAGAACTAGTGACACCACTGACTACCCCATTTAACAAATCATGGGAGGATGGGGTTGTACCTGAGGACTGGAGGAGGGCAGATGTGATTCCCCTTCACAAAAGTGGGAGCAGGGCAGAAGCAGGAAACTACAGACCTGTTAGTTTAACCTCAGTGATAGGGAAAATGATGGAATCACTTCTGAAGGAAAGAATTGTCAAGTACCTAAAGGCCAGAGGGGCACAGGACCCAAGGCAGCATGGATTCACAGCAGGAAGGTCATGCCAGATGAATCTAATAGATTTCTTTGACTGGGTGACCAAAGTAGTAGATCAGGGAGGGGCTGTGGACATGGCATACCTAGACTTTAGCAAGGCATTTGACTCAGTCCAACACAAAAGATTAATATACAAGTTAGCCAGCCTGGGAGTGGGTCCCAAGATGATAGCCTGGGTAAATAATTGGCTGGACAATAGGACACAGAGGGTAATAGTAAATGGAGTCCACTCTGAAGAAAGGGGGGTTACTAGTAGGGTACCGCAGGGTTCAGTATTAGGACCGGTCCTCTTCACTGTCTTTATAAGCAACATTGCAGAGGGACTGGAAGGAAAAGTATGTCTCTTTGCAGATGACACAAAGATCTGCAACAGAGTTGATGCACGAGATGGGGTGGAAAGGATGAGAAGGGACTTGGCAAGGTTAGAGAAATGGTCAAATGTATGGCAGCTTAGATTCAATGCTAAGAAGTGCGAGGTAATGCACCTGGGAAACAAAAACCCAGGGGAAGAGTACACAATGGGGGGTGAGATATTAATAACAACAAAAATGGAAAGGGACCTGGGGGTAGTCATATCAGATGACTTAAAGGTGGGCAAGCAATGTGAGAGGGCAGTAAGGAGGGCTGGGGGGATACTGGGATGCATAGGGAGAGGCATCACCAGTAGAAAACAGGAAGTTGTTATCCCTCTGTACAGACAGCTGGTGAGACCCCATCTGGAGTACTGTGTGAAGTTCTGGAGACCCAGTCTCCACAAGGACATAGACAAGATGGAAGCTGTCCAGAGGAGGGCAACTAAAATGGTGCAGGGACTGCACCAGAAGACATATGGAGACAGACTAAAGGAGCTTAATATGTATAACCTCGAGGGAAGTAGGGAGAGGGGGGACATGATAGAAACTTTCAAGTACCTCAAGGGAATCAACAAAGTCCAAGAGGGTAGCATCTTTCAAAAAAAGAGGTATGCAAGAACAAGGGGCACAATTTGAAGATGGGGGCGGCTCAGGGTAATGTAAGGAAGTATTTTTCACAGAGAGGGTTGTGGATGCATGGAACTGCCTGAGGAGGTTGTGGAGTCAAAAACAGTGGTTGAATTCAAGCATGCATGGGACAGTCATAAGGCAATTCTAGGGGTTGGGGGGTAGAAAGAAGTAGGCTGCTGGTTAACTAGGATCTACAGCTTATCCATTAGGTAGGGAATTGGGCAGACTGGATGGGCCAAGCAGTCCTTATCTGCTGTCAAATTCTATGTTTCTATGTAAAACAGATGGCCACACACTCAACCCTGCATTCCCTTCCTTGGACAGTGCACTACAGAGAATCCAGATGGGACTGACACCTCCAGCACTGGACCTGCATCATCCCCTAGTCAGGTCTCCATGATGCAAGCCAGATCGACCGAGGAAATAAAGTCAGCAATAATTGTGGACTTGTTCCTAATGGATCTGGTGTTTATAGCACCACCCAAGGAAACCAGTAGAGGCCGCTGACCCACCAGCTACCTGCCCACTCAGTTTGGAGGGAACCCTGAGAATGGGAACCAATCACATCTGGCCTCTCTCATGGCCCTATTTTACCCCAGGGGGCCTTCTGGACCTGACCACCCCGATATGGCTCACCCTCGCTCTACCCCAGGACACCACCATCAGCCATCATTCCCCCCCTACTAATCCCAACCTCTATGCAGTGACTAACCACTGCAGCTGGTAAAGGGAGGTTGGAGAAGGGGTAGAGGTCATAATTGAATCCATCCATACCATATATAGATTTTGTGAATCTCCTCTGCACCCTTTCCACATCAATTATATCACTCTTTAAATGGGGAGACCAAAACCGTGAACAATAATCCATGTGTGCCCACACTAAGCTTCCATACAGGAGCAAGATAGAAACATGGAAACCTAAAGTTTTCAGCAACTACTCAGCAAGTCGAACAATGGTAGGAGTACTAAAGGTATTAACAGTCTAACATTCTTAGTTCCCTTCAAACGGACCTCCCAAGGCCAATGATCCTACGAATAACTAGCACCCTATTGGTTAAATACATTGACAGATGAAATCCTGACAGCAACCAAACTAGGTCTATTCAAAACAAAGCTTCATGCCCTGCTTACATCAACCATTGACTGTGGCTATTGTGCTTAATATATAATTCCTCAACCAGCATTTGTAGTACTGTTTCATGTATTACAGCTACCAGTAATCTGTGACCAATGAACATAATATATGCCCCAATCTCTCTTTCCAAAGCCCACTGCCCACATTTTCTCCTACAACCCTCCCTAGTTTTTCTAGTGCTCCCTTCCTCCCCCAATTGGTCTGCCTCTCTCTATGGTTCCCTCCCTCTCCCCCTCAATTCCGCCTAGCCAGATATCATACAACAAAGGCCCACTCCTCTGTAAATCTACCCATACCCCCTCTTCTTCCCTCAATCCATGATTTTTTTTTGTTGGTCATGCCCATCACCCTCTGATCACACCCCCTCACCTCCTATTCTTCCCTTTCTAGGTCTTGTCCTTCTCAACAGGTGCTGGTTATAGGTCACCATCCAATAAAAATAAAACTTCTGTTTCCCCTCCTGCAGCACTTATGACAAGAACTGTCTCAACATGTTTGCATTTTTTACTCCTCTAGTGTGTAACTAGCTAAGATCTTACATTGTATCATCTGATTGCCTCCTTGTATATTATTACTGCTAATATGTATTTTTTTGTCCCTGTATCTCTGTAATTCACTGCACTGATGAGGAACCTTTGTAAGCAAGCTTTTAGCTCAAAGGTAAATGTAATCCAATTCTTTATAATAAATAAAATAAGTAAACCAGAAAGGTGACGTAGAAGGAGACCAAAGATCCATCAAGTCTGCCCTTGAGATCTAAAGATCCTAGGTGATCCTGGGTCCTAGCTAGTAGATTCCTTTGTGGATTTAATTCTAGTGTACTCCTTATCCCATCTTCTTTTGAATGCTAATACAGTCTTAGTACCTACCTCCTCCACAGGTTGTTTGTTCCATGGCTCCACAATCCTTTCTGAGAAACAGTGTTTCCTAAGATCCCTCCTGAAATTCCCACCCTTCAGTTTTCATCCATGCCCCCTCATGTTTGTGTTGAGAACCTTGGTGAACAATTCAGCATAGAGTACTGAATTTAGACCCCTCATGTACTTAAAGGTTTCTGTCATATCCCCTCTTCTCTTGTAGATTCAAGTGAGTGCATTTTTAACACCTCCAGCCACCCCTCATACAGCAGCCCCTGAAGTGCCTGTATCATTTTGGTTGCCTTTTTATGAATGGTCTCTGTCCTGCCCCTATCCTTCTTAAGGTATTGTCTCCAAAACTGTATGCAATATTCCAAATGTGGTCTTGCATAGATCTGTACAGTGGAAGTGCACCTCCCTGTGCCTACAGTGAAAACATCTCCCTATGCATCCCAGAATTTTGTTGGCCCTGCTATATGCTGCATTGTATTGGCTGGTTTGTTTAAGGGTGTTGATAATAACTCCTAGATCCCTTTCCTTTTTTGAGTCACTGAGTTTGATCCTGTTTAGCCAATAAGTTGTTCTAGGGTTATTTCTGACAATATGCAACACTTTACGTTTCTTGGTATAAAATTTCAGCTGCCAGATACTAGACCATTGTTCTAACCTTTTCAAATCATTTTGTATGATTTTCACCACTTCTTTGCTGTCCACCCTTCCCCCAATTTAGTGTCATCTGCAAACAGTGCAATCTTGCCCTAGACACCTACTCCTATGTCGCTGATGAACACATTAAACAGGATTGGACCTAAGGCCAAGCCCTGTGGGACCCCACTCATCACTTCTCCCTCCTGTGACATATCCCTATTGACTACCACCCTTTGTCTCCTTCCGTCCAACCAGCTTCCTACCCACTTAACAATGCAGCTTGCTATGCCCAGATCCTCTAGATTCTTCAGCAAGTGTTTGTATGGTACTGAATCAAAGGCATTGTTGAAGTCAAAATGGAGGGGGTCTGGTGGTTGGCCATTATCCACTTCCCTAGATACCCAATCAAGGAAAGTAATCAGGTTTGTCTGGCATAACCTGACAGTAATGAAACCATGTTGTTTGCCATCCTGTAGGCCATGCTTATTCCAGTAGTCTACTAGGTCCTATTTAATCAGGGCCTCAATTTGCCTTCCTAGCACTGATGTGAGACTGACCAGCCTTTAGTTACTGGCCTCTTCCCTGCTACTATCCTTATGCACCAGCACCAAGTTAGCTCTTTTCCAGTCATTAGGTGTGACTCCCGTCTGGAGAGAACAGTTAAACAGTTGCACTATGGGATCTTCTAACTCGCTCGCTAACTGTTTAATTATCCTTGAATGAATGATTTCTATCTGGACCAGGAGATCTGTTGATCTTTAAATGTTCAAGCACCTCTCTGACCCTGCCTGTGATAATAATTGGTGTTTCCATTTTTGGCACTCCCCTGCCATGTGCTGTGATGCCACAGTCAGGCATTGGGCCACTTTATTCTTTGGTGAACACTGAACTAAAGTGTTTCTTCAGAATGATGGCCTTCTGACTGTTCTCTTCCAATATCCTATCCCCGTCAATGATTTTAACTACCCCTGAACCCTTCTTTCTCTTTCATGCCAATATCTGAAAAAATGTTTGTTCCCCTCTCTGACACCTTTAGCTATCTGAAGTTCTGCAGCTGCCTTTACTTGTCTCACTGCCGACTTAGCCTCCTTATTCTTCTTTCTTTCTTTCTTTCTTTATAAATAATGAATTACAATCCTTTGAGTCATAGACTCATTTCCAAAGGCTCCATGACAAGTATACAGATATGAACACAGGATTACATAGTTATATAGTTATATCATACATTGTACAGAATAAACACAGTAGTAAATTAGGTGCAACACTAGAGGGTATACAAAAGTTGTTCTGGTGGTGGTAACTAAGCACATGGTAATATATTGGCCTATACTTAATCTGGTTCAAGGTTAGTTGGCATTCTTCTGTATCCCCTTCCCCCAGGTCATGCCTGAAAATAGGCAGGATTTGTCTAGTGCACTTATCCAGTCAACAAAAACTAAATAAATAAATAAAATACAAGGTGGTAGCTGGGCAATTAGAGAATTAACATAACCAGTGGAATTGGTGAGGTGAGGGGTTAGCTGTTGTCATAGTTAGAGGTTGGCCACCATTAGGGCTCCGCTATTTTGGAGAGGCTCACCAAACATGGGAACCAAGTTGGTTATGCACATCTAGAGCTACAGGTTGCAAATATGTGGTTCCTGAGTGCAATTTTGAAAGGACTGATTTTGGGGAGGTTGGTGATGGTGGCAGGGAGGGAGTTGTACCGGGCTGGGGCCCTGTAGCAGAAGGATCTCTGTGTGAATGAGGTCCTGACCCTAGGGACAAGGATGGAGGACTTGCAGGCACTGTGGGTGGAGACGGTGGGAGTGGCAGGGTGGATGGAGGAGGTCGCCCCAGGAGGGAAGAGACCTAGGAGAATTTTTTTTGGTCAGAAGACATGATTGACAGAGGAGTCTTTCCTCAAAATTGAGCACATTGGCACTGGAGTAGAGTGAGCAGGTGTGTGTGCATCTGTCAGCACTGGTCAGGAACCTGCAGGCCATATTGATGAACATAAGGATCTTTCTGAGTGTGGTGTTATCTGCAGCTGCATATATTGGGAGGCCATAGTGCACAAGGGACAGAACTGAGGAGATGGCAGCCAGCCTGAGTGCTTCAGGGGTAGGCAGTCCCTATGCCAATATAAGAGGCTAAATGGTGCATTAGTGGCAGAGGAGAGGGTGCTGATGTGGGAGTGAAAGGTGAGGGCAGGATCGAAGGTAATGCCTAGGTATTTGTACGAAGAAAACTTGTTCAAGGGAGTGTTGAGAGCTTGAAATTATCTGGAGGGGTCATTTCTAGCCCTGCTTTGGTGGTGGGTGAAGAGCATAGTCTTCATTTTATCTCTAGATTGATGACCAGCCTGTGGTGTAAGAACCAGTACTCTGCCTTGTTGAAGGAGTGGTGGAGGGAGGTCTGTAAGGACGCAAGGTTCAAGTGGGAGGTGACCAGGACTGTATTGTCCATATAGAGAAGGACCCTACCCACACAGGAGTTTGGGAGCACATTAAGGTACAGGCTAAAGATGAGTGGGCCCAGTATGGAGCCCTGGGGGACACCAGACCAGACAGGATGAGTGTTGGACTGGCGCTGTTAATTTTTACACATTGGGACCTGGAGGACAGGTAGCTAGTGATACAGGAGCGGGGCCCTTGGGAGAAAATCGAGTTGCCCAAGGGAGCCGAGCAGGAAAGGATGGCAGATCATGTCAAAGGCTTTGCAGAGGTTGATAAAGACAGCTCTAGCAAGTTGGACTAAGTCCAGGGGAGAGCACAGGAAGTTGGAGAACTCCAGGACAGCTGTGGTGGTACTGTGGCCCAAGCAGAAGCCATGCTGCTCCATGCACATAGGTTCGTGAGTGGCAAGGTATTTTGTGAGCTGAACTACCACTATTTTTTCTAAGGCTTTGGAGAGCGGGATGAGGATGGAGATCAGCTGGTAGTTATTGGGGGAGGAGCTGTCACCACCTTTGAGTATAGGTGTGATGATTACCATTTTCCAGGCTAGTGGGAACTGACAAAGATACAGTGAGCAATTGAGCAGGTCAGTGAGTGGGGCAAGCACTGCATCAAGGACCTGGTGAAGAAGCCTAGTATCTAGTGGGTAGTTACAGGGACTGGTGCCATTGAGGGCTTTTGTTAGATATGGCCTGGCTTCATACAGGGATATAGTGTGAAGGTAGAAAGGTGGTCAGTGGGGGGTGGGTGGTTGTGAGGGGGGATAGGGTCAAAGAAGTTACTTGGGAGGACAGTACAGAGCTCAGAGAAGGTGGTATTAAGGCAGTCTGTGATGTTTTGGGGGTCTGTGGAGATAGAGCCATTGACAGAGAGCTGGGATGGGGGGGCATGATTTCCCATTTAGTTCTTTTATATAGTCCCAGAAATTCCAAGCGGTCCCCCAGGAGGAGGCAAGGGCTGATCTGTAATATTCACATTTAGCCTTGTGAATGGCCCAGGTGCACCTGTTGGTCTCAGCATTATATGCTTGTCTATCTGCTGGTTTACCAGATTCGACTGCTCTGTGCCATAGGTTGTCCCTGAGTCTCAGACGTTGAATGAGGGATGGGGTGACCCAAGGTGCATTTTGTTTCTTGGATTGAGTCTTGGTAAGGGGGATGAAGATGTCTCAGACCATATTAAAAAAGTGAGTGAAGTAGTTGAGCTCCAGGTCGATATTTGTGGTGAGATTTATGGGGGATCAATCCCATTAGGTGACATACAGCCTGTGTTTTTTGAGATTACCGGGGTGAAAGCACATATGGAGGAAGGTCCTGGGCACTGGTTTCAGTAGGAGAGCAGATCATGTGAAGAGTACTGAGGAATGGTCACTGAGAGAGTTAGGGAGGACAGTGATATCCACAATTTTATGGGGTGGTTGGTGAGGACTATGTCCAGCAGAGTACGGGTTCCATTGGAGGGGTTGCACCTGATTGGCTGAGTGACTAGTTGAGTCAAGTCTAGGGCGGCAAAGGTGTCCTTGGTTTCAGACACTGAACTGTATAGCCAGTTTGGGTTGAGATCTCCCAGGATGATCTGCTTAACCTTATGTGGCAGGTTGGAGAGGTAATCTGAGAGTGGGAGAATGGCTGGGGTTTGGTTCCGCAGGGGAACATTGGCCACAGTGATGATAATGGGGGCCTTTGAAGGGTTGGGAGTGATTCTGAGGAAGATGGCTTGTGCCCTGTGGTCCAACTTGGGTACCGGGAGGGCATGGCCCAGCAGGGTGTCCCACATATAGAGGGCACACCCACCTCCATGCTTGCCCACTCGATTTTAGTATGTGTTCTTCCCATAGATCATTATTCAGCTTACTTTTGAAGTTGTGGAATGCTTCCCTCTTGACCCTAATGGCTGTCCTAACTTGACTCATGAACCAAATGGGGCATTTGTGTCTGTTTCTTTCAGTCACTGTCCTTGTACGTAACTTTGTGGCCTCTGTGATGATTTGTTTTTCATTCCCAAAAATTTGTCTACTACAAAATGTTGGTGAATCTTAGTTAGTGTTTCCCTTACTAGAGCCATCATTTTATCCAAATTTGCCCCTGTGAAATTTAGGACTTCTGCCCATGACTGGGATTTGACATCCTTCAGGTCTATTTTAAACCTAACAGAGTTGTGATCGCTGTTTGCCAGCAGCTCCCCAACTCTGACTGCCTCAATTTGTTCTGAGTTAGTGAGGACCACATCCAGGAGGTTGTCCTGCCTAGTAGGATCGGTGACCAACTATGTGAGAAAACAGTTCTGTAGGGCTTCTACCACTGATTGACTCTTTGATGATCATCTAGTCACCGGGATACCCCAGTCCACATCTGGCATGTCAAGGTCCCCCATTTCCTCTAGTTCTCCTTTTAGTGACATTTCTTTGATTTCCTCTAAAAGCTTCTTATCCTTGTCCTCCACTTGGTTCGGAGGTCTATATGTCACCCCAATCTGGATTTTCTTTCCTGAGGATGAGCTAAGCTGAACCCCACAGGGATTCCACTCCTTCTCTAAGGCTCATTTAGCAGGATGTGGCCTCTATCCCCTCCTTAACATAGAGTGCAACACCCCTTCTCTTGACAACCCTCCTGTTTCTCCTAAAGAGTATGTACCCAGGGGCTGTGAGATTCCAGTCTTCGTTGTCAGACAAATGGCATCTTTATAACTGCTAATAACATTTATTTTTATGCACTGTGAAATTCTGGAAGCCTTTGCAATAACTGAACTGTTTTATCTAAAAGACAGGTTCTGTTGAATAGGAACCCCTAGGTCTCTTTCATATTTAACTGCTCTTAGTACTACACCTCCCAAACTATATGAAGCACATATGTTATTATTGCCCAAATGGAGCACTACACATTTATCTGGATTAAATTTCATCTCCCACCTTTCTGACCACTGGTAGAGTAAATCAAGATCTGCCTGGATCCCAGCAGCATCATCACAATTCTGTATTCTGCCTCTGATTTGTATCATCTGCAAATTTATTTATAAATACCTGTAGACCTAAATACAAATCACTTACATATATGTTAAATAGAATCGGACCCAACACAGAACCCTGAGGCACCCCACTGGTAACACTAACAAAGTCTGAGACTGCACCACTTTATTCTGACCCTTTGTTTTGTATCAGTTAACCATGTCACATCCATGGTATAACTCTAATATCCATATTTAATTGGTCAAGTTTTGTAAGTAGTCATGATGAACCCAATCAAAGGCATTACTAAAATCCAAATAAATCAAGTCTCAAGGAGTATTCTGGTCCAAGAGGTCACTGACTGGCTCATAAAAAGGATATTAAAGCAGCAGTGTAATTAAAATGGCCTAAAATTTGACCCCATCATTTTTCTTCCTAATTGATGCCAGATGTCTTCCAATTTATTTTGGTGTTACACTTTTCAGTTTTCATTGTCATTTAATAATTTAATGAAGGATTTAAAGTAATTATTTTTCAAGAAAAAAGGATGGCCACCTCATTTTTGCATATAAATAATATTGAGGACCAAGGAGAGTAAGAATTCAGACAAAAATGCAAATGTACAGGACACAGCATACAAGGCATCTAGACACCCCAAATTAACAGTTCTGCAAGTATTTTTCATAACCATTGCAGAAAATTAGCTTTTTGGAATAACTTTTTTGTTGCACTGCTGCTTTAAATTAGTCACCCAAAAGCACCCTGATAAATCCATGCTGCATTCTAGCCATGAAACCTCCTTTGTTACTGTTATCTAATTTAAATTGTTTTGAGACACCCTCCCTAATTTTACCCAAGATGGATGTAAGACTAGTAGGCCTATAATTACTTATCAGTTGTTTATTACCTTTTTATGTTGATTGTGCGCATGAGCAAGAAACATTGCAGCAGCTTTCTCCAGAAGCAGGTTGTGGAGGTGTGGTACTGTTGTGGCCAATGCCCCCACAGCCTGTAAAGGCTTGGCCCTCTTCTCCCAATGCCATGGCATGCTGCTGCTGATAGTAGTTCAGCCAGCGTGCAACTAACTTTTAAGAATTTAGCTGCTGCAATCAGGGGCCACCTCGTCATTGCAGCATCAGCCATTCACTGCAATGAGGGAGCGACCCGTCATTTAATTTATTTATTTAAGAGATTTACCAGGAAGGCATACTGAGCGGAGTACCGCTCGATTCCAGATGCGCCCTGGGGGTAGAGGGTTTACAACTAAATGCAGTTGTACAGAGGAAGACAATAACATACATTTTGTAACTTTCACAGGCAAAGGTACAGTAGTGCTGATGAAAAAGACAATGCATAGGGTGGTTGTTCCAACACTGGGCGTGGCAATTCTTAGATACAACATAGCGTGGGTTCGAATTTAATTAGTATTAAAACCTTAGGAGCAGACCTAGAATGGTACCCAGATTGGTGCTAGCAGCTGAATAGGTAGGAGTTAAAAATGGGGATTCAGGGAGGGGGAAAGCAGGAGCAATTTGTAGCGAAGTGTGATTCAAGAAGGGTGTTCAGTTCAGGAGTACTTGTGGAGTGTCTGATATCAGCTGCTGGGGAATTCCATAATTTGGGGAACATGAAGCTGAAAGCAGCCTGGCCAGATCTGGTGGCTTTGTGTGGAGTATGTAGGAGCCTAGAGTCTATGTTTCTGAGAGCGTAGGCAGGTGGGGAGAGAAGCGGTTAGGGATGATGACAGGTAGGAAGGGAGCGTCTGTGACCAGAACTTAGCAGCGGTTCTAGCAATGTGGAGTAATCATCGGTTTTGTAGTGAGGGAAGGGCCAGGGACTGGTAGAGGTCACAGTGATGGGTGTTGGTAGGCCGGTCCAAGGACAACCAGCAGAAGGAGTTGTAAAGGGGGTCAAACCTGGCTAAGTGAGTTCGGGGGGCTACACCGTATACAACATCACCATAGTCCATAATTGGGAGAATAATTTTTTGGACAATTTCTAATCTGGTAGGTAGAGGTATGCAATACTTGTTGCGGTAGAGGGCTCCCAGCATGGGATGCAATCTTTTGTGTAAGGTGTCTATATGAGCTGAGAAGTCAAGGTGCTGATCTAACCAGACGCCGAGATAACAATATGTGGTGCATGCCTCGAGTGGAGATCTGTCCAAGGTGTAGAATGTGGGTGAAGCAGTGAGCTGGGTTAGTTTGGCCCGAGAGCCAAAGGTGAGGGAGACTGTTTTTTTTTTGAGTTTAAGAATAGTTGGTTTCTGAGGAACCAACGTTGGATGGAGTCGAAGTCCTCCTGGAGATGAGCAGTTAAGGCAGTTGCGGATGGGCCAGAGGCAAACAGCACCGTATCATCTGCGTACATATGGATAGCTGTTTGAGGGCAGGCAGCAGGTAGGTCACTGAGAAAGATAGAGAACATCAGGGGGCCGAGTACTGACCCTTGGGGGACTCCACTGGTGACAGGAAGTGAGGTGGATCGAGCCTGGCCGATCCAGACTGATTGGGACCTGCCTGACAGGTAAGACTGGAACCAGTTTATTGCGTTCCCAGACAGACCAGCTTGGGCAAGTTTAGTCAACAACAGGGGATGAGAGACTGTGTCGAAGGCTTTTGCCAGATCAATAAATATGGCAGCTGTAATTTCCCCTTTGTCCATGCCTGTAAGGATGAAGTTTGTAAGGCGGAGGAGGGAGGTGGTGGTGGAGTGATTTTTTCTGAAGCCAGTTTGGTAGGGGGTGAAGAACGATATGGTGTCTAGGTAGTGCTGGAGCTGGGATAATACAAGGCGTTCTTGAATTTTGGCTAGGATGGGGAGCAGAGATATGGGCCTATAGTTGGATGGGGAGGAGAGGTCCCCTCCTTTGGGTAGGGGGATGACTGAGGCTTGTTTCCATATTTTGAGGACTGCCCCGAGTTTAAAGGACAGGTTATAGAGCATGGTTAGAGGGTGGGTTATGGGCGGTGCAGCGAGAAGGAGCATTTTAGAATCAAGGCCCGATGGGCATTTGCCTTTGGATGGGTTTAGCGAGTGCAGTATTTTTAGCACCTGGCCAGGATTGCATTGCAGCATCATTGCAGCATGGGATCTTGAAAAACTGATATTGTTTGTGAACATGGCGGCAGCTTGCCACTGTGTTCACAAAAAATATTAACCCCCCCTGCCGAGGGGGTACCCAATCCCCCTCGGCAGCATGTGCCCCCCTGACCATGTTTATTTGTCAACGGGTGGCTTCAGTGCTGCAATATTTGCATTACCATGGGGTAGCCTACTCCCGTTGACATTATGTAACCCCCCACTTTTGTTGTCTGCTGACAGGGTGCCCAATCCCAATTGGCATCATATCACCCCCCCTTTTGTTTTGTGCCGATGGAGTGCCCAATCCCCATTGGCATACTATAATACCCCACTCCCCTTTTGTTGTGTGCTGACAGGGGTGCCCAATCCCTCGTTGACTACAGCTTCCCCCCAAAAGAGAGTCTCCTTTTTCACACTGGGAGCCCACCCCAGTGTGCCACATGCCCCTGTAAAATAAAAAACAGTACCACAATGCCTTTTTTTTAACCTGTAAAAAAGGAAATCGTCCCCCAGCGGTCTCCCTGCCCTCCTCCCCCAACCTGCACCCACTCACTGTGCACCCTACCTCCTCACACACCCCTCACCCCATACTTACCTCCGAGTCCAGCTACAAATCTTTGTGGACCGGGAACACCTCTACATTCTTCAAAGCCGACCGCGAACTGAGGAAATGCCGGTAAGCTGTATAATGGGATAAATAGGTAGTTTTCAACTTTGATGCATATCTCAGATATTTTTTGGAATTCTGGCACCAAATTTTTAACATGGGGTTTTTGGGACCCCCTCCTTGTGAATTCTGGCACTGTCATGTTGTTATTCGGCCCAGAAAGGTGATTTCATGGTCACTGCATGGAATCCCCTTTTGAGACTGATTAACGAAATGACATTGCCAGTGTTCATGATGTGGGCTATCAAAAGCCTATTCTGCAAATTTGTTGGGAAAAATCAAAAATGACTGTTTTATGAGCGCATTATGCAGTTGCTACTATTAATTTGTAACTTTGTGAATTTGCAATATTTTCACACCAGATTTTCAACATTGGCATTTTTTCCGACCTCCTTGTGAACATTATAGCTGTCATTTTCCACATCTTGGCCGAACTGTGTTTTCGTACTTCTGGCACCGAATAGCGTGGTCGCTGTGGGAAATCAGTGTTCAGGACAGATTAAGAAAATGACAATGGCACTGTTCATGAGCAGAGGTCCTAAAATGTCTATGTTGAAAATTTGGTGATGATACTCCATAAAATGACTGTTACAAGTGTGCATTGCGCAGTTTACACGCATGCTCATACCTTCATGAATTAATAATATTTTCACTCCAGATTTTCAACATTGCCATTGTTCTGCACCTCCTTATGAACAATATAGCCATCATTTTTCTCATCCTGGCCGAAATGTGTTTTCGCAGTTCAAGCGCAGAATCGCATGGTTGCTGTGGGAAATCAGTGTTTGGGACATATTATGAAAATGACAGTGACACTGTTCATGAGCAGAGGTCCTAAAATGCCTATGTTGAAAATTTGGTTATGAAACTCCATAAAATGACTGTGTTACAAGCATGTGTTGTGCAGGTTCCATGCACCCTTGTAAGTTTGCAAATTAGTAATATTTTCAAGCCAGATTTTCAACACTGGCATTTGTTCACACCTCCTTATGAAAAGCACAGCTGCCATTTTTCACATCCTTGCTGAAATGTGTTTTCATGCTTCCGGTGCACAATACCACAGTCGATGTCAGAAATCAGTGTTTGGGACAGATTAGGATTGAGCGACTGAAGGGGGGGAGTGACAGAGCTCAGCTGAGCTCTGTCGGGACTGCTGCAGATTTCTTTGTGGGCAGAAAGAGGTGACAAGGCAGGCAGGAGCCCAGTACAAAAGGGCAGTCAGCAGTGCAGGGAGATAAAGAATGAGCGAGTGAAGGGGGGGAGTGAGTGAGCTCACTGGAGCTCTGTTGGGACTGCTGCAGATTTCTTTGTGGGCAGGAAAAGGCAGCAATGCATGCAGGGGCTGAGTACAACAGGGCAGACAGCAGTGGTGGGAGAAACAGAATGAGTGAGTGAGAGAGTGGCAGTGAGCGAGCTCAACGGAGCTCTAGCATGATTGCTGTGGATTTCTTTGTGGGCAGAAAAGGGTGGCAATGCAGGCAGGAGCCCAGTACAGAAGGACAGCTTGCAGCGCAGGCAGAAATGGAATGAGCAAGTGAGACAAGGGAAGTGAGTAAGGCCAATGGAGCTTTGTTGGGACTGCTGCAAATTTTTTGTGGGCAGAAAAAGATGCAGACAGAGACAGGAGCCCAGTACAAAAGGGCAGCCTGCAGCACTGGGAGAAACAGAACAAATGAGTGAGAGAGGGGGAGTGAGTGAGCTCAATGGAGGTGTATTGTGACTGCTGTGGATTTCTCTGTAGCCAGGAAAAGGTGGCAATGCAGGCAGGAGCCCAGTACAAAAGGCCAGCCTGCAGCGCCAGCAGAAACGGAATGAGCGAGTGAGAGAGGGGGTGTGAGTGAGGCCAACTGAGCTGTGTAAGGACTGCTGCAGATGTGTTTGTGGGCAGAAAAAGCTGTCAAAGCAGGCAGGAACCCAGTACAAAAGGGCAGCCTGCTGCAGCGAGAGACACAGAATGAGTGAGTGAGGGAGGGGGAGTGAGTGAGCTCAAAGTAGCTCTGTTGGGACTGCTGCAGATTTCTTTGTGGGCAGAAAAAGTCAGCAATGCATGCAAGGGCCCAGTACAAAAGGGCAACTTGCAGTGGTGGAAGAAACAGAACAAGCGAGTGAGACAGGGGGAGTGAAGGAGGCCAATGGAGCTTTTTCAAGACTGCTGCAGATTTCTTTGTGGGCAGAAAAAAATGCCAACACAGGCAGAAGCCCAGTACAAAAGGGCAGCCAGCAGCGCCAGCAGAAACAGAATAAGCAAATGAGAAATGGGGAGTGAGTGAGGCCAATGGAACCCTATCAGGACTGCTGCAGATTTCTTTGTGGGCAGAAACAAAAGTCAACAGAGGCAGAAGCCCAGTATAGAAGGGCAGCCTGAAGCACCAGGAGAAGCAGAATGAACTAGTGAGACGGGGGAGTGAGCGACCTCAACGGAGCTCTGTTGGGACAGCTGTGGATTTCTTTGTGGGCAGGAAAAGGTGCCAACACAGACAGGAGCCCAGTACAAAAGGGCAGCCTGCAGTGCTGGGAGAAACAGAATGAGCGAGTGAGAGAGGGGGAATGAGCGAGCTCAGCAGAGGTCTATCATGACTGCTGCAGATTTCCTTGTGGACAGGAAAAGGCAGCAATGTAGGTAGCAGCCCAGTACAAAAGGCCAGCCTGCAGCCCCATCAGAAAAGGAATGAGCAAGTGAGAGAGGGAGAGTGAGCAACCTCAACGGAGCTGTGTAGGAACTGCTGCACATATCTTTGTGGACAGAAAAAGCCACCAATGCAGGCAGGAACCCAGTACAAAAGGGCAGCCAGCAGCAGCGCGAGACACAGAATGAGTGAGTGAGGGAGGGGAAGTGAGTGAGCTCAACGGAGCTCTGTTGGGACTGCTGTGGATTTCTTTGTGGGCACAAAAAGGCAGCAATGCATTCAGGGGCCCAGTACAAAAGTGCAACCTGCAGTGGCGGAAGAAATAGAATGAATGAGTAAGAGAGGGGGAGTGAGTGAGCAAGCTCAACAGAGCTCAATCATGACTGCAACAGATTTCTTTGTGGTCAGAAGAAGGCGGCAGCACAGGCAGGAGCCTAGTTCAAAAGGGCAGCCTGTAGTGCCGACAGAAATGGAATGAGTGAGTGAGAGAGGGGGAGGGAGCGAGCTCAACTGAGCTGTGTCAGAACTGCTGCAGATGTCTTTGTGGGCAGAAAAAGCAACCAATGCCGGCAGGAGCCCAGTACAGAAGGGCAGCCTGCAGCGCCAGCAGAAACAGAATGAGCGAGTGAGACAGGGGGAGTGACCCACCTCAACGGAACTCTGTTGGGACAGCTGCAGATTTCTTTGTGGTCAGCAAAACATGCCAATGCAGGCAGAAGCCCAGTACAAAGGAGTAGACTGCAGCGCCTGCAGAAACATAATGAGTGAGTGAGAGAGGGGGAGTGAGCAAGCTCAGTGGTGCTGTGTCGGGACTGCTGCAGATGTCTTTATGGGCAGAAAAAGCCACCAATACAGGCAGGAACCCAGTACAAAAGGGCAGCCTGCAGCAGCAGGAGACACAGAATGAGTGAGTGAGGGAGGGGGAGTGAGTGAGCTCAACGGAGCTCTGTTGAGACTGCTGCAGATTTCTTTGTGGGCAGAAAAAGTCAGCAATGCATGCAGGGGCCCAGTACAAAAGGGCAGCCTGCAGTGGCATGAGAAACAGAACAAACGAGTGAGATTGTGGGAGTGAGTGAGTGAGCTCAACAGAGCTCTATCGTGACTGCTGCATATTTCATTGTGGGCAGAAAACGGAGGCAATGCAGGCAGGAGCCCAGTACAAAAGGGCAGCCTGCAGCACTAGCAGAAATGGGATGAGCGAGTGAGACAGGGAGAATGAGTGAAGCCAACAGAGCTCTGTCAGGACTGCTGCAGATTTCTTTGTGGGTAGAAAAAAATGCCAACAGAGGCAGAAGCCCAGTACGAAAGGGCAGCCTGCAGTGCCAGGAGAAACAGAATGAGCGACTGAGACAAGTAGAGCGAGCGACCTCAACAGAGCTCTGTCAGAACAGCTGCGGATTTCTTTGTGAGCAGAAAAAGGTGCCAGTGCAGGCAGAAGCCCAGTACAAAAGGGCAGCCTGCAGTACCGGGAGAAACACAGCAAGCAAGTGAGAGAGAGAGGGAGTGAGCGAGCTCAACAGAGCTCTATCATGACTGCTGTGGATTTCTTTGTGGGCAGAAAAAGGTGGCAATGCAAGCAGGAGCCCAGTACAAAAGGCCAGTCTGCAGTGCCGGCAGAAATGAGTGAGTGAGAGAGGGGGAGTGAGCTACCTCAATGGACCTGTGTCAGGACTGCTGCAGATTTCTTTGTGGGCAGAAAAAGCCACCAACAGAGGCAGGAGCCAAGTACAAAAGGGCAGCCTGAAGCGCCAGCAGAAACAGAATGAGTGAGTGAGAGAGGGGGGGAGTTACCCACCTCAATGGAGCTCTGTTAGGACAGCTGCAGATTTCTTTGTGGGCAGCAAAACAAGCCAACGAAGGTAGAAGCCCAGTACAAAAGAGCAGCCTGCAGCACTGGCAGAAATGGAATCAGTGAGTGAGAGATGGGGAGTAAGCGAGCTCAACGGAGCTGTGTTGGGACTGCTGCAGATGTCTTTGTGGGCAGAAAAAGCTGCCAATGCAGGCAGGAACCCAATACAAAAGGGCAGCCTGCAGCAGCGGGACACACAGAATGAGCAAGTGAGGAAGGGGGAGTGAGTGAGCTCAACAGAGCTCTGTTTGGACTGCTGCAGATTTCTTTGTGGCAGAAAAAGGTAGCAATGCATGCAGGAGCCCAGTACAAAAGGGCAGCCTGCAGTGGCGGGAGAAACAGAACGAACAAGTGAGAGAGGGGGGATTGAGTGAGCATGCTCAATGGAGCTCTATCGTGACTGCCGCTGATTTTTTTGTGGGCAGAAAAGGGCGGCAACTCAGGCAAGAGCCCAGTAAAAAAGGGCAGCCTGCAGCGCTGGCAGAAATGGAACGAGTGAGTGAGAGAGGGGGAATGAGTGAGCCAGCGGAGCTCTGTCGGGACTGCTGCAGATTTGTTTGTGGGCCGAAAAAAATGCCAACAGAGGCATGAAGCCAGATACAAAGGACAGCCTGCAGCGCCAGGAGAAACAGAATGAGCAGAGTGAGACAGGGGTGATGGGCCTCAATGGAGCTTGGTCGGGACACCTCTTGGGATGACTTTGTGGGCAGGGAAAGGTGCCAATGCAGGCAGGAGCCCAGTACAAAAGGGTAGCTTGCAGCGCTAGGAGAAACAGAATGAGTGAGTGTGAGAGGGGGAGTGAGCAAGCTCAACGGAGCTCTATCGTGACTGCTGCGGATTTCTTTGTAGGCAGGAAAAGGTGGTAACACAGGCAGGAGCCCAGTACAAAAGACCAACCTGCAGCCCCGGCAGAAACAGAATGAGTGAGTGAGAGAGGGGGAGTGAGCGACCTCAACAAAGCTGTGTCTGGACTGCTGCAGAATTGTTTGTGGGCAGAAAAAGGCACCAACAGAGGCAGGAGACCACTACAAAGTGGCAGCCTGTAGTGCCAGGAGAAACAGAATGAGCGAGTGAGACAGGCAGAGTGAGCGACCTCAACAGAGCTCTGTCGGGACAGCTGCGGATTTCTTTGTGGACAGAAAAAGTTGCCTATGCAGGCAGAAGCCCAGTACAAAAGGGCAGCCTGCAGCACCCGGAGAAACATAACAAGCAAGTGAGAGAGGGGGAGAGAGGGAGCTCAACCAAGCTCTATCATCACTGCTGTGGATTTCTTTGTGGGTAGAAAAAGGTCTCAACACAGGCAGGAGCCCAGTACAAAAAGCCAGCCTGCAGCTCAATGGACCTGTGTCAAGACTGCTGCATATTTCTTTGTGGGCAGAAAAAGCCACCAACAGAGGTGGGTACCCAGTACAAAAGGGCAGCCTGCAGCACCAGCAGAAACAGAATGAGAGAGTGAGAGAGAGGGAGTGACCTACCTCAGCAGAACTCTTTCAGGACACCTGCATGAGTGTGTGACACAGGTAGCGAGTGAGCTCAACGGAACAACGCAATCAACATTTGGCACTGACAAATGCTTCTTTGAATAGTGGGGTGACAACTGATGTTTTTCCCATCATCATGAACCAGGCCTGTATTAAAGGATGATAAAGATATGATGTTTATTGGTTCGGAGATTAGATGAATCTATTTCTTAATAGTTTGTGGGTGAATGTTATCAGGTTCAGGTGCATTGCTTGGATTGATTTTATTCAACTCCTTAAGCATTTCATCAGGAGTAAAAGAGTAACTTCCCAAATCTTCAACTAAAGTCAAACTATTAGTTTTCTTAACCATTTCAATACAATTTTTGTTACTTCTGGAGCTTTTCTGTCTCCAGTCCCTCCTATGGCTTCTTGAGCTGCCCCTTCCCAGTGACTTATCAGGGTGCTCCCATTTAAATACTTTAACCCACTCATAAACCCCTCACAAAGAGGGAGGTGCAGGGAACATAGCCCCTCATAAAAAACATGGTCACTGTTTCTGCCCTCACTATTTTGTTGTCGCTATTGTGAGTCACCATTTTGTGCTCACTATATTCACATGGAAGCTAATCTCCAGCATCTTTAATTTTGACTTTCTGCAATTAAAAAACTAATTTCATATTTTGCAATTTTATTTGTATCTGACTTGTTCAGTTCACAAAATTCTGCTGAACCACTAAAGGCTCTTGGTTCTTCTTGGACATCTATGAGCTCAGTTTTCAAAGCTGTCAGTTCTTGTTGATCTTTTCTCATCAGAACTTTAATTAGTTCTATTATGCAGTTGTCAAGTGCCTGCTCCCATTACATTTTTTAAATCTTATCATCTAAACCACAAGATGTGAGTTTATCAGTTCTTAAACTACATGGTGTCCAACCATTTTGTAAATATTTCTCCAAACTTATTTGGTTATAGAAAAGGTTTACAGTTGCTCCTGCTGTATCCTGTGATCTGGTTAGTGGATTGGATCTATCAAGACAAGGTGACTTCAGTACTTAAGGATCATATTTATTACATAGCATTATAAATATAGTAAAGATATTTGATAACATTATGGTTTAATGATTACTAATTATGTAGGAGAGGAAATGCCTTAATAGCTGTGATGCAGTTAGGTACTTATTTGAAATGAGTTGTGACTGTTATTTGCAATGTCATTTCCCACTGGTATCTTTGTCTCTTTTGTAACTTGTCACTTTAAGGATTTGATTTAAATTGTATGGCTGTGGTACAAGGTACTTGCCCCCTAATGAAGACCATGTGTGGTCGAAGCCCTTGGGATTTAGTGCCCTCCTTTACACAATAAAGTTCTTCTCCATAGATGATTTGGGTAGTACAGCATTTTAATTTTTGCCACTTGTGGAGTGTGGCTTTGCTGTTTTGTTTTTGTTTGTTTTTGTTAGTGTGTACTGTATTTTTATTTAATATTCCCTGATAGGACACCAAAAGCCTCAATCCCACCAGCCCACTTCCCTATCCCAATTTCCCTGACAAAAGCTATTGCAGCCACAGCATATGAGTGTGTAGGCAGCACCTAGGGTCAAGGGTCTTGGTACTGTTTTCATAAAAATGATACTGTTAGCCCACCCAACTTCTCAAATAATTATTTAAATGGCAGCTAACACTATCACATTTTGAGGCTGGCTGAGTAGTTAGAGCACATCCCAATAAACAGTACTGATAGGAGATGAAGGACATCACAATCCTGCCAACCCACTTACTGGAGTTCTCTAACAGCTGTCAATGCCACAATTTGTTTCATGTAAGACTTTTAAACTACATTGTCTATTTTAAACTAGCTCATTTTTTTAGCTTTTTATGGTATGCAAAACTCAAAATATATTGCAACTAGTTGCTAGTTTTGGCATTGGCAGTGGGATCCAATGATTAGAACTGTCCAGATGGCATCTCCTAGCATATATTGATTATTAGCTAAAAAATATTTCCATTCTGACAGTCTGCATATTTACTACTGTGTTTGATACTTCTTAGTTGCTCATTGTGTTGGCATTCAGGAAAGTTTACCCATCACAAACTGTATTTCTACGCATCCCATAGTGTTCCCATATATTATTTAATCCATGTTGTCTCACACAAGAGACCAATGTAGGTAACATTTGCTTTGCTTGCTCCCATAATTCACAAGGTTATCCTATCTTGTTTGTCTGAAATTTTGCCATCATCTGTACTGATGTTCACTTTCACATATCCACACTTAAATTTATTCATTATGCCCATTGAGTTTATTGTATATATAGTAAAGAAAATAGTATGGGATTCATAAATAATTTTTTCAAACAGACAGACCAAAGTAGCTTAACCCGAGTGCCCCCAAAACCCTCATAACCCGGCAAATAAAACACACAGAAAAGTGTATGGGAATACTATGGAAGACAATGCAATGCACTTAATGATTTAAGATTTCTTCTATGGTGGCACAATGTATGACTGAAAAATATAAAACAGATCAGCAATTATATAGGCTGTCCAAAAGGAAAAGTTTTTGAGCTAATAATGCTATCCTATCAGTATGCACTAGGAGATGCCATTTGAACAATTCTTTTTTGTATAGCATCATTTTATTGAGTTTCCAAACATAACTGCAAAATACACATCAATACAAAGTTATACTGAATCTTTAAGAAAACATGTAGCTGGGGAAAGCCCCGGTATGTACAGACTAATGCAAAATATTCATATCCTAATACATTTTTCATTCATCTAAAACAGTAGCATAATGTACCGCACATTAACAACTGAGTTACTGGCAGCTCATATTACATTGTTTTTCAGTGCTTAACCAGCTCAAGAGCAATGTTTGTAAATGATCTTTGCAACTCAGTTAGAATGTATCTGCAGTCCAGTCCCAATGCAATGCAAAACTGCATTTTAATTCTTAAGAAACAGTTTGTGTAGAGCTTTGTATTGGATCAAGCAACACCTATGCAACTCAATTAGAAATGGAGGAACAGTTTAATGTGACTTGTACTGTACCTATGGGCCATTTGAGAGAGAGATAATATGCAAAAGAGCCATACATGGTTAAATAGGGAACTGAAACACATGTACATGAATAACATGCAGCTGTCCTCCAAGTCTCCAGGGTGGATAGAAGATGGATCAGTAAACAGATATCCAGGGATATGTAGACAGGAGGACCATGCACATTCATGCACTTTTGAAGTCAAAATGACTGCACCTGCTTGTTAACTGGTGTGAGGTCAGAATTATGCCCAGCTTGACTTAATTGGCACACCCAGTCCAACCCAGTATAAAAAAAGCATTTAGCTATTTATTAATTTATTTATTGTTTATCATAACATTCTAGTGATACAAATAATGATCAAAAAGATAGGAAGAGAAACACTGCTTACCCATGATTAGGGGTGGGTGAAACTGCTGTTTTCCACTTTGTGGAACTTCCTCAGAAATGAAATCACTTCCACAAAAGTTTCCGAACTTCCGCCTGTGGTAGAGCGGAAAACTTCTGCGAAAGTTACCAGGCAAAATTTCACCTGGAAATGAAAAAAAATAGCCCTGGTTGCTAGTGGTCCCTCCCCTCCACCAGGTAATCTTCCCACCATGAAATGTACAGTAACCTCCCCATCCCTATCTCCACTGCACTGTCCTGTTAAAAACAAAATCGTGGTGGTCTAGTTTTTTTTTTATTTAAACCCACTCCCAATCCACAATTCCCAGTACCAAATTCCTGGTGATCTAGTGCCCCCCACCTAGCCTCCCCAGCAGCCATGTGTCCCACACCCCTCCCACCCCCATCAAAACCCCCAGCAGCAGCAGACTGGCACAGCCCTCCTCTCTTCTCTACAGCTGGCCCACCAACTGAGCTGTCATAGATGAGCATACCTTGTACTGCTCATTCATTGACAGCTTAGTCAGTGCCGGTCCACCGCTGCCGGGGTTTATGATGGGGTTGGAAGCGGGGTTTTGGGACATCTGGCTGCTGGGGAGGCTGGGTGAGGGGTCAGTGGATCACTAGGGATGGGAATGGGATTTGAGGCTTGGGATTGGGAGGGGGTTGAAATTAAAAAAAAGAAAACCACTAGACCACCAGAGATTTTTTTTAACAGGGCAAGGACAGTGAAGATAGGGATGTGGAGGGGGGGTTCTGTACATTTTTGCAGTGGGAGGGTTACCAGGTAAAGGGGAGGGACCACTAGCCACCAGGGATAATTTTTTACATGTGGGGCGGGTGAGGGAGGGACCATTACACTAGCCACCAGGGCTTTTTGGGGGGCAATTTGATGCAAAAGAGTGGTGATCATGGGCGGAAGTTCTGCAGAAGTTTGGAAATCAATTTCTTAACTTTCATGGAAGTGAAAGTCAGACTTTTGCTGGAATTCCGCCCACGGAAAAAAAATTTTCCCACCTCTACCCATGATTATTGCTACCCACAATCTCCTATGCACTTCACTCTTTGGTTGAAATGTCGTTGCTCATCATACATGATGGTTTTAACCTTACTGACTGAATTGGGACTTGAATGGGGATTTGAAATGCCAGTGGCTCAATCTACTTGATGCTACCCACTAGCCTGGGGGACTCCTGTATTTCAGGCTATTACTGCTCCTCTGTGTTCACATATCTCCTTATGTCTGGGACCTATTCCCAGGCAGGATAGCCAAATACTGAACCAAAGCCCCCAAATCTCTTCATATCTGGTCCCCATTCCTCAAGCCTTGCACAGAAATCAGAAATAGTATCCAGTTCTAGAAACGCCTACTAACCATTCCATTGCAACATAGAAACATAGACATTGATGGCAGATAAGGACCACTTGGCCCACCTAGTCACTGTGTTGGGTGGGTTTGGCTGATGCAATTTGAAAAGGATCTGCCTCTTGGCCTCAAGTACCAGATGGTATGTCAGCAGCAGGGCTGGTATGGGGACCCCTAATATCCAGAGCTCTGGGGCATCTGGACAGTTCTAGTCATTGGATGTCACTGCAAATGCCAAAACTAACAACTAGTTACAAGATATTTTAAGTATTATTAAAAAAGAAAGCTCAGATAACACAGTTAAATGGTGCTGATTGTTGGAGATGTCAGCATACAGTACACTGAGCAGGCAGAAAAAATATATATTTTTTTTAAAGTGAACCACGTGGCAATCAGGCTCCATTAACATTGTATGGGCGTTGTTTTTTTTTATTATTTATTTACTTCTAATGCCAAAAGGCACTTTCATAATGCAAAACTCACATGAATGTAAAAAAATGAGATGTTGCCAGACAAACTACTAAAGTGATCAGAGCTGTCCAAAAGGCACCTTCTAGCACGTACTGATAGAGGCATTAGTTACAAAACCTTTCTATATTGATAGCCTGAAAATTTACTGATTTGTTTGACAGTTTTAGTTACTCACTGTATTGACACACAGGAAACCTTACCCATCACTAACTGTGTTTCAGTGCAGCTCACAGTAATCCCATATATATTTAAACCATGTTGCCTCACACAATGCAGCAGTGTAGGCTGCTTTTGTTTTGATTGCTCCCATAATTCACAAGGTTATCCTATATTGTTTGTCTGAGATTTTGCCATCATCTGTACTGACATTCACTTTCACAGACCTACATTTAAATGTATTCATTATGAGCATTGATTTTATTCTATTTTATAAATTAATAAAATGTGATTCATAAATAAACTTTGCAAACAAACAGACTAAGGCAGCTTAACCTGAGCACCCTCCGTGACCCCCATACGGTGATAAATGGCACACATTCAAAAGTGAATGGGAATACTATGGGATGTGCTGCAATACAGTCAGTGATGGGTAAGATTTCTTGTATGGTGATAAAATCTGTCACTGAAAAATATCAAACTGATTAATATATATGCAGGCTGAGAATTTGCCATCATCTGTATTACCTTTTACTTTCAAACACCTACATTTAAATTTATTCATTATGTCCATTAAGTTTATTTGATATTGTAAAGAAAATACAATGTACTTTGCAAACAAACAGACTAAAGTAGCTTAACCCAAGCACTCCTAAACCCATAAAGCAGTAAATGAAATGCACAAATGTGAATGTGAATTCTATGGGAGGTACAATACAGTTAGTGATGGGTAAGATTTCTTATTCAGCAATACAGTACATGACTGAAAAATATCAAACACATTAACAAATATACAGGCCTTCAAAACAGAAAGGTTTTATAGCTAATAATGTAATCAGTATGAACCAGGAGACACCATCTGGACAGTTCTGATTGCCTGATCCCACTGCCAATGCCAAAACTAAAAACATGTTACAAGATATTTTAACTATTATTATAAAAAAGGCTCTAATAAAAGAGTTAAAGTGTGGTGATTCTCAGAGAAGTCAGTATACAGTACACTGAGCAGTGGTCAGTGATGTGGGCAAAAACAAAAAAGCTGACACCCGGAATAGAGCTGTAAAAAGGGCGAAACTGGAATGGCGACAAAAGATTTACCCCTTCCATGAGGTGCTGTAACCTTGTAGTTAGTAATATTAGTAAGGGGTATGTGTGGAGCAATGCCTACTACAAAAAATGAAAAAGTCAGCATTCCAGTTTTGCCCATTGTGACTTGCAAGTCCAGGTTCACTCCTCAAACTTCCCCCTTATCACATAAAATCCACTGAGCAGGCAGAAGAAAAAATCTCGATGTTGTGTTTTTAAAAGTGATCCATGTGGCAATCAGACTGACAACACTGTTTGATCATTTGTTTTTACTTCTGCTGCCCATACAGAAGAAAGGCACTTTCATAATCAGAAACTAACATGAATGTAAAAAAATGAAATGTTGCCAGAAAACTACTGAAGTGATCAGAATTGTCCAGACAGCATCTCCAAGCACATATTGGTATCGCTATTAGCTACAATACATTTCAGTTTTGACAGCCTGAATATTTACTACTCTGTTTGATATATTTTGGTCACTCATTGTATCACCATACCAGAAATCTTAGGTACCTGGTTAGACTAGTGCTACAGGAATAGTGCCAGTCAAGAGAGTGCTAGACCTTGTAGTGTTAACACGGACAGCGAGAGGGTATACATAGCACTTTCAGTAGCGCTCTCCTGGTCGCTGTCCATGGAGCTAGACAGACACAAGAGCACAAGCATCCAGGAGGCTAGCTGAGCTGCTCCTGTGGTGTGGGGGGCTGGTGCATAGAGCAGCTTAATCAGCAGCAGTGAAGACCAGGGTTCTAATCCTGGTCTCTGAAATTTTATACATATTGGGACTTTATATTTTTTACATGGGACTGTGGAAACAGTATTCCATGGCCCCAGAAATTTTAACTTCTACGGGATCCACTCCCCATGGAGTGGCAATCCTCTAGAAGGGGTGTGTGTGGGGTGGAGTCCCCCACAAAAACAAAAACAGTGCTATTTTTACAGTGCAGTGCTTGACCGCGCTATTGTGACTGGTGCTATTCTGACCCAGTGCCAAAATATTACCCATTGCAAACTGCATTGCACTGAATCCCATAGTATTCCCACATGCATTTAATCTATGTTTCCTCACACAAGGGAGCTGTGTAGGCTGCTTTTGCATTGCTTGCTCCCATAATTCACAGTGTTGTCCTAACTTGTTTGAGATTTTGCCGTCATCTGTATTAACTTTCACTTTCACAGATCTACACTTGAGTTTGTTCATTATGTTCATAGAGTTTGTTTTATATAATAAAATAAATAACATGGCACTCATAAATAAACTTTGCATAGATGCAAACTAAAGCAGCTTAACCCAAGTTTGTTTTCTATACTAAAGAAAATAACATGGCAATAAATAAACTTTACAAAGAGGCAATCCAACTAAAGCAGCTTAACCTGAGTTTGATTTCTATAATAAAGAAATAACATGGCACTCATAAATACACTTTGCAAAGAGACTAACCGATGAAAGCAGCTGAACCCGAGTGCCCCAACCCACATGACCCAATAAATGACATGCACACTCAAAAGTGAATAGGAGTACTATGAGATGTGATGCAATACAGTTAGTGATGGATAAGATTTCTTGTATGGTGATATGTAAAAGAGATTCCAGCTGCATTGGTCCTTGCAAAACAGGAGAAGATGGAAGGTTTGATACCTTTTATTGAACCAAGTGTCTAGTACAAAGATGGAATTATACACAAGCTTTTAGTGGCACGCAGGTCCCTTCTTCAGGTGACTAGCAAAACTGAGCAACATAAGCAGTATTTATATCCACTGTGGAGCAATTAAAAATTAAGAAGTGAAGTAGGAAGGTGACAAAAGGGACTACAGATGAAAGTCTAAGATGCAAAATAAAAACATGAGAAGAAATGGGAAGGGGGGCTAAGTAGGAACAGGTCAGTAGGAGATGAAAGGAAGCTAAAGGGAAGACACAAGCACACAGATAGGATCTGAGATCAAAGGCTGGCTGTAAGGGTTGAATAGACAGGAGATGCTTAAGAGATGTAAGACATCAAGAAATAAGGAGAAACAAAAGAATAAAGGCCTAGATAAACACAGTGTAAAATGGTATAAACAGAGGTGTGAAAACAAGAGGAGTGGGAGGGACTGAGCTAAAGAGTTATTAGGAGAGGCAGGGAGGATGTGAAGTACAGGTAAAAAAAACAGATCAGGCAGAACTCAAAAAAAAAATAATAATAAGAGAAATACAGAACCAGAGTGTGATAAATAACGACATGATTTAGTACACAATAAAAAAGAATTACAGTTTACCATAGTGTGTCATGAAACCAATGTCCCAATTCAGTCCAGAAAGGTTAGATTTAAATTGTTTAATATATTTCAAGTCCCATGTCCTTCTGTCCTGTGTGTTTCTGAAGTTGCCTCTTAGTATCAAGACAGATAAATCCAAGAGAGAGTGATCTGTTTGTGAAAAATGATTTCCTACTGGAGTGCTGATAATCTGGTTTACTATTGTGTGATGGTGGTGATTCATCCTGGTTTTCAGTGGCTGGCTAGTTTCTCCAGTATAGCATCTATTTGTGCACTTCTTTGCATTGAATTAGGCAAACCACATTGCTGGATTGACGTGTAGGATCCATTAATTTGTATTATGTTCTGGCTTGTCTTAATACTGGCCTGTTTGCATATGTTGGTGCAGGTCTTACATCTAGCCATGTTGTATGGTGTTGTCCCTCTTGTTTCCTGGTTATTTTGATCTGCTGGGAACTTGTTATGAATTATTATGTTCGAGAGGCTGGGGGGGCTGCTTATAGGCAATGACAGGTGGTTCAGGGAAGATGTCTTTCAGTGTCTCATCCTCTCTCAGCATGGGTTGTAGCTCTTTGACAATTTCCTGAAGGGGTTTTAGCACAGGGCTGTGAGTGACCACTAGTGGTGTGTGGTCAGTTTGATGTCTTTTCCTGTATTCCAGCAGATTGTCTTGTGGTATTTGTATGGCCCATTCAAATTCTCTGTCAATTTGTCTTGGAGAGTGGCCCTGCTGAATTAGGTAATTCCAAAGTGCGGAACACTGTCTGTCTCTTGTTCTCTCATCAGAGCAGATTCGATGGTATTGAATTGCCTGACTGTAGATTACAGATTTTTTTGTATGATTTGGGTGGAAGCTGGAATTATGCAGGTAGCGGTGTCTGTCAGTGGGTTTTCTGTAAAGAACAGTTTGTATATGTCCATTTTTAGTGATACTGACTGTGGTGCCAAGAAAATGTATGCTTCTAGTGAAATATTCACTAGTGAGATTTATGGAATTATGAAAGTAGTTAAAATCATGATGGAATTTTTTGAGAGAGTCTTCACCTTCTGTCCAAAGCAGGAATATTCCATTAATAATACAGATGTAGACAGATGGATTATAAGGGTGGTGTTTAAAAAAATCCCCCTCTAAGCAGGCCATGAAAAGATTGGCATATTGTGGTGCCATTTTAGTGCTCATGGCTGTCCCCATGATCTGTAAAAAGTGCTTGCCATTAAAGGTGAAGTTGTTGTGTGTCAAAATGAATTTTATTAGGGTGCTGATGGTGGTTTCTGAAATGTCTCCTGTGGATGTGTTTTCTTTTAAAAATTTCTGACATGCTGCTATGCCTTCTTCATGGGGGATGTTGGTGTACAGGGCAGTGACATCCATTGTGGCTAGGATAGTGTTCAGTGGCAGTTGTCCAATTTGTTTCAGCTTCCCGAGGAAATGGATGGTGTCCTGAACAAAACTGCTAGTAGCTCTTACTAGTAGTTTTAAAATGGATTCAATGAGTCTTGAAATGTTTTCAGTGAGTGTGCCAATGCCAGAGATCATGGGTCATCCTGTAGTCCCTGGTTTGTGTAACTTGGGTAGCATATAGAAACATAGAAACATAAACTTTGATAGCAGATAATGACCACTTGGCCCACCTAGTTTGTCCATTTCCCTACCTACAGGGTAATCTGCAGATCCTAGTTAATCAACAGCCTATTTCTTCCTACCCTCCATAAGAATTGCCTTATGTCTGTCCCATGTATTTTTGAATTCTCCCACAGTTTTAGACTCCACAACCTCCTCAGGAAGGCTAATCCATGCATCCACTACCCTCTCTGTGAAAAAATACTTCCTCACATTGCCCCTGAACTGCCCCCCCAAACTTTAAATTGTGTCCCCTTGTTCTTGCACATCTCTTTTTCTGAAAGATGCTACCCTCTTGGACTTTGTTGATTCCACTGAGATACTTAAAAGTTTCTATCATGTCCCCCCATCCCTCCTTTCCTGAAGGGTGTACATATTAAGCTCCTTTAGTCTCTCCTCGTATGACTTCTCTTGCAGACCCTGCACCATTTTAGTTGCCCTCCTCTGGACTGCCTCTATTCTGTCTATGTCCTTGCAGAGATGGGGTCTCCAGAACTGGATGCAGTACTCTGGATGGGGTCTCAGCAACTGTCTGTACAGAGGGATAACAACTTCCTGTTTTCTGCTTGTAATGCCTCTCCCTATGCATCCCAGTATACCCCCAGGCCTTCATACTGCCTTCTCACATTGTTTGCTAACCTTAAGATCATCTGATATGATTACCCCCAGGTCCCTTTCCTATTTTGTTGTTGTTAGTACCTCCCCACCATTTTGTAAACTTCCCCTGGGTTTTTGTTTCCCAGGTGCATTATTTTGCACTTCTTGCATTGGATCCTAGCTGCCATACTTCCGACCATTCTTCCAACTTTGCCAAGTCCCTTCTCATCCTTTCCACACCTCCTTGTGTATCAACCCTGTTGCAGATCTTTGTGTCATCTGCAAAGAGGCATACTTTTCCTTCCAGTCCCTCTACAATGTCACTTACAAAGACATTAAAAAGGCCTGGACCCAGTACTGAACCCTGCAGTACTCCACTAACATACTAACATACTAATTGCCATCAGATTAGGCCTTACGGTCTATCGAGTCTGCTCAAACCTCATATCCCTAGTTGGGTGCTGAGGCCCTCCCTCCCCCACCTTGTGTTCCAGAAACCCCTATCATCCATCCTTACCCCCCCATGGCCAGGTTATCATCTGATACATCTGCTTTCTGTGTCTGTCCCACCCTATCTTGAAGCCCTCCACTGTGGATCTCTGAACCAGCTCACCAAGCAGCGCATTCCAAGGGTCCACTGCCCTCTCAGTGAAAAACCTCCTCCTCTTTTCCCCCTCACCCTTCCACCTTCAAACCATGCCCTCTGGTGATACCTCCCTGCTTTAGTCTAAAGATCCCCTCCATGTTTACCCTATTTATTCCCTTGGGATACTTGAAGACCTCAATCATGTCCTCCCTGTCTCTCCTCTCCTCCAATGAAAACAGGCAGAGTTCCACAAGTCTGTCCTCATACATCAAATTCCCTAGTCCTCGTATCATCTTAGTTGCCTTCCTTGGTACCCTCTCCAGGTGCTGTATGTCCCTCTTCAAGGGTGGTCTCCAATGCTGTCTGCACTAGTACAGTAACCCCTCTTTCTTCAGAGTGGACTCCATTTACAATTACCTTCTATGTCTTGTTGTCCAGCCAATGTTTTACCCAGGCTACCACCCTGGGACCCACTCCCAGGATGCTTAATTTGACTATTAATCTTTTGTGTGGAACTGTGTCAAATGCTTTGCTAAAGTCTAGGTAGGCCATGTTCACAGCCCCTCCCTGGTCTATTACTTTGGTCACCCAGTCTAAGAAATCTATTCGTCTGACATGACCTTCCCACTGTGAACCCATGCTGCCTTGGGTCCTATGCCCCACTGGCCTCTAAGTACTCAACAATTCTTTCCTTCAGAAGTGACTCCATCACTTTCCCTACCACAGAGGTCAAACTGACAGGTCTGTAGTTTCCTGCCTTTGTCTTGGTCCCACTTTTGTGAAGGGGAATCACATCCACCTTCCTCCAGTCCTTGGGTACAACACCATCCTCCCATGATTTGCTAAAAAGGGTAGTCAGTGGTTTCACTAGTTCTCCCCTTAATTCTTTTAGAATTCTGGGGTGAATTCCATCAGGCCCCATTGCTTTGTCTGCCTTCAGTTTTAGGAGTTCTTTCAGAACCCTTTCTTCTATGAAAGGACTGGGATCGACGCCCCTATCAAGAGTGCTTCTGTTAATTGGATTAGGCACCTCCCCCTCCTCTTTTGTGAATACTGAGCAGAAATATTCATTCAGTATCCCTGCTTTTTCACTGTCCCTCTCTGCCCACCCACCTTTAATACAATTTAGCCTCACCATCCCTCCTTTTGTCTTTTTACGCTCTCTGATGTACCTATAAAAGGTTTTATCCCCCTTCTTAACCGAGTTGTCTATCTTTACCTCAGTTTGGGCCTCTGCTCTTCTGACTTCCCTCCCTGATTCCTTCAGTCATAACTGGTACAGCTCTCTGTCCTGCTCCTTCTGTGTTTCCTTATACTTCCTGAATGCTATCTTTCTCTCCCTGACTTTTCCCGCCACCTCTTTTGAGAACCATAGTGGCTTTTTCTTTCATTTTGATTTGTTTATTTGCTTCACACAAAGGTTTGTTTCCTCTGTGATTGCAGTTTTGATGATTCCCCATTGTTGCTCCACCCCTCCTTCTAGCCTGTTTGCTAGTGCTTTTCTGAGGCACTCTCCCATCTTGCCAAAGTCAGCCCTCCTGAAGTCCAGTACACTCACTTTTGTATGGCTTGACTCTGTAGCTGAGTTTAATGTGAACCACACTGTTTGATGGTCACTTGTTCCCAAATGGCAAACGACTTCTAGATCTGAGATCCTCTCACTGTCCCCATTTGAGAGTATGAGGTCTAAGATTGCTCCCTCATAAGTGGGTTCTGAAACTAGCTGTCTGAGGCCTGCCACCTGTAGGGCATTGAGAATGGCCCTGATCTTGGATGTGGCTGCAGCAAATGTGCTCCAGTTAACATCTGCCATATTCCGGCCTACCATCAACAGTATCTCCCCTTTCTCTGCCATCCTAAGAATGCCTTCTATCATATCCTTGTCCATTCCTTCCCCCTGACATGGGATTCTGTACACAACCCCTGTGCAGATTGTGGTGCAATTTCCTGTCTCCAAGGTGACCCACAGTGCCTCCTCTCCTCCCTGTTTAGTCTTTTTTTCAGTTGCATTTATCTCTTCCTTTACATAGAGAGCTACTCGTCCCCCTCTTCTCCCCTGCCTGTCTCTCCTGTAGGTTATGTACTCTCTTATGTTAACATCCCAGTCATGTTTCTCTATGTAGCATGTTTCTGTGACTGCTACAATATCTAGGCATCCCTCTTCCATCAAGGCCACCAGTTCAGGGAGCTTGTTGCCCAGACTATGGGCATTGGTACTCATTACCCTCCATTTCCTGATGGCCTTACTCCTTTTTGCCCCATCCCTGTCCTTCTTGCCTTTGTCACTTTCTCCATTTACCCCAGCCCTTCTCCCTATCGACACCTCTATGATGGTGTTTACCGCACTTACTACTGTGATTTTTTTTGGGGGGGCTAGGATTTCCCTGCTCATTTCCAGTGCCTCCCCCCTTGGCTAGTTTAAATGCTTGCCAATGAAGCATTTAAAACTATCACCTAGGATCCTAGTTCTCCTCCTGGACAAATGCAGACCATCATGCCGGCATAGGCTTGCATCACTCCAGGTGGACCCTCAGTCCACAATGACACCAAATCCCTGAGCTCTGCACCAGTTTTTCAACCACTGATTGAATCCCATGGTGTGGAGCACCCTAGCCTCTCCTACGCCATAGACAGGCAGCACCTCCGAGAAGGTCACTGTACATTATACCTAAAGGAACAACTCACTGCAAACTATATACAATTCAAGGTATGCAGAACAACTTTGTCTCACACCTAAGAAACTCAGGAATCACCTTATTCATCATATATATGCTAGAAAATCTCACCTTAAAAACAGATTTTCTGAACTTTCAAAGACCCTTCAAGGAAACAACAACAACAACAACGTATTACCATGAATTAGCTGTGATCTCCAAATAGAATGTCCCTGGAGAAGGTTTGTTTGGAATTAGTATTTTTAACTGTTCTTGGATGTTGTTAGGTAGAGACATGGTGATTTGTTTAAGTTCTTCTGTATATTGTATAGTAGGGTCTTCAGTGAGTTCTCTATAATAAGCTGTGTCTGACAGCTGTCTGTGTGCTTCTTTAATGTAATCTTCTGTGTTCATCACAACCACAGCTCCACCCTTGTCAGCTTGTTTTATTACAATGTTATGGTTGTTATTTAGAGTTTGTATTGCCCTCTTTTCTAGTGGTGTAATATAGTACAAGAGTTTCTGCTGTTTGCTAAGGATCTGGGAATTTATTCTTCCACAGAAACAGTTGATGTAGGCATCCGACTTGGGGTTGCATCCACTCCAAGGGGTAGAGCCTGATGTTTTCTTTGTGCTGTCATACTGTGTAGTTTGAGTGTCATTTTTATTGAAGAAATTTTGTTTTAGACAAAGCCGTCTAAAAAATTCTTCTGTCTCCCCACAGAATCTAATGTTATCAAATTCCTGTGTGGGGCAGAAAGTTAAGCCCTTGGATAGTACAGATGTTTAAGCCCGTGTAAGTTCTTTATTAGATAGGTTGATCACTGGTAGTTGTTGCAGTGTATTATCCTGTTCCACGGTTTCAGTGTTGTGGTTTACTTTCCCCACATGAGTCAAGATGTTGTAGTTTTCTGAGTTTCCTCCTCTTCTGTGATAGGGCTGCCTGGATAGCTCTATGATAATGTGTTTGGAGATCACAGCTAAATCCTGGTAATACGTTGTTGTTGTTGTTTCCTTGAAGGGTCTGTGAAAGTTCAGAAAATCTGTTTTTAAGGTGAGATTTTCTAGCATATATCTGATGAATAAGGTGGATTCCTGAGTTTCTCAGATGTCCTGCGACAAAGTTGTTCTGCATACCTTGAATTGTATGTAGTTGCAGTGGGTTGTTCCTTTTGGTATAATGTTCTGTTTTTTGCATGCTGTTAGGAAGTAGATGTCACTGTCAAATTTGGCTTCCTTTTTCTTCATGTTGCAGAGTTGCCATTTCAGATGGCGATTTGCAGTATCTTCCATTGTTTTGTAAAAAGAGATTCCAGCTGTATTGGTCCATGCAAAACAGGTGTAGATGGAAGGTTTGATACCTTTCTTTGAACCAACAAGTGTCAAATACAAAGATGAAATTATACACAAGCTTTCAAGGCCACACAGGTCCCTTCTTCAAGAGGCTAGCAAAACTGAGCAACATAAGCAGTATTTATATCCACTGTGGAGCAATTAAAAATCAGGAAGTGAAGTAGGAAGGTGACAAAGATGACTAGAGATGAAAGCCTAAGATGCAAAATAAAAACATGAGAAGGACATGAGAACTGAAATATATTAAACAATTTAAATCTAACATTTCTGGACTGAATCAGGACATTGGTTTCATGACACAATATGGTAAACTGTAATTCTTTTTTATTGTGTACTAAATCACGTCATTATTTCTCACACTTTGGTTCTGTATTTCTCTTCTTATTTTTTTTTCTGAGTTCTGCCTGATCCAGTTTTTTTACCTGTACCTCATATCCTCCCTGCCTCTCCTAATAACTCTTTAGCTCAGTTCCTCCCACTCCCTGTTGTTTTCACACCTCTGTTTATATCACTTCAAACTGTGTTTATCTAGGCCTTTATTCTTTTGTTTCTCCTAATTTATTGATGTCTTGCATCTCTTAGGCATTTCCTGTCTATTCAACCCTTACAGCCAGCCTTTAATCTCAGATCATAGCTGTGTGCTTGTGTCTTCCCTTTAGCATCCTTTCATCTACTGACCTGTTCCTACTTAACCCAACTCCCCATTTCTTCTCCTGTTTTTATTTTGCATCTTAGACTTTCATCTCTAATCCCCTTTGTCATATTCCTACTTCACATTCCTGATTTTTAATTGTTCCACAGTGGCTATAAATACTGCTTATGTTGTTCAGTTTTGCTATTCACCTGAAGAAGGGACGCATGGCCCTGAAAGCTTGTGTATAATTCCATCTTTGTACTCGACACTTGTTGGTCCAATAAAAGGTATCAGACCTTCCATCTTCTCCTTGTATGGTGTTACAATGAGTGATTGAAAAATATCAAACAGATTAGTAAATATGCAGGCTGTCAAAATGGAAAGGTTTTTATAAATAATACCAGAATGTGCTGGGAGACACCATTTGGATAGTTGTGATTGTTGGATCCCACTGCCAGTGCCAACATTAACAACTAGTTTTAAGATATTTTGAGTATTATGAAAAAAGCTCAAAAACAGAGATATATTGTATTAATTATTGGAGAAGTCAGCATACAGTACACTGAGCAGGCAGAAGAAAGAGTATTGATGCAGTATTTTTAGAAGTGAACCACAGGGTAATCAGACTGACAACAGTATTTGGTAATTTTTGCTTATTTACTTCCATTGTCCAAACAAAAGAAAGGAAATTTCCTAATCAAAGACTAACATTAATGTAAACAATGAAATGTTGCCAGAAAAACTACTGAAGTGGTGTCAAGACATAGAAAGGTATTAGATGTTCACTTCATACATGCATGGCTGCTGTGAACATCACTCCTTGAATGCTGTCAATAGCAGCTGTCTCCAAGACAGGACCTGAGAACAACAGCTACTCGATTTGTAGCGGTAGAGTACACATGCCAGACATTCTTACACTGATTATAACAAGCATTTGTCAATGTCGAACGTTCACTTGCAGGTATTTGCAGTGGTATTTGGCACTTGGACATGGCTTAAAAAAATCAGTGACAAAGAAGTACAAGCATTTGTCAATGCCGAATGTTGCTTGCTTCTATGTGCTGTTTAGGTATCTGGAAGTCATTGGAGTGCAAATATTGAAAATTCGTGAACTTATGAGTGTGCGTAGGAACTGCACAATGCACGCTCATAAAACAGTCATTTTAAGGAATTTTTTCACCAAATTTTCAACATAGCCATTTTAAGACCTCTGCTAATGAACAGTGTCACTGTGATTTTCTTAATGTGTCCCATACATTGATTTCATTATTACCGACATCAAGCATTGTGCCATAAATATGGGCAAAATTTTGGGCAGGATGTGAAAAATGACAGCTGTACTGCTCATAAGGAGGTGTGGTAAAATGGCAATGTTGAAAATCTGGAGTGGAAATATTGAAAATTCGCAAACCTACGAGCGTGCATAGGAACTGCGCAATGCACTCTTCTAAATCAGTCATTTTTAGGAATTTTTCCACCAAATTTTTAAAATAGGCTTTTTGAGATCCCACCTTATGAACGCTGGCACTGTCGTTTCATTAATCGGGCCTGAAAGGTGATTTCTCACAGTGACTGCAAAATCACCCTTTGGGCCCGAATAACTCCATGAGTGACAGAATTCATGAGAAGGGGTCCCAAAAACCCCATGTTGAAAGTTTGGTCCAAAAATTCCAAAAAATGCCTGAGATATGCAACAAAGTTGAAAAAAAAAATCTAGCACATTATACAGCTTACCGGCATTTTCTCAGTTCACGGTCGGCTTTGAAGAGTGCAGACGTGTTCCCGGGTCCAGCGATGATCATCATGCCAAGCCCAGAGGTAAGTATGGGGTGGAGGGGTGTGGGGAGGCAGGCTGCGCAGTGGGTGGTGTGGGTTGTGGGAGGGGTGGAGACACAGCAGTGGGCGTTTTCTTTTACAGGTTTTTACTCAGACAACGTGGGCGTTTGCCACGCTGGGTGGCTCCAGCATGGCAGCAGGGAAAGCTGTTTGGGACTTGAGCCGACGGGGATTGGGCACCCCGCCAGCAGACAACACGGATGTTTGCCACGCTGGGGTGAGCTCCAGCGGCAGCAGGGAAAGCTGTTTGGGAGGTGAGCCGACAGGGATTGGGAACCCCCATCGGCAGATGACACAGGACGTTTGCCATGCTGGGGTGGGCTCCCAGCGTGGCACCAAAGATTTGGGGGGGGGCGTGATGTGCTGCAAGCACACAGCGGTGCTTTTCTTTGAAGAGAAGACCACCGCTGTCATACACAGCACTGCATCGATTGGTGTAGAGACGCCATGCCTGCTCAATGGAGCAGGGGATTGCCTGGGACGAGCACACCTCCAAAGTGTCCCATTCTCCCAAGACGTTCCTTGCGCATGCGTGCAAGCGAACGTAAAAAGATAATATACACCTTTAAATGAGTTTTGAAAACATATTTTTTATTAACTCATGATGAAAGAAAGCAATATGGTGAATTAAACAAAAAAACAGCATTGACATTGATCTTTAGTCATTCATCTTTAAACTACATCACTAGTGTTAGGAACATTGTAACTGGTTACAGCAGATTACTGTTGGGTGCCACAAGAACTACAGCTGACTTGTGTTGGGAGCCGCAATTGCCATTTGCTGTTACTGAAATTTTGGTTTACTGAGGTTTTGTATATTAAAGGAACACTGTAACTAATGGATGGGGTGACCACCACCTGTACAACTTCTGTCTCCCCACTCCTGTTTAGGTCAACCTCCTCCCCCCTTCCCATGTTAAATTTTAAGTATGAGAAGTATGCTGTGGTGCCCACCTGCTTCTATTCACCTTCTCCCCTCCAGGTGGACCACCCCCTTCCCATTGTATCTGTAGCTGCACTGAGGTGCTCATCAATGGTGCCACTGAACAGTAGCCCAGCAGTGGGGTGCCCAATCATCAGTGTTGGAAAGCCCCTTGTTTTTTTTATCATATCGTAGTTTCTATGCCTTTTGCCAGCTAGCCCCCATTTGATCCACCACCCCAGCCCTGTCCCCAGGAATTACTGGGCCTTACCTTATGCCCAGCCCGGGAGCGGTTCCTGCAAGGAGTCAGTCACCATACTGCCACCGGTGAAGTTTTCTCCTCCATTTTTCTCCCAAGGGTCCCGGAAGTGGGTACACATGTGTGTGGAGGCACGCATTAGTCCCAAGGCCCAGTAACAGCCCCTTTCATCCCACCCCATTGGCCTAGTGCCTGGCTTCTCTCAGGCCCGTGCTGTCCCCAGCCTCCACCAGGTGGCAGCCATTAGCCTACAGGTGTCGCCCCACCTCCCCAGAAAGGAGAGCTTGCCTGTCAGCAGCTCCATCCTACTCTGCCCTCCCCCCCCATTGCTGACCTCTGATGGCCCAGACTTGTTCCTCAATCCAAGTTGCTGGCGTGATGTGAGGTTAGGCATCCAGAGCCTTACCCTCAGTGCCAACGGGCAGACCTAGAAAGTCCCTTTAAACAAGAAAACCTTCTGTTAGTCAGTTATTTTGAGGATGTTGAACCTGTAGAAAAGAAAACAATCCTTCACCATTCTGACACCCCCTACCCTGCACTCCCACACACCCCAGCCCAACCTCCTCACTCAGCATCTACCACCCCACACCCTGCCACATACCCTCACTCACCTTCAAGGGTTCCATTATTCACTCTTTGATCAAAAACATGTCTTGCTGCTGGAACTGGTGATTGATATATGAGAAAAATCAGGTAAGTGTGGTTTAATATATTTCAATGGGTTTTGAACTTTTAATCATATCTTTGTCATTATTTTTATACCACATTTTCAACATGCCCTTTTTGGAACCCCACCTCAAGACAAGCAAGGTGTAAATTTTCAAATCTGTCCTGAAAGGTGATTTTACAGTTACTGCATGAAATCACCTTTCAGGTGGGATTTTACAGTTTTCACCTATTGGGTTCATGATGTGGGGTCATAAGAAGGCTATGAGGAAAATTTGGCCTTGGAAAATGGGGACACGGTTGATGTGCTCTTCTTGGATCTTTCTGAAGCATTCAATCTGGTGCATCATGTTTGCCTGATCACCAAAATATGGGCCCTTGGTCTAGCCATATTTGCCATGCCCTGCTTCTAGAATTACTCATTAAATTCCATTTCCTCTCCACTCATCAAAATTACTATCAGAATACCCCAGGTATCAATCCAGGGGCCTACACTGTTTAGAGTTTTTTTTAAATGATTTAGCTGATATATTCCATAGCTCTGAATCCCTTATTGTCATCTTAGCAGATGAGGTTGATTTGTACAAAAGGGCATCTAATGTCAATGGCATGATCAGACATTTGCAGCCTGACTTTGATCTGGTACAAAAATGGTCATTAAAAATTACCTCATATTGAATGTTGGTAAGACCAAGTCCATGCACTTTGGAACTCAACAAAAACTAAAAGATTCCCCATCTAACTTAATTAAAGGTTTAAGTGGCACGTACGTGGAGATAGTGTAAAATTTTAAGTATCATGGTTTTGTTATAGAACAGACACTGTCCTTCAAAGAACATAATCCATACTGGTTAAATCAGTTCACACTTACCTTGATCTGCTTTACAGGCTACAAAATTGTATGTCAATACACGTTATGAAAATCCTTGCTCAGTCCCATCTCCTGTTCTTAGTGGATTATGAACTTCCAGTCTGTACAACTGCTGATATCCTGGATTTGCAAACAATTATTTTCCTATACATCTCCATATGCTGATTAGCTGCCTCAAGCCCTAGATTTTCACTTTACGGCACTCTTTACAAACACCTTTGCTGGCCTTTTTTTTTTTATTTATGCATTACTTGTTTTACCTCCAATAGTTTTAAACATTTCTTAAAAGGTCCAATTATTTTCTTATTCTTGGCTGATGCAAGCCACAACACTGGTTCCCAATGTACTCTATCTGCTCACACTCAGTTTGTAAGATCCCCAGTCTTCCATTCCTCCCTGGACCAATGCTCATTGATATTGAGATCGATTAAATACAGAAATTATTTACCTGCTTTACTACACTGTGTCAAGTTGCAGAATACATGTAAAATTATGTTAAAAATACTGTATGGGTTTGTCAATGTCCTAGTGTAATGCTACCTGTTTACTATGTACAGTGATGTATAATACTATAATTGTGCCAGTGCATTGCTTCCTGATTACTGTGTACTCTGCTCTATTGCATATTTATCATGTAATGTTGCCTTTGTTTACACCTCCTGGTCACCCTAGAAACCCAGCCTCTTTAGCCCTACCTGGTCTACAAATTTCAAATAAAAAAATATCATATCATATCATACCATATTAAGTAACGTTTTCTGCTCATATACCATACAATATTGCATTAGATCAGATCATGTTATTTTATCATGTATCGTGCATTATCTTTATTATATACTATCTGATTATATCAGAGTAGATGTTCAGATATGATATGATATGATATCATATTTTATTGTCATCTGGTATATCATATCTGCTGCCCTGCCCAATGTTATCTCAAGGCACATCATTCCACAGTGGCTAATAAAGAGAAACCTTGTGACACTCATCACTGTGGCACCCAATTATTCTTTGGAAGTACACCTGCTCCCAACACCACCAGCAAACCACTGTACCTAAAAAACTAAAACAAACAAACAAATGGATCATCTTCGGTGTGGGAATATTTAGCAAATGATGTGACCAATCCACTGAAAGCATGTTTTTGCAGCATGTAAAAAAGTTCAAGTTTAAGATTAAGTCATCTTCAACATATTCATTAGTGACACTGGTGAGGGAATCCAGAGCAGGCTGTATCTCTTGGCAACTTGGCAAATGACATAAAACTATGTGGGAGGGTGGATAGTGATGAGGGAATAAGGGATATGCAGAGGGATGCACAAATATTAGAGGGGTGGTCAAAGGTCTGGCAGTTAAAATTCAATGCCAAAAAGTGTAAGGTAATGCACTTAGAGAAAAGGAATCATAAGATAGAGCAATGGATGGGTGGGGTGAGACTTAGCACTACAGAAGAGGAATGGGATCTAGGAGTTATCATCTGTAACTCCCTTAAACAAATGAGCTAGTGTAACAAGGCCTATTGCATGGCTAGCAAGATGCTGCAATTTATTGGGAGGTGTACTGATAGCAGAAGAAAAGGAGTAATACTTCCCCTATACATATCCCTGGTGAGGCCTCACCTGGAGCACAGCATCCAGTACTGGAGCCCTCACCTCAAAATGGAAAGGGATGAGGTGGAAACAGTGCAGTGCATAGTAACAAAAATTATTCAGGGTCAGCAGGGCAAATCCTATGAGGAGTGCTTCAAGCCAATAAATATGTAATCACTGGAAACCAAAAGGGATAGGGAGACACTTATGAAATAGACCTTCAAGGTCCTTAATTGAATTAACAAGGTAAACTGTGAGAAATTATTTACCCTGACTATCAACTCAAAGTCACGTGGTCACAAGTGGAAACTAACAGGAGGTAAGTTCAGGAGAGACGTGAGGAATTACTTCTTAAAAGAGTGGTGAAACCTTGGAACAGTCTGCCAGCCAAGGTGGTGGATGCAAACACAGTTAGGGGATTCAAGCAGGCATGGGATAGAATTAAGGGAATAGTGGTCACCTGGGGTGACAAGACCAGGGAGAAGAATGGGGATGGGACGGGGAAGGTTAATACCCTTGAGAAACAATAGATTCCAGAGAAGGATCCAGGGATTATAGGGAATATGGGCAAACTGGATGAACCTCTGATCTTTTTCTGCCATCATTGTCTATGTTTCTCTGTTTATACTGTAGGAACAACTATAAAGAATAATTACAATAAAATAAAAACCATTAAGGGAATATGTCTTCAGAAAACAAAGCATCCTTGTCATCATCATCACTCTCCTCCTCCTCCTGCCATCATTATTCCCATTTTCCTTGTCATGTGTAACTCTGGTGTGTAGATGACACAGCCTTCTTCCCTGCTTGCAGACTGAACAGAGATGGTGGAATGAGAGTATAGAGTGAGCAAGAAAAAAACAATGCACTCAGGAACAACAGTTGGCCTAACCAAGAGCAGTGGGTTAACCCCTTTCAGCCCAAGTCCTGAATGCACTTTGCTGAGATGAAAAGGACATGGAGATCTGATGAGACATCTGATGAACCAAGTTTGGGCTTCATGATGCATTGGCAGATCAGCAATTGGGGAATGATCCCACAAATCACTTTTCATAAACAGGCCATAACTGGACATCCCCTGGATGCACATAAAATAAAGAACAATTCTAGTTAGATGATGAAGAACTTGGCAATCCTCCATGACACCTGATGAGAAGCTAAAGTTCCTGGGTGAAGAGAAACTAAAATCTACTAGTCGATCAAATGGTTTACTGGATGAGCTACAGCAATGATCACCGGTAGGCATGCAGCACACAGGCCACCTCTTAATGTGAAGACTGCTGATGATGCAATCCTTGGTACAGTCTCCACGAAGCAGGACTGGTATGCATATGATTTTCAGACGGGCATCAAAATAAGAAAATAGTTATACAGAACATCAGTGGTGGCCCTCACTCTTGAGCCAGAGTGTCTCCTAAGCTGACTCACTTCTGGCTACCTGACTAGAGACTCTTTACAGATTACCACTATGGGACTGATGCTGGAACCTCATGGTAAAGATGTAAAGTTGGGTGAAGGTGATCGAGGTAGGTATGCTGTAGATGAATGAGTGGATGGGGACCTCCCTATGTCAGAGTTGAGTGCAGAAGGGGCTGGTCTTGGCAACTAAGGTGAAGCCTGACATTAAAATAATAAATCCTGGAAGAAGACTCCATAGCCCACTGAATGACAGAAGGCCCTTATGCTTAAATAGAGGCAGCTGCTAAGCTGACTTACTCAGTGGGCCTCACTAATAGCTAACTACCTCTTGATTGGCCTTAATCATCTTGGCATTTCATGTTACTCCAGGAAGAATCACAAAAGGGACACCAAAGGAAACTGTTGAAGGAGTCAAGGCTGAGCAGTAAACAAAGGCATGGGGTCATAATGTTGCAAGACATTATGCCACATGCATATACTGTGCTGCCAGTACAGTATAATTTCTTGCATGCAGCATGTCTTTTTTTTTGCAAGGAGCTCCACCACCCACACCTCCTGTTATGGGGGGCTGTTTCTGAACTCCCCCAACTAAAATAACTAACTTCGGGGGGGGTTAAAGTAAATATCACACAAAGGGCAAAAAAAGAGAAAATTTCTATGCATCTGGGATGGGACTCGAACCCTGTCCCAAATACTCTGCTTGAGTTCTTTGCTGCTAGTGGCTTATCTCATTGAGCCACAACAGCTCCCTGGTTAAAAGCCCATCCCAACAGAGGTCTTATCCTCTACTTGGGACAGTGAGAGGGTGCAGTATCACACACAGAACCATTCAAGGTATTGCACCCTCTCGCTGTTATGTACAGTGCTGTTTCTTTTTAGCGGTTCTGTCATATGCTATTAAGCATATGATATATTGACCTGGTAGGATACATAATTACCCCACCTAGGGTAGTTATTGCCTCTAACTACACATCATGGGAGCATAGGGAACGTGGTGCACAAGGAACACAGTCCAATGAGACATTTTGGTTTGTAAGCAATGCAGTTCTCATCTTAGAAAAAGGATTAAGGGCTGGATTCACAAAAATTTCTGAAGGTGCAAAACCTTTCCTAAGTCTCCCAAACTGCTGTAGCTATGGAAACAAAGGGGGATTTGCACTGAGTGCTATTCACAAAATCCTCTGCAGCTGTGGAAAAAAAACACACTATGGAAAGTGGAAAAAAGTGCAGCTGCAGAAGTCCCTGAGGAAAAAAAGGTATGAGATAAGTAAGGCACATTCCCTGAAAGGCTATTCACAACCAGTTTTTATCCACAGTTGTGGAAAAAATGTTACACACAGTGGAATGAGGTGCAACTCTCTCCTCTTTCTTAGCAAACTGCAGCAGTGCCTCAACAATTGGAATCAATTAAGGTGAAGGTGAGGCACAGGTAATAGCATCCCAGTGAGTATAGCAGTGGCTGATGTTACAGCAACATTAGCTCACATTGTCATGATATGTCAACAAGCAACAACCACCAGACCCAGTGCAGCCCATGACAGAGCCACACAGGCAGTTGAGCCTGACCAGCCTGCAGTGAATGCTACCCCTGCAGGCAACAGGAACACCCCAGGGTGGGAAGATCAGCAGTGGAAGTCAGCCACTGTGGTGCCATGGTATTGCTGGTAGCTGTCGTGCTGCAGTGGTCCCAATTGAAGGACTGGTTGCTGGTCTCTTTGTGGGTGCTTTCAGCTTCATGCTGTGGCAGCAATGTTAAAGTCTGCTGCTCCAGCTAATTAGGTTCACTGTTGATGAGCCTCCTAAGCTATTCTGCAGCTGTTGATTTTCAGCACTTGCTCAATTTCTGCAGCTACTGAATTTCCATAGCTGCAGGGATTTCATGGAATTCCGCACCTGCTCAAAATTTCTTTATGAATATTACACAACTGTGTTTCTGCAGTGCTGCAGGCTTTTTCCCACAGCTGTGAGATTTTTGGCTTTCTTTGTGAATCCTGCCCAAAGTCTCTACGGGGCACTAGGCATGCTTTAGCACAGTTCAGTTCATGTGGGAGGGGCTCAGGACACACCAATATTGCTCAGTAGACAACCTATAGCCAGTAGACAATTTTCTGCTAGAGGATGCTGTGCTTTTAAATACATTTCCCATTAGGTAAGCCCAGTGGCATGGAGGTCTAAGGTGCTGGAGCCTTACTTCATGCCACACTGGTGACCCTGGTTCAGGAACAGGTGGGAGTTGCTTCAGAGATGGCTGAGGGAGGGAGGAAAGAGCATCTAGAGTACAGCTCTCCTCCCACATGGAGGGGGGGTTTACATGATCCACTGCAATATTGTTACTGGAGGTGTTCAAATGGCAGTGTTGGTGTGGGCATGTTAGGTGAAACAGGCCACATCTTGGCATGTTGGGACATCTCCATGGAGGTGAAGCTTGTCTGCCTCACCATTGCCTGATTGGGCCCTGGGTAACCTAAGGAGGGAAAAACCCCTCTGGCTGCAGATTGATACCCGGCTCCATATAGGTCCCACACCAGCAACTAGACACACTGCCACAGTCTAGTAGCTGGGACATTATCAAGTAAGGTAGTACCACAGAAGCCATGTGGTGGGACTGCAGGGACTGGACAGATAGGGGCATGCTAGAAGTGATCAGCAGCATAAAATGTAAATATAAATATAAAAAATATATCCCCTTCCCTGGCTGCTTCTGCACAGTCCCCCTAGGGTCAAAGCTACTCCATAATTAATATTTATAGGTTCTGTAATGCTGACCATGCCCTTATTCCTTTATGCCTCTATGCCCTGGCCCTGCCTCCCATAATGCATACTAACAAGGGCCTCTGTTTTTGGCCCCACACCATTTCCATTAGGTCCATTCTTTTCCTTAACATTTCCTTAAAAAAAAACTGGACTTTGTGTGCTCCTCACCCAGTAACACACCTTCCAAATGATTTTTCAGACATAAGGGGAGCTGACCCTCTCCTCCAGTATTGAGTGATGCAAAGCTTAGACAAAGTCACTTCAAGGTTGCTGCATCCTCAGCCTCCTGCCCCATGCTGGCAGTGCAGAGAGTCCCCTTCTTTGCTTCAGCACTTGGCCCACTTCTTTCCTGCCAATGTGCCTGTGGTGCAAGCCCTAAAAAGCACATGCGCACACAGCCCACTCGCTACCATGGCTGAGGACTGCTTCAGCTGGACGAGAGATGAACAGGAGGACTTATGGCATTGGGCAGCTACTGCTCCCATCTGAATGACTGCCAATGATGCCAATGGAGATTGGAGGGAAGAAGAGAAGGACTGACCAAGTCAGGGAAGAGCTGCCACTCCCACCCAACCAACCGCTACTGCCACTTGGATAGCTGGGCTCACACTGGAAGGGAGCAATGCAAGAGGATCCACAGACTTGCTAAAGGTAAGTGCAAGCATCCATGCTCTGTGAGTACTGTAATCTTCCCAGCCAAGCCAGTCCTCTCCAATTGTCACTACGTGGTGTCTTTTCTAAGGCAGGAGAGGTCCTGGTTGGTCACCAAGGGACTAGGTCTTTCATGTTCTGGGGTAGGGTTTCCAGCCAGAGCTGAGTCCTGCCTCAAACCCCTTGATGTGCCAAAGGCATGAAATAAACAAGGGCTTGGGAAGGGAAAGAAAGAGAACAAAAAAGACTCCCTTTTTTTAATGGTGTCCTCCAACTCTGGGGTACTGCAAACACACAGTAAGCAACCATTACCATGTCATTTCTATTGTAATTTAACTTGAATGATACATGCCATTTTTTATGATCTTTTAAAACAACCCAACAATGCATACTATTATGCTATTATACACTTATGTTTCCTGGTATAAAAATAATACAACTGTCAAATTACAAAAAAATATGGACACTATTTTTTTTTTATATTAGATCACTAAGATCTAATTATTTATTAAAGGAATAATGCCTGACAGGGTGGGAGTTATGCTGGGATAACATCCCACCTCGGGTGGTTGGGCCCGAGGCCTGCGTCAGGCGTCCAACACCGAGAAGGGATGTTATCCCAGCATAACTCCCACCCTGAGGGCATTATTCCTATTATACAATGGCTTGTTGTTTTATAATAAAAAAATAATTTTAAAGAATGTTTTTGTTAGTGTGTAAACATATTTTTGTTTCTTAAGAGAAAGAGGAGATGATCATGGAGGGGATGATGGGGATCGAAATCATCCAAACAATCAGCAGAGATGTTATGCCAGGATAACATCCCTGCTGTGATAGCCAACTGACCAATCAGAAACCAGGATTCTTTCTTGCCATTGTATAATAATATATAAAACACATAACATAAAAGCAATAGACATGATTAATATAAAATAATGACCATAATATAAACATATCATAGTAAAATCTATGGTGCTGCAAGAAAGAATAGAATATTTGGCATGAACTGAAGTGGACAGTCAGAGAATACATGGGGTTATGAACCTTGAGGTCAGAATTAAATAAAAACCATCGCTATACTGTAGCTTACATCAGGTCATGATAGATTCATTTGTTTTTTGAAACTATCACAATACCAAAAACAGTAATCCTCAGCTGTTGCATGCCAACAGTATCTGCCACAAGTAAGCTAAAGCAATTCATATTCATTGCTGACTTCAAAGCTCCCCTCCAGTGTTTAGTATATTTTACCATATGCCAAATATTGGAATGTAAACTGAAATGGTTAGGCTTAATTACTAAAGTGGAGCTCAGTTCTGAGGCCTGAAATCAAAACTGAACAGATGATGGCTTTGGTCCACTTCTTTCACTTTTATACATTTGTAAGCCAATGTTCGAAGTGTATGAATAAAAAAAACTATAAACAGGAAAATATGTTGTTGACATTACTCCAAGCATTTGTTTAAAAACAAAATTCTGCTTCTTGTTCTAACTTTTCCAGTCATAGCTCTTCCTAAAGTAAAGGTATTTTAAAGATTTATCCTTGGAACAGTGAGAATAAAAATAATTCTAAACTTTTAAAACGATCAATAAAATTGTAAACTATTGATAATTGTGAATAGTATCAATAGAACTATTTAGTGCTACCTGACCCAAAGCTTTCACGTAACAAAAAAAAAAATGTTTCTACTTTTAGTCAAGTTAGGGGTGCTGTGCAGGATGTTTACAATCTGATGAAATGACATTCCATAGAATTTTGGAAAATTCCTCAGACTTTTATCAGTAGCAGAATTCTAAAATTTTGCATGCAAAATGGTTTTCACAGAGTAATAATCTACAGTTTACATAAACTGTAGATTGATTTTTCCACAATCTGTGGAAAATTATTCTGCAGTTGTTATAAATAATAATAATAAATGTTATTTAACATAGCACCTTTCGAATATCAAGGTGCTTCACAAATAAATAAAAATTCAACAAATACAATAAATACCAATAAAATCAGAGAAATTCAGGATAGGAGTTACCCCATAAAAAGGTCTTCAATGCCTGCTTAAATGATCCCCACAATATTATCTCACTGTTTACACAGAAATGCTTTTTGGAATTCCACCAAATTTAAATAAAAAAGGCTTTCCAAAAAGCATTTTGGAAGCAGAATTGCCATACTGCATAAATTCTGTCAGCACAATTCTTCACTGCATGCAGCCCCAGCAGGTAATCCTTTTCACAGAACTTATTTTTAGAAAAGGATAATTTTGAAAATGTTAGAGGTATTGCATTCAGGACAACACATAATATTTATATCAATGCAGTTTACAGTTACCATCAATTGAAATTATTGATAATTTAAAAAATGTATTGCTATTTCTAGCCCTAACAGTTCAGAAGTAAGCTCTTCTGAAATGTTCTTCAAAAAGGACTACTTAGAGCAGTTATGAACAGAAATGCCATTTGTTTTTGAATGAAAGCTTGAAGTCAGTGTAACATAGAATAATTATATTGCTGCTGTTTTCAAGTATCGCTAATTTGAAATATTGATAAACTTTTTATCAATAATTATGCTTGTATACCTTTTTCATTTAATGAAACATTTTTGAGTTTTAATTCATATTCAGACCAAATAAATACATTTTGACTTACATTTATAATCATAGTTGATTTCCAAAGAACTACAGTTGGACTCAGAAAGCTGAAAAAAAAATCTTCATTTCATGTTTAGTGATCCACAGTCTTCCTTGCTTTTGTATGCTTCATCTGTGAAGACTACTGGATATTATAAACAACAGAATGACTTGAAATTCAAACAAATTTGGGATACTTTGTAAATGAGTTTTGGAATAACACTTATGATTTCTTTACTGATGTCTGGGGCTCTTCTTTCATGTCCCTCAGTCTTATCTGACCTCCTTTTTCATGCATAATAGTTCAACACACTCTTCTTGTACTGTAAATCTCTTTGGAAAACAGTGTATAAGAAAGGTGCTTTAGTAACTAAATTCATTTGTTTTTTTCTATTTGATAAGCCATAGGTGCTATAATATTGTTGTCCTGTAAATATTACATAAATATGATGCCTCTCTGCCTGCCTATGGGGCTTGCCATTAAAAGGCAGGCCATGTTGCCTAATGGCCCCTGCCAGAAAAAGGTAAAGGGGAGGGAGAAGGGGGGTAGGCACTGTAGGTCACCTTAGAGACTGGAAATGGCACCATAATCCACACAAGGGTTGTATATAGACCCACATGTCAGGGGGAGGGAATGGACAAGGATATGATAGAAGGCATTCTTAGGATAGCAGAGAAAGGGGAGATACTGTTGATGGGAGACCTGAACATGCCAAATGTTAACTGGAGCACATTTGCTGCAGCTACATCCAAGAGCAGGGCCATTCTTGATGCCCTACAGGTGGCATACCTCAGACAGCTAGTTTCAGAACCCACTCATGGGGGAGCAATCTTAGACCTCGTACTCTCAAATGGGGACAGTGAGAGGATCTCAGATGGAGAAATGGGTTGCCATCTGGGAACAAGTGATCATCAAACAGTGTGGTTCACGATAAACTCAGCTACAGAGTTAAGTCATGCAAAAGTGAGGGTACTGGATTTCAGGACGGCTGACTTTGGCAAGATGGGAGAGTGCCTTAGAAAAGCACTAGCAAACAGGCTAGAAGGAGAAGGGGAGCAACAATGGGGAAACATCAAAACTGCCATCACAGAGGCAACAAGCCTTTGTGTGAAGCAAATAAATCAAAATGAAAGAAAAAGCCACCATGGTTCTCAAAAGAGGTGGCAGGGAAAGTCAGTGAGGAAAAGATAGCATTCAGGAAGTATAAGGCAACACAGAAGGAGTAGGACAGAGAGCTGTACCAATTAAGGCAGAAGGAAGCAGGGAGGGAGGTCAGAATAGCAATGGCCTGAACTGAGGAAAAGATAGCCAATTCGGTTAAGAAGGGGGATAAAACCTTTTATAGGTACATCGAGGAGCATAGAAAGACAATGGGGGGGATAGTGAGGCTGAATAGAATGGACAGTGGGTGGGCAGAGAGGGACAGTGAAAAAGCAGGGATACTGAATGAATAAGTCTACTCAGTATTCACAAAAGAGGAGGAGGGGGAGGTGCCTAATCCAATTAACAGAAGCACTTTTGATAGGGGGGGTCGATCCCAGTCTTTTCACAGAAGAAAAGGTTCTGAAAGAACTCCTAAAACTGAAGGTGGACAAAGCAATGGGGCCTGATGGAATTCACCCCAGAATTCTAAAAGAATTACGGGGAGAACTAGTGAAACCACTGACTACTCTTTTTGACAAATCTTGGGAGGATGGTGTGGTACCTGAGGACTGGATGAAGGGGGTTGTGATTCCCCTTCACAAAAGTGGGACCAAGACAGAGGCAGGAAACTACAGACCTGTCAGTTTGACTTCTGTGGTAGGGAAAGTGATGGAATCACTTCTGAAGGAAAGAACTGTTGAGTACCTAGAGGCCAGTGGGGCACAGGACCCAAGGCAGCATGGGTTCACAGCAGGAAGGTAATGTCAGATGAATCTAATTGATTTCTTTGACTGGGTGACCAAAGTAGTGGACCAAGAAGGGGCTGTGAACATGGCCTACCTAGACTTTAGCAAGGCATTTGACACAGTCCCACACAAAAGATTAATAGTCAAATTAACCAGCCTGGGAGTGGGTCCCAAGGTGGTAGCCTGCGTAAAACACTGGCTGGACAACAGGACACAGAAGGTAATTGTAAATGAAGTCCACTCTGAAGAAAGAGGGGTTACTAGTGGGGTACCGCAGAGTTCAGTACTGGGTTCAGTCCTTTTTAATGTCTTTATAAGTGACATTGCAGAGGGACTGGAAGGAAAAGTATGCCTCTTTGAAGACAACACAAAGATCTGCAACAGGGTTGATACCCAAGGAGGTGTGCAAAGGATGAGAAGGACTTGGCAAGTTGAGAATGGCTAGAAATATACCGCTGATTCAAAGCAAAGAAGTGCAAAATAATGCACTTGGGAAACAAAACCCAGGGAAGACTACAGTGGGAGGGTAGTAACAACAACAAAATGGAAAAGGACCTGGGGTAATCATATCAGATGACCTTAAGGTTAGCAAGCAATGTGAGAAGGCAGTAGGGAAGGCTGGTGGTATACTGGGATGTATAGAGAGAGGCATCACCAGCAGAAAACAGGAAGTTGTTATCCCTCTGTACAGACAGTTGGTGAGACCCCATCTGGAGTACTGTGTCCAGTTCTGGAGACCCCATCTCTGCAAGGACATAGACAGGATAGAGGCAGTCCAGAGGAGGGCAACTAAAATGGTGCAGGGTCTGCAAGAGAAGCCATACGAGGAGAGAGACTAAAGGAGCTTCATATGTATACCCTTGAAGAAGGAAGGGAGAGGGGGGACATGATAGAAACTTTTAAGTACCTCAGTGGAATCAACAAATTCCAAGAGGGTAGTATCTTTCAGAAAAAGAGATGTGCAAGAACAAGGGGACACAATTTAAAGATGGGGGATGGTTCAGGGGCAATGTGAGGAAGTATTATTTCACAGAGAGGGTAGTGGCAGCATAGAACAGCCTTCCTGAGGAGGTCGTGGGGTCTAAAACTGTGGGAGAATTCAAGAATACATGGGACAGACATAAGGCAATTCTTCTGGGGGGTAAGAAGAAATAGGCTGTTGGTTAAGTAGTATCTGCAGCTTATCCTGTAGATAGGGAAATGGGCAGACTAGGTTGGCCAAGGGGTCCTTATCTGCCATCAAAGTCTATGTTTCTATGTATGGGGGAAGATATGGGTGACATCAGAGAGGGTCAAATGACCAGGGGTATGAGAGAGGCTTCAATTGCCTGGGGGAAGGGCTAATGGTGGTCTGGGAAGGGAACGGGGGGATAACTAAATGCTTGCAACCCCCTGGACTTTCTCTTTTGCTGGGAAAAGATTCTCTCAGCACTTTGTTGGCAATTTGCATAGGTAAGGCACAACCCAGGGATCCTATACCTTGGGCCATGTGGGGCCTACCTGGTTTTGTTAGAGAGCTAAAGCATAGTAATAATAATGTTTTGGAATGAGAGGAACAGGCAGATAAGATAGTCAGGGTATGGGAAGGAGTAGGTTCTTGTATTCATGGTCTAAGTCAGGAAGGTGGTGCTTTCATTCAAAAGTCTGGGTTGATTTTGTGGTTGCCCTGTTTGTTGTTTATTTCAGGGAGGGAGTCAGATTTCTGTCATGGAGCCCATGAATGGGTAGTAGGTTTTAGATGAATGGGGCTTTTGGAGGTCAGTAAATCGGGAAGCGAGTGGGGTCATCTGGCTCCAGAGGTACCCTCTATGGGAGGGCACATTGGCTGTTTGCTGTTGTTGGTTTGGAAGCACCTCTGCAAGTGGATCCTTGTTTGGACTGGTGCCAGTTTGCCAAAAGCCACTGGGGTGATCCCAGGAGGCAGGTGCTACATGGCTCGAGAGGTGTCCTCTACGGGAGGGCACATTGGTGCTTTGCGGTTGTTTATCTGGAAGCACTTCAATGAGCAGGTTTTTGTTGAGACCAGTGCCATGTTGACTGCGGCCTCTGGGGTGACCCTGGGTGGCATGCACCACATGGACTGTGAGCCAGGCTATGGCATGGGTGCCCAGCAGTGCCTTGGGCCACATGAATCGCTGCAGAGGTACTGGTGGGAGTAGAAAGGTAGATGTGGATGAGGTGACAGCCTGCTCTTTAAAAAAAAAAAGAGAAAAACGATAGCCAGAGTAGACTCAGAGGGACTCTGGCACCTCCCAGTGTGTGGATGTGTGTCTGGGGGGGAGTCATGGCCATGGGCCTCCAACCTAGGGGGTGGACAGGGATTTTCCTTGGGGGGGTCAGAAAGAGAATGGGAGCCGCAGCAGGTTATCCATCAGCATTACACTGCCACGTTCCTGGAGCAAAAGTGGCAGCATTTCATTTTACTGGAGTCGGGGGCAAAGCATTTTAATGTGGAAGGCATTGCTGCCATGGAAGAAAGCCTTGGAGCAGTGAGCAGCGTACAGAGCATGGGGCCGACCAGAGGTAGTGAGACCTGAATGGAGGGGCCCCCCACTCTGGCGGGACAAGACAGCAGGCGTGTTTGCCTGGGCAGGCCCACCTCCCATCTCTTGTTCAGAGGACAGCATGGAGTGCTTCTTGTGATAACAGCGTGGGGGAGGGAATGTGCACAAACCCATTGAACTTGCTCCAGGCAGGTTTTTTGGGAAGGGGCTTGTAGCGGGTAGGTGCCATCTGGCAGCCTTCATGTCCCAACGGGGGGCCAGCAGGAGGCAAGCCAGATAGGTTTTATACCTCAGGCGTGGTACTTTCATTGGCTTGGGTTTAGTACAAACTTCTGAAATTATGCAATGGGGGGGGTCCAGATTTAATGAAATATGAATATGATGCCTTGATAGAACTTAAAGCTTTAAAGGATGTGGTAAAAAAGCAGGCCAAAACGGGGGTAATACTGTACTGTTAGATCTAGAGATACCAGAACATTGTGATGGAATTACTGAATGAGTCTCATAGCTACATGAGGCTTGCTAGTAACCCAATTTAAAAGCAAAAAAAAAAAAAAAAGAACTCCTTGAATTACTACAGGTTGTGATTAGGGAGGGTGAGATCACTGAAAAGGAATGTAAATTCATTTGAACTGACTATCCTAGAATAGCTGGATTTTATATGCTCATCATAATCCATAAGGATTTACAAAACCCCCCCAAGGAGATCAACAGTTTCAGGGGTAGGTGTGTTAACAGAGAAATTGGGTCAGTTTTAAAATTTCCTCCTTCAGCACGGTGTTCCTAGTTTAAAATCTTTCATCAAAGATACTGCTTATGTTATTAAGAAAGTTGATGGTTGTTGGCACAAGGATTTTGTCTGTTTCACAATAGATATGAATTCATTGTACACGTCTATTAAATATGATAAAGGCATTCAAGCATGCCATTATTTCTTAGAGAACAGTCAGGACAGTAGGGAGATACTAAAGGAATAATGCCTGACAGGGTGGGTGTTATGCTGGGATAACATCCCACCTCGGGTGGTTGGGCCCGAGGCCACTGGCCGAGGGCGTCCAACACCCGAGAAGGGATGTTATCCCAGCATAACACCCACCCTGAGGGCATTATTCCTATTATACAATGGCTTGTTGTTTTATAATAAAAAAAATAATTTTAAAGAATGTTTTTGTTAGTGTTTAAAAATATTTTTGTTTCTTAAGAGAAAGAGATAATCATGATGATGCTCATCAATATGGTCCAATCAATCAGCAGGGATGTTATGCCAGGATAACATCCCTGCTGTGATGGCCAGCTGACCAATCAGTAGCCAGGATTATTTCTTGCCATTGTATAATGATTGATTTTACCCTGAAAGTTTGGAATAAATTCAATCACACAGTTTTGGGCCTTGTTCATGATGTCATTAAATAAGGATGGGGGGGTAGCATAAGCCCAGGATTATGTAGTCAGTAAATCGAGATTGACTGTTGTGAAATTATCATTGGCTGCATCACAGGGACTAAGCTGGTGCAGATGCAGTGAGAAGAAAGAAGGTAGCGGTTGAGCAGCTCTGACATGCAAGTGGGCAGTAGCGAGGGAGGAGCGGCCCCGGAGGGGCGCTGGGGATCGCAGCTGGCCCGGGCAGCTAAGGGAGCTAGATGGGGTGTTCTGCTGAGGGGACTGAGGGCCTCTACAAGACGGAGCAACAGCCATGTGATGTGCTGATGCGGTTTGGAGAGCTAGGGCTGGTTGGGGCAGTTTAGGAGGTGGTGGGTGCCACGTGGGCCGCAGACTGGGTGCTGAGTGCAGCATCCGTGGGGCCTCGGGCGTAGGGCACCAGACAGTGGGTGATAGCATGTCAGTTTATCACCGGATGGGGCATACAGGTTTTCATAGCATGGGGGTTCCAGTCACAGAGATGCAGATGGGACAGTCAGGCACTTTACAGCATATTGCATAGTGCTTGGTGGTGATTTAAAGTGGGTGCATTGGGAGAAAACTGCTAGGAGGATTTTCCTTTACTTCATCAGGTGAGGTGGACTTGAGAGTTGGAGTCACTAACAGGGCCGTATAGGGGAAGGGGGGATTTGCTGTCAAACAGGAGTCCCAGGAGATGCATGGAGGAAGCAGACAGGTTATTGGATGGTATGAAGCAGCTAAAGGAGCTAAACTATAACGGGTGCGCATGCAGTGCAAGGGAATGTTTTTGCTTTTGAACTCCCTCCGAAGTGGCAGGCGGAATCTGGGGGAGTTAACTCGGGCCATCCAGTGTCAGGTTCTGTAGAGTTAAATAAGGAGTGCTGCTTCTAGCTGGCAACAGGGTTTCCTTGGAGATCCCTGCTGCATACATAATAACCCTGGGGAGAGGTTGCAAGGGGGGGTCAAAACAGGCACTCTTAAGGGAGAACAGGCTTAACCAGTATAAGGAATGATCTTCCTGGGTTTAGGGGTCAGAGGTAATTTTTAGATAGTTTTTAAGAGGTATCAAGCCATTTTCTAAAAAAGAAAAAGAAAAAAAAGAAAAAGGGAGAAACACATTTGGGGAAGGGGGGACTGATCCCAATGCAAGTACGGATGTGATTTGTTCTAGGTGGGGCATGCAGCAAAATGTGATGGGCATGCCCTTAAAACAAAAAACCCTGTTGGAGATCAACCAGAGACGGTATGAGGTGGTCTTGATGAGTGCAGCTCTGGCATGTTGTTAAGGCAAGGGTTTTTTCAGCTAGTAGCAGTGAGGGGAGTTTTTCCTCCACCCAACCAGAGACGGAATGAGGCAACCTTGGTGAGTGCAGCTCTGGGAGGTTGTTAAAGCAAGGGGCTTTTTCAGCTAGCAGCAACGGGGGAAGTTTTTTTCCCCAACCCAATATGGAAGGGATCTAACATTAAGTGCCAGGTCAAGAACATTAGGGGAGGTATACACACTGTGATCCAGCCCCTCCTAACACCAAGGTGGGTATGGCCTGTGGTACACATAGGGTGGGCTGAAGGGAATGTACCAGTGGCCACCGTCTGGTCATGGGCTAGAAAGATTACCATATACAGGTAACAGTAAGAGACATGGGGGGTGGGTTAGGAAAGACATTCTTGGCTGCAATGATTGCCAGAGATGGGTGGATTAACTTGGGTCAGCCTTGGTCCAGGGAGAGGAAAACTGGTGTAGAGCACAGGTAGACGTGCTCCAGGGTACCTGGAGGCTGGTCACCTCAGCAAGGTGCTGATGGGTCCTGGGGAAAGGGGGCTGGAGTGGAGCACGGGCAGATGAGGGAAGGTTTCAATCCAGAGTCTCAGTATTACTGTTGGGGGCAATAGGGCACAGAGGTCTTGAGGACCCAGGCTACAAGGCCGGTAGTCTTGGAGGATGGATCCCACGGTTCCCACTGGCATTGGCATGCCCTTAGGCAAGGCCCTTAGTGGAGATACTTACCCCGGCCCCCCCTTGGCAGGTTTCCCAGTTGGAAAGGAAGGGGTAGCAAGAGTGGAAGAGGGCACTAGGACCCCAGGTAGCCAGAATGTTGCTTTTGTGGTGCAATTGAGTAGTGCATTAAAGTTTTAACTAGAGGTCGGTGGTTCAGGTCACCTGTGGAAGTTACAAAGGCAGTGAATAGTATGCCGAGGGAAGGACAGCAGGTTGATGGTACAATGGTACCAGCAGGTGGAATTTTCTGGGCCACGGTGGGCCCACCTAGGCCCAGGGCATAGCATGACACTCAAGTGGGGATGAGGACAGGTTTATACAAAAGTGGGCCCAGGGCCAGGGGAGGGCATGCCTGGTGAGGAGCTCTTCATCCCTTGGGAGGGGGCCTCACCAGAGGTCACCTGGTCTGAGGGGCAGCTGGGGGGCTGGCACTCAGCTCTGCAACGGGGAGTATTTTGAACCATGGAGTGAGGTGATCCTGAAGGGTGTTTGGAACAAATGGGATTCCTCGGGAAAGGTGGAGGATGACCAAGGGGGTTCTATGCACAGGAGGTAGGGGAGGGCAGACCAGATAGGCAGGAGGAGAGGGGAGAGTCTGGATGAGCTGAGAATGGAGATTTGGTGGGGATAGGCCAGCTGATCAGCAGTGGGCAGAACTGGAGGACTATTGGAGGCAGGTCAAGATGGCAGTGAACAGCAGGATGATGAAGGGTGTTGCACTTGGAAAAACTAGCTGGCCATGGCAATACAGGGCAGTGGATCTATCTCCTACACTGGGGTTAACCTCTCAAAGCAGAGTGAGATGGGCACTGGCAGATGGGTATATAATGGGTGTGCCACTCCCTAACCCCATGCTGTATGAACTGCAGGGGCAAAAACTGGGATGCACACTGGAAATGGAGGCCCTAGCAAGAGGTTGCTCAGCAGGAGGGCAGGGGCAATCAAGGAATCAAGAGCATTGCAAACTGTTTCGAGTTATACTGTGGGGGCTATTGGGAAGCCTCAGGGAGAGAAGGAGGAGTGGGCAGACACATGGGATCCCAAGTAGAAGAAGGTAAAACAGAGGACCCAGCCCATGGCACTGGAGTTAGGAGGAGCTGACAAGGTATGGGTCAGGAAGGGTCATGAACCATTGTAGACAGGGTAGGTTGGAGCCCCCACCCACCCTGTGAAGGAGGGACTGGGGGGCAGGTTTGGCACATAGGGGAGCGGACAAAGAAAAGAATGGTAACCACGAGGCCCTGGTCAGGGGGCAATACACATGGAGCTGTGAAGAGGCAGATGAGGGCTCGGGGATAGGGGAGCCATGCCGGGTGGGCAAGGTGTGCCCAAGGGAAAATGGTGGGTTGCAACACATCTCAGAAGGTATGCTGGGGCAACGAGGGCCTGAAATAGGCACTAGATATAGACAGGCACAAAGAAGGAAGTGACCTCTAATGGGGCCTGGCATGGGCCAAGTGGGGCCACAGATGGGCAGCCAGTGGCCGGGGAGCTAGGTGGAGCACCACTGGAGAGTATCAGCCAAATAGGGAGATGGCAAGATAAGGGGAGGAGAAGTTTTTTTGGGGGGGAGCAAGGGAAAGAATGGGGGCAAGCTTGAGCAGCCACACAGGGGGCACCAAGGGGCCTTTAAGCTAAGGGGGGTGCTGGCCAGGCCACAATGGCTTGGGTGGTGGCCTGCAAGGCTGGGAGAAAGGGGGGTCCAGGCTCATCTCAGGGACATTGCGTATGGGAAAGAGGATACCTACAGGGGGTATGATGTAGGTACGCTGGAGGCAGGTGCCCCTACTGAGGCTTATTTAGAGTTATGGGGGGGAGTACTAAGGTGATTATAGGGTCCCAAGTTTGTGTCTAGCCCTCAAGTGGGAGACCCATCATCCTTCGCAAGCTGGAGATGGGGCAGTGGAGAGGGGTGGAGCAAAAGTGAAAAAGAGGGCAGGAGAGGGGGAGGGGGTAGGCAGCATGGACTGGGTGCAGAGGAACCCAGGCATGGAAGTAAGTGGGGAAGGGGGAGGGGATAGAAACTAGAGGTTGGATCACATGTCCGAGGCAAGTGGTGTGTGGACTTGGAACTGACCCTGTCTGGGTGCTGCCCGGGTAAAATGGTGGTACTGGGTGAGGGTAGCTGGTTTTGGGAGTGCCTAGTGGAGGTATCTGGTTCTGGTGGTACCTGGTGGGGGTACCTGGTACTGGTGATGATGGGGGGGGGCTGGATCCAGTGTGTCTGGACCCTGAAGCGATACAAGAAAGAAGAAGAGGATCAAGTTGGAAGGAAGCAGTGGACTGAATTTTGGTTGTACTGAACTGTACTGTATACTGTTGAAATATGAAGTTGGGAATGTGCCTTAATAAATATAGCCAGTGAGCATCCAACATACAGCAAGTGTGGAGAGATTTATTTTTGGTGGGGATCAGGGGATAATAGGGCTTGCCATTAAAAGGCAGGCCATATTGTCTAATGGCCCCTGCCTGAAAAAGGAAAATGGGAGGGTGAAGGGGGGATAAGAAAGGGGGAGGAGACAGGTGACATCTGAGAGGATCAAATGACCAGGGGTATGAGAGAGGCTTCAATTGACTGAGGGAGGGGCTAACGGGGGCCTGAGGAGAAACCAGGGGAGGACACTTAAAGGCTTGCAACCCCCTGGACTTCCTCTTTTGTTGGGAAAAGATTCCCCACCCACTAACCCTGTACTTGGTAGGCTGATTTGGTGTGGGCTGGCACGGACAAGAAACTGGCAGGTATAAAACATGGACCCCGGTGTCCCCCCAGTAGAGGGTCAGGGGACCTGCAAAAGGGCAGCAAATAGTCCTGGGGGTGGGAAGGAGCCCTTCTGGGGGGACAAAAATCTGGAATAAAGAAAAGGGAGGGAGCAAAAGGGAAAAAGGGAGGCAGGAGAGGGGGGTAGGCAGCATGGGCTGGGTGCAGAGGAACCCAGGTGTGGAAGTAAGTGGGGGGGATAGAAACTATGGGTCAGATTACATGTCTGGGCCTAGTGGGGTGTGGACCGGGAACTGACCCCATGTGGGTGTGGCCCAGGTAAAATGGTGGTACTGGGTGAGGGTACCTAGTTATGGGGGTGCCTAGTTGAGGTACCTGATTCTGGTGGTACCTGGTGAGGGTACCTGGTACTGGTGATAATGAGGGGTGCTGGATCCAGTGTGTCCATACCCTGAAGCGATATAAGCAAGAAGAGGATCAAGTTGGAAGGAAGAAGTGGACTGAATTTTGGTTGTATTGTACTGTACTGTACTGTATACTGCTGAAATATGAAGTTGGGAATGTAAAATGTAATTGGTGTGCCTTGATAAATATTGCTAGCGAGCATCCAACATAAACCAAGTGTGGAGAGATTTATTTCTGGTGATGGATCAGGGGACAATATATTCCTGGTCATTAATAGTCTGTGGTACTTGTATTCAAAATGATTATAACATAACCTGCAGTCCTTTCCAACAACCCTTTCAGTTAATACAAAAATTGGTAATAATAAAATTCCACATGGCTTTGTACTGTGCATTGTACAGTACTGCTGAAGCCAAATGGCTGTTCTGTTTTTGAACTGTCACCAAACCATAGGTAAAGTATATATCTATCTATATATATATATATATATATATATATATATATATATATATATATATATTCTATATCTATATATACATATATATATATATATATATATATATATATATATATATATATATATATATATATATACACTGTATATTATGGTAGAGTACCCCTTTTAAGGTTAAATGGTGAAACTTTGCACCTTAATAACTTTGCCACTGTTTGATGGATTTGCCTGAAATTTGGCAGGCATGGGACGCAACCCCAGATCTTAGGATCTGTCATCTTTTGTACTGGTTGGATATATGGCTGCGGAGTTATTAAATGACATTCGTGCATGCAATAATGTTTTTTTGCGCATTCTTTGCTTGCGCCTACAGGTCGCATGGTTTACGCGACCGGTCCAAGAGCTTCACAGAACGTGTGGCCAGGGTCCCCGGTGTGCCTTTTGAAGATTTTGTGAAAAAATAATAAACGGTTCAAAAGTTATTCAAAAACAAGTTCCCATTATAAGTCAATGGGAAAAGTTAACAAAAAGTTTGATATTTTCGCAAATGCACTTTTTAGTGTCGCAAACGGCACTAGTAGTGTCACAGATCTGTCATTTTGTTTTCGGTTACTGATCACAGAAATGCTTGGTATTTAAATTTGGGACCATCTAGGGACATAATTATTTTTGTGTATACCTATTCGAGCCCTGAAGATGCTAGCCATATCTTTATTTTGGGGTTAAACACCCCAGTAATATGTTTTTCAAATTTCTGGGAAAAGTAGTGTCACAAAGTAGTGTCGCACTTGCGACACTTTTGCAAATTTTTGCGAAAGGTGTCGCAAATCATGACACTACTTTTCTAGACTATGGCCAAAATGACAGGAATTCTTTGCCACCCTGCTGCAAAAAAATGGTTTGGTCATTTGGGCTGAAATTTGAAGGGAAGGCAGCCAACATCTCACCGATGTGACTTTTGGTAGTGTGGTGACAAAATATTGCATGGTTGCAAAGTTACGATACTCAGAAGTTGATGTTTTTTTCCCATAGACTAACATGGTGGCATACGCCACGCCTTTCGGGGCAGCTATCTCGGAAATGGTGCGAGATACGGAATTTTCATCACGACGATGCATAGCCCTATGGACTATGCATTCAGTGAAAACCTAGCCAGGAAACTCATGAATCGTGAAATTTTAATTTTTTTTCTACGCAGTTCGGTTACTGAGATATTACCATTTTAGTATTACAACTGCTCATTTTCTGCTCCGAGGCCTATTTTTATGCATACATTCTTTGTCTTCACTGTGTTTCTCAATGGAGCTTTTGGGGAAAAATACAGTGTGGCTCCAGTTACTGTTACACATATGCTTTACACTTGTGTTTCCGTGCCCGTTTGTGTTACCGTTCCCGTGTACGCCACCGTGTGCACTACCCTTTGCGTTTCCATTTGTGTTTGCGTTACTGTTACCATTTGTGTCTTCACTACTATTTGTGTTTGTCTTTTGCTTAGCATCACTGTGAGCATTACCATTTCTGTTGGCGGCCACCCTTCCTTTTTCATTTGCGTTTGTCTTTCATTTTGCGTCATTGTTGTTTGCGTTCCCGTGCCCGTGTGCATTACAGTTTGCATTTCCATATGCGCTTATGTTTGTGTTTGTATTTCTATTTTCTTTGGCATTATTGTTGCTGTTACCATTACCATTTGCATTTACAATTGCGTTACCGTCACCGTGTGCATTACGGTTTGTGTTTCCGTATGCGCTTGCATTTGCATTTCTGTTTCTGTTTCCTTTCACATTATTGTTGCTGTTAAAGTAATCATTTGCATTTACAATAGCATTACCATGACCATGCACGTTACCAGTTGTGTTTCCGTATGAACTTGCGTCTCTGTTTGCGTCACTGTTCGCTTTGGTGTCACTTTGTGCCTGCGTTGCTATTAAGCTTGCTTTACAATTTATGTTTGTGTCACCATGTGTGTAACCATTATCACTTGCATTTGCGTTGCTGTTACCATTACTATGTCACAAAAAATCACATGGTGGGAGCATTCCATTCACTATTTATAATCCTTATTCTCAAAAAGAAGGGAAATTAGAGGCAAAAAACTCTGTTTAATGCATCAGTTAGGGTTGTTCCACACCGACAAAAGTGAGGAAATTCAGTGTTAGGGTTGAAAACCCCCTTGCACCGCCTCAGCCCACCCCCCCAACTGGCATCAGGGTGTGCATTGGGGTTGTCGGTCCTAACTGTCACCCCATTCTCCTATGCCTCAGATTGTTCACGCATGTGATGAGGTGAGAGTTAAGGACGATGACCCCAATGCACACCCGATGCCAGTTGGGGGGCAGGCTGAGGGGGTGCAAGTGGGGTTTCAACCCTTACACTGAATGTCCACACTTTTGTCAGTGTGGCACAACCCTAACTGATGCATTAAATGAAGTTTTTTGCCTCTCATATATATATATATATATATATATATATATATATGTGTGTGTATATACAGTATATATATACACACACACATATATTTATAAATATATATACATGTATGTGTATATATATATATCTATATATCTGTATATATCTACGTATATATGTGAGCATTTACTTATGCTTCCCATGATGCTTTGCACTATTGGGGGTATGAACAATTTGTGTTTTCTTTAATATTTCGCTGTATGGTCAGTATCCTCCGGGATGACCCATACTCCAGTGCATTTGCTCTGGGACTATTTTGCAAACCCGATGCCAGTTGGGGGGGCAGGCTGAGGGGGTGCGAGGGGGGTTTCAACCCTAACACTGAATGTCCACACTTTTGTCAGTGTGGAACAACCCTAACTGATGCATTAAATGGAGTTTTTGCCTCTAATATATGTATGTATATATATATATATATATATATATATATGTATGTATATATATATATATATATATACACACACACACACATATACACACACACACATATACATATATATATCTGCGTGTATATATATGTGAGCATTTACTTATGCTTCCCATGATGCTTTGCACTATTGTGGATATGAACAATTTGTGTTTTCTTTAATATTTGGCTGTACGGTCAATATATTCCAGGATGACCCATACTCCAGTGCATTTGCTCTGGGATTATTTTGTTATTCTTCTCTCTCTCTCATTATACATATATATAGATATGTTATGCAAGGTACTATTCTGAGGAATGTATTAAAGGTTATTTGTAATTGTACTTGTAATTGTAAACAAAGCAACCTACTTAAAGAGGGGGAATCACATTGTACCAACTTCCATTCCACCTTTTATGATAAAACAAGACTCAGACTATGACAAGTTAATATTTTTTTTGGCATGTCAGCAATTTATTTTTTTATTTGGCCATGCTAGCCATGGTAAAGAACATGATTATATTGTTATTACTTTTGACTAACTTTTGGATTTTAATCAGAGTGCCTGTCATCCTGAGAGAGAGAGAGAGGGAGAGAGAGAGAGAGAGAAAGAGAGAGACAATGAAGCAATAAAGCTTTGTCACTTGCGTATTGTATGTTTAATATTTTAAAGTAACTGATGATAGCAATTGTAGCAATAGCTGTGTGCATAGTCTACTATAGCACCATCAAAAAGAAAGTCATAAAGTGTGCTGACTATACAGAAGAGATTGCGTTTGTATGTAGAGATCTCTGGACAAAGATATTCCTTTTTTTGGAGTCTATTGAGTGAACAGTTTTACTGTACTATTGAAAACTGATAATACTCTGAATTTCATACAAATGCTGATACCCTGTGTACAACACTAAGGTGTTCTACAACTCTTCCATATACAGTATGAACAAATAGAGTACATTTATCTATGAAAGAATTGAGTGCATAACTTTATATACATAGATCAGAAAGAAATTTCAAATGCCTTCAGAAGAAACATACAGATTTAGTGTTTGCCGTATTAGTCTTTGTAAGAACAGATCCAGAAGCAAATGATGTGTTACCTTTTATTGGACCAACATAGATGTAACAAAAAGAACAAAGTGCTTTAGCTTTTGGACAAACCCAGTCCTTCCTCAGAAGCATAATGACAGTTATTTAGAAAATCCCATATTTTTAACACCCAGATCATGCAGAAAAAAACACAGAAAAAATTTCCATTGGTTTAAAATAATCATTTAAAAAATAACATAAGACACATCAGAGAAGCTGAAAAATACCAGTTCAGCTTCAGCTGAAAAAGCCTAAAGGTCAAAGAGCATAGCATCATGCCAGGAGTGCACTGCACATAAATTAAAGTGACTTAAAGATACCTTCAGAGTAAGAGAATGACATCTGGAACATAGATCTGTATAGCTCTATTATGAATGCAGTTCGTGAAAAACAAACCCCACTCGGATTGTCATAATTGTAAGTTAAAAATAAGCCAAACAAAACAGAACTACAAAAAATAAATATACATGGCACACAAAGGGTTTAAAGTAAAGTTTACCTGATGTGAGCGATAGTTGGAAACATTACCCAACTAAACTCTCAAGCTGGTTATTATGCTCCATAAATCTTAAGGCCTATAGTGTTGTAACAGGAGTTTATACATGATAATATAAATCGGCAGAATAAGAGCCATACAAAAAGCTGCTTATCAAAGATCACCAAGAAACTAAGACCAAGCAATCTGGTATGTACAGATTTCAACTTGATATACTAAAAATGTCTAAGGAATCTGAATAAGAAATCATAGGAATTAAATTCCTCCCCCCCACCCGGGGGAAGATAACTAGTTGTAAGGAGACACACATATACACACACACACACACACATGAGTCTTAATGCACCATCATTCACATAAGTCTATTCAAATGTTATCCAAAGCAATTAAACTTGTCCTGAACCTCCAAGTAAAAGAGATATGTACAAAGTTCAAAAATGAGAAAAGCCTCCACCCTCCCCAGGATAAGATAACTAGTTAGAAGGGAATGTACACTATGGATGGGATATTCAGACTGCCCCAAAAAGATGCACAATAGCGGGAGCAGGCACAAGAGCAGTGCGCCATTGCCCAATGTGCACGATATTCAAACCAAGTGCAGGAAAAGGTGTGCCTGTGCAACACAGCTGAATATCGCACCCCATGCACCATGGCGTAATCAGAGATGCTCAGTGGAGCAGGGCTGATGCACAGTAGCACATCCAGTGATGCGCAGGGACAAGGACAGGAAGCAGGGGTGCACTAGCCATGGAAGCAAGATGGGCAGAGGAGCATGCAGCAGGCCAGAAAGACCAACCCCAACCCCCAAGGCCCCCCATGAGCTGCACAACCAGAGGTGAGCTGGGAAGACCACCAGCCCATGAACCCCAGCACTGATCCAACAACAGAGGCACGGTGCCCCAGCACACACCCCCAGCAAACAGTGATCGCAACACAAGGAGGACCAGACCCTCCCGTGCCACCACACCCCACCAATGCTGACCACCCCCTGTACAGTGATTCCCAAGATATCTGGCCCAGAAGCATCACCAAACAGTGCATGGCACCAAAGGCATGCCACCACCACCACCACCATGACAATGCAACCCTGAGCCCCATGGCAGCATGCATGATATCCCCACCATGATCCCCCTACAGCAGGTGACACCAGCCACTGATACAACCGCAGCATACACAATGCCCCCCTGCATGGCCCCCACCATGGCACAGCAAAGAGGTTGACCCTGCATCAGTACCCAAGGGACCCCACATGTGACAAGGCCCTCCCTGGATGCCACCACCAGCAGAACAGCACCCCGCACACCCACCCATGCACACACCCTGTCCCAGCACTGGCCCCACCAGACAGCACAGCTGCTCACTGTGGTGCCTGGAGGCATGCACCACACAGGATGCAACACAGGGCATGAACAAATCCCCCACCCTGTCCCAAGGGTACCCCATCACAGAGCCACACAAAGCGGGGCAACAGATGCCACTGTCACATGTCCAATGATGCCATGTACCCATGTCCTGTACACAACCATGGCGCTGGTGAGCTAGCCATGTCATGCATGCACCATGAACCTGTCCGCCACTAGCATGCAGATGGAGCACATGTGACAGACAGCAGACCACAGGCACTGCCACAGACACCAGCGACAGCATGGAGAAGGACAACAGCACCTCTCACAGTGTCACCTGAGGCACACGTGCAATAGACCTGGAGACAGGATACCAACTGCCATGGTGCCATGCCCAGAGGGTGACTGGCATGAGCAGCCAACAATGTCATGCCAGCAGACATGCATGCATTGGGGGGGTCAGCATGACTGTGCGTACCACAGACACGCAAGGGGCTCAGCCGCATGGGCCAGGCACACACTGCCAGAGGTGACTGGGGCACAGTGCATGCACCTGGGACCACTGTACACAGGCATGAAGTGCACAGGGCACAACATACATACCACAGACAGGGACCATGGCCCCCACCCACACCAGTGGAGGGACCCTGCCAGACACACACATGACCAGGCCAGCACCACCCCCAGACTCCATGCACACCACTGCAGCAAGGCACCAGACACCCACTGCAAAACAGAGACCACCACAGTTGTTGTATGAAACATGTCTATAATTCAAAAGGTAACAAAATTAACAATAACTATTTACATTACTATATACAAAGTGGGGGAGAGGGGTACATGGCCACAACCCAGGGGATGGGCATGGGGCAAGGGGGAACAGCAAGGAGGAGGATAAAGGGGTGTGAGGGACAGTCTGGGAGGAAGGAACAGCGCAGGTGCCACAAGCCCTACTGGTGGCCCCTTCTCTTCCCTGCGCTCCCTGTGGAGCCTTCTGTGCCACCACCGGTCACTCCGCTCCATGCCCTGCAGCAGCTCCAGTGTGGCCCGGGTCACCTGCAGAATTTCCTGGATGTGACACTCCAGGGTCATCCAGCATTGTCCACCTAGGACAAGGGAGCAGAGTCAGTACATGTGACTGGCCAGATCCCCACAGCCCACCCAGTGTGCATGGCATACAGCAGTGGGACTAGCCCCTGTGATGGCATGCGACCATGCACAGTGGGTGCGTCCACAAGACCTGCCGACTCAGGCACCCATAACCATGCAAACCGCTGCACACCCCCACCGCCCATGCACTGCACAGCACCAATGTGGCCGTACTGTGTCATGGCTATGCAGTGTGATGGCAGTGGCACAGCCAGGTGCCCAGTGCATGCACAGCCCACCTGTGACACCCACCCACACGTGCAGTGCCAGAGGACAGTGTAGAGTGCATCATGTGGCATGCACGGCAGTGGGGCCTTGTGCAGGGGGCCATGCCCCACCACCACCCCTGCAACTGACCATGCACAGATGTAAGGGGAAACATGACACTCACCTGCATCTTGGTCAGTAGGGCACTGCTGACCCATGGCACCATCACTGTGCCCTGGCTGCAAGGCCACACCACCTGTTCTGGCCTGCCGTCTCTGCTCACGGGCCAAACTGAGCCCTATGGTGATCCTCCAGGTATAGAGTGTAAACATAGAGAGGATAACATCAGTACAGGCCAGTAACATAGGCCCCTTTGCTGTGTGCGTGCCCGCACAGCTCAGCCATGATGTGGTGGTGCAGGGTGTACACGAGGTACCCCCAACACTGACAACACAGGTAGCCCCCCCTGCAGCATGGCCTGATGGCCACCGCAATACCTGGACAGACAGACACTACCAGTGTTGTGATGGAGCACCTTCCTGGCCATGGCACGGCACCCCACCAGACACATGCCTGCAGTCACCCTAGGCAGTCAGGGTCCCACCACTGGAGGTCACCATATCAATGGCGACACTGCTCGGCAGTCCTGCTGCACCCTGTTGCCTCCTCAAGGCCCTCTGCCACCTCCTGCCACACTGCTGTCCGTGGCCTCAGGAGGGGTACCTGGCCAAAGAGAGCACCTGCATGGGGCTCTACCAAGGCCACCAGGTTTGCAAGCTCAATTGCCATCCAGACGGGTGCTCTGGTGTGCAGCATAGTGCAGTGGCAATCGACAACAAAATGGCACCCTGTAACGCATGTGCCCCATGTGTGGAGGCAGCACGGTACTGCACTGCCAGTCAGTATCGCACTGTCACCGGACTGTGCAATAGGGGTGCAGCCATGCATATGCATGGTGCCTAGGGGCAAAGGTCAGCCACAGGTCAAGGGTCTGTCTATGCACGGAGTGCAACAGCACGATTTGGAAGCCCTGCATGTAGCACAGTAGGGTGCATGTGTGTGACACCTTGCAGTGGCCTACCATGCTGTGGCGCCATGGCACCCATAGCGCACCATGGAACGAGCACCCCATGAGCATACATCGCAGTTGCACCACAGGCACAGTGGTGGCCATTCCCTGTACTGCCTCCAGCACACAGCACATCAGCAGTGCTGCTAGCATCAGCACCCTGTGCATGCATGGTGCGGTGCTGATTGAAAACGTCACAATGGTGCGCCATAGCCTGAGCACGCGCAACACCATTGCGCAAGGTGCAACAGCGTGATATTCAGCCAGGATATGCAAATCAGCTCATGAGCCATTCCACAGTGCATCCACTGCATTAGCATCCAATTACAGATGTACTTGCTCTCATTTGCATGCGTTACGCTATAAATACATGACCTGAGGCTGCATAGGCAAAAGATCGGTATTGCAGTCCTTTGAGGTAGTTTGCATGCTGTAGAGACATGGTGACAGTGGTCTGGGAGGGTTGTATGGGACTGCACAGTCCAAGGTAACACCTGTCTATCCCCCAGGCATGAGCATGACCGAGTGAGAGGAAGAGGAGGAGCAGGGAAGGGTGCGAAGGAGGAGGCCCAACTTTACCAGGGCTGAATCTGATGCCTTGTTTGAGGCATACCTCGACAGGGAACCACTGCTTAGCGGACAGGGGGGAACACCACTGGCCCGTGCTGCGGTGTAGAGTGAGGTGGCACATGCCGTCAACCAGCAGGGTAACCACCAGCGGTCTGTGCAGGAGTGCAAGAAGAAGGTTGGCATGGACAGGAGGCAAATTAAGGACAAGGTGGCCGCCATCAGGGCGGCACGTGCTGCCACCAGTGGGGACCAGCAGGACATACTCCGCCTGACACCATGGGAGGAGCAGGTGGCCAGCAGCTTGTGGAGTAGTGCCATCAAGGGCATTCCTAGCAGTGGCTTCCAGATGGGTGGCAGCCCATCATTACATGGTAGGTCCGGCTCTGGCAGTGTGTGGGTGGTAGGAGGGCATGCCACAGGGCCAGGCGGAGCCACTAACAGTACTGTGTTCCTTTACAGCTACTGAGCATCTACATGGGGCAGCGGTGGAGGGTGTGTCCACTGAGAGGAATGCCCATCCACCTCCACAGGTGTCCGAGGGACTGTCCATCTGCATACCTGCACATCTGCCCTGACTGATGCCGGTGGTGCAGGTGCGGACATGGACCTGCCTGTGTCCCAGCGTGACACCACCCTCGGTGTCCAGTGTGCTGGGACATGGATCAGGGCCTGATCCAGCACTGAAGATGATGAGACACATGTCCCAGACAGTGATGCATGTGGGACACAGGATGGTCCCACAGATGGCAACCGCCCGGACTGTACCGCAGTTTGGGCTGGCATGGCTGCCTGCACAACAGCTCATTCCCACCCTGCATCTGCATGCTCAAGTGGGGCAGCACTGGTGTGCAGCCAGGGTGGTGGGGCTGTTGTGGCTGCTGCGGCCGTGCCGGTGTCCCCTGGTGATCAGCAGCCAGAGGGGCAGCGCCAGCAGATGGCCAAAGTCAACGGGGGGACAGGGACAGGGGATGGTGGCCATGCACCACGTATGGATGTACCCAGAATGCAGTGCTGTGCAGTGCCCACCATCAAGGGGTGCTGAGCAGCAGGGCCAGGAACACCATGGGGGACAGCATGCTGGACATGCAAACAACCCCTTGGACGACCACAGCCATCTACTCCAGGCCTCAGTAGATCAGCAGATGTGGCTCATGGCGGCTGTGGATGCGCTCAGTGCGGTTCTGTGCCAGGCAGAGGAGCGGCGCAGCAGGGACCATGGCTTGCTCCTGGCAGAGTTGGCCCAGCAGCAGGAGGATGTGACGACTGCCATTGACAGGCAGACCACTGCAATAGCGACTGTCATGGCTACACTGGCCACCCAGTTGAATGCCCAGCCACCGCACACCCCGCAGGGTGCAATGTCCACCCCCCATTCCCAGCGTCATGCAACCCCTGCTATGTCGATGCCAGGTTTCGCTGTGGGCATACCAAGCATGCCTGGTGCAGGCATGTTTGGTGGCCTGCAGATACCTGCATGGACATGGTCACATTCACACAGTGTCATCCCTGAGGGCCCATTGGTGCCACCCCAGGAGGAAACTGGTCAGACTGGCACAGCTGGCAGGTCTCGGCAGGGCCTCCCAGACATCTGTGGTGGCTGTAGTACTGTGCCACATAACTGACCCATCTCCCACCATGGCCACTGTCTGCCGCTGCCCTGTGTAAACTGTGGTGTTCTTTGTGTGACGCATGGGTGAGATTCCCAGCCCTGCACACACATGGTCCCTAAGCACACCCTCCCGGCTGCTGGCCACTGTGGCATGTGCATGATGATGCCTGAGTAGCGCTGTCCACCACTGTGCAATGGTGCTCAGCATCTAAGGCACACTCAGTGCCAGCCACTAGACATGGTTGTGTGTGGTCCTGTGGGGGTGTGGGGGTGCCTGTTGGGGGGCGTGCCTGTTGCCCTTTGGGCATGTGTTGTGGTGTGTGTGCATGTGTGTGAGCATGACATATGCAGCCCTGCTCATCCCTACCATCATGTGCGGTCCCCCACCCATTCCCATTCCCTTTAAGCCATCCACCCCAGGTGTCCACTCCTGCCTGTCTGTGGGCTGTGCCCTTGCCCCTAGTGGTTGCACATGGCCCAGTTGCCTACCTGTGTTGTCCAAAGTGCTCCTCTGCAATGGTGTCCCAGTGCTGCTGTGCCATCCAGGCCAGCCGGGGGTCTAATCACCCAGGGGGTGGCTGCCCTACACCAACTGGACCGGTGTCCTCATCGTCCCCAGCGCTGTCTCCCTCCTTGACCTCAATGGCTATCCCACAGTCAGTGGCAATGTTGTGTGGGATACAGCAGGCCAGGAATAGCCCGCAGGCCTTTGAGGGGCTGTACTGTAGGGCACCGCCTGATGCGTGCAGGCAATGGAACCATGATTTCGCCAGCCTGAACACCTGCTCTATGACATTCCATGTTGTGGCATGTGTCTCACTGTACTGTTGCTGTGCTGGGGTCATGGGGCACCTGTATGGTATGAGCAGCCAGGGCTGTAGCAGGTAACCACTGTCACCTGTGTGTAGAGGAGAGTCATTAGCATGGTGGTCTGCGTCACTATGCCATGAGCCATCATGGCCAATGCCCATGGCACCCCTGCCAATGCCCCACACCCCCCCACGTCTGCACAAATCTTCCAGCGTTCTATGCATACTCACCTACCAGATGCCCAGTTGGGATATCCCCACTCTCGAACCTGTGGCACAGTGCAGACTGGTGCCAGATAAAGGCATCATGTGCTCCTCCAGGGTGCGTGGCACAGACATTGATTATGCACCCCCTGGCATCGCACACCACCTGGCAGTTGACACTCGGGTAGCCCTTGCGGTTGATGTACCCTGCCCCCTCCGGGCCAGGTGGCATGCAGATGCCTACGTGGGTGCAGTCTATGGCCCCAAGCACACCAGGCAACCGTGCTACCCTGTGGAACTCCTGTATGTGTGCTGTGCGCTCCGCCTGTGTGCTGGGGAAATGGATGTACTCTGCAGCATGTGGCAGCAGTGCGCTGAGGAATTGTGTAAGTAGGCGTGATGTGGCCGACTGGTTTATGCCTGTTGTGTCCCCTGTTGGTCTCTGGAAGATGCCAATGGTGAGCAGGCACATGACAACTGTGACCTTCATCTCCACAGACAGCGCATGGCTCCATCGTATGGGTGTCTGCATCTCATCACTTCACAGCTCACAGAGTTGCCTCAGAATCACCCAGTTCAGGTGGTACCAGACCACAATCTCAGTGTCACTGTACTGTTCAAAGGTGGTGCGGACTCGGTACTGCCTGTTCTGGGCATACCGCTGATAGGCCATTCCATGGCCGTGCCTTCCTACTGGCTGCCTTCTCACCCCTCATTACTGCCTCCATCTGGAAGGTGGCACTGGACATGTCCCTGGCTGATGTCCCCAGGGCTGTCTTCCTGTTCCCCCAGCTGTGTGTTGCTGGTGCTGCCCCTGCACTGGGTTCACCTCTGGCTGTTCACCTCTGGGTGCCCTGCCTCTTGCCACTGCCCTCGGTCCACTGTGGCACTCTCAGGCCCTCTCGCACACACAGGCATGGGCACACACACTCCTCCTCTCACTCAGGCACACCTCCAGTGGGCCCTGTCCAACTCCTGGCCACACCTGCCCCCTGCTTCCTGTCTTGCCTCCCTGCCACTCTGTGTCCATGCTCCCACCTATGGTTCCTCTGTGGTGCATTCTTGCCCCCTCCTTGCTCCTTTTTATTTTGGCTCACTTTCGCTGTGGCGCAACTTCCGCTTGTTCCGCTACTGCGTATGTTGCATACTGATGAATATCGCACTGTGCATGTTATTCCTGGTTCTGCCCCCTGCAGTTGCACATGCATTCATTACTATTGCACTTTGGCGCATTGCATGTTGTGCTGTGCTGCTGCTCCCACTGAATATCTCACCATGGCGCACTTCCACACTTGCGCTGGTGCATCCCTGTTGTGCATGGTGCATTCACTCTGAATATCCCACCCTATATGTATGTGAGACACGAGTCCTAACTAGTGGTGGGTGAAGTGGGCCCAATTTGCTCCGTGAAGTGATTCGCAGAGAAGGCAAATTCGCAGTGCTCTCACACACTGCAAGCGGGTGTCGTGTTATAATGGGTAACTACGAAGTCCATTGAAAACAATGACTTCGCATTACTCTGCCTTCCCAAACCACTACTTCACTAATTCTTAAGATGAAGTACATTGAAAACAATGTATTTCGCCTCACTTCACCTTGTTTTTAAGCTCCAAAGGCAAATTTTGCAGTGATTCATTGGATTTCAGGTCACATGGACTCGAAATTGTTCTGCACAGCCTCAGTTTGGGGTAGTGTGTGTAGGAAGCTGTAGGAGACAATCTGTTCTGAGAGCTCTCTGCAATTCAAACCTTCTAAAAGCTGTTAAAAAGCCTTTTTGGGTCATTTGTTTTGCTGAAACTTCAGTTCATTGATTATAGGAAACCCTCTTGTGCTCATATCATCAAGTGTTTACTGTTTGTGTGTGGATTTTGAATGTTAATGTACAACATTCAGTCTGTGTACTGAGAGACAGTGGAAGTGTGCTTTGGGAAGGGGCGTATCTGTGGTGTAGGTAGATTAACTTGGAGAAAAAGACAGTGCTTTCTGTTTTGGTGACATTTTTCTTGTATAACTGTGTTAATGTACACAGTAAAATTTTCAATAATTCTTGCCATTTTTTTGCTGATTGTTGTGGTGCAGCAGTGCAAATTTTTAGTTTGTTTAAAGTATGTGGTTATATTACTGATGTTTTCAATTTGCTACACGTTACTTAGTGTATGTGTGAGTATGTGTGTGACGCATGTCATCAAATCAGACACCTTTTATTGTGCCACATAATAATTTCAGCAATATGAACCTGCTATCCACTGCAGCAGTGTGATTTGTGTACTTCTTTGTGGTAACTTTACTGGTACTATTACTAGTGACTGTTGCTGCAGCAGTGCAGTACACTGCCCCCCCCCCACAGTCAGCCCCAATCGGCAAAGGTATTCTTTTCCAGATTTGAATTTCTGATTGTGAGCACTGGTTAGGTGGTGTGCCTTTTCATCTGCATCTTTTCAGTGTGCAGTGCAATTTTAATCTGTCTGTGCATTTGCATCTTTGTAGGGCCTAATCTTCATCTGTAACTTAAGTCATAGTTGTTTCTTTGGCTTCCCTTCAGAGTACTGGACCAGTGTGGTGCATAATTCTGCATGAACATTGCACTCTTTAATATATGTTTGTAAGTCAGGAACATCATCATGAGTTACTCGTGATAGAAATCACATTCTTCATCATCACGGTCACAAATGCAGTCACAAATCACTATTCACAATCACGTCACGAATCACAACATTAATTTTTTTTCTAGTTACTTGGATGTATTGTAAGCCTGTTTTGTAGTATCTCTCCAGGATTCACCACCCCGCCATTGTACTCATTAATGATCATTTTTAAGTCCAGGAGCTTGTGCTACAGCTCATCAGGGAAGTACAGCTGTAGGTATTTGCATTCCCAATACAGTTTGCATATTGGTTATCTCACACCGTCGACACCGCATCACATTCTTCATCATCACAGTCACAGATGCAGTCACAAATCACTATTCACAATCATGTCACAAATCACAACATTCATTTTTTTACTGGTTACTTGGATGTACTGTAAGCATGTTTTGTAGTATCTCTCCAGGCTTTACTACCCCACCATTTTACTCACTAATAAGCATTTTTAAGTCTAGGAGTTTTGTGCTACAGCCCATCGGGGAAGTACAGCCATAGGCATTCGCGTTCCTTCCCCTACAGCATGTGAGTTTCAGTACTGTAAATAGTGGTGTGTGAAGTGGTCCCAATTTGCTCCGTGAAGTGATTCACTGAGTAACGTGGAATCTGCGGAGAACTCCACAATGTGAAGCAGAGTACTTCACTTCATAATAAGGAACGCGAAGTCCATTGAAACCAATGACTTTGCGTTATTCCGCCTTCCCCAAACCACTTATCCACCAATTTTAAGCTGAAGTACATTGAAATCAATGTAATTCACCTCACTTTGTCCTGTTATTGAGCTCCAAATGAAATTCTGCAGTTATTCATGGGATTGCAGGTCACATGGGCTGTAGATTGTTCTGCACAGCCTCAGTTCTGGCCTGGTAGTGTGTGTGCAGTGGTAACTGGAGACAGTTTGCTCTCAGAGCTCTGCAATTCAAAACCTCTAAAAGCTGTTTAAAATGCCTTTTTGAGTAATATTTATTGCTCAAAATTTAGTACATAGATTGTAGGAAACCCTTCTGTGCTCATATCATCAAGTGTTTATTGTTGTGTGTGGAATTTGAATATTAATTTAGAACAGTCAGTCTGCATACTGTGAAGTGTGCTTTTGGGGAAGGGGCGTATTTGTGGTGTGGGTAGATTAACTGGGAGAAAAAGGCAGTCTTTCTATTTTGGTTATATTTTTCTTGTATGACTGTGTTAATGTACACACAGTAATATTTTCAGCAATTCTTGAAATATTTTTGCTGATTGCTGTGGTGCAGCAGTGTACAATTTGTCTGTTTAAAACATTTGGTTATATTACTAAAGGTTTTCAATTTGCTACGCATTACTTGAGTGTGCGTATGAGTGTGTGTGTGTGTGCGATGTGTGCCATTAAATCAGACACCTTTTTTTGTGTTACAGAGTAATTGCAGCAGTGTGAACCTGCTATCCACTGCACCTGCATGAATTTTTTTATACTGCTTTGTGATAAGTTTACTGATAGAGGATTGTTATTGCCGTGCACTAATCCCCCAACTGGAAAAATGTATTCCCTTCCAGATTTGGATTTGTGACTTGTAAGTACTGGTTAGGTGGTGTTGTGCCTTTTCATATGCATCCCTAGAGTGTGCAGCGCAATCTTAATCTGTCTGTGTGTTTGCATGGCACCATTAATTCTGGGAGAGTGCATTTCTTGTTATGCTCTCATTTCACTTTGTCAGCACTGGGGAATTTTCTGGACAAAAGATAGTAGCATTTTGGGGATGCACATTAATTCTGGTAACTCTGTGTGTGATCTGACCACTGCACGCATGACTGAGTGTGCGATTAATTTTGGGAGACTTTGCATTTCTTGTTACACTCTCATTTCACTTTGTCAGCACTGGGGAGTTTTCTGGACACAAGACAGTGACACTTTAGTGATGCACATTTGTTCTGGCGACTGTGTGGGTTGGATGCTGCCAATATTGTTGTCACTCCACCTTACTTCATGTTTAAGGTGGAATGACAATGCAAAGTAATAATAACAAGGCAAATTGAGCCTTTCCTACAGGGCACTCTGCATAGTGAAGTGCCAAGGCGAAGTGGCCACTTCACATTTACTTCACCGGTGGATTTTAAATTCACTGTATCTCTAGTCCTAACATACCTTCATCTCCATAGATCACTACAATATTAGCCTAATGTAATGTCATCTGTAAAGAACCCCATGCAAATGACAATCCTGCACTCCAGTGTGTTCAGAGTACTAAAATGTGACAGCAACCGATGAAACTACTGTATGAAGTGTAATAGGCAAGGAATCTGAATAAGACCCAATGGAATTAACCCTACCACTGTTACACCTGGGTTATGCCCCCTAGCATCCCACATACACCTCACATACACCTTACACTGTATTCCTGGTCTATTATACTGTGATACTGCTATTTTGCACTAATATATAGGTTTAGGTATCCATCATATAAGCATGAGTGCCAGGAATGTGCTTTGCTGCTCATATTTGGTAATGTTTACATCCTTTCATAGGTTTAGAACATGCATGACTATTATGCCTCACTATAATGCAGTATGTTTGTCTTTTAAATATATTCCATATATAATCTACCTAATTACTGATATGATGACTCTGCAGGATCATCAGTGATTATTGTATATTTATGTTCCCATATAATTATATGTAGTGTGTGTTTTACACTCAGGCAGATATGCCACATGTAATAGAGCCCTGTCAGCACTTCTCTTTGTCTAAGCAATCTGACAGAGAGAAATTCATTTTATGTCTTATGTTATACATAAGCAAGAAATGCCACATGTAATAGAACCCAGTCAGCATTTCTTTTGTCCAAGCGATAATGCTAATGGAAGCATATTCTGTCTCATATGATACTCATTAGTAATTCTGTCTCCTAAGTCATTATCCAAAACATAATGTTTCTCATATCCATAACTATGTTGTAATCTCTGTTGCTTTACTGTTATCTGTAGTATTTTAGCCTTCTGTAACCTAGTTTTACATGCAGTGAGAATGAGATCACAGAGAAAGAAAGAGCGAGAGAGACAGAAAGAGATCTTGCAGAGCCTGAGCTATTTAGCAATTCTGGAGATTATGTATATTCTTCAGGAGAGAGTGGTGAGAAACCCAGCTCCCTTGTGATTTTTTTTTTGTCATATGCTTGGCGTAAGTAGTATAATACATTTTATTTGTACTCCCTGCTTGTTTTCGAATGTTTCTTGGCAGACTCTGAAGACAAAAGAATCTGTGTTATTAATATTATTATTATTTACTCTACTTTCTGAGATTGTTTACGTAACACCCCACCCCAGGGAAGATAGCTATTACAGGAGATAATATTCATTATGGGTATAAACTAAGAGTCATAACACACTGTAACACCATTATGACATGTACCTGAATATAAGCCCACCTCAATGTAACAGCAACCCCCTCACCCACCACACTCACATAACTCCCCCACACACACACCCAAGGAGACACTGAAGTCCTATAATATGTTTATCCTTTGAAGAAAAGGTCTGAGTGCATTTAAGTCTTATAATGTGCCAGAAATCCCAAATCTGTGTTCATGCCATCATTTACCATATTGAGAAGTATATTGTATATTGTGTACTTTTGAGATTTCCTTTTAAGACCATTACTGACATATATGAGATTGAGCGCTCCAGCCGAGAGAAGTGTTGCCCCACTGGTTTTTTAGTCATCTTGAGATTAATGTTATGTCTGTGCAAGTTCATTCTAGTGCAGAGTGGTTCACTTGTCTCTCCAACAAAACCTGTATGTGGATAACTCTTGCATTGAATGAAATAAACAACATGCCATGATGCACATGTATAATTCCCCTGTACCCTGAATTGTCTGTTCTGTGATGTAACCACACAATCCAAAGTGGAAATGAGCTCACAAGTCTTACATCTGAGTTGATTACAGGGTCACGTACCATTAAGTGTCATGGCATTCTGTCCTGGTGAAAGTTTACTCCTAACAATTAGTTTGGCTAAGTTTGGTGGTTATTTAAAAGATAGTAGTGGTAGTTCCTTAACAATACAATTAAGGGTCTCATCCACACTAAACATTGTGTGAAGATCCTTAATAATCTTGCACAGAAGTCCAAGGTCAGGATGATATGTGACTACTAAGGGTATTCTGTTGGTAGCTATCCTTTCCTTATACTAAAGTAGTTGTTGCCTTGGTACTTTTGTTGCATGTTCTATTGTCCTGTCAATTTCTCTGGAAGAGTGTCCCTGCTCAATAAAGGTGTTTCTCAACATAGCCAAATGTGCATCTCTGTCTTCCTCAATTGAACAGATATGCTGATGCTTGACTGTACATGACAGATTTCTTTGTCTGGCTCAGGTGATTACTATTCCTGTGTAAGTATCTCTGTCTGTCTGTTGGCTTCCTGTAAATACATGTATGTAAGGTTCCATCCTTGATGATGACAGTGGTGTCCAGAAAATGAACACTTGTGGCAGAACATTCCAAGGAAAATTTTATGGTTGGGTGGAAGTTATTATGTTCCTGATGAAAATCCCTAAGTATGTCAGTACCCTCTGTCCAAATTATAAATAAATAATCCATATAATGGAAATAAGTGAGTAATTTGTGTGCCTTAAAAAATCCTCCTCCAAATTTGCTATAAAAAGATTAGCATACTGTGAAGCCATCCTGGTGCACATTGCTGTTCTCATAGTTTGAACATAATGTTTACCATTGAAGCTGACGCTATTATGTGTCAGAATGAATTCAGTAAGTTTCCCCACTAGTTCAGAGTTGATGTTTAGTCCAGTCCGTTCTCCTATATGTATTTATGGTAGGCTGAAATGTCATCTGTGTGTAAAATATTAGTGGAATATTAGTGTAGAGTAATGTTACCTCCATTGCGGCTAAAATGGCATCAGGTGATAAGTCCTTATAACCAGAGAGTTTATGCAGAAAGTGTGAAGTGTCCTGGATGTAACTCTCTCTTTTCCATAAACAGTGGTTTCTAAATGGTTTCTACAAACCCTGAGATCCCTTCAGTCAGGGTACCATTACCAGAGACTATGGGTCTCCCTGGATTGCTGCGTTTATGTACTGTATTTTGGGCAGCATGTAGAATGTCCCTGGCTTGGGTTCAGCAGGGATGAGGTCAGTTAGTCTCTTTGGAAATGGTTCTGAAAAGATCTAATTAAGTCCTGTAGTTCTTTTTTTTATAGGTTGTAGTGGGGTCAATCTCCAGTTCTCTGTAGTAGGTATGGTCAGTTAGCTGTCAGTCGGCTTCATTAATATAGACTAATATAGTCATCTCAATTTAATATCACCAGTGCTGAGCCTTTATCAGCTTTTTGATGAAAAGGATATGGTTTGATTTCAGTATTTGTATAGCCCTCTGTTCCAATGGAGAGAGGTTGTAACAGGCCTGTTTTTGCCTAGTAAGTATCGGACCACTAACTTGCTGGCGGAAACGATGAATGTAATTGTCTAGTTTTTTGTTACACCCACTTGGGGGTAAATTCAGATTTCGTTTTCTTATCCATTTAATTGTTACTGATAGTGATGTCTTCACTACCTGTGCTTTCTTCCTTGCAATGAAATAATTCTTTAAGTCTCAATCTACAAAAGTATTGTTATAGTTCACCACAAAACTGTATATTACTGTAAGCAAAACTTCTCTCAGCCAGACCACTCAATCTCAGATATGTCAATAATGGTCTTAAAAGAAAATCTCAAAAGTACCCAACAAAGATGGGCTTTTTGAGATCAAACTTATATTACTTCTCAATATGGTAAATGATGGCATGAACACAGATTTGGGATTTATGGCACATTATAGGACTTAAACATACACAGACCTTTTCTTCAAAGGATAGGGATATTATAGGACTTTAGCATCTCCTTGGGTGTGTTTGTGGGGGGTTATGTGAGTGTGGTGGGTGAGGGGGTTGCTGTTACATTGAGGTGGGCTTATATTCAGGCACATGACGTAATGGTATTACAGTGTGCTATGACTCTTAGTTTACACCCATAATGAATATTATTTCCTTTAATAGCTATCTTCCCCGAGGGTGGAGGTAGGGTTAGTTACATTGGGTCTTATTCAGATTCCTTGCCTGTTACTCTTCACACAGTAGTTTTATTATATACTGTCACATTTTTGTACTCTGAACAAATTGAAATGCAGGATCTCATTTGCATGGGGGTCTTTAACAGATTAAACTACATTGGGCTAATATTGTAGTGATCTGTGGAAATGAAGGTATGTTAGGACTCGTGTCACACATATATATAGTGTACATTCACTTCTAACTAGTTATCTCACCCTGGGGAGGGTGGAGGTTTCTTGCATTTTTGAACTCCGTAGATATTTCTTTTACTTGGAGGTTCAGAACAAGTTTAATTCATTTGGATAACATTTAAATTGATTGATGTGAATGATGGTGCATTAGGACTCACATGTGTGTGAGTCTGTGTGTGTGTCTGTGTGTGTGTGTATGTATATGTGTACATCTTTATAACTAGTTATCTTCCCTCGGGGGGGTATAATTTAATTGCTATGATATCTTATTCAGACTCCTTAAACATTTTTAGTACATCAAATTGAAATCTGTACATATCATTTTGCATGATCTTAGTTACTTGGTGGTCCTTGACAAGCAGCTTTTTGTTTGGCTCATAATGCCAATTTATATCATTGTGTATAAACTCCTGTTACAACACTATAGGCCTTAAGGTTTATGGCACATACTATTCAGTTTGGGAGTATAGTTGGATAATGTTTCCAACTATTGCTCACCTTAGGTAAACTTTACTTTAAACCCTTTGCATGCCATGTATATTTATTTTTCGTAATTCTATTTTGTGTGGCTTATTTTTAGCTTACAATTATGACAATCCGAGTGGAGTTTGTTTTTCATGAACTGCACTCTAATTGAGCTATACAGATCTATATTCCAGATGTCCTCATCTTACTCTGAAGGTGTCTCTAAATCACTTTAATTTATGTGCAGTGCACTCCTCACATGATGCTATGCTGTAAGCACATCTAACATTTAGGCTTTTTCAGCTAAAGCTCACCTGGTATTTTTCAGCTTCTCTGATATGTCTTGTGTTATTTTTTAAATGAGTGTTTTAAACCAATGGGAATTTTTTTCTGCATGACCTGGGTGTTAAAAGTATGGGATTTTCTAAATAACTGGCAATACGCTTCCAAGGAAGGACTGGGTAGGTCCGAAAGCTAAAGCACTTTGTTATTTTTGTTACATCTATGTTGGTCCAATAAAAGGTATCACATCATTTGCTTCTGATTCAGAAGAAGCAGACATACTGCAGTGTTCACATGATGGTGTTCACCTACAAGGTAACATAATTGTACCCAGTTGTAATCTCTGAGCCAGAGTTACACAGCGAGGAGTACTGGTGGCAGGAGCTTCTTAAGGAATTAAACACTCATTACAATGTTGAGTGAGCTGGGAAGAGTGTGTGCACAGAGAAAAAAACTCTCTTATAGTAACTGTGGCTGAGCTGTGACCAAAGAATCAATTTATAGAGACAAATACAGAAATACTGTAAGTATTTTTTTGCATGATCAAATGCAATGGAAATTATTTGAGCATACACAATATGCTGCACAGAGCCTTTGCAATCCTGAAATGGTTGTTTTCCAAATCATATATTTTATGTATTTTCTTGCATTTTGATCTTGGTTATTCTTGATAGAAGGCACTGTTGTATTCTATGGGACGCTGAATTATAAATGATATAATCTGGTTGACTATCCCAGTCATTTTAACATGTAAACAATAGTTCATAGCAGGGTATGCATTGTTGACATAGTCAGAAATCTCAGGTGTATTTTTAACAGTGGTGTTACAAAGTAAAAATTTGCCATCAGAAATTCCATTGAAGTGGGGATGTCACCACTTTGTGAAGTTTTGACTAAGAGACAAACTTCTTGAAAAAATATTGTGAAGCATGCCTTGGCTGGGAAATTGGGCACTGATTAGTCCTGACCCATGGGGAAGGGAAGGATGGGGTACTATAGTATATGTGTGGGGGAAGGGGTTATGAACAGGGTTCTTGAGGGAAGATTAAGATATAGTTGATGTGGGGCCATGTGGTTTGGAGAAGAAGGACACCTTTCTGGATTCTTGAGTTGGAAGGTAGAAGACTGGGTGCTATTTTGGCTGCAGAAAGGGAGCCTTTAAAAGATTCTTAGGGAGGTAAGAGGAGATGGAGTGCTACATACATTTGGAGAACAGGGAAATAATTCAAACTTTTTTACTAGATTCTTGAGAGTAGGATTGTAGGAAAGTGGTTGATACAGGGGTCAGAAAAGGGGATTATTGATTGGATTCTTGGGTGGCAAGCCAAAAAATGGGGTGCTATATTTTTGGGTGAAAAGGGATTTTTTTCTCTTTTTATTTTTTTAGCACTATGCTTTGCATAGACTTTTACTGTAAAGATAAGCACTTCATGGGGGTTTCCTTTTGTGAAGTATTTTTTATTTCACAATGTGAGTACTTCATGAAAGGAAAACAGTAAAAAATTCCACACATTGTGCAAAGTCTTCCAGAAGTAATATGGGTGACCTTCACATATCACTAGCTGTGAGGCATGAGGTATCACTGAGGGCTTTTAACCCCCTGAGAAGTGTCATCATTCCACAACAGCATGTACCCTGAAATGTCTTACTCTGATAGAAAATCAGTGCAATATTTTTGGGGTTGGTTAAATTAAATCTGTACAAACCAGGGAGCCTTGACTAGGCCAGGGACCCCTCAATTTCTTGAATCTAAACAGTGGTTCAGAAATCCTCCATGAGCTACACCTCAGCTGATTCTGCAAAGGATCCAGTGAGCCTTGACTAGGCCAGGGACCTCTTATTTCTTGAACATAAACAGTGGTTCAGAAATCCTCCATGAGCTACAGCTCAGCTGATTCTGCAAGGGATCCAGTGAGCCTTGACTAGGCCAGGGACCCCTCGTTTTCTTGAACCTAAACAGTGATTCAGAAATCCTCCATGAGCTGCAGCTCAGCTGATTCTGCAAGGTAGTAGTCCAGACATTTGGATTTGGTTCCAGTGGAAGCTGATTTCCAAGTAGCCCACACTATCTCCTGCTGAACACATCTCTTAACTACTGTATCTCCCTCTGTGTCTCTAGATGAATTTATGTGCCTGGGTTTAATAATTTGTTTAATTCTTACAGTCATTCTAAGTTCTGAGTTGATATTAGAAGTGAATTTTGAGCTTTTTCTTTTTTTTTTTACTGTTGTGTTTTCCATTAGCAGATTATATCCTCTCACCACTAGAGGGCTATATCTCTGGTAGCAGCTCCTATCCTATCTGGCACATCACACACTCCAGTCTTTTATCTTCACAATGCTCCCTCCTCAATGGGCTCTCCTTTTCCTCTCTCTCTCTCTCCTTCTTAAAAACTAGATAAGCCTGCCATCCACTCTCACCTCTAACCACTTGTGCTTTTAGCTCCAGTCTACATAGAGGGGTTAAACACAGATGCTCTCCCACCATCTGTAAACACACCTAGGAAATACTTTCCCCTCTGTAGCCCACAATATGTTCCTCCTTAGAACCATCTTTATATTTCTATCAGTTCTGATACTGCCCCCTCTACAGGACAGGACCACACAAAATGCTTGCCAATATACGAATATGACTCCATCAAGGACGCATTGCAGAATATGAGGAAGAGGATATTAATTCTCCACCTCCAGACTGTAGTGCCACAATATAACCACCTGGATAACACAAAAACTACAAATGTGCAACTGTCAGAAACACGGCACATCATACCCCTTACTACATGGGTCTATATGAGCAGTGGGCAGGCTGGCTATCCCCTCCCTCCACCTGGTAGTGATGTACCCCTAACCTACCTATGTACCATGCCAAAAAAAATCACGTCACATTACACAGTCGCAGGCCCTAACATATTTAAAATGGCAAGCTATAAGGATCACATGGCTGCTCCTAATGATCTCAGGTAATATCCATCCCAACCCAGGCCCGATGACCTACACTGCAACAGGTCATAAAAAACAGAATGAACTAACAATAGCATCAATAAATATCTGCAGCCTGCAAGCAAAAATGGACACTTTCCAAGTCTGGGTCCAGCAGCCCAACATTCTTGCAATAGTAGAGACCTGGCTATCACCTAGGGTGCCAGACTGTGCTACACAACTCACTGGGTATGCTGCATTCAGACTAGACAGACTCGGTAAAAGAGGAGGTGGTTGTATTATATATATTAAAGACCACATTCAGGGCCAAATGCTTAACCCATATGACACCAAATGTGGGGCTCAGCTGATGGCCATTAAAGTAATACTTGGCAAGAACGAAAAAACCCTAACAATAGTCTCGGCCTATATCCCTCCCAAGGAACAAGTGAATGGTTTCAATTCTGTCATCAACTACCTCTCTGAAGGGGGACCAAACACAGAGCTGATAATGGTTGGAGACTTTAATATCAACTGGACCTCTGCTGAAGTTGTGCACTACAAGGACTCATTAGCCATGCTCAACCTTTTGCAATTGGAAGAATCCCCCACTCAGTATAAAAGCAGAACAGGCACGGGGTCAGTAATCGACTGGGTGGTCACAAATCAGCCAGAAAGAATATCCTCCATCATGGTTTTCCCCGACTCCCTCAGTCACCATTCCCTGGTAATCTGTAAATGGTCAAATAAGGCCCCAAAGGCACCATCCAGGACTATTACTGCTAGACTTCTGAAGAAAGACAAGTTGGGAGCTCTAAGAGCACACCTCAGCCTCCAAGATTGGAGCTCTATTTACCACAAAACAAATGTCAACACTGCCCTGGAATGCTTTATAAGCAAATTCAATGAAGTGTGCAATGTCTATGCCCCCTACACCAAAAGAAAGATCTGTGACTATGACAGCCCCTGGATCATGGCACAGCTACTAGCCCTCAAGAAAAATAAAGATGACTTGTGGTACAAAGCAAGAAACTCCAGTAACCAGACAGACTACCAGAACTATAGAGCTGCATAGAATAAATGCACCTGGGCTATTCATAAGGCCAAAAAACACTCACTTTAAAAATGAGCTGAAAAACTCATGGGGTGACAGTAGATGGTTCTGGGAGAACATCAGGTCCCTAATTGGTAAAGCTAATAAAACTCCCCCCACCTTCCTGAACATTGAGGGCCAACCTACGCAGAATCACAGTCGCATAGCAAATGTCTTCAACAAAGCTTTTACTGACCTCAGTGGTGTGTTGCCCCCTAGCTTCCTTCAACACCAATCAGATACTTGCACCGAATGAAACCCAGGGACCAAATCAAATTCCCATCTGCCTTTTTACTTCAGAGCGATCATCTTTATGGAAGCAAAAAAAGTACATCCTAAAAGCACTAGATAATTCCAGAACTAGCTCTGATCAACTGGACCTAAAACTAGTTAGGCTTACCCTGGACATAACTCTCAAACCCCTCACCAAAATCTTAAATCTCTCATTGGTATCAGGCGAATTCCCACAGATCTGGAAGGTGGCAGTGGTTACCCCTGTTTACAAAAGTGGTGACAGGGTCAACTCTACAAATTACTGCCCAATATCTATCCTTCCTCCCTCTCCAAGACCCTGTAGCGAATTGTGAGTGGCCAACTGTGAATATCTAGACAAGTATCATTACAATGTTAACAACATGGTTCAAAACAACACAGTACCACAACTGCTGTAGTGGAGTTTCCAACATCCATAATGCTCTATACAGAGGATCTTGGTGGGGGCAACATATATTGATCTCACCAAGGCCTTCGACACCGTCAGTCACAATCTGCTCCTGGATCAGCTCTCCAATACTGGCCTCTCCCCTGCAACAGTATCATGGTTCAGAAGCTACCTCTCCGGGAGGGTCCAAAAAGTGAAAATCCTGGACACCTTCTCCGACATCTTTAGTGTTAACACAGGTGTTCCTCAAGGCTCTATCCTTGGCCCTCTACTGTTCAGCCTGTTCTTAAACAACCTCCCTCATTCGGTAAATGACCAGCTACTACTGTACGCAGACGATGTGGTCCTATATTCATGTAATTTTGACCCCTACAAACTGGAAAAGCAAATGCAGGTAAATTTCACCATGGCTGAGAACTGGATCCTTCAATCAAAGCTACTCCTCAATTATAAAAAAAATAAGACTATGTTATTCGCATCATCACATAACAAACACTGAACTCACCAACTCTGCATTCAGAACAATCAGAATACTTCCTTGGAGGTGGTTAAAACATTTAAATACCTAGGATTGACACTGGACTGCACCCTCTCGTTTAACCAATGCATAGACGCAGTCGCAAAGTCATCAAATGCAAAACTAGGATTACTGTACAGACACCGAAAAGGCCTGACTTCTGAGGCATTCAAAACTGCTGTAAATAGCTCAGTCCTGTCAGTGATAGACTATGGATCTAGCAGTATATGGGGCTGCCTCCCAAACTGCTTTGAAACGTATCAAAACAACACTATACAAAGTGTGTCGTTTAGTCCTAGGTGTACCCCATCTCACTCACACCTGCAAGTTGTACACTTAAACAAAATGTCTCAACCTTGACAGTCACCTCCAGTATCAAGTATGCATGCTAGCCAAGAAGTCTATGTTAGGACTTACCACCCCAGGCCTGCAAAGCCTCCTTAGCTGACCTAATTCCATCAGATGCACTAGGGGTACAAACAGCTCAGCTCCCTGCATCCCTTTCCATAGAACCACACAAGGCCAATGGTCCGACGAATACTGGGCACCACTTTGGCTTAATGAGCTTGACCTAGGCATCACAAAAGAGGACAAAATAGGCCCTTTAAAGATAAACTCTGAGTGCCCTAGCCACAAACAGGAACTGTGACTGTGAGACCTGAACTCCCCCACACTCTCCTCTCCTCTTTCCTGCTACCCTCATTCTAACCTGCACCCTTGCCTTCTCCTCTCCTCTCTTCTTGCTAACTAACATTCCCATAGTAGGCTCCAGGTCCCCATCTCAGCACTTCCACCCCAGTGAGTCTAGCCCTCCTTTATGACTATACTTCTTAGCACTTATGACAAAAGAACTGCTGCCCATCAAGTTCTCACCTCCTTGCATATAGTATTTGTTATTTATTTTACAGACTATATCATCCTCTGCTCCCTACCTGATTCACTTTATATCCTATAGAATCTCAAGTTGTTCACTTAACAACCTGCCAGCATAGCCTTCTTTAAATTATATGTCTGTATATTTTTACTTATGTACTCCCTGTTATTATAATTATGTAACCTCTGTAACCTGATGTACTCATGTCTTTCTAGGCCTGGAACTACCTTGTATCTGCTTATGTACTTGTAACCATTGTAAATGATGTAATGCCCATGTATTACTATGACGTGAAACCTCTGTAAAAGAGCCTTTGGTTCAAACGTACTTCATAGAAATACATAAATAAAATAAAATATTTCTATTGACATTTTAAAAAATTTTACCCATCCACCCAACATAGTTTCATCACATCTCTGAGGATTTCAGCTATTATGCCCAGTGAAATAACTTTTCTATCATTTAGTCTAAAAATCTCAATGCACCCTATATTGTTTAACCTGTGTTCCTGATCTTTCCTCCTATTGCTATTTTTTTCCTCCCTTTCCACCTCCTGTTTCTTTCTTCATCCTAGTTTCCCACATTCAGTGGATGGAATGTTTATCATGGAATACAATAATTAAAATTCTGATCAATTCCACTGTTATAATCCTCCCACCCTTACCCACACACAGTTAGCTAAGGTCACAGTTGTATTTGTGCCAGGACAAGCATCAGAGATATTCCTGTTAAACAGGAAATGATATGAAGGGAAAGTTTCATACTCAGAAATTGAGTGGAATAGGTGCTGGCATCTTAGGAATTGGTAGAAGGAAGCAGGGAAGCAGGGGACTTTGGCAGTAAATTATGGTAAGGTACATTGTCACTCCCATTGTAACACTTACTGCAGAGAAGTGTAGAGGGTAAATGATTGGCCATAACTGAGAACATGTGCATATAGTTGTATGAAGCAGGAAAACTGCTTTGTGGATTAATTCACAAATTCACCTAATTTCATGGAGTTAATTCACTATGTGAACTCTAATTTCATGGAAAACTGATAAAGTCATGAAATGCAAAATTTGTCACAGTGACGAACCTTGCAACTTGCAAAGTTGGCAACTTTGCTACTGAAGTTTGATGCTGAGGCAAAGTCTGCAATGTACTATAGGATTGGAGGTCACATGTTGCTGAAACAAGCTGTATTGCATGAGAAGGCTGTCTTCAGTGCAGCGTTCTGAAGACAGAGATGCAGAGAAGTCTGTATGTACTTGTCTGAGGAAAGAACTTTGAAAATACAAATAAAACAAGTTTTTTCAACTCCAATTACTCACAAATTGTTCTAGTATGCCTCATGCTAGTATATTTCTGTTTTTTATCTGTGATTATTTACTTTAAAGTAGTTGTTTCTGTTTTGTCAGTCTGTGAAACAGTGGGGTGTGGGAGGGCAGGTGTGCTCTGTAAGGCAAGGCATGTCAGAAACATCCAGAGTCCTTTTGCGTAAGCAGGATAGTTCTGTAATATTCTGGTTTTCTGAGTCTTTGTTGTTCATCATTTTTGGTCTGTAGTGAATCATTTCTCATTTTTATTTCTGTGGTTTAGTTTGGTTTATTTAAGGAAAGTATTTTGTCATTATTTTTCTGTAGCAGTTTTAGTTATGTTTTTACTTCTATTTTTTAAGTGATAGTGTTCTGTCACTTGTTGTTATAAATAATAGTAAATTACCCATTACCCATGTCATTTTAGTCCCTGTTCTGTTGTTAAAAAAAAAGAAAAAAAATGTTTATTTTGTTGTTTTTACTAGTAGTAAGAATGACCAGGAAGAGATGCTTTACTAAAGGGAGAGGTGCCATAGTTAAAAAAAAACATGTATGCAGAAGCATGTTCTGTGTGCACCATGGCTACTAGTAGTGAAGGAGTAGTTGGCAGTGGTGGCATTAGTGTAGCCAAATTTTTCTCTGCCATGTCTTTGGCAGCTCTGCTGGTGGAGGATGTAGGAGGTGACAAGAGAAGCAGCAGAATAGAAGGAACTGTGGTCAAGGAGGAGGTTGTTGGTGTCCCTGTGGGTGGTGGTGGTGCTGAGCCTGCTATTGTTGAGCTTGATTCAGTGGTTGAGGCAGAGGATCTGGAAAAAGTGCATGACAATCAGACTCCTTATCATGAGAGGGTCAGAGAGCCTAGAGACAGTGATGATGAGGACAGACCAGTGGAGGAGGAGGACATCAGCAGCAGTGCTGATGATGAATTGTTGGATCCCCTATGGGAGCCTGAAGTGTAAAAGCATAAGGGTGGTGCTGCAGATGATGCAGGGCATGTTGTTTGCAGTAATCCTGATCTAACTACCAAAGTCTCCTCAATGATATTTAAGTTATGAAAGGAGCCTTAAAAACACACATTTCTATCCCTTCCCCTCAGCTGCCCCAGTACCAACTCCATTATAAACCAAAGGGTTACAAAATCCCTAGTCTGGGATTTTTATTGACATGACCCAGCTGACGATATAGTTGCCATCTGTCAGCTATGTCAATCATGAGATAGTGGGAGAAAAAAGGGTAGCCACCTAGGCACCAATAGGCAACACACACACACCCCTAAAGAACAGGAACCTGTTACACTGGTGTCAACACCAGAAGGAAGCCAGTGCAGGGGGTACCTGTCCCTGATCATCATCATTAGGCAAGGCAAAGAGAAATAACAGGGCACTAGACCAGGTAGATGGAGGGGTGAGTGAGGAATACTATAGAAAGGAGGAGGAGGAGGCTTCTGTGAGTCTGTCTAGTAGTTCGGCAGGGGGTATAGCAACAGTGGTGGGATAAGTAGTGCCACTCAGAATCAGAAAAACACAGTAACACCAATGCAGAACCCCCAAAAAATCACTGGTGTCATTCGAGCAACAGCACCTATGAATCTCCAGAAGTCAAATACCATCCCAACAACAATGCCACCGGAACGAGTCCAGCTGTTTGATACCCCAACCCCAAGAAAGGTCCAGCCTATGCTGCATAGCATGTTTGAGTGTCACTCCCAATTTGTTCAGAATCATGTTACTGCAAGCGAGCTAAATGAAGCAATTGCTGCAATGCTGGCAGCTGACCTATTGCCATTCTGTTTGTTGAGAATGTTGGATTCTGGAGGTTTATTGCCCTTGCCTGTCCCAAAAGGTAGATTCCATCAAGAACATACTTTTCTAGATGTGCCATTCCTGAAGTCTGTGGGACAATGTCACAGATGGCAAACCATGCCCTGAAGCATTCAACATCACCATACATACATACATCTGAGCATGGATATGTGGACAAGTGGCAAAACAGCTGTTAGCTCCTACTTGTGCATTACAACACACTGGGCACAAATACCTGGGGTACAATTTGACAACTGGGGATGGGAAAAATTGCAGTATGCACAATTGTGGTGGTAGCAACACTCTGGTATGCAACAGCATGCCAAACTAACAATGAAGAGTATACATGTATCACACATGGGCAAGAAAATGCTGACGTGCTTCTTACTGAAATTGATGAGTGGCTTCACCCCCATTCCCTGAAAGCAGGTTTCACATTGCAAGTGATAATAGCCTGAATGTTGCAAAATGCAACAGTGATGTGAGGTTTCTCAGGGTGCCATGCCTGGCACACTGTCTTAATCTTATTGTGCAGGAGTTTCTACAAAACAAACTGACTCAGCTCCATATGAAGCTGAATGTTGTCACCCAGATAGAACTCAACACTGCACATCATCAAATGGTTGTATGAACAGTATAAAGCCATATCTAAATATCTGCAGCTATATAGAAACCTTGACCATGCTGGAATATCCATGTCTCTGACAATAGAGCAGTGGCACCAAATGGATGGTATGATCATAATTCTCAGGCTATTTAAACATGTAACACAAGCAGTAAGTGGGGACACTGCCTGTATCGGTCAATCCATTCGACTACTACGTGTGCTGAGGCAGACCCTGGTGAATGTGCAGCAAGTGCTGGAGGCAGGTGGTGATAGTGGAAATTGTACCTTTATGGAATACATGCTCTATGTCTTAGACTACAATACACATATTTCCAGCATTCTGCAGTCTGAAGATTTTGGGATTGCCACCGTGCTGGACCCACACTATAAATGTAGTCTTGCAACAACAATTGAAGGTGGGTGTCAACATGTCCAAAAGTTGACCAATCTAATAAGAAGGGCACATGGGACACAGATGCTAAAGACACATTTATCTAAGGCACAATATGAAACTCCACAGAGACTGCATGTTGCTACCACTGCCTCACATGGGAAACAGGCTGAAAAAGCATGCAAATTAAAAGAGAAAATGACAAATCTCATTTGGGATGTTGTAGATCAGGTGGGAGTTGGAGACATGGATGAAAAGGAGGAGGAAGGCTGATTAGGCAGCAGGACTGTGGGCTGTGCAACTCATGGCAGAGGCATATTTGGTAGACAAAAGACACCTTACCATCATTGATGAGCCTTTGCTATACTGGAGCAGCAAGGTCACTGAGTGACCAGCACTGATCTCGGTTGCAATGAAATACCTTAGCTGCACACTCTTGAGTGTCAGTATGGCGGATGTATTCAGTTCAGCTCAGTCCATTGTGTGAAACAAGCACACTGATCTGTCACCAATAAATGTTGGCATGCTAATGTTTATTAATATGAATGAAGGGCATAGTCTGCACATGACAATAATGTCCATGTTCCTACCAGATGAAGGTGGTGGTAGTGATGAAGGTGAAGAGCAAGGTGTTGTTGGCATTAGCAAATTATCTTCTACTGTACCACCATGGTGGATGAAGCAGTAATGAAGAGATAATTCCCTTCTAGTGATGACTCCAGTCTGGAAGACTGGGAGGGCTGCTTCCTTGATGAGGTTTAAGCATAAAAAAGATGTGTTGTTCCCCTCATCAGTATAGTACTTTACTTTATGATTCACAATTCTGTTATTTTCAGTCATTTTACTGTTCCCCATCCCCAGTTGTTGTGCTGCTATTTCTTTGCACCTAATCAATTACCTGTTTCCACCACCTGAATGGGATGTCTAGAGACAATGCCTGCTCCAGCCAACAAGACACAGCACTGCCCCTTCCTCCTTTTCTTCCTCTGGCCTGCTTTGGTCCTACACAGAAAGAAACAGCATGGGCCATCGTCTTCACATGATGCAAAAAATGTCTTTACTCTAGGGAATACTGTTTGTCCTGATCCTATGGTATGAGTTACAAAATTCCCTGATATAAAAAGTCATATAAATGAATACAATGTTCGCTCTGAGATAATATCTACTGAATTTGGAACTGACAATCCACATCATGTGAAGCAGCAAAAAACACTTTGCAGAGAATCCAGAGTAGATGCTGGGGATGGTGCCATCATAACTCTACTGCAGCAGTCCAGTCTGGAACTGTATGGCAGGATACTTAAACCAACCCTCCAGCAAGCCAGCTCATCAGGACAGCAAGACCTCAACATCTGCAAGGCCTGTCATTGTCTGTTGTGACGGTAAATCACTTTCACTGTTTTTCACAGTCCTTATCCTCACTGGTGGTGGGTGACTGCAGTCCTCAACCTAGCAGAGGATGAAAGGCCTCACACCTTTCTCAGAAAGACTTTAACATGATTTTCATTATTTCTTTTTATCTCTTTGCTGGTTTCGCCATTCACAGGGATGACTGCCAAAGGCAATCACAAATCCAGACAGCCCTCTAGAAACAGAAGTTTTGTGACATCTTCCTACACCATCTCAATGGCATGCACTCTCCAGTAAACAGCATGGACAGCAGCAATAATGTAATGGTAACAATCATTATGATTTTCTTTTTTTTTTTCTCCTTTTTCACTGGTACATAATGTGCCACAGTGGCCAAAGGGAGACAAAATAATGTCTATTTTGTCTTCCCAGGTGACAAGTATAGTAAGACAGGGAGTCAATAATGGTTCTTCTGTGCAGCCAATGGCTCTTCTGTGCAGCTATTGGCAAGTGGCAGAGTGAGGCTAAATCATTTCTCTTTTTTCTTCACAGGTGATGGGTATAGTAGGATGGGGAGTCAACAAATACTATACTGTGCTACCACCACCATAATGGGTTATTGGGTAGAGTCTAAATAATCATTTCTTGTCTTCACAGGTCTCCTGTGTTGCTGTCTCCTGCTACAGCAATCAAGCTATCACCAGCTTATCTGCCCAGACAACATTGCAAAAGACACTTGCTGAAAATTACCTGAAATTAGAGCTACAATGAAAGAAAACAGTTAGTTGGACATCTGCAAAACTTTCCTGAATTAAAAAAAATACTTACCTTTCATGGTTGCAAACATTGCTAAATTCCCCAAAAAGATACAGGCAGCACCTGTGCTGCAACATTATTTCATTACACTAGTGATAATACCTAAAAGTAGAAAAACAGTAAGAAAAAATTATTAGAAATACATTGTTTAAAACCCCCTCAGTCAAAAGAGGAAATAAAATAAAATACTTACCTTTGCTGGTAGGTCACCAGTCTATTGAGTAAAGAGAATGGCAGACTGCATCTTCTTCCATGCAAAGAACTGGAATGGTCTGTTAATGTCATCCCAGTTCATATATCATGTAGGCACACATGGAGCAGTAAATGTGGAAGGTGCCAATGAACAGGTTCAAACAGATTCTCCAGAGGGGTACAGCAAAGCAATCTAATTCCTTAAGGAGCTCCTTTTTATTATTTAGTATAAATAGAATTTCCAGAAGTAAGAAATTTATATATTGTGCTTGGCAGTCGTGTGTACTGAAGTGCTTGACAACACATACTGTCTGAGATGGTGACTTAAACAGTATAGTAGCACCAGCAGCAGCAGCAGAAGTTTATTACCAGAATTACTGAATTCTGGTTTGGGGGAGAATGTCCAGAAGTGAGAAATTTATATATTGTGCTTAGCAGTTGTGTGAACTAAAGTACTTGACAACACATACTGTCTGAGAGGGTGACCTAAACAGCACAATAGCACTGGCAGCAGCAGCAGTTTATGACAAGCTTTACTGATTTTGGGTTTGGGAGATAAATTTCTAGAATTGAGAAATTTATATATTGTGTTTGGCAGTTGCATGTACTACAGTGCTTAACATTTGGATACTTGAGATAAATCATGGGAGAACAGAAGTAATATTTATTGTGATTAATGTACAACTAACACAAAATTCATAAAGAACAGTGCTGGGGCAGTGACACACAGCACAGTACCATGTGTCAGTGGCAGTACTAGCTGCCTGACATATTTATTCTGATAGCTGAGAAAAACTTCAGAAAGATCACAAGAAACAGAAAGAGGGGAAAGCTGTGATGTATGGAAAATGGAGACTGTGCATCATGAAAGAAAATATGTATAGGATATAGCACTATTTTGTGTTTTTGTTAAGAAAGAAATGAAGCGGATAATATAGAAATACAGACAAGTGTAACAGTAAAGAAATATACATTTAAGTTTTTTCAGCATTTCTATATTTTTTTATAAGAAGAAGAGTAAGACGGGGCATAGCTTGGAAGCCGAGGAAGATGGCCACTTAAGCTGACAGCTCGGTATTCAGCTAAGTTAATCCAAACCATTATGTTGGCATCCAGGGACTTTCTCCCCACCTGAAGCCACAATATGCTTCCTTAACTGAAGAATTCTCACCCAGTGTGAGTATTATTAATTGTCTTTCGGCACTGATCCCCTCGCAACCCTCTCTAGACTCTTATAGGCCATTAAACCATGACTTGGCTGGCCAATTGCTTCACCGCATCTCTATGACCTTGCTCCACTGAGAACCACTTTCAGTATCTACGCGGTGACCGGTAGGTTCAATCCTCCTTGACTCCCCTTGAAAAGTATTGGAAACCTACTCCAGCAGACGTATGGCATCCTTCTCACCCTCACAGAATGCACAGGCCTCTACTGCCTCAGACACTACCTCACAGATGCCAGATGTAAGCACCTCCCTCCAGCACATAGCAACTCTCCTAGAAATGCTGCTCTCCAGGGTAGACCCAATATCGGCAATGTTAGCAGGCACAGTTGCTGAAGTACACATCCTTAATGATAAAATTAATGTGGTGGAACAGAGGATGGAGGGCCTAGAGGTTATTCATGCCAAAATCCTGCAAAGACTTCAGGAACATGACACTAAACTTGCCACACTTTGGCAGAGGGCAGAAGACCAAGAGAACCGAATGAGGAGAAATAACATTAGAATCCTTGTTATTCCTGAAGGGCTGGAAGGTCCTAACACAGAGAGGTTTCTAAATGAGGAAATCCCCTAAATGCTAGGGGAGAGATGGCATGGCCCGATAGATGTGGAGAGAGTACACAGGATACCTAGTGGCCCCTACTCTGTGAACTCGCAGCCGCAACCCATCATTGCCTACATTCTGAAATACTCTACCAAAGATCATATACTATGAGCATCAAGAAACAGGGAAGAAATTCTCTGGTGTGGGGTGACATTTTTTTTTTTCAAAGACTTCTATGCAGATGTGGAGGCCCGTAGGAAAGCCTTTATCCCACTAAAGCAATTTCTAGCACAGCAAGGTTTTAGATATGGCTTTCACCATCTGGCTCATGTATCCAGGGAAGGGACAGGCATCATAGCTGAAATGCCTCAGGAGGTCGAGGCTTGGCTCATCAAATACTGGCCACAGATGCCCCTTGGAACTTCAACTCCCAGAAAGCTTTGGAGTCCAGGCTGGAGAGAGCACATGAGGGGGAACCAATTAATTAACAGCAGTGCTCCTGGAGACCAAAATAGAAGATGGGCAAACCCACACCCAAATGCTTCCCCAAGCCCTCCTGGCTATGCAGCATCAATGGGATCAGTAAATTGGAATTCCAGCACTATGCAGCATCCTATATCTAACTCTCTCCCTCCAAGATCGCAGCAGGGATCAGGCCAAGCAACACGGATTCATCACCATTTGAATAATGGACATAATGCAATCTCTGAAGGCCATGAGATGGCGCCACCAGCCAAGCAAACCAAGGATGACACCTTCTGGCAAACTGCACCTGAATCTATGGACATTTTTGATGCTCTCCTTATGGAAGCTGTATCGATGAGTTCATGTGCAGACCTTCCATCTGAAATAGAAGAAAGCACAGACATTACTACACTACCTTTTAATGCCGGGATTGTTAACATTTACCCAAGTGCTTTCCAAGATCTGTGCAGCTCCAATGTGTGTTCTGATCCCATTGAAGGCATCCCTCCACCAGACTGACTTGCTCCAGCTCACATAAGTTTTCTTTTTTTCTCTCTTTCTCTCCATATGCTGTCTTCAATGATAAGTGTGAAGCTTAGTAGGTCCTATATAAATGTGCAAACTAGGGATGTGTGTTACCCACTGGTACAACACTATGTGTTCCTCTTGTGATTCCCACAGGTGGCTGTGGATGGACCCTTCCCATGCATCCCTAGACACCAGGGCTCTTCTCAGGAGAGAATAGCCTGACTAGCAGGTAGGGGCTCAGCTTGCACCAAACCTCTCCATCTGTATGCAGCCATCTCAAGCAGCAACTTGTCAGGCCCCTTGCCCCATGGTAGTGGGCATCTCATATTTTTCTGGTAGGGATGCACCCTCCCTATCTGTGACATGGAGGAGCCACTCAAAAAAATTAGCCTTTTCGCATAGTATCGGCAGATACATTAACCCCTATACTTGTTCCCCTGCCCCCCTCTCCCTGCATCACCATCCCTGGGTGTCACACCTTGCAGTCCTTTTTGGATGAAGGTGCCAATTTCAGTGCTAATTTATCTTAGCTGGGGACAGAGTCCAGAGCCAATACTGGTTAAACACTTAAAACCCCCATCTTAGGTACTCGGACAGCATGGCTATGCACCACCACTTTTTCTGGTGGGAAAGCTTAACTTACATCCGTATCTCCAGTTACCTATAAACAGTTGTTTTGCTGAATTGTCTTAGAAAGTTGTTACTACTTTTTCTGAAAGTGTATTTCATATAACTTTAGGCCTACCTCTGAGCAATTGTTATTCCTGCTCTTTGGGTGTTTGTAACATATTGCCCTTTGTACTCTTAATTGTTGTTCTTGGGTGCACCAAACTCAACTATTTCTATTTGCTTTATTTGTTACCAAGGTGCTACATTTCATCTCTTTTACCATCAGCCGATACCAATCTATATCTCCAGCTGACCTCTCTAGCCACGTCACAGGCATCCTGTCTATCTACCTTTGCTCCCCTTTGTTAGATTCCTGGGGTGAGTACCTCTACACCTATTTCCCTTGGGTGCAGTTATGCAGAACTCTAAGATGGATATCAAGCTTATTTCATGGAATGTAAAGGAACTGAACCACCCAACTAAAAGATCAGTGGTCCTTAGGCACTTACGCTCCTTACAGGCAGATATTGCACTCATATAAGAGACATACCTTACTGCAAGAACTGTACTGTGGCTTAACAAATCCTGCATGGGCTCTGTCCTACTGTAGCTAGCTCAGTGCAGACTAAGTCTAAGGGGGTAGCCATTCTTGTCCCGAAAATATGTCCCTGGGTAATAAACAAGGTGCTCACTGACACTCAAGGTCGCTGGATAGTGGCTAGGTTCTCTTACCCAGGAGGCCATGTGGTCTTGACCAACATCTATGGGCTAAATGTGGATTCCCTGGACATTTTCCTGAACATTAACCAAGATATCGATTCCTTATCCACAGGGTACCCCAGCATCCCCATTATACTAGGGGGGTATTTCAATCTAACATTGGATATTTTCTTAGACAAATCCAAGTCAACCCTGTAGTCACACCCCAAGTTGGTGCTTACATTACAGAAAGTGATGAAAGAATGGGGGCTGATCGATGTGTGGTGAAGGGACCACCCCACTGGGCAAGACTATCCTTCTTCTCACTGGTACATGCCAACTACAGTCATATAGATTTATGGCTGGCCAACGCATCTGCAGCTCATGATATTGTCCCTTCCAATATAGACAATATCCTTGTCTCTGACCATGCTCCAGTTTCCTGCATGTACACTCCCTCGGGACAAACCAGATCAAACCCCAGGTGGAGATGTAATCCTCTACTGGTTAAAGAGCCTGCATTCCAAGCTATGGTGCGAAATACTGCCAGGATTATTTTGCCCTCAACAAAGCCACTGACACCTCTGCTGCCATGGTTTGGGAGGCTTTTAAAGCAGTGCTGTGGGGTTGCATCATTGCATATGCAGCCCAAAAGAACAAAACCTGGTGAGCTGACCTAAGTCATCTCCAAGATGAATTATAGGCACTGGAAGCCTGGTTCAAACTTTCTGCCACAGACAAGCCTGACGCAATGACCCTCCAAACCATAGTCGAGCTAAGGTACCACATCAATACAATGCTACATCAAAAGGCTGAATGGGTGATGGTACAGGCCAAACATATGTATTGGGAGGGGGGGACAAAGGAGGCAAACTCTTAGCATATCAGCTAAAGAAACAGCAGGCTGCATCCCATATCCATGCGCTTAGGAATAACAAGGCAGAGACGGTCACTGACCCCAAACAGATTAATACCTGTAAGCAACAATTTAATCAGCAATTCTGTCAGACACATGCCACCCTGGAGCAAAGTCAGCTAGAGTCCCAGTTGAAAGACTTTTGCTCCTCAGCCCAAATTCCATGGTTGACAGACCACATGAGGACCTCTCTGGACAAATCCTTTACAGAGTCCGAGCTAAAGTTGGCACTATCTCAACTCACTAAAGAGAAGTCCCTCGGGCAGGATGGTATGACCACTGAGCTATACCAACTTATGAGCTCTGAAATCAGTGCCCTGCTGCTCTCTGCTCTGCAGGAGGCCCATACAGCTGGCATTCTCCCACTCACCATGAGAGAGGCACTCATCACTCTCCTCCTGAAAAAATTGGATGACCAACTGAACTGCGCTAACTACCGCTTCATATCCCTAATATCAGTGGACTGTAAAATATCAGCTAAGATGCTTGCTAGTCGCATGATGGAAGTCTTGCCTTCCCTTGTACACCCGTCCCAGGTTGGCTTTACCAAAGGAAGAGCTGCTGCTGACAACATTCATTTGCTCCTTAACCTTAAGTGGCTGGCCCTACACTCATCTACCCCTATGGCCGCAATGACGGTGAATTTTTCAAAAGCCTTTGACTCAGTCGAATGGCCCTATCTGCATGTCTTACTCCAACATTATGGTTTTGGCCTGTACTTTAGGCAGTGGATTCAAGTGCTATACAATGAGCCCTTAGCTCGCATGCTCACCAATAGGGATATATCTGCACCCTTCCCACTACAGCGGGGCACCAGGCAAGGTTGCCCACTGTCACCTCTGCTGTTTCTGGTTGCAATAGATCCTCTCATCTGGAAACTGCAGTCCACTAGCGAGATCAAAGGTATCTTGGTAGGGAAACATGTCTACTTAACAGCCTCATATGCAGATGACCTCCTCCTCACACTCTCAAACCCACGAGACTCTCTGCGCCCAACCCTGGATATCCTACATACATTTGCTCATCTCTCCAGTTTAAAAATTAACCAATGGAAAATTAGTGCCACCCCTCTTAAAACAGCCTGCTCCCAAGACTACATATAGGATCTGAGACTCACTTGGGCCCCTAACAATCTCACATACTTGGGCATCCACATACCATTTGACTGGAAGCATATTGAGTCTAGAAACTTATCTCCCCTTCTAGAATGGCCAACCACAGAGGTACCTCACTGGCTCTGGCATAATCTTTCCCTCCCGGGGATGATTGCGGCAATCCAGATGTTCCTCCTCCCTAGGGTTACATATCTCCTCAACAACCTCCCCATTGCCCTGTCAAACAAAATCTTTAAACAGTTGGATAGGCTTCTCTCTCAATTTCTGTGGGAGGGTAAGAGACTGTGGTGAAGCATACTCAAGCTATGAGCCCACTGGCCTAGGGGTGGCTTTGGAATCCCCTGGTTACAAGGATACCATTGGTCTTTCCTCACAGCTCAGGCCACTAAATGGTTTCTTCCCACTCCTCTTCCCCCTGTGCTGTGGACTCAGCTAGAAGCTCAAGTTCTACAGGTGCTCCCCTCTGGCTCAATTTTGACCAACCAACTGATCCCCCAGAGCTTGCTTATGACAATTATGGCTGAAACCAGGAAAGCATGGTTCCACCTTATGGCAGCAACTCGGACCAAAAAATCCTCATGTTGGATGCCGTTCTGGTACCTTAATCTTTGGCACAACTGGCTCTTAATGATGGATAATAAACCATTCAATTGGGTGCTGTGGGCCAAAAATGGGATACACAAAGTTCAGGACCTATACCTACCTGACTCCACCACACTAATGTCCTTTGAACAATTAAAAACTCGCTATTCACTCCCATCCCAAGACCTTCGTAAGTTCTTGCAACTCTGTACTGCAGTCCAGTCCATTGATTGGTCCCAGACTACTGCCCTGAAATGGCTTTGGATATCTACATTGCACTTAAAACCCTCATCCCAGGGCCCAGCATATGGCAGGAGGCACAACCGGACAGTACCATAGCTTGTAAAACTGCTTAGAGTAGAGATCTTGGCTGCCACATTGCACCAGATGTATGGGCACAGTACCTGCATTGAGACCACTCCACTTATAAAGATGTTAAGAGCCAGCTGATTCAGCTTAAGATCTTTCTTTGCTGGTACCGTACCCCGGTGGCCCTTCACAAATGGGGTATTCTTCCCCACTCTGAATGTTGGAGGTGTCATAAGAGCCCAGCCTACATTCTACATATCTTGTGGCAATGTCCCACTCTGGCTCCTTTCTGGGCTGTAATAAAAGTGGACTGTTCAGGGGTTATGGGGCAGCCTATTGACCTCTCTAACCCCATTCTCTTACTTGGAGATGCCAGCCCCTTGGAGCAGCTTGTACCACAACAGAGGGAATGGGTCCTAGCAGCTCTGTTAGAAGCTAAGAGGCTTTTATTGATGTCCTGGTGACAACCTCTCCCACTTGCTATCCCTCTCTGGCACTCAGCTTTAGCTAGGCTGGCCACCTTTGAGAGACTCACTTATGTTAGCAGAGGACAACAGTTATCACATTATAACAAATGGGAAGCATACCTTAATTCAACTCTCTGCCAAGTGCCCCTTTCCTCTCCCCAAAACCCACCTGATTGAGCAGATTATATAACCTAGTCCCCAAGCAATCAGTTCTATAGTGAGAATATGCATACTCATTATGACAACTCCATTTTTGGTGTAGGTACTCCCCCGTGTTAACTCTCACCTGTGTTTCCCACCTTCTTCTTTGCCACTTTCTAATACGACACTTCATCTCAATAGACTTAAAATGCTGAATGAGAGACCTGCTTAACTTGTACTTATCCTTAGTGTTTGATATTGAGTCTCCCAAACATAGTTCCATTGAACAGTATACTGTGGTATCAAAGGGTATACCACTATCTGCACTAATGATGTGAGAAAGTTAGCCAATGATTACTGGTAGTCTTTTTGGCTGATATGGTAACCTGCTGTAAACGCTTTATTAGATGTTTTTAGGAAATTATGTTACATATAGGAATATCCTGTTGTAATTTGCAATGTATATGATTCATGGTTTGTGATATGGACCTATTGAAAATAATAAAAACTATTCTATGATAAAAAAGAAGAGTAAGACAGTGAAACACAGACTAGCAAAAGAAAAAAAAGGACAGAAGTTATACAGAAAAGAAAAAGGCATGACTTTCTTTAAACATCACTGGCCCTGACCCGAGAAGTGCCAGCACCAGCACCTGCACTGCTTTGGTGCAGCTCCACCATATCTTTTAACAGCTATTGTTGGTTGACCAGGATTCCTGCCATCATTTCCTCTATAGTAGTAACTCTTCATTGGAGGTTCCTCATTCCCTCCTGTAATGTAGTCAGCTCCTCTGTGATGCTGGCCGGTGTGGTTGTAGGTGCTGCTTCTTGGTTCTGTTGTGTAGCCCCTTCCATGTTTTTTTTTTCACTAAACCTCTCTTGCACACTATGGATGTGGCTGTGTGGCACCTCTGCAGACACAGAGGAGGGACCACCACCTCCCCCACCAGTGCCATCGCCACTTGCCACCTCTATTTGATAGGCCTCCTACTGCTCACTGTGATAAATTTTCAGGTGGGTTCTCTAGCCACCTGTGCCCAAGTGGGTCCCTTTCTTCTGCTACCTTACTCCGGCCTTACAGATCTTACATTTGACATAGAATCATACATAGCTGCATAGACTTTGATGACACATAAGGACTACTTGGTCCACTCAGTCTGCCCATTTCCCTACCTATTGGATAAGCTGCAGATCCTAGTTAGCCAGCAGCCTACTTCCTCCTACCCATCACTATAATTGCCTTATGTCTAATCCCTTACATTCTTGAATTCCTTCATTGTTTTTGACCCCGACCTCCTCAGGAAGGCCATTCCATGCATCCACTACCCTCTGTGAAAAAATACTTTCTCATATTGCCCCTAAGCGGTCCCCCCTCCATCTTCAAATTGCGCCCCCTTGTTCTTGCATATCTCTTTTTCTGTAAGATGCTACCCTCTTGGAATTTGTTGATTCCCTTGAGGTACTTGGAAATTTACTATTATGTCCCCTCTCTCCCTCCTTTCCTCGAGGGCATACATATTAGGTGGAGGGTATATATATTGACACTTGTCACTTTTGCCACTGTCAAGGAACTCCAATACAAGGGAAGATCTGACCAGGTGCTGGCACTGGCAGTGACAATCTGGTAGTGCTGGTGGAGGAACACAGGATGATGGGTGGGGCTCCTTTGAATGGGAGAGCTAGTGGCAGTGGTGGATCCATGGGAGCAGCATATCAGGTTCTGGCTGCTGACTCTCACGGAGAACTAGGGGAACTTTGGGCTGCTGTTGCTGGTGCTGGTCAGGGGCACACTGACCAGCACTCCCCTGATATCACTGTTGCTGCTGCTCCTACTGGTGAAGGGAATGCTGAGGAGGTGCTGGGGGCTCAACACAGCCATATGGCACTGCTATGGGTGTGAACCCATCCTCTATCCATCACTACTATCACCAAACAAAAAAATAAAAAAGATTGAAAGACAATGTTAGGAAATTTATAGGAAAAAGGGCGAAATGAAACTGCCCCAAAAATATAAATATTAATGAAAGTTCAAACAGAGCAAAACTGTTCACAAGAACTAAATTAATAAACCAAGAAGGAAAAAAAGTCAAAAAAATGCACTTTGGTTCTTTAAGTCTCTTGTAATGAAATGCTTTGTTTCAGACAGGCTCCTTCTCCTCTCTCTGACTGACTAATAATGAAAAGTAAAAGTAAGGCAGAGTCACTATCTACAGGAGATATGTACTCTATGACTGTAGAAGCTGAAACATGTGACCTTGAGACAAGTTGTTTACCACTCTGTCGTAGGGTGTGGGTGTAGACAACTTAACACAGGTAGAGACCAAAGGTAGGTTGTGACATACAAGAATGCCTTGAGTGCCTTTTATTATAATGATCCAAATAAAAGTTCAAATAATATAACCAAGGAGGAAATAAAACACTGAAAAACTGGATACAAATCAAATCCTAGCTCACCAAGAGCTTACAGTTACTTTTCAAGGTGTAACATAGAGTGGAAGTAGTTTTAGTCTAACTTTCCACTATCTTCTATGGTTCTGGGACAGAGTTTTACCTACTCCCTTCCACTGCTATCTAACATCTTTGTCTACCTTTCTCTCTTTATAGGAATTTACAGGGCATAATTTGTCATGTGGTCACTGTAGTCCGCCCCCTAATTAAATAATTACACTTTATTTCTACACTAATACACAAAATTGGGGGACTACAGTTATAACAAGTTGATATTCTATTTTACAATTTCGATATCTTAGTTACTACAGTCTTCAAAGCAGGTTAAAAACACATATTCAATAGTTTGAAACCTTAATTACCTAAATTAGCTAATAACTCTGCCCACATTGTGATGTCACTTAGTTCTAGCCCTCTACAAATGTGCTTCATTCTGGGCTGCCAGACCCTTTAGGAGCTCTTTAGTCAAGACAATAACCAGGTAATCTGTAGGGGCTTCTTCTTTAAATGCTGCCTAGTACATTTGTTTAATGTGTCCTTATGTTTTCTTCATGCATGTGGATAAAAACTCAAACAAAAAGCATAACCTGCAAGTCTGATAGACAGACTAAACCCTTTTATTTAGTGGGACATGCTGCTTTCCCTTTTGCAGCTGAACTAGTTTGCACAACTCACATCTGACAAGGAAGACCTCTTGTATTTTAAAACTCCCGACCAGCCTTCTCAAAGCCCCACAGCTTCTCTCCTAAAGCTGTACCTGTAACAGCGCTAGTGCTAGCTTTCTTAAGGAGGACTTAATTCAGTAACCTCAACAGGGAAAAGGTTAATTTTTATTAATTCATTCTGTTAAGCAATGCAACAAGCATACCAATAAACTTGACGTTTGTGCATTTTCTTTATTGAACTTGGGAATTCTAAGGACAGAAAGAAGCGAATAAGGGGAAGGAATACACTATAATGGGCAGCCACTCCATTATAGTGTGAAAAGATAAACGATACTGCTGCAGCAGAATTTGATAGAAGGAGAGGCAGATGGGGAGGGGGGGACAGAAACAAGAGGGCAAAAGACTAGAAGTCTGTCTCGAGGATTTCTAAGTCCAAATCTCGGGCAATACTGCCACACACTCCCATGCTTAAGCGATAACCTATCTAGGTTATCAAGACAACTTACCCCTTTACACTTGGGTAGGATGGAGCTCCGGCCCTCCCTTACCATAGTGCTCCACCCCAGGGTCCCTTAAATACTTCTATTATTATAAGAACGAACAATTCAACCTAATTCATTCCAACACTACCCTGGGGTGTCTATACCAATATCATTCTCTCTATTTGAAATAGAGTTATGGCCTCAAAATAATATTTTAACATTCTATACATTATCCCATTTGTCGGGATAAATAATCTGCATTTGCATGCAAGGTACCAGCTTGATGTTGCACAGTAAATGTAAAAGGCTGTAATGACAGGTACCACCGCATGATTCTGTTGTTTTTAGCTTTCATCTGGGACAAAAAGCAAAGGGGATTATGGTCTGTTTCTAGGGTAAAGGGCTCCCCATAAATAAAATCGTAATGATTCAATTGCCCATTTGCTGCTAGAAATTCTAGTTCAACGCATATATATTTCCTCTCTCTATCATGTAGCTTGGAGATATATACTATAGGGTGTTCTTCCCCATTTATAGTCTGACTAAGTACAGCTCCCAGACCCATCCCAGAGGTGTCTGTGTGGACTTCAAATGGGTAATCAAAATCAGGGCTCCTTAACACAGGGGAAGAGCACAGTGCCGCTTTTATGGTATTAAAGGCTTGTTCACATTCTTGTGACCATTGTATTTTATTCCCATATTTCTTTTTTGTCAGATCAGTTAGCGGGGCAGCAATTGTAGAGAAATTGGGGATAAAACACCTGTAATACCCAGCAAGTCCTAAAAATGAACGGATTTGTTTCTTTGTGGTTGGTCTGGCACTGTTAGCAACTGCTTCTACCTTATCCATTTGTGGTTTAATGAGCCCATTACCAAGTACAAATCCCAAGTATTTGGTCTCATTCATAGCCAATGCACATTTACTTGGATTAATGGTCATACCTGCCATTTTGATTGCATTTATTATGTCTCTGAGATGTGTCAAATGGGAATCCCAGTCTTTACTGAATATGACCACATCATCCAAGTATGCAGCACAAAATGTAGTGTATGGTGTTAATATTTGATCCATATACCGCTGGAAAGTGGCTGGTGCACCATGGAGCCCAAATGGCATAGTACAGAACTGGAAAAGGCCTGTAGGGGTACTGAAAGCTGTTTTTTCTTTGTCTGCCCTAGCCAAAGGGATCTGCCAATATCCTTTGGTAAGATCTAACTTGGATATGTATCTAGCATTCCCAATTTTATCTATAATATCATCTATTCGAGGCATAGGGTACGCATCGAATTGTGCAACTTGGTTAAGGTTTCTAAAGTCGAGGCACAACCTAATACCTCCTTCCTTCTTTGGCACTATCACAACTGGAGACCCCCATGCACTTTTTGAGGGTTCAATGATTCCTAAGGCTAGCAGTTTGTTGATTTCCTCTTGCACCTCTTTTCAAACCCTCTCAGGGAGTCTATAGGGTCTTTTCCTAACTGGGCCTCCATGAGTTTTATTTGATGTTCCACATTTTAGCCTTACCAGGTATACTTGTAAAGGTTGTGCAAGCGTTTGAATCAGGCGTCTAGTTGCTCTCTTTGTTTTTGTTCTAAACTGGGGTTTATAAACATGTCTTGGGTCCTTTCCTATCCTCCAGTCGCCCATAAGCAACTTCAAAATCTGTCTCCCCTTCGTCAGGTATGACCATGAGACTGATGTCATCATTTGTTCTCTCATACCATCTTTTAATAAATTTACATGATACACTTTTTCCAGGTTTAATATCATGGGTAGCTATTTCATAATTAACTGGGCCTGTCTGCCTCAGAACCTGATAGGGGCCCTGCCACTTCATGAGTAACTTGTTACTAGACGAGGGTAACAATAAATACCTGATCCTCACTCTGAAATTGTTTCACTTGTACCTTGATCATAAATGATTTTTGTACTTTTGGGCTTGAACACTGGATTCATGTGCTTTAGTTACATAAGTCACTAACTTCTGCCTCAGTGTTTTCATATACTCAGCAATGCCTTTTTGCTTCATCTCCTTCCCTTCTTCCCAGAATTCTTTTATGACATCTAACGGTCCCTGAGGATTTCTGCCATATAGAAGGAAAAAAGGGGAATAGCCAGTAGAAGCCTGGGGTACCTCTCTATAGGCAAATAACAAATAGAGTAAATATTTATCCCAGTTTTTCCCTTCCTCATGGACAAATTTCATCAACATCCGTTTCAGAGTTTGATTGAAACGTTCTACGAGTCCATCTGTCTGGGGATGATAGGGGGAAGTTCGTTCTGCCACAATACCCAACAATCTGTAAAGTTCTTTTAATAAAGAAGCATTAAAATTACTCCCCTGATCCAATAAAATCTCTTTCGGTATACCCACTCTACTAAATAATTTGACTAGTTCTTCTGCTATTTGCTGGGTGGTGACAGTGCGTAAGGGGATGGCCTCAGGATGTTTAGTTCCATAATCACAGATGACTAAAATGAATCGATTCCCGCTGGAGCTCTTAGTCAAAGGTCCCACTATATCTATTTCTATCTCTTCAAATAGGGTTGTCACTAAAGGGAGTGGTACCAGGGGAACAATCTCTTTTCGTCCTACCCGACTTACTTTTTGGCACTCACTGCAGCTCTGACAATATTTAGCTACATCTTCAAGAATACCTGGCCAATAGAACCTTTGTAAAATCCTCCCCAAAGTTCTATCCCGTCCTGCATGTCCTGCCAATGGGATATCATGGGCTAGAAAAATCAAATTGCGTCTGTACTGGGTGGGAACTATCAATTGTTCTACTTTTTCTCCTGTGTCTTCTTTAGTACATACACAATATAATATGTTATGCTGTATGATGATCTTAGGGGCACCAGTACCATTTGTATTTATCCACTTGCTGAAACAGGGATTGTAAGGTACAATCCTTAGCCTGTTCTTCAGCTATGTTACTTTTTACAAAAATGGAAGATATTGATTCAGGTAACCCTTTTCTTTTCAACCACCTTCTTTGGAGCGCGTCTTAGCATTTTAGACACCCTTATTTTCCTGGTGGATCATACAGTTCATCCTGAAATGGAAATACATCCCCAATTGTTGTGGCAGTTTACTCTGAGCTCTAGTGGTTACTGCAGACAGAGTTCCCTTATTTTGTATTAATGCTTGGAAGTCAGGGTAGTCATGGCCAATTAGTATCGGTACTGGTAGATTAGAAACTATCCCTGCAGTCACCTCAGAGCATTTCCTATCCATATTGATACATATCTGCCGTGTAGAATAGTGGTGAGAATCACCATGAACACACATGACATGCATATCAGGTCCTTCACTTTTACTACTCTGAGTATCAAGCAATTCAGGCCTTACTAAAGTATTTTTGCTACCTGAATCTATTAATCCTATTACATTTTGACTGCCCAGCTTTACCATAGTAGTAAAATATCCAGCACCTAGCAGAGCCAAATGAGTAGTACCCTAATGTATTTTTGGACAGTATCTGGCTATATGGCCTAGCCCTTGGCAGTTTCTACAAACAATGTCTGCTGGAAAAGAGCATCTTTTATTATCAGTTTTATTGTCCTTCTTTAAGTCACTGGTGGTTGGAACACTAGTCCTTGTTCCGGAAATAGTTCTTCCTGTTACCATCTCTTGGGGACGTGAAGTCCCTTTCCCATATGTCTGGTGGGCTGTTAAAAAGTCCTCAGCCAAGGAAATGGCTTTTTCTGCTGTTTCTGGCTTATGTTCTTTTACCCATATTTGTACCTCATGGGGGAGTATTTGTAAAAATTGTTCAACAACAAAGGCCTCCATAATTGCAGCTACAGACTTTCCTTCTGGTTGTATCCACTTCCAACACAGTTCCCTTAGACATGTAAATGTCTCTCTAGGATTGTCTTGGGGATGGTACTTTAAGGTACGAAACCTTTGCCTATATGTTTCCGAACTAATATCATATCTTTTCAGTATTTCAGATTTTACCAGGTCATAATTTTCAGCATCTCTAGAGTCCATGTGACTATAAGCTAATTGGGCCCTCCCAGACAAATATGGAGCCAACCGTACCACCCACTGAGTTTGTGGCCAATTACAAGCCCTAGCCACCCTCTCAAATGTAGTTAGGTAGGCCTCTATATCATCTGAGTTAGTCATTTTAATTAGCTTGATGTCTTTTGGGTTGGAGGTACCACTATCCCCACTATTGTCAGTATTAGACCAAATTAATTGTAACACTTTTACAGTCTCAGCCCACCTGATTTCCTGCTGCCACAGTTCCCATCTCCTTTCCTGGGCATCTATTTCCCGCTATCTCTCCATCTCACTCTGTCAAATCACCAGCCGACATAATAAACCAGCCAAGTCCTCAGGTGGTTCCTCTCTGAAGGGCATCTTCTGTAGAACCTCCTCGGACTCCTCCTCACTATATGCTTCCTCTTTTGCCATGGGATCTTTTCTCCTGACATCTGGACCCAGTCCTGGATTCAAAGGGTCTCCTGTCAAAGCCGTCTGGGTTCTGGTCACCATTCCCAACTTCTTCTCCTCTCCACAGGATGCCATCTCCACTCCAAGTTGTCTGGAATCCTGGTCAGGTTCCTTACTGGTTTCTCCCAATATGCCTTAGACAACCAGTAACATCCCACTTCTGACACCAATTTGTCATAGGGTGTGGGTGTAGACAACTTAACACAGGTAGAGACCAAAGGTAGGTTGTGACACACAAGAACACCTTGAGTGCCTTTTATTATAATGATCCAAATAAAAGTTCAAATAATATAACCAAAGAGGAAATAAAACACTGAAAAACTGGATACAAATCAAATCCTAGCTCACCAGGAGCTTACAGTTACTTTTCAAGGTGTAACATAGAGTGGAAGTAGTTTTAGTCTAACTTTCCACTATCTTTTATGGTTCTGGAACAGAGCTTCACCTACTCCCTTCCACTGCTATCTAACATCTGTGTATACCTTTTTCTCTTTATAGGAATTCACAGGGCATAATTAATCATGTGGTCACTGTAGTCTGCCCCCTAATTAAATAATTACACTTTATTTCTACACTAATACACAAAAAGTTATAACAAGTTGATATTCTATTTTACAATTTTGATGTCTTAGTTACTACAGTCTTCAAAACAGGTTAAAAACACATATTCAATAGTTTGAAACCTTAATTACCTAAATTAGCTAATAACTCTGCCCACATTGTGGTGTCACTCAGTTCTAGCCCTCTACAAATGTGCTTCATTCTGGGCTGCCAGACCCTTTAGGAGCGCTTTAGTCAAGACAACAACCAGGTAATCTGTAGGGGCTTCTTCTTTAAATACTGCCTAGTACATTTGTTTAATGTCCTTATGTTTTCTTCATGCATGTGGATAAAACTCAAACAAAAAGCATAACCTACAAGTCTGATAAACAGGCAGACTAAACCCTTTTATTTAGTAGGACATGCTGCTTTCCCTTTTGCAGCTGAACTAGTTTGCACAACTCACATCTGACAAGGAAGACCCCCTGTATTTTAAAACTCCCGACCAGACTTCTCAAAGCCCCATAGTGTCTCTCCTAAAGCTGTACCTGTAACAGCGCTAGTGCTAGCTTTTTTAAGGAGGGACTTAACTCAGTAACCTCAACAGGGGAAAAAGGCTCATTTTTATTAATTCATTCTGTTAAACAATGCAACAAACGCCATAATAAACTTCGGGCATTTTGTGCATTTTTCTTTATTTGAACTTGGGAATTCTCGAGACAGGAAGAACGATAAAGGGGGGTAGAGAATGCACTATAATGGGCGGCCACTCCATTATAGTGTGAAAAAGATACAGGATACTGCTGCAGCAGAATTTGATAGAAGGAAAGGCAGATGGGGGGGGGGACAGAAACAAGAGGGCAAAAGACTAGAAGTCTGTCTCGAGGATTTCTAAGTCCAAATCTGGGGCAATACTGCCACACACTCTAGAAGCCCATTTTCAAAAACATCACCTTTATCACACCAAAAGCAAAATTAACTGAGAAACGAGACAAAGTTAACCACACATTTTGAAGGTAATGGTAAAATGTTGCATGTTGCTCCTCGCAGGCAGTGTTGATAACTTTGCCAGAAATGTTCTGGCAAATTAAAGCTTCAGCCCATCTCTACACATGTAACACCCTATCCAGCATAGAAGTACAAGGAGGATTTAAGGAGGGAATAGGGAAAAATTAATAGCACCTTATCTAGGGTCAGATAGCAAAGGATTAGGTAAACATGAAGGGGCTTCTGCCTGAATAGAAGAAAGCAAAGGACGGTAAGGAGGTAAAGGCAGGAAGAAACAATTCATGCAAGTGGACACTATTTGTTAAGTGGGTTAGGAGTATCACCCTATCCAGGGTAAGGGTACAAAGGAACTAGTCAAACAAAAAAGGGGAAAACTAGTAACACCCTTAACACCCTGTTAAGGCTAAGGGTAAAAAAGTATTTCCAGGTGACATATGGAGAGTAGGAATTGGGAAACACAGAAACAGAATTTGTATGCAGATAATGACTGCTTGGCACATCTAGTCTGCTCATTTTCCCATCTACTGTATCACTGCAGACCCTACTTGATCTCTGGCTTTTTCTCCTCCCTCATTTCTTCCCCCTAAGATTCTCATATGCCTATCCCAAGCTTTATTGAACCCTTCCACTGCTTTTGCCCCAACTACTTTGGCTGGTAAGCTGTTCCAGGAATCCACCACCATTTCTGTGAAGTACTTTCTCACATCTCTCCCGAATTTACCCCACTCCATCTTCATATCATGCCCCCTTGTTCTTGAGTACATTTTTTATCTGAAAAATACTCCCCTCCTCTACCTTATTTACCCCATATGGGTAGGTCTCAATTATATCCCCTCTCCGCTCTTTCATGGTGTACATATTAAGTTCTGTCAGTCTCTCTTTGTAGAATTTTGTGAAGTAGACCCCTCACCATTTTAACTGCCCTCCTATGGACTGCCTCCACTCTCTCTATGTCCTTTCATAGACATGTTCTCCAGAACTATACACAGTATTCCAAATGAGGTCTCACAAGCAACCTATGCAGAGGCAACACAACTGCCCTCCTTCTGCTGGTGACCCCTCTTCTTATGCAGCCCAGCATCCCACATGCCTTATGAACTGCCATATCACCATGCCTGGCTACCTTTAGGTCATTCAAAATTATTTTTGAAGTTAAATGTTTTTATTGAGACAAACAACAATACATAATACATCATTATCTTATGTAGTGCATGGTGTACAATTATCCTGGTGGAGATCTCCACCTTACATATTACAGGTATGTAACAGTTCAGGTGTTAACCATATGCTAACCCAATTACAACATTCCAGATCAGCATCCACCCTTCCCCTTTCTGAACAGGTGCAATTATAAGTCTTCAGCTACCGGGGAAGGGGGTAATTGGTTGTCCCTCCTAGATCCTGAAATTATACCTGTGCTCCAAATCTCTTCTTTGTGGTATGTACTGAGAGGCTGAGAGATATCCATAGGTGGTGAAGTATTAGAGTCCCATGACTGTCGCATGTCTCTTAACTACAAACCATAACTATATACAAACAGCAATCAAGATACAGTAGAAAGGCTGGCATCTGGCTTGAATTCAAAAGGGGGTGTTAGTTCCTGAATTTGGGAGGGGATAATTCAGGATGATGGTGCCAGTGGGGTTCCTGCAGGTTTTGACAGGACCTGGACCTCAAGAATGGTTGCCCGCAGAGGTCAAACCCATCCAGGGTGCCTGCTGCAAAATTATACATTCTTTCATTGGTGGTCACCTGTGCCATAGCTTGCATTAATTGAGTTAGAGAGGGACAACAGGAGGATTTCCACCGTGCCAGAAGTAGGCATTTAGCCAACTCTCCTACCACAGCGACCCACTGGGCTAAGGAGTTGTACTTGGGAAGAGATTCTGGGGTATATCCCAGTAGTAGCAATGGTGCATCAACTGACAGCTGGGGGACCACCTCTGCACACATATGCATTACATCATCCTAGAAGGAGTGAATATGTGGACACAACCATAAAATATGATATAGATGGGCCCCTGGTTGGTTGCAGTGTCAGCACATATCATCCTGAAGCAGGCCCAATTGCTTAAATTTGGCAGGGGTGAAATACCCACTTAGTAACATTTTGGTCATTATTAACCTGGTACTGCTATCCCTAAAAGCACTGTAAACTCTGTGCCAGCATTGAGCCCATTGTCTCTCTGAGATTTGCGCTCCCATTTCAGCTTCCTACTGAACTTTAGCTGTAATGGAGGGGTCTAATGCGGTCTCTCTGAGATCAGAATAGATCAGGCTCGCCCACCCTTTCCCTGTTTTAACCCCCCTGTTTAAGGCTAGGAATGATGGGGTCATTTGAGGTTGGGCCTCTTTAGTAATAGCATCCCTTAATTGCAGATATCTCCAAAAATGGTCTGCAGGGAGTTGGTATCTCTCCCATGGAGATGCAAAAGTGTCAGTCTCATTAGTCTCTGGTACAAGCAAGTCTTATACTAGCCTGATCCCCTGGGTCTCCCAGAGATGCCTGTATATCATGGCTTTACCCAGCAGGATTCTTTGATTATTCCACAGTGGCATGAGAGCCCATGGAGTGGGGTGTGAGCCCAGGAGATAATGTACTTTGTTTCAATATTTAATAGGTAGGGCAATGGTGGGAGCAATTGTCCTAGGGGCCCCTTTAGTACTATATAGCACCATAGCCAGTGATGGTGACCCTACTAGTAATGCCTCAAGGAGAATCCAGGTTGGGGCCATGTTATCCTCCTGGGAAAACCATGACATGGTTTGTACAGTAGTAAATGCCATATGATAGCCTTGGAGCAAGGGCATCCCTCACCTGCCTCTGGACCAGTGTTGCCTTAGTTTTAATTTATTGAATCTCTTGGGGGTGTCCTTCCCACAGGAATCCCCAGCCATCATGGCATCCATTAGTGCTGTGCAGAATTTTCAAATTCCGGTGAAATGAAATTCTGCAGAATATTCAAAATTCCACCTAAATTCCACCAAATTCTGCTGGAAATGGAATGGCAGAATTCCGCAGCATAAAACAGTTGTGGAATATTTTTCCCAGGAAAAATCACCGTTTAGCAGAATATTATTCTGTGGATCACAGTAGGTGGAATTCCACAGGCAAACAAGCCAAATTCCGGTGAAAATTCTACCAGCGAAATGATCATTCAGCACTAATTTCGCCAGTAGAATTCCACATTCTGCCCAGCACTAGCATCCATCTTCTGAAACCATTTCAGGGGATAGTTAGCAGGAGATGAGCCAACAGATAAAGCAGTCTGAGAGTTACTGTAAGTTTTAGGGAGTCAATTTTCCCCACCAGGGAGAGTTTTAAGGGTTTCCTGTGGTCCAGATCATTTCTGATGCCTGCTAAAAGAGTTTGGAAGTTTGTTGTCACCATAATGATCAGGTTATGGTGGAGGATGATCCCCAAGTATCTGATGCCCTCTGGGGATCACTTCAACCCCAAGGGGGGGAATGTCCTGTCCCTCACATGCCTTGTTCAGGAGCAAGGCCTCTGTTTTGCCTTGGTTCACCCTTAGGCTGGAAACTTTAGTGAACCCAGAGAGGATATCCAGAATTCTCTGTATGATCCCAGGGCAGTACTCTGTAGTGACCAGGCGTTCATCTGCATAGAGAAATGTCTTATAGGAGGTATCATCCACCTTAATGCCCGGTATGTCCCTGGATTCCCTAATAGCAATGGCTAGTGGCTCAACCATCGGGACAAAGAGCAAAGGTGAGAGGGGACAACACTGAAGGGTACCTTGTTTGAGGCTGAAAGCTGGTGAAAATTTTTTATTGGTCAGTACTAATGCCATAGAGGATAAGCACAAAAGCTTTACCCATGTTCTGAAGCTTGGGCCAATCACCATCTTCTCCAGTGCAAACATTAAGTATGGCCATTTGACTGAATCAAAGGCCTTCTCAAAGTCCACTGGCAGTGCTAACATGGGGGCTTGGTGTCCTGGACCTCATGCATCAGAGATATTAGGGTCCTATGATAGTCTGACACTACTTTGCCTTTTACAAAGCTTGCCTGTGCTGGGTGGATGAGTCCAGGGAGCATTTTCTCCAGGTGGGACACCAGGACTTTGGCCAGAATTTTGGTATCAGCATTAATGAGGGATATTGATCAGTAACTACCAGGGTTGAGAGGGTTCTTCCACTTTTTGGGGAGGATGGTGATCACCACTTCTGTCATAGGGGGAGCTCCAATATTTAGTGAATCTCTGAATGCCCTAAGTAGTTAGCTAGTTATCCCTAACCCTGAGACCTTGTAAAAGTCTATTGGGAGACCATCTTTCTCCATGGTCTTATGTGGGATCATATTTTTAATAGCCTTGGCCACCTCTGCCTCTGTAAGCAAGTCCTCTTGAAGAGCTGCCTGTGCAGGAGCCAGTTTAGGAATGGGGAGGTCTGTCATAAAAGTCTCCATTTTGGTGGGATCTGGTGGGGTTGAGGAGGAGCAGAGATAATAATAAAATTGGGACATTACCTTAGTTATGCCCATCTGGAAAATAGTGAATGCCTCCCCCCCTTTTGTATTTGAGGCTTAGAATGTTTCTGGACACCTGTCTGCTCTTAAAGCGGTATGTTAAAAGTTTGCTAACCTTCTCCCCTCCCTCCAAGTAGGCATGGTCCAGCTTTCTGAGATTGATCTTTGCTTTCCTTGTTAGATGGGTGTTTAGTCAGAACCTGGCTTCTGTTAATTGTGCCAGGGGGGTTATGTTGATGTCCCAGATGGTAACGCCTTGTACTGGGCTGCCAGATTCACCAGAGTTTTTTCCAGTGCTGCTTGTTCTGCCTCCCTGCATTTCCTTCTTGCTAAGGCATAAGCAAAAATCTGACCCCGTATGGTTGCCTTGTAGGCCTCCCAAAGGGTCAAATCCAACACCTCCCCATTGTCATTGTAAACCCAATATACAGCCATCTTGGGACCAAGCCATTCCAGAAAATATGGGTCTTCATAGTAATAAGGTGTCCAGACACCAAGTGGGCAGCACTGGTTTCTTGGGGCCAGAAAGTACTCTGAGTTCCAAAGGAGTGTGGTCAGAAATAACCACTGCATGAGTATCCACTCTTGACACCAGGTCATAACTGGTAGCTGAGACCAGCCACAGGTTGATTCTGCTAGAGGAACCATAAGTGGATGAGAAGCAGGTGTAGCCTCTCATACTGAGATGTCTAGTATGCCAGGTATCTAGGAGTGAGTGCTTAGCCATGAGGTCTGTGACCACTATTGCCACTTGTCTATGTGGTTCAGTTGACCTCCAGCTTCTGCTCACGCTGGGATCAAGGGTGATGTTGAAGTGAGCCCCTGTTATGATCAGGTGACCTCCCTCATTAAACTCCATAAGGGTTTGTTTAAGGGTCCAGAAAAATTGGGGACAGTCCTGGTTGGGGGCATACACATTTAGAAGGATTAAGGGGCCTTCCATGGCACCCATCTCAGTCAGTGTCCACCTCCCCTCTTCGTCCGCCTTGTGATATTTAACTGTCCAACCTAGGGACATGAAATAGTATAGAGACTTCCCTTTTACTGGAGGGTGAAACACTATGGATCTCTTCTCCTACCCATCCCTGTTTTAGTTTCTTTGCTTCCCCTTTGGAGAGTTTGGTCTCTTGTAGGAATGCCAGCATTCTGTTTTAGTTTCTTTGCTTCCCCTTTGGAGAGTTTGGTCTCTTGTAGAAATGCCAGCATTCTTTTAAGCTACAACATTACTTTTTTTCTTTTGATAGGTAATTGAGCCCCCTGACATTTCATGATACCATACTAGTCTTCAGATTTACATCCAGGTATAAACTGATGAATGGACATGGAACATGCTCCAAACTGGAATACTTCTGGGACTTCTGTTTTCTTTCCTCCCCCTGACCAGGACTCCCCCCTCACCCAAACTTCCTTCCCCTTGTCCTTGATTGCAAAACTCTAATACCTTATTAACATCATGAAACATAGTATAACGCTTTCATGAACAAAACAAATGTATATAGCATAACAACAGTACAACCCCAACCCCCCACACCCAACCCAATGCTGAGACCAGCTGTCACTTTGTTCATTGACTTACCTGTAGCTAGGATGAAAGCGACTGTTGCTGGGGGTAAATTCCTTAGGCTGGTTGCCTAATACAAAGAGGTGGTAGCCTGACTGCTTCCACTGTCCCCTACCCTTATTACTGCAGAACTTAAAAACCAAAAAGCATCAAAGAAATGGTACAAACCAGCATGAGATCATGCTCGTTGTTCTTATTCAGCTTTGTGGGTCCTGAGTATCCCAGGATCCAGTACTACAGGGCTTAGAGGCACTAGTGAACTTCCTGGGGGGGTGCTGCAAATGACCATGCATTGTGCATCTATGTAGATCCTTTCCAGGCATTCCATCCCCCCAACCTATGTTATGCTCTTGACTGCATGGTGGTCCTGTCTGTACATGTTGGGGGATCGGAGGTCTCTTAGACTGGGCTTATATCCTGTGGAAGAGCAGGAAAACCCCTTTGTCCCCTGCCCCTGGGGATACATTGTATTACACATACTAACCATAATCATAGTGGCCAACATGGCCTAAACCTTAACAACAGAGCTGAAACCCATGAGAGGGATTGCATTCCCCCTTTGTGTATAGCTTACAGAGTGCTCCTATGCGTCGTCAGGTCACCTATAACTGGAGTCCATTATGGCTCATAGCATCCTTGATCAGCCAATATCCTCATATGCTGGGTTTGGCCTTCATTTGGACCCTCCTTGTGGCAAAGTGTTCTGTAGGAATAACAGTGCCCCTTCATGCACCTGGGGGTGGGGGTAGATGAAGGCCTTAAACCTACGCTCAGGGAGGAGAGGGCATGCTTTCAACCTTTAAAATCATGGCCAGGGGTGCACCTTGCTTTACTCCCCCCATCTTAACTCCCCTGTATTTGATATGATGTGCATGATTAAGCCAGAGGTGCCCTGCAAGGAATGTAGTTATGCTACACATAATGGAACCCCATCAGCATAACCCCAAGGGGCCATCAACATTATCAACTGAGCAGCCTACTCAGGCCACTTGGGCACCTTTAACCCTGTGGGGGGTTGAACACAATGGCCTAATAGCAATGCATAAAATGAAACATTAACCAAACTTTAGCCCCCCCCCCTGTTTTTCAGACAATGGGGTATGCCTGAAATGATCCCAGGGGTCAAGCCAATGAGGCTTAGTAACCCCTTAGTCCAAATCTATAAATATGGCCAGAGTTCAACCTGTGGCCTTCAGGACCTCCAACAGCAGTGGGAAAGGGGCCCATCCCATCCCCAGGGCTAGCTGCCTCATTCGAATCCAGGCTCAGTAGTGCCATGGGCATAGCTGCTTCAGCCCAGGACACCAGTTCATCAGGAAGGGATTCTGCTGCAGGGGTCAGATCTCTTTGTGACTCCACAGACCCCACATGAATTAACTCCTCAACAGGTAAGCCCCTCAAGACAGTATACCTGTTAGGTCCAGATAGTAGGCCTGTGTCTTCCACTGAGGCTTCGGATTCCAGGCTGTCACTTTGGTTGCATGAGTGGAGCTACAGAGACTTGTCCAGGTGTTTCCCCTCTTTGGTCTTCTTCCTCCAGTTGTGGCATTGCTCTTTCAGTACCAGAGTCCATGGTTTCATATTGCCTGCATGGGACTTCTGTGGAAGGGTGGAGTGGGAGAGAAGACCCTGTTGCGTTAGCCACCTTGATTAGTAAAATCCATCTGCACTGATTGTGGTTGTGGGACTCCCCTGGCCCCTTTCTTCTTCCTCTGTTATTCTCCCATTTAAGCTGGGGAGCATAAGCTGCAAGGAATGACTCCACCACCTCTGGACTGTCAAAGGAGAGCATCAAGCCATTGCCTATCAGGCACCATACCACTGGCTACCTCAGTGAGTAGTCTAGCCCCAGATCTTTTCAGGCCTTCCTTGCTGTGGTAAAAGCCTTCTTTCTATGGGATACCTCTTGAGAGTAATCAGCAAATATGAAAACTCATTGGCCTTTCCAAAACAGCTGCTTTCTGGTGTGAACTGCCAATATAATAGTATCTCTGTCCCTGAATCTGAAGAATCTGACCTGTATCAGCCATAGCTTCCTTCCAGGAGCTGGTCATGGAGCCAAGGAGTGATGAGCTCAATTGATTTCTAGCAGCCCTCCCCATTCTAGTCCAGAATGGCAGGGAGTTCTTTTTGTAAGAAACAGATTGCATCTTGTCCTTCACAGCCCTCCTGAAATCCTACAAAATGCAGGTTACTCTGGTGGTTTTGATCCTCCTGGTCCTCCACCTTTGCCAGAGCAGTTGGATCAGCCTGTCCTGCTCTCTCATGCAATCATTAAGGTGAAGGATGCAGTCTTCATTGTCAGTCAGCTCTTGTTCTGTCACATTTGTCCATTGAGAAATGTTAATAATACCTGTAGCATTTCACTGAGCCACCATCTCCAACCTGTCTATTTTTAAAAGCATTTGTGAAAACATACCTCTTATTTCATTCAAGTCACTGTCCTCTGCAGTTGGATGTTGTGGCCCCATTTTAGGGATCTGGGAATTTGCCAGGGCTCAGCCTCATGGAAACTGTCAGCACCTTGTGCTCCTCATGGATCCATCTCCAGGTTCAGAAAAATTCTCTGTTTCACTGGTAAGTGTTCCTTCAATGCCCTGGTGCTCAGAATCAGCATTTAGGGACTGATTGTTTGAAAAATGTCAGGATTTTGTAACAGGTAGCGGGAGGTCTACAATCAAGTGACCATCACTATAGGCATCCAAGCCACTACTGGTCATTCAAAATGATTATACCTGTATCCCTCTCTTGATTGGTTGTTGTCAATAACACTCCCACCATTTTGTATTCTTCCTCTTCATTTCTGTACCTCAAGTGCATTATTTTGCACTTTTTCACTTTGAAACTCAGTAGCCATACCCTTGACAACTCATCAAATTTTCTCAGGTCTCTATTCATCCTTTCCACACACACCCCAGAGTGTCCACCCTATTTCATATTTTACTATCATCTGGAAAGAGGCAGACCTTCCATTCCAGCTCCACTGTAGTGTCAATTATAAATATACTATAGAGGAAATGATGAGAGTGGTGCACTGCTGTGGTGATGGGGTGGCAGTATTTAGAGAGACCTTCTGGAGACTGTGGTGCTGCCTCATCTGCGTACACCACTCTGGGCTGAGGGAGGAGGCTGCTAGCCTCCAGACTGAGTTGACTAGGATTCAGGGGACTCTTCACTTACCCAGGAGTCACCAAGCCTACCACTGTTACCCTGCAGGATGCCAGGGAGGAGAAGGAGCAGTTGGACTGTCATGGGCTCCAAAAGGGTGGTGATGATGGGTTAGGGAAATATTCCTCAGCCAGCACCATTGTATAATTAATTCCCTGGCATGGCACGCTGGGACTGCTCAGAGAAGGAGCCTGTGGTAGTGGCTAGGGAGAATGTGGGGATTCTCACTAGTAGAAACCCCAAGGAGGGTGGTAGAAAACCTAGGTCAAGGAAGCAACTTCTGGTGGGAGATTTGATTGTGATGCAGAAGCAGCAGGTCCAGCAAGACCATCAAGTGCTGCCAGGAGTCCAACAGCAGCCATAACAAGACCAGCAGCAGCAGAAGTCCAACAACAAATGGGTACAGGTAGACCTGTAATGCTGGCAGACAGGCCAGCAGAACCAAATGCCAATCATCATGATACACATCCCTACCAGCCCCACCAGTAGCACCCAACTTTGCACCCACAGAGAGGCCAGCAGAGATTGTAACTGTACAATGTCCAGCATGTCCCTCACAAGATTTTTGATTACTGTACTCCCATGTTCCCCTTCCCCTTCCCCAAGGATGCTCTGCAAGACGAGCAATTTTAAATTGTTTAAATTTCCTGGTGAAACTTTTCAATAAATAAATAATTCATAAATTGTGCATCACTGTTACATCTCAACTGTGTGTCACCACCACATTCCAAAATTGTGCATCACCGGTGCATTCTGAAATTGTGCATCACTGCCTCATTCCAAAATTGTGTACACTGCCACATTTCAAAATTGTGCATCACCACTGCATTCCAAAATTGTACAACACTGCCACTTTCTGAACCTGTGCATCATTGCCACATTCTGAAATTATGCGTCACTGCTACATTGCAAAACTATGTCACTGCTGCATTCCTAAACTGTGTATCACCACTGCATTCCAAACCTGTGCATCACCACTGCATTCTGAAATTGTGCATCACTGCCTAAATCTGAAATTGTGCATCACTGCTGCATTCCAAACCTGTACATCACCACTGCATTCCAAACCTGTACATAACAAATACATTCTGAACTTGTGTATCACTGCTGCATTTTGAAATTGTGCATCACCACTGCATTCCAAAATTGCTCGTCACCAATGCATTCTGAAATTCTGTGTTACCTCCACATTCCAAAATTGTGTGTTACTGCCACATTCTGAAACTGTACGTCACCGCTACATTTCAAAATTGTACATTACCACCACATACCAAAATTTTGCATCACTGCCACATTCTGAACCTGTGTATCACTGCTACATTCTGAAATTATGCATCACCACCACATTCCGAAACTGAGTATCACCACTGCATTCAAAAACTGTGCATCACTGCTACATTCATAAATTGTGCATCATCGCTACATTCTGAAACAGTGTAACCACCGCATTCCAAAATTGTGCATCACTGCTGCATCCTGAAATTGTGCATCACTGCCACATTCTGAAATAGTGCGTCACTGCTGCATTCCAAAATTGTGCATTACTGCCACATTCTGAACCTGTGCATCACTGACGCATTCCAAAATTATGCATCACTGTCACATTCTGAACAATGGTGGATCCAGGATTTTACAATGGGGGGTGCTGCAGTGGTGTGCATACTTGATATGCAGCTTTTTGACATTTTTTTAATCCTTTATATGATCTTTTCCATTATATTTTTGACTAAAAACATAAATGTAATCTATTGTTTTGAATGTAGATTTACTTACAATCAATATATTAGACTTCTCCAGCAGCATGAAATGCAGCAGTACCAAGCAAGTAAGTTACAATGGGGGGTTCACCTGCACCCTTTAAAACCCCCTAGATCTGATGCTGATTCTGAAACTGTGTGTCGCTGCTGGATTCCAAAACTTTGTGTCACTGCTGCATTCCTACATTTTGTGACACCACCACATTTCAAACCTGTGCATCACCACTGCATTTCCAAATTGTGCATCACCATTGCATTCCAAACCTGTACATCACTGCTACATTCTGAACTTGTGCATCACCACCTCATTAAGAAATTGTGCCTCCCCTCTGCATTCCAAAGTTGCTCTTCACCACTGTATTCTAAAATTGTGTGTTAACATTGCATTCCAAAATTGTGTGTCACTGCTACATTGTGAAATTGTGCATAACCACCACATTCTGAAACTGTGCATCACTACCACATTCTGAAATTGTGTATTACTGCCACATTCTGAAATTGTGCATTACTGACACATTCTGAAATTGTGCATCACTGCCTCATTCTGGAATTATGTGTTCCAGCTACTTTCTGAGAGTGTTATTGCTGCATTCCATAGTTGCAACCTGGTGACATTTTGAAAGCTCATGCCTGCATTATATCAACAATTACACCCAACTTTGTCATTCTAATACCATGTTTGCCATTGCATTCCAACCCCCATCACATTCTGAAGTACTGTACTTTGCATCTACACATTAAGGAAGTGCATGTGTTGACCTCTCCAGTATCAGTTAGAAGCATGGACATTCTGCACACTCTGCAGGGTACATTACTTAGGCAACTAATGAAGAAGCCAACATGATAGGGTAATACTGGACCTGGTAATCACTAACAGGTACAGTACTGCAGATGTCAAGGTGGGAGGCCACCTGAAGAGCAATGATAATCATACAGTGTGGTTCAACATAAAGCCAGTAGTAGAATCAAACTACACAAGGGCAAGGGTCCTGGACTTCATAAGGGTTGATTTAAAAAAATGGATGAATGCCTCAGGGATGACCAAGCCAGGGGGAGGGCCCTGAGTGGGGTGGAGGAACAGTGGAGGAAGTTAAGGGAAGGCATAGTGAAGAAAGGGAACCTCTGTGCAAAGCATGTGAGCATTGGAAAAAGAGACCATTATGGTTCTTGAAAGAACTGGCTGGAAATGTAAATGCTCACAGGCAGCATTCAGAAGGTATGAAGAGAGGCAGAAGGAGGAGAAAAGGGAGGTGTAGCTGGAGAAACAGAGGGCAGGCAAGGAAAGAAATAAGGAGCAGAGAGGTGCAAACTGAGGAGAGAATAGCCCAGAGGGTAACTAAAGAGAACAATACATGTTTTAGGTATGTAAGTGATAACAGAAAGACCACCGGAGGGATTATAAGATTCAGTAGGAAAGTGAGGACTGTGCAGAGGAGAACCAGGAGAAGGCAGATATCCTTAACAAATACTTTTGTTCAGTGTTTGCAGAGGAAAATGAAGGGGAGGGCCACACTAAAGCAATAGGAGTATTGGAGGGAGGGAGATATATAGTAGTCCATTTTAGAGGAGACAATCCTGAAGGAACTAGCACATCTGAAAGTGGACAAAGCAATAGGGGCAGATGGAGTGCATTCAAAGGTATTGATGGAGCTCAGGCAGTACTGGGTGCACCTCTGCCAGTCCTAGTCAACAGCTCACTGGAAAAAAAGAGTTGCCCCGGAGGACTGCAGGTACATGTCATGCCACTTCACAAAAGAGGTAGGAAGGAGGAGGCTAGCAACTATAGGCCAGTCAGCCTGACTTCAGTATTGGGGAAGTAAATGGAGATACTGCTGAAGGAAAGGATTGTGGAGTATCTCAAATCCAGCAGGTTACAAGACCCCAGGCAGCATGGATTCACAGGGTTGGGGGTCATGTCAAACAAATCTAATAGATGTCTTTGACTGGGTGACCAGAGAATTATATCAAGGTGGAGTGGTGGCCATGTCCTACCCAGATATCAGTATGGCTTTCAACACTGTTTCACATAAGAGACTCATTCGGAAATTTGGCAGCTTAGGAGTGGGTCCAAAGGTGGTAAACTGAGTATGCAATTTGTTAAGGGACAGGTGACAGATTGTGGTAGTATGCGGAGTTCACTCTGGAGAAGGGAGACTGACCAGAGGGGTACATCAGGGCTCAGTTCACTGAGAATGAACTGTCATCAGAACTGTCTGACAGGGCTATTTGATAGCTCACTACAGTCAGATATGGTTCTAAAACACTAGAGAATAGCAGATGTGGTTCTGTTCCACAAGGGAAGGTACAAGGAGCAACCAGATAATTACAGGCCTATCATTTTTACTGTACCTCCATTGTTGGTAAACTGATTCACTGAGCAATCTTGGGTGCTTCCCATGTAGCCCTCGAGCCTTGTCTATTTTCAGTGCTGCATGCCTTTTTCTGTCCCTGTCTCCTGTGATTACCACCTGCCCCATTTGAGGTATCCAACTTGCAGCAGCCCTCATGTTACTTTATGGCAAAGGCCCACTAACCTCCAATGTGAATGGGATCACCAGTGGTTGTGAATACAATCAGATAATCCTACCCTAAGGAAATCATTATGAACAAGGCAAAGACAAGTGTCTTCTACCCCTGTGTTAAGTTAATAGATCTAAACCAATCCCTTGAATGCCTTAATGCTATTATGAAACTAAAAAAAAAAATCTAGTTTTCAATTGATTTTTTATAGCTTAAACTCTAACACTTGTATTGTACGTGAAGGTTCCAGCCCTTAACCTAACCCTTTAGAATGTGAGTTAGCAAATCAGAATGCTTCATTTAAAGTGATCATTATAAACATTGCTATATTGATGTCAATAGTGCATATTTTTTGCTGAAGACCTAGAGCTTCATTGTTAAAGACTCTGAGCAATCATGCACATGCTGAAAAATTGATTTGAAAAATGCATAAATTCAAGTGATATGCATTTTGGGACAGGAGAGATTGGGGGGATATGACTGAAACCTGAGAGTTCCATTCCTAAGGGGAGTAAACAAGGTAGACAGCAGGGCTATGTTCCCCAGGAATGTTAAAAGAGTGATGAAGGGTCATGGGTGGAGACTAGCAGTAGGAGAATTAAGAGGAATATCATCAAAACTTCATTACTGAGAGGTGGGTGAAAAAATTTAATGAATTACCAAAGGAGGAGCTTGGGGATGGGGTCTATTGTCAGCTGTATGGAAAGCTGAGATAAATTCAGGGGACTGGCAGTCCCTAAGTGGGTAGAATGCATGTATAAGGGGGTGATCAACAGTACAGGGGGATGGGAAAATAAAGTAATCACCAATTCTAGCAGTAAGCCAATATTGTGTAGGTAGGGTTTTTACGCAGATGCACTGGATAAACTTTGTGACTTTACCCTCCAGCATTTCTGTGTTTCTATGTATTTCATTAAAACTTTCCAAACATGCAGAAAAAGAGCAAACCAAACAATTTGCGTATGCACGCATGTATATGTGTTAGTGCCGTATGTGCAGATGTGTATGTAACAGTAGAAAATCTATGCTGCAGACTTGTAAATGGCATGCACAGACAGAGGGTACATCCAATCAAAACAGAATTGACTCCATTGGCCACTGCATGCAGCAGCAGCAGGCCCAGCAAGACCATCAAATGCTGCCAGGAATCCAGCAGCAGCCATAACAAGACCAGCAGCAGCAGAAGTCCAACAACAAATGGGTACAGGTAGACCTGTAATGCTGACAGACAGGCCAGCAGAACCAAATGCCCAATCATCATGACACACATCCCTACCAGCCCCACCAGTAGCAACCAATTTTGCACCCACAGAGAGACCAGCAGAGATTGTAACTGTACAATGTCCAGCATGTCCCTCACAAGAATGTTGCAGGGTTTTCTATGAGTCTACTTTCTCAGCCCCACTATAAGCACCTTTTTCTGCGTTCCTGGGTTATACTAATTTTACGTGGTGTAGCACAGGTGCAGTTTCATTTTACACAGGCTAAATTGCAAAGGTGCTGGAAATTATGCTTTAAACTGTAGCCCCCTCTAAAAATGGGGCTTGCCTTTGGCTCTCTCTGGAGCACTGCTGCCAAATTCCCCTGCTCGACTCCTTTACCCAGGTCCCTGCCCAGACTGCAGCTGTGGGACCCAGGGCTGGACTAGACACTGTCATTTATACTGTGGGCTTGTTCAGTGCTCTTCTCTCCATGGCCAGCATGCTGCCACTTCTCTTCACTAAACTGGCCCCTAGACGGCCTTCAAGGTTGGGGAGCCCACAGCAAGGAGATAGCTCAGGTTCAAGCAGCTTTCAGAGCTGTACAAAGTGTAAAACAACTACATTAGTACATCTTGACCCTGTGAAACTAATATCAGTTTGGAGACTAGTTCAGGAGGTGTTTGCAATGGCCTTAAGAGAGGGAGGGCATATACATGGGCTGCCTGACATTCATGTACTGGCTACTGGCTAACTGAAGAGGGGTGCTGGTGCAAAAGGCAGTTATTCTTCCCTGTGGGAAATGGTGTTGATATTTGTCCAACTCAAAATATTAATGATACCTTTCCTGATACCCTAAAAGTATTCAGTGGTAGTTATTGTTTTAGATAAGGAGGCAAGCACTCTTTTCAAATAGGAAAATGCAAACTTATGATAAATAAAAATGTATGATAACACACATATCATTTAAACTGTTTGTGAACCCAGTGTTTACTAATCAAATTAAACCACTTTTCTATTCATATTTTACAACCAGTCAGGTTTATTCAGGTGTTATGTATTCAAAATATGAAATAGTGCATGTCCATTTTGTTAATGAATTTGCACAAGCCTGAAGTAGCTGGAAGCTTAGCTGCCCAGTTATTGAACAGCTTTAGATGATGACCAACTTCTTACTCTAGTAATTAATCACTTTAAGCAACTGCATACCTGTAAATTGACTACTTTTTAAATTTCTCTATGGACTACTGCTTTAAATCTCTAATCAGTCAGCACAATCTCTAACACTTGCCAGAAAGCTCAGTCAATATCATTTCTTTCAAAAAACGTAACCTTATCCTATTGGATTTTTTTTTCACATAGTGTTTATAGATTTTCTGGTTTCTTGTCAGTTTCCAGTCCCTGACATAATCTCCACTCTACAGTTCCCCCTACTGGGATAGGATATTTTCAACAACACACGCTTTTCCATACTTAGCATGCCAATTCTATGTATAACAGTAAGACCTGTAACTTGTAAAAGTCCCAAAAAAACACAGTTTTCTCATTATGAATGTGTCAGCAGTTTTGCTTTCACAGAGCTACAGTACAAAGTTCTTTGCTGATCCACTGTACTAGCCATTGTGAATGTTAATGGACTGCTCTATCTGTAAGATTATTGTTCAAATCATAGTATTGTATCTGTGCTGTGAATTAAAGCAGTAAAACAAACTCGCATGATATGTTTTACCAGATAAAACATGTGTGCCTCAGTATTTCAAGGTATTACTGTTAAAAACTGTGGTAACAGTTATATCAGTCTTAGAACTATTAAGCTTGAGGTGAATATAAGACTGGCACAGGATGAAGCTTGAGAATATTTTCCTGCAGCAGTGAATTTTACTTGTATGCTGATAGTGGGATGCAAAAGAGGAAGGGCAAGCCTAGGAATAATAGAGGGGGAAAAAAATCACTGGCCTTTGCCCCTATTTTCTATGAATCAGACATTGCAGTCTTAATGGTAAAAACTATTAGTTTACGCAGCATTTTTTCATACAATTTTGTAAGACTTGTCAAAAGATAATACAACAAAAATTTAGCTTTAAAAAACTATTTTAATAGCCTAAATCTACCGTTGGCATAGTACTATGTGACCAGTAATTTAAACAGGGACTCCCACCTTAAGTGCTATATTGTAGAATTAGAATAGGCATACCCCAATAAATCTCATTCCAAAAATTAGGTTTCTACATTACTTTGTTTTAAAGTTATGAGCTATTTTGTAACCCTAATTTTACTACCTACTTAAAAAAGCCAGTTTCAGTGAAGAGGCACTGATGAAGTCATCTCCTGAACTCACACTCTAGTCCTCCCTGTCAGCAACCTTACAGGACCTGTTTATCCAAGGTTTAAGAAACTGTAGCTATAGTAATCCTTTTAAAAACAAGCATTTGTCAATGATGAACGTTTGCTTGCTGGTATTAGCATTGGAAATGCAGGAGTTAGACAGATGCAGAATAGGCATGGCAGTGAAGAACTGAACTTCACGCCAACCCCACCTCCATCCTGTAGAGATGGACAGGTATTGGGGTAAGTGTTTGGGTCATCGCCCATGACATTCATGCTACATCATCTCACCCTATTCTGCAGATACCAACACGTGATGAAGTGTGCCTTGGGGTGTTTGGCTTTACAGTCACCCCATTCCATAAGAACATACACTGAAATGGGTGCAGCATAGGAGAATGGGGTGAACTCTGGGGCTGAAGAGTCCAAGGTACACCTTGATGCCTGTCACTGACTGGGGGTGGGGTGGGATGGCATGAGCAGTTCAGTCGGCAATCCAAAGGCACACCCGATGCCTGTCAGTCTGTACATGGTGGGACGTTATGGTTAGAAACCCTAATGCCCCAGGCGATTGTTGGTATTTGCACTACAAATTTTCAGCATGGCCTTTTTGTGACCCTACCTCACGAAAGCATTTGGGGCCTCTTCTCATGAAGAGTAGTAGTGTGATTTCATCAATGTGTCCTGAACTTTGAGTTCCAACAGTGACTGTATCACATGTACAAAAACACAGAACGGGCAAGATATGAAGAATGACAGCTGTACCATCCATAGGGAGGTGTGAAGAGATAGCAATGTTGAAAATCTGTAGTGGGAATATTAAAAATGTTTGCACTTCCAAGCATACATAGAAACTGTGCAACGCATGTGCATAACACACTCATTTTATGGACTTTCATCACAAAATTTTCAACGTAGGCATTTTAGGACCTCTGCTCATGAACAGTGTTACTGTGATTTTCTTAATGTGTCCCAAACATGGATCTCCCACAGTGAGCACGCTATTCTGCACCGGAAGTGCAAGAACGCAATTCAGCCAGGATGTGAAAAATGACAGCTGTACTGTTCATAAGGAGGTGCAGAAAAATGCCAATGATGAAAATCTGGAGTGAAAATATTACAAATTCATGAAGTTATGAGCGTGCGGAGCAACTGCACAATGCATGCTCATAAAACAGTCATTTCTTTTTTTTCCATCAAATTTGCAACATAGACTTTTTGAGAGCCCACATCATGAACACTGGCACTGTCATTTTTTTAATCAGTCCCAAAAGGTGATTCCATGCAGTGACAGCAAAATCACCTTATGGGACAGAATAACGCAGTGACAGTGGCTGAATTCATGAGGAGGGGTTCCAATAACCTCATGTTGAAAATTTGGAGCCAAAATTCCAAAAAATGCCTGAGATATGCACCAAAGTTGAAAAAAACCCTATTTATGCCATTATACAGCTTACTGGCATTTCTTCTGTTAATGGTCAGCTTTGAAGAGTGCAGATGTGTTCCCGGTCCACCTAAGATCGTCGTGCCAGGCACCGGAGGTAAGTATGGGGTGAGGGGGGTGTGGGAAGATGGATGCGAAGATGGTGGGTGCGGGTTGGGGAAGGGGCCACTGGACTCGACATGGGACCGTTTTCTGTTTTACAGGTTAAACAAAATAAAAACACATTGTGGGACTTATTTGTTTAACAGGGAAATTTGGTACTGGGGTGGGCTCTCAGCATGCCACCTAATATTTTTCTTTGAGGCAGTAACCCGATGGGGACTGGGCACTATAACCTATACCAAGGTGGGGCTAGAGCCGAGGTGGTTGCTTCCCTCAGAACAAAACAAAGTTTTTTTGGTGGGGACATAATGCCGATGGGGGTGGGCTCCCATCTGCAAATTAAACTGGGAAGAGGGACTGAAGCTGATGGGGATTGGGGCCCCGTCCAGCAAACAAAGGATGTTTTGGGGGCACATGTTGCTGAGGAGTTTGGGCACTCCCTCAGCACTGGGGCTGTGTGTGTTATGTTAGAACATGAGCAGCAGCTGCGCCTCACAAACAATATTACACTAGGCAAGGTACTGCCCTGCAATGACGGGTCACTCCCTCATTGCAGTAGAATGCCTGGAGTTGCAATGATGAGGTGGCCCCTGATTGTTGTGGTGAAAACTTTAAAAGTTGGTGGAACTTTTGGAAGCCCATGTCATCAGCACACTGTGCCAAGCCCCCAAATGCAATGCCTCCATTGGCTGCCACAGTGCCACGCCTCCACAACCCACTTCTCTCCTAAGCTGCCACATAATGTTTTTTGCACATGCATGCAAGCAAACATAAAAATGACATAGGGTTGGTCGCAATGCTTGTGTTTCCAGAATATTCAGATGCATGGCACTGTACTTTAGAACATGTCAGAATGTGGTTTTGGAATGCAGCACTTAACCAAGGCTCAGAATGTCACGGTGGTGCACAATTTTAAAATGTTGTGGGGACATGCAATCTCAGAATATCAGAGGGATGTGCCATTTCAAAATGTGGTAGGAATGCGACAGGGACACACATCGAGGACTTTGGTGGGGACTGGCAATTTTGAATATACAGTAGCAGCCACAGACACTGCCAGCTATTTCCGGAAATTTCTGTGATATTTCTAGAAATATCTCCTGCTTTCTGAATTTCCACAGTAGAGGCTGCAGAGAGAAACTCTTCAGAAATTTTGCAAAATATCTGGAAATAGTTGGCGATGTCTGTGACTACCATTCTAGTGGGGATGCATGCTGTTGGAATGTGACTGGACATACCATTTATTCTGAAATTGCTTGTCCCTGCTACATTCCAGAATTGTAAGCACCCACCATATTTCAGAATTGTGCATCACATCCCCACCCATTCCAACATTATGTGTCCCGGCCACATTCGAAAATGATGCTTCCCGACTACATTCCAAAATTATGCATCCATTCGCCATTCTCCAATTGCGCATCTCTGCCACATTCTAAAATGGTACATCCCCACCAAATTCCAGAATTGCACATTCCTGCCATGTTGTGCTTCAATGCCACATTCCAAAATTGCCACTGCCACATTCCCAAATTGTGCATCATGCCACATTTCAAAATTATGCATCACCATCACATTCTGAAATTGAGCATCACCACCACATTCTGAAAATATGTGTCACCAACACATTCCAAAAATATGCATCACTGCAACATTCTGAAGCTGTGCATCACCACCACATTCTGAAACTGTATGTCACTGCCACATTCAAAAACTGTATGTTACTGCTACATTCCAAATTTGAGTATCACTGTCACATTGCAAAATGGTGCATCACTGACACATTTCAAAATTGTGCGTCACTGCCATATTTCAAAATTGTGCATTGCAACCACATTCAGAAAGTGTGTGTCACTGCTACATTCAAAAATTGTGCATCACTGCTGCATTCTGAACCTGTGCATCATTGCCACATTCAGAAATTATGCCTCATCACCACATTCCGAAACTGTGTATCACTGCTGCATTTGAAAACTGTGCATCACCTGCCAAGGAGGCAGTATAGCGCAGTGGTTTAAGGTTCTGAGCTACAGACCTGAAGACCTGGGTTTGAATCCCACAGCCCCCACTTGCATACTGTTTGACCCTGAATAAGTCACTTAACTTCCTTGTGCTCCCAGGTCGCAGTGTGCCTTTCCTGGTTAAACAAGTGGCTTAGTGTGCCTTTCCTGGTTAAACAATTTCCTCTTTCCCTATTCTAAAACTGGATGTCACCACAGGTGGGAGATTGTCCAGAAAATTATACTACCCATCTTTGACTACTGCAACGTAGTCTATAGTGCTGCACTGAAGTCATCCTTAACCAGATTGGACACCCTTTTCAATGCTTTCTGTCATTTCACTCTGGATGCCACTTCCTTTACCCAGCACTGTAATCTCTATCGTGCTCTAGCTTTTCCTTCCCTGAAAAACTGCCATCTAGCCCACTGCATAAAATTGGTCTCTAAATTCTGGTTTGATATGCTTCCCCCTTATCTTGTCTCCTCACTATCCTCCAACCTACTGCCCCTCTCCCCCTCAGATCCAGTGACTCCTGCACCCTAGCGATATCATGACTCACCACCTCTTTAGGCCCATCGTCATTCTCCTATAGGTTCCCTAAGTTCTGGAACTCAATGCCTCATCAAATCAGGCACTTCTCTTCCCCATGGTCCATCTTGACCTCCCTCCTCCACTTCCTCTCTCCATCCTGCAGCTGCTTTTAATTTCCCCTCTGACTCATCACTCCTCCTAATTTCTCCTCTGGCTTCCCCATCTCCTCTTCCAGCATAGCACTTAACATGAGGAGAAACCAATGTACTTTATTGCACTTCCTTGTCCACATTTTATTTATTAGTCTGCAGTGCTGTTAATTTGCTCCTCTTACATGAAATCCCAATGTTTATCTAATGCTACTGATGCATTTTTTTTCACTCTGTTGTTTCTTTGCTTTATATTACCTTTGGAAATGTGCTGTTGAGTATTGTATATATACTTTTCTATAATACTGCATGGAAATGTGATTTTTGATTACTGTACTCCCATGTTCCCCTTCCCCAAGGATGCTCTATGAGACAAGCAATTTTAAATTGTTTAAATTTCCTGATGAAACTTTTCAATAAATAAATAATTCATAAATTGTGCATCACTATTACATCTCAACTGTGTGTCACCACCACATTTTTCCAAAATTGTGCGTCACCAGTGCATTCTGAAATTGTGCATCACAGCCTCATTCTGAAATTGTGTACACTGCCACATTCGAAAATTGTGCATCACCACTGCATTCCAAAATTGTACATCACTGCCACTTTCTGAGCCTGTGCATCACTGCCACAATCAGAAATTATGCATCACTGCTACATTGCAAAACTGTGTGTCACTGCTGCATTCCTAAATTGTGCATCACCACTGCATTCTGAACCTGTGTCACTACTGCATTCTGAAATTGTGCATCACTGCCTAAATCTGAAATTGTGCATCACTGCTGCATTCCAAACCTGTACATCACCACTGCATTCCAAACCTGTACATCACCACTGCATTCCAAACCTGTACATCACCACTACATTCTGAACTTGTGTATCACTGCTGCATTTTGAAATTGTGCATCACCACTGCATTCCAAAATTGCTCATCACCAATGCATTCTGAAATTCTGTGTTACCACCACATTCTGAATTTGTGCGTTACTGCCACATTCTGAAACTGTACGTCACCGCCACATTTCAAAATTGTACATTACCACCACATTCAGAAATTGAGCATCACTGACACATTCCAAATTTTGCATCACTGCTACATTCTGAACCTTTGCATCACTGCTACATTCTGAAATTATGCATCACCACCACATTCCGAAACTGAGTATCACCACCACATTCTGAAACTATCACCACCACATTCCAAAGCTGTGCATCACCACCACATTCATAAATTGTTCATCATTGCTACATTCTGAAACTGTGTCACCACCACATTCTAAAATTGTGTATCACTGCTGCATTCTGAAAATGTGCATCATTGCCACATTCTGAAATTGTGTGTCACTGCCACATTCTGAACCTGTGCATCACTGACGCATTCCAAAATTATGCATCACTGCCACATTCTGAACAGTGGTGGATCCAGGATTTTACAATGGGGGGTGCTGCAGTGGTGTGCATACTTGATATGCAGCTTTTTGACATTTTTTTAATCCTTTATATGATCTTTTCCATTATATTTTTGACTAAAAATATAAATGTAATCTATTGTTTTGATTGTAGATTTACTTACAATCAATATATTAGACTTCTCCAGCAGAGTGAAATGCAGCAGTAGCAAGCAAGTATGCTACAATGGGGGGTTCACCTGCACCCTTTAAACCCCCCTAGATCTGCTGTTGATTCTGAAACTGTGTGTCACTGCTGGATTCCAAAACTTTGTGCCACTGCTGCATTCCAACATTTTGTGACACCACCACATTTCAAACCTGTGTATCACCACTGCATTCTGAAATTGTGCATCACTGATGAATTCTGAAATTGTGTGTCACCACTGCATTTCAAAATTGTGCATCACCACTGCATTCCAAACCTGTGCATCACTGCTACATTCCGAACTTGTGCATCACCACCTCATTAAGAAATTGTGCATCATCTCTGCATTCCAAAGTTGCTCTTCACCACTGTATTATAAATTGTGTGTTAACATTGCATTCCAAAATTGTGTGTCACTGCTACATTCTGAAATTGTGCATAACCACCACATTCAAATCAGCATTACTACTATTATTCTGATATTGTGTTACTACATTCTGAAATTGTGCATTACTGACATTCTGAAATTGTGCATCACTGCCTCATTCTGAAATTATGTGTTCCAGCTACTTTCTGAGAGTGTTATTGCTGCATTCCACAATTGCAACCTGGAGACATTTTGAAATCTCATACCTGCATTGTATCAAAAATTACACACAACTTTGTCATTCTAATACCATGTCTGCCATTGCATTCCAACTCCCATCACATTCTGAAGTACTGTACATTGCATCTACACATTAAGGAAGTGCATGTGTTGACCTCTCCAGTGTCAGTTTTCCTTTTTCAGATGTTTATTACACCTGCAGTTTTAAGTAACATAGGAGAAATAAGTCATATAAGGTTGCTTGCAGGGAGGACTAGATTGTGAGTTCAGGTGATGACATCATCAGCAGCTCTTCACTGAAACTGGCTTTTTTTGAACACTAAGTGAATTAAGGGATACAAAATGACTTGTAACTTTTAAACAAAGTAACTTACAGATCTGATTTTTGGCATGAGGCTGATTGAGGATATACTGATCCATATTCAGAATTTATTGATGCCAAAAATTTTAGTACTAGTCCCTCTTTAATTTCTGAGCAATGGCAACTATTTAGAACAAAACTTTTCATGGTTTGTTTTGTCGGTGCCATATACGAGTTATGTTATGAAAATAATACATCATGGTCAATTTCACAATATTCAATGCCAAAAGATCATAAGCAGACGTTTTTAAGTCATGATTCTGTAATGTTAAATCATGTTTTACCAACAAACACAAACAGAAGTAAATGTTTATGCAAATAAGTGCAGCAGTTTATTCTCCAGTGCTGTGAATCTGGCACTTTTAGGGGGTGAGGGGTGGGGACACTTAAAAATAGGAAGACATAAAACATATATATATATATATATATATATATACACATACACACACAGCATTAATGCACAAGATAGGGTACAACTTAACACAAGAAAAATAGGGAAATGTGGCATTAGGGTTTCTATCCCTAACCTCCCACCCCCAGAGCAGCAAAAAGACAACGCTATGCAAACAATCACAGACAGCCATCATCAGGTAAGATAAACAACATACAGTGCAACTGTTTCCAGATGGCACAAATTCAGTAGCACTAATATGCTAACATTATGGATTTGTATCTATGGCATGCACACAGCAAGACATACACACTCACTTGTCGCTGCAGATACAAATCCACAATACTCATATTACAACACTGCCCCTATGACAACGGATACAAATCCACAATACCCAAATTGCAATAGTTCATTTGTCAGGAGAAGTGCATGCCCCTATGAGAACAGCTACTCTGTAGCCTCACATACTCATGAACACTGTAAGACATGTACACACTTAAGGATCCTCTGCATCTGCAGCCACAGATGTAAGATATATACAACAATCTCTGTCTGCAGAAGTGCAGGTACCACTAAATCCATGATACCAAAATTGCAATATTACTTCTGTCTGCTAACACACAAGCCCCTAAGGGGACTGCACATCTTCAGTCACAGGTGTAAGGTCTACACACCAACTTCTGGCTTCAGTGAGGTAGTCCACTGTAGGGTCAGAAGTTATGCAAACAGAAGTACTGTTGCAATGAGAGTATAATGGTTTAAGTAGTGACCTAGAAATTGTTCAGAGGGATGGAAGTTCTTCAGTTATGCAGATGCTATAGAAAAGCATGGACTAATATAGCATGCCATCCAGTGAAGTACCTCATACAGCATGCATAAATACAGTGAAGCCATCCATGATTCAGTACAGTAACTTATAATAAATTATATGTCACAAAATACTGCAGTGAAAAAGAGCTTAATTGCTATTGAATTACAGTGTTCCCTGCAGCATACTGCAGCATTGTCATGGTAAACTGCAGCATTGCTGCATTACATCCTGGCTGACACTGTTGCACTTCTGGCTGCAGAGGTGCATGACCCATGAAGCCTGCACTTCTGCATCCACACATGCTCACACACACAGTATGACATACACACAGAGTTGTGGTTGCATGAGCACAGTCCCTGTAAGAGTCTGTGCTTATGCGGCCAGAGATAGAAATCCATAAAGATAACATTACTGCATCTGAGTCATCTTGAAACAGTTGAATGTTGTTTGTCTTACCTGATGATGTCTGTCTGTGGCTGCTTGTGTGGCCTTCTCATTTTGCTGCTGGGTGGGTTGTAAACCCTAAACTCATAGTTCCCTACTTTTGCTGCATTGAGCTGTACCCCTACTGGTACATTAATGCAGTGTTTTTCAAAGAAATGCCTTTCTTTTTGAGATAGTGGAATTCTTTCCCCAGTCAAGCTGCATGAACAGATGCAGATGCACAAGGTCCTTTGGGTCCAGCACTAAGGGAAGACTCCATCAACCTATGGAAGTGCAGTGACAGATGTCATCAATTCATAGGACTGTCTGCTAGGCTGCAGAAACACAGGGCCCTCAGGGCTCTGTGCTTCCACATGGCCACAGATACAGACACACCATGCAAGCAGTCCATTTCTCAGCCAATGCACAGAGCCCTCTTCCACCCAAAGATGCAGAGGTGCAGGGCCCTATGTCAAGAGAAGAGTTGTCTTCACTCTATGTTACCTGGGCAGATGGAGGCAAACCTACACCTACCCTTTCCAGGCTGAGGGGTGGTGTTGCATGACAGTGCCATCCCCCTACCATAACCCAATCCAGCTGGCTAACTGAGCTCACTCCTGAACTCAGCTAAGTGGCACAGGATTACAAATCACTACTCACTGGGGCAAAGTCTGGCACTACACACATCATGTTAGAATAATGTATGTTTTCATTTTGTCCTCAGATTTTCAAAATAGTTATTTTGTGACTCTTCTTATAAATGTGATATGTGACTTTTATAGTATATTGGCCAAAACATCATTTCACACCACAACTGCAAAAACAAGTCTCGTCCAGGATTAAAAAAAAAAAGAAGACACCTCTCATGTTCATGAGGTGTTGTGAAAAAATGGCTATGTTGAAAGTTTGCAGTAAAATATTGAACATTAAAGCAGCTATGAGTGAATGCAGAAATATTTTTTTAATTTAAAGTTTATTCACACATTTTCCACCATAAAAGGCAGCATACAGAGAAAACTGATAGAGATTTATTGATACATAGTGAAAGGATGCTATCCATCCCCCAAACCCCCCTTACTGCAGTAACCCATCTCAGTACCCGTGGATGCCGAGCATCAAACCAAAAACTGTGCGTGAGCGATAACCCTAGTATAGGTTTAGTTTGGAGCCAGAGAGATTAGTGAGTGAAGGGGATCCCAAATTCTAGTATAAACTGCCACACTGTTGTGCAGACTGGCTATTGCTTTTTCCATGTACAAGTTAGATAATACTTCCCTTACCCATTCCTGGAAAGAAGGGGAGGACCTGTCTTTCCAGTGACGAAGAATTATTTTCTTAGCTGACAGGGCAATCATGGAAATATGAAATTTGCGTACCCTAACTCTAATAGAAGACAGGTCCCCTAACACACATCTCAGGGGTAAAATATTCTTGGAGACCCAACAAGGGGTCTAAGGAAGTTTGGGCTGAAACCCATAAGGTGGAAATTCTTGGACAAGACCACAGCATATGAAAAAGTGTGCCCTCATCCTGTGAACATTTGTTGCACTTATTTGAATCTAGGTAACCCCATTTGTGAAGTTTGGCCGGGGAGTAATATAAGTTGTGCAATACATGATATTGCACGAGGCGCAATCTATCTTGAGAAATAAATTTATGACATGACTTCCAGAGAGAGTGTCAATCCAGCTGAAGCTGAGGGAAAAAATTACTCAAAATCTTGATGGTCAAAATGGGCCCCCAAATTCTTTGTGAAACAAAACCTGATATAGTTTAGAAATTGCACCAGGAGAGCCAGAGAGTGGGGATACCTCGGGTATCAGAGAAGAGGTATTCTGAGAAGGAGAAATGCTACCCAGGGTAATTACAAGTAAGTGTTTCAATTGCAGTACTTTGAAATAGGAAGAAGGCAGGATGAGAAATTTCATAACCATCTCTTCTACTGATAACCAATGCCCCCCACCATCAGTAAAAGCCAAGAGCTTCCCCTCTCCCAGTTGGGGCAACCAAAGTTGGGAAATTTGACTCTTGTTAATAGTAAATGATGGAGAGTTCCAGATAGACTGGGCCAGGTCCAGATGGGGAGAATACTGCATAAAGGAACATATCTGTGAGTAGACCTTTAAAGAGGTCCTAATCGTGGAGCACTCTACAGCTCCACTCACTTGGGATAGCCTAAGAAAGAATAACGTGAGAGGATTCAGATTTTTGTCATTGATTGCATCCAATTCTATTTTGAGCCAGATAGGTTGCATTACTTCTGGGCCGGGAGATACCCACCTCAAGCATTTCACAAGATGGCTAGCCCAGTGATATATTGCCAGATGGGGGATTCGCAGCCCCCCCTCCAATTTTGGGGCTGCCAGCTTATGATAAGCCAAACGGGGATACCTATCGGCCCAGATGAATCTAGTGAAAATACCATGTACCTTTTTAAACCAGAGTAAAGGAATAAAGGTGTTGAGAAGGGACAATGGGTAAAAAATCCTAGGAAATACATTCGTCTTGATTATGTTAATCTGGCCCCATAAAGAAATAGGGAGTTTAGACCACCTCTCAAGGTCATGAGTAATCCCCTTCAATAGGGGATCTAAATTTTCCTTGAACCATGCTAGGGGGTTACGTGAAAGTTTGATGCCCAGATATTTGAATGACCTGGGTGTCCAACATAGCCCAAAAGGGCTAATGTCAGTTTTGAAAACTTTGTGATTTAATGGGAAAAACAGGGACTTACTGGCATTCAATTTGTAGTTAGACAGAGCACTAAACCTTACTACTTCCCTTAGTAGGGCAGGGACGGAGGATACCGGGTGGGACAGATGTATTAACAGGTCATCTGCATATGTAGTGACTTTGACTTCATGTTGCCCAATTCTCACCCCTTGTATAGAATCATTATTGAGAATATTTTGAATAAGAGGTTCCAGATATAAGTTAAATAATAGAGGGGAAAGGGGGCACCCCGCCTAGTACCCGAGTGAAGCGAGAAAGAATGGGAGAAGGCCCCATTCACAGAAATTCTTGCCAAGGGATTTTTATAAAGGGCGGCAATCCAGGAAATAAACGGGAGGAAAGTGGAAGGCCTCCAGAGTATGGAACAAAAAGTTCCAGTTCACACGGTCGAATGCCTTCTCGGCATCCAGGGAAACCAAGCCCGCAGGGAATTCTGCATCCCTGGTAGCCGAGAAGACATGCGACAAGGTCCGTAAATGATCAGAAGATGAGCTCCCTTTCATAAATCCAACCTGATTTGAACATATTAACCCAGGAAGAACCACTGCCAACCTATTAGCCAGAATTTTAGAGAGGATCTTAATATCCTGGTTTAAAAGTGAGATAGGGCTGTAACTTTGAACCAATTTGAGATCTTTATCAGGTTTAGGAAGCAGGACAATCAAGGCCTCATAGAGATACGGATCTGTTTCTGCCCCAGATAGGATTTGCTGAAATAAGCGACCAAGTATTGGTAAGAGGATGTCTCGAAAGACCTTGTAAAATAAAGCAGAAAATCCATCTGGACCAGGGACCTTATCAGCTGGCAGTTCACTAATAACCTTAGCAATTTCCTCCTGGGAAATAGGGACAACCAGAGCGTCACTACATCGACCAGCAAGAGGGGGCAAGTGGGATTCCCTTAAATAACCCTCTATGTCTTCAGGACGGGGGGGGTGCTCCATGTCGCTGTACAATTTAGAATAATAAGCAGCAAATTCTTGAGCTATCTCGGTGGGAGACACCTTAAGGGATCCATCTGCCACTGACCTGATGGGAGGGATAAATCTTGTTGATTCCTGTTGTTTAATACGCAATGCCAGTAAGCGTCCCGCTTTCTCCCCCGATCAGTGTAATTAGCCCTGGAACGAATAATAGCTAGTTCTGCTTTCTCTTGAAGTAGCCCCAAATATTTATCCCTTAACTTCAGGAGTTTCCGAGTATCCTCATCTAGAGAATTGGCAGGAAGATTAACTTCCAGTGATCTTATTTGGGTTAATAAGGATTTTAGTTCCTTCTCCCGTGCTCTTTTCCTGCCAACCGCCATGCTAATAAGTATTCCTCTCATGAAGGCTTTGAAGGCCCCCCACAACATATCAGATTTTGCACTATCTAGAGGATTTAATGAGAAAAAGGATTCTATTTGTTCCCTTATAAGTTTGAAATATTTAACATCTTTAAGGAGCTGGTCATTGAGTTTCCATCTAGTTTCCTTATTAGATGAATTGAGCAGAACCAAATTGCATACTACTAATGAGTGATCAGAGATTGGGCTGGGTTGAATCATGGAGGTCTTCACCCTAGGCAGGAGACATTGAGAAATGAGTAAGTGATCAATGCTGGACAGCTAGCCATGTGCCATAGACCTAAAGGTAATCTCTCTAGTATCCGGGTGTAAAACATGCCAGACATCGCAGAGCCCACATTGGTCTAATAAATCCTTGAATGCTTTCTGTCCGGGGGTAGCCCAACCCAGGCCACTGCCCAGTCTATCTAAGTTAGGATCTAGTACTTGATTGAAATCTTCCCCTAAAATAATTTTAATGGGACGCATTGGGAGAATGATAGATATATGCCTCATAAAAAATCCAGGGTCATCCAGATTAGAGCCATAAACACAGCCCAGTAATATTGGGACAGACCAAAGGGTACCTTTAACCAGGATAAACCTACCCTCGGTATCTTTAATCACTTGTGTGGAAACAAATGGAATATTTCTGTTAATCATGAGCATGACCCCACAGCTATTTGTGGTGCCCTGGGCACTATAAATCGATCCCACCTGCTGTCTCCTTAATTGTAAAGCTTCCGTTTCTAATAAATGGGTTTCTTGTAAAAAGGTTATCTGTGAACTGAGCAAATTTAAATGCTTGAGAACCTGGTATTGCTTATGTTGCTTTCTGATCCCCTTAACATTCCACGACACAAATGTTAGCTCATTAGTCATCTAGGAAAAATAGATGGGCTAAAATGATTACACTCAGCACACAAGATGTATATCCCCTCTACATGTATCCCCAGGGTTACTGCAGTAATGCCCACCCTCCTCCCTAGCCCCCCAAAAGTAAAAGCCACCCATCCCCTCTATCCCTCCACCCTCGAGGCAAGCCCCAAACCCCACCCACACTCCCCCCACCAAACTGTCGCAAGCAACGTTCAGCACAGTACTGGTTCTAATCCCTCTACTCCCGCCCCCCCGATAATGAACCAAGCCAATAAGCACTGTTGCACCCAAATCGCAGCCTGTAGAAACCGAGCACTGTGAGTTATACCCCAAACAAAAGAGAATGGTCCTGGGCCTTCACCTTGAACCAATCAGAGCATGGACCTAGGGGAGTTTGTATTGAAGGGACCATAGAGAGACCACTACACCACCCAAGTGTTCATGATAACCCAGATTGAGATGAGAAGCACAGGGTGAGACACCTGTAACCAAAACCAGACCAGAAACCCCTAAAGGGAGAGATGCCTCAGCTCATATTGAGAGCGGGAAATGAGACGATAAAAGTGGAATCGCTCCGCCGGACGGGAAGGCATGACAACTGCCTCTACCCGCCTCGAGCCTACACCCAATGCACAGGTCCTCCCTGCAAAATTGAGAGTGGTACTCGCGAATTAATTAATTAAACACTGCTAAATCCTCCTCGAGTAGTGCTTCCTCGCGAGTCCTCAAAGGTCGAAACACCCTCTAGTGGCCAATTCCCTGACCTTACTAAATGAAAAACAGGTATGGTGAAAGCCCAGGACCATCCTAGTACCAATCCAAACAAGTAAAAATGAGAAACAAGCCCACAACCAATCAAACTAGGCTCTTTTGGCCCCCAACAGAAGTAACTGACCAAATTTGCCACACAAATCCCCCCTGAGAAGGCCCCAAACCCAAGTGTCCACTGCTTCAGACCAGCATGGGCCCGTTATGAGACGGGAAGAAAAGAAAAGTCAGGGTGGTCTGCAGTGATCCCCTGAGTCCAAAACAGTAGATGTAATTTCCCAAGACTTCACATTTAGATAATTTCTCTAAAGGATAAAACGAAAGTTCAAACTCTCGACTCTGTGTAGTACTCCATTCTGCACCCCAACCATTCAAGAGACCTTAAAGAGATCAGGCAACATGGATTTAAGGCTCATCAAAGCCTCTTCAGGGTCTTCGTAGCTTTTCCAGGATCCATTAGTTGAAATCTGTAGTCTGGCCGGGTAACCCATCCTGAACTTCAAGCCCACTGCAATTAGCTTAGAAACAATAGGGGGGAACGCTTTGTGTTTCAAGCGAACCGAGATGAGTAGATCTTGTGAAATTCTCAACTTTATATTTTCCCAGCGAACCTCTTGCAAAGCTCGTACTTTTTGCAGGAAATGCTGTCTCTCCAAATAATTCAAAAACCGGCACACAATAGGGCGGGGAGGATCCTCCGGGGATGGTTTAGGCCTTAAAGCCCTGTGGGCATGCTCTATAATGTAGCCAGGGCCAATTGGAGATGGGCCAGCCACCCGCTCAACCAGCTTCTGAACAAATACCACAATGTGTTGGCCTTCCTCCCCTCCGGTAAACCGAGGATCACTACGTTGTTTCTTCGGCTCCGACCCTCTAGGTCCTCAAGTTTAGCTTCAAAATGAGACAATTTCTGGTGCATCAAGACCAGATCAGGGTCGAGACTATTAATTCTTTTCTCAATAGAAGCAAATCGGGCTGTGTTATCAGAGACATACATCGAGAGTTCTTCTAGCTTTCTAGATAGCGATTTCAAATCCATTGCCACGTCCTTCATTTATTCTCGAAAGGGTTTAAACTCCTCAAGAAATCTGGAGAGCGTTAAAGGTTCCTAATCACTAATTTGGCTCGGCGGATCAGACCCAGAACCACCTGAGGCCCTGGATTTCTTAGGGTCCTTCTCGGGAGTTGCTGGAGGGGTATGCTTCTGTGGGGCTTTCTTCATGTAAGCCTCCATCCATCCAAGATATAACTAGACTAGAGTGCCACAGCTATTTTGCAATGATAAATCTCAAAGAGAAGAAAAAATAATGAATTAGAATGCGAAAATGAGATAAAGTAGTAAACAGGAGGCAGGAGCTTCTTGTTGGAGTTGCTACTCAGTACTCTGCATCACGTGATCTCCCGAATGCAGAAATATTTCAATGTTCACTCATAACTTGGTCATTTTACCATATTTTACACCCAGTTTTCAACAGTCTTCTTATGACCCCGCCTCATGTACTCAGTAGATGTAAACATTCAAATCCCCACTGAAATGTCCTTTTGTGCAACAGGTGCAAAAAAAAAAAACACCTTTTGGCCAGGATTTAGAAAATGACAGCTGTCATGTTCATCAGGTGGTGTAAAAAAAATGGCAATGTTAAAAATTTGGGGTCAAAAAATTGAAAATGACTAGAGATACGAGCAAGCATAGAAAATGTTAAATGTATGCCCATAACTTTATTGTGTGTATATATATATATATATATATATATATATATATATTATGGTAGCACGGTAATGCTACCATAGTTAGGGTTGAGGAGCCATTTCTATGTTAAACCCTAAAACTTTGCACCTTAATAACTTTGCAACCGTTTGACAGATTTGGCTGAAATTTGGAAAACACAATCAAAAGCCATAGGCCTTGGCATCTGCCAAGTTTCGTACCAGTTGGATACACGGCTGCAGAGTTATTACACGTGATTTGCGTGCGCATTTATGCTTTTTCTGGAATTCTATGGTAGCGCGTACAGGTCGCACGGTTTACACAACCGGCCCGAAATCTTCAGGAAATGTGCGGTCAGGGTCCCCAATGTGCCTTTCAAAGTTTTGTGGAAAAAATATTAAACGGTTCAAAAGTTATTCAAAAAACAATTTCCCATTATAAGTCAATGGGAAAAGTTAACAAAAAGTTCGACAGTGTCGCAAATGCATTTTTACTTTTGCAAATGGGCCTGTTACTTTCGCGAATCTGCCATTTTGTTTTCAGTTGGTGATCAGAAAAATGCTTGGCATTTAAATTTGGGACCCTCTAGCAACCTAATTCTTTTTGTATTCACCTAGTCGGGCCCTGAGGATGCTTGCCATGTCTTTATTTTGTGGTAAAACACCCCAGAAATATGTTTTTCCAATTTCTGGAAAAAGTACTTTTGCAAATTACTTTCATGCTCATGAAAGTGTCGAACTTTTTTGCGAAAGCCTTCACAAATTGCGATAGTAATTTTCTAGTCTGTGGGAAAATGACAGCAATTCTTTGGCACTGCACTGCAAAAGAACGGTTGGGAGTTTGGGGCTGAAATTTGGAGGGAACACAGCCAACATCACAGATATGCCTTTCAGTGTTGTATTGAAAAAATGTTACATGGCAGCAAAGTTACAGCACTCCAAAGTTGACGGTTTTTCCCATAGGGTAACATTACGGCACCCGACGCATTACAGGAATCCTTTGGCACCCTGCTGCAAAATAACGGTTTGGTCTTTTTACCTGAAATTTGGAGGAAAGACAGCCAACAGCCCACAGATGTACCTTTCAGTGGTTTGGTGAAAAAATATTACAGGGAGGCAAAGTTATGGCACTCCAAACTTCTCTTTTTTTCCCATAGGATAACATTATGGCGTTTGCCGCATCTGTCAGGGCCCGTATCTCTGAAACGGTGTGAGATATGGACCTTTCATTGGAAAAACTCTTAGCTCCCCAGTGGGGGCTAAGTATAAAACTAGCCAGGACAGTCATAAATCATACGACTTTAAAATTTTTTTTCTACGTTGTACGGTTCCTGAGATATAACCTATTTAGTATTCCATGTCCTCATTTTCTGCTCCGATACCCATTATTATGCAAACATTCTTTGTACTCACTGTCTTTCTCTATTCAGCTTTTGGGGAAAACCAGCCTGTGTGCTTACATTACTGTTACCATCGCCATTTCTACTTGCGGTTCTTGTCTCCGTTTCACTTACCGTTGACGTCTGCGCCACCACGTGTGTTATCCTTTGCGTTTTCATTTGCACTTGCGTTTCTGTTATTTTTTTACCATTTGTGTCTACAGTACTGTTTCTCTTTCTGTTTCACTTTGTGTCACCATGCCTATTGACATTTATGTTTGCAGGCACCATGTTACTATGTGACAAGACATCACGTGACACACCGTTCCCGTCTACGCCACCATGTTCGTTACCCTTTCTGTACTCATTCGCGCTTGCATTACCTTGTGCGCCACTGTTAGTGCTTCTGTTTGTATTTGCTGTTCTGTTGCTTTATGCCACAAGACATCATGTGGTGGGAGTCTCACGAGGCCCGCAGACCCCGGCACCTCCACTGCAGTGCAGGCAGCGGGGCCCTATGTGCGTTACCCTTTGCGTTTTCATTTGCACTTGCGTTTCTGTTATTTTTTGCCATTTGTGTCTACAGTACTGTTTCTCTTTCTATTTCACTTTGCATCACCATGCCCATTGACATTTCCGTTTGCAGGCACCATGTTACTATGCGACAACACATCACATGGCAGACCATTCCCTTCTACGCCACCATGTGCGTTGCCCTCTCTGTTGTCATTTGCGCTTGCGTTACTATGTGCACTACTGTTAGCGCTTCTGTTTGCGTTGCTCTTCCTGTTACTATGCCACAAGACATTAGGCCCCGCGCTCCCGCTGCCGCATTACATTCACTATTTCTCATTATCATTCTTAAAAAGAAGGGAAATTAAAAGCAAAAAACTCCATTTAATGCATTAGTTAGGGTTGTTCCACAGCGACAAAAGTGAGGAAATTCGCTGTTAGGGTTGAAAACCCTAACTCTGAATTCACCCGCCCCCAGCACACACACACACAGACACACACATGCAAATATGGGGAGGACCAAGTCAACACAACCAATGACAGACATCCAGCAGCAGGTGACAGAAATAACAAACAATTGTCTAAATGTACTACGAGACATCCCCACCCACCTGACCAGGTACTGCATGTCAGTGGAGATCAACAGCAAAACTGAGGCCATGTACACACAACGTACACATCCCTGATTGCAGCTGCACACAACGTACCACACTTAGTAGTTGCATGGCCTTACCTACCAATGCCCCACACCACACCACAACTGGTACTGTGCCGTTAGTCAATATAAATGCTGAAGATGCATGATGACAGTTGTAGAAAGGTTTTAACACTAGTGAGTATACATTAATTAAGAGAAGCACATAAATTAACTACAAGACACTAGCATGCTCAAGATAAAAGTAGTGTTACATTTAGTATGTGATTTACATAGTAGTACATTTACTGCAACGGTTTACTCAAGATAGAGAGGCTGATGTAAACGTATGGAAAAGCATTGCCTGTTCAACGCTGTGAAATTCGTACTGCCAGTATCAGATGCATTCTTACTGATGAAGGTGTACTGCTGATGTACATTCATAGATCTTCAGTGTGTTTCAATACTAAAGATGTAGTAAGTATTCTTTGTAAGAAACAGTGTAATTGCATGGATCAGGCCAGGCAACTTCTAAATATCATAGCACTACTGAGCCAACAATGACGTACCTGTATCGGAGATGTATATAAGGATAGATTTTCCTGTAGGCACTTACTGAGTATGTTGTACCTGATAAAGACAATCTCATTGCATCTGTGATGACTAACTTATTCAAATAGTAATACATTTACTATTGTTGCAATGAGTGATCTATGCCACTTATGGACACAGTGTAATTTGTTTTAACAGTTGTTTCATACTCAGGCTGTATGCCTAGTGTTTGGGTTGCCACACTTCTGTCACTGATGCTATCAAAGTGATAACTATGTTAATTGTGGTACAACAGGAATCAAGTAGGTATAGTGTAGATATAAACAGAATGTCTTTTAGTATTGATTTAACTCACAATGGGGTAAGTGTACTAGGATAGCAGGGGTTATTCTCTATCACTGACTCTGTCAGTTATAATCACACTAAGGTTTCAATGACTGTAATGATCAAGTTACACTGTTCATCTTCATGAGTTCATATTCACAGCCATTCTCCAGTAACTAGACAGTGTATGGTGTAACTGGGTGGGACACTGTGTTGCAAAGCTGCTGCAGTGCCTTGCAGAGGGAGAGTATCTACTCATAAGGACAATTAAGCAATAAGGCATGACCAACAGTTATGTTAAATGGTTTGTTAATCACCCTGTAAGGGTTTAATGTTGAATGAGGCATAGCCGAGTACCACATGTCGCTAGACAGTGATAAACTGACCATTAACATAATACCTGGGAGTGGCTTATTGCTATAATAAAACTGTTTTTTAAACAACATTAAACCATGTTCATCATATGGTTAGGCTCTACATGTATGTTAATAAAACTAAACATAAGGCTGTTACAATGTTTACAGTCAATTAGAAAGCTGCATTTCTCAAACCCTTGTTATAATCAGAGATATTATACCAGTACAACTCCTTGGTTTTGCTGAACTCTGTTGCTCAGGTGGCCCACCACATGTGCTGTGGTCGAGTGTGGGGCATCGGTAGGTAAGCCATGCAACTACTAAGTGTGAGTACGTTGTGTGCAGCTGCAATCAGGGATGTGTACATTTGGTGTACATGGCCTCAGTTTTGCTGTTGATCTCCACTGAGCATGCAGTACCTGGTCAGGTGGGTGGGGATGTCTCGTAGTACATTTAGACAATTGTTTGTATTTCTGTCACCTGCTGCTGGATGTCTGTCATTGGCTGTGTTGACTTGGTCCTCCCCCATACTTGCATGTGTGTGTGTGTCTGTGTGTGTGTGTGGTGCTGGGGGGGGGTTCGGAGTTAGGGTTTTCAACCTAACAGCGATTCCTCACTTTGTCGCTGTGGAACAACCCTAACTAATGCATTAAATGGATTTTTGCCTCTAATATATATATATATATATATTCATTGTAAAAAAACTCCATTAATGCATCAGTTAGGGCTGATAGCACAGTGACAAAGTTTGGAAATGTGATGTGAGGGCTACACCCCAACCCTCCACACACCAGCAGGCATTGGGGTGTGCATTGAGGTTGTCGGCCTAACTCTCGCCCTGTTCCATGTGTAAACAAGCTGAGGTGTTGCAGTATAGGAGAATGGGGTGAGAGTTAGGCCCAATTACCCTAATACACACCCCGATGCCTGTTGGTGTGTGGAGGGTGGGGGGTGAGGGTGGGGTGGTAGGGATATAACCCTAACATCACATTTACAAACTTTTGCTGCTGTGCTATCAACCTTAACTGATGCATTAAAGGGGTTTTTTGCAATTAATTTCCCTTCTTTTTGAGAAAGTGTAATGTAACAGATAACTGGTATGTGTTAGTGGGAGCACAGGCCCTCCGGGCCCTGCACTCCCTTCACATTGACCATTTTCAGTGTAATGATATGTGTATGTGGGAGCACATGCAACCTGGGCCCTGCATTCACACTTACACATTAGTACGGCGCCATACAGCAGCGCCATAGCACTCCAAAGGAATCCTTGTAACATGTTTTTGCTCATATCTCTGTAACAGTAGAAAGCAGGAAAACCATTCCACTGCAGGTGTAATCTATGATTCCAAAATGTGTTTTTGTAGCTTAGAACATGGTCTAATCTGTGGGTAGTGAAAAATCCATATCTCACTTCGTTTTTGAGATACGGGCACTGAAATGTGTCACAGGCACCGCAATGTTATCCTATGGGAAATTTCTCAACTTCAGAATGCTGTAACTTTGTGCCCATTGAATGTTTTAGTACCAAACTATGAAAATGCACATCTGTTGGACCAGGGCTTGCCACCCTGAAAATTTCAGCCAAAAAGCCCCAACTGTTTTGTTGCAGGGGATGGCAAATATTTGCAGTTTTTGGACAAAGTACTGTTGCAAACAGCGACAGTTTGGCAAAAGCAGCATGACACATTCGTGATTTGCAAAAGTGTTGCTGCTGTTTCTGTCACAATTTGTGACAGTACTGGGGTGCCAATTTTAAAAATGACATTTCTGGGGGGGGTTTACCCCCCCAAAAAAGATAGGGCTGGCATCCTCAGGACCCAACTAGGTAAACTCAACAGTCAGTGTTTACCTAGGGGGTCCCAAATTTAAACACCAGGCATTTTTCTGTCTCACTAACTGAAAACAAGATGGCCACCACATGAAAGTAAAAGGGCCATTTGCAAAAGTAAAGTGTACTGGTAGCAGCTTTCGAGAGACACATACTTTTTTTCCCTTTGACTATAATGGGAAACCTGTAGTTTGAATAACTTTGAACAGTTTAATATTTTTCACCAAATCTTTGAAAGGCACATCAGTGACCCAGACTGTATCTTCCCTGAAGATTTCAGACCAAACGGACAAATCATGTGAGCTATAGGCACAAGCAAAGAAACACGCCAAAAGTCTGTTTTTTCTGTTCTTTGCATTCTGCAGCTCCACAACCACTCATCCAACCATAACACAACTTGCCAAATCCAGAGATCTATGGTACCAGACTGTGCTTGCAAAATTTCAGGCAAATCCATTGCACAGTCACAAAGTTATTAAAATTTGGGGTTTACCTGAGAATTAGCTCTGCAACCCTAACTATACTGGCACTACCGTGTCAGTATAATATATATCCCAGATTTTTAACATAGCCTTTTTATGAACTAAACTTATGAACCCTGTAAGTTAAACTTTTCAGATTCTGACCAAAAAGTGATTTCACACAAGTGTGATAATGCATTTTGGGCAGGATGTGAAAAACGACAGCTGTCATGTTCATGAGGTGTGAAAAAATGGCTGTTATGAGCAAGTGTTGAAAGATTTTAATGTACGGTTGTAACTTTGCTTTCAACATAGTTTTCTTATGACCCCACCTCATGAACGAGGCTGATGAAATTTTTCAAATTCTACCCAAAAGGTGATTTTATGCAGCAACTGCAAAATCCCCTTTTGGGCCAGATATGAAAAATGTCACCACTCTTGTTCATGAGGCAGTGTCCCAAAATCACCATATGGAAAATTTGGTGTTACAATATTAAAAATAATAAAATTACAAATACAAGTTCAAATTCTATTGAAATACATTAGACAAGACTTAACTTATATAGTTCAGTCAATGGTTCCAGCAGCAAGACATGTATTCAACTGGAGAATACTGTAGATCTGCACTGTGGGACATACTCAGGTGAGTGAGGATGTCTGGGGTGGGGTGGGGTGAGAGTGCTAAATTGGGGTGCGGTGTATTGGGGTTTGGGGTGTCAGATCACTCATAGAATGTGTTCCTTCTTATATGTTTTATAGAAAATAAAAAAAAACCTTGAGGAGGGATGGTTTTCTTTATTTCAAGGGTCTTAGCTGACACTGGGTATTAGGCACTACAGTGCCAGGCTGCTGGTCATCAGCTCAAGGGGTGGGCACCTTGGTGCCACTACAGATATAATGGGAAGGGGAGGCAACCTGGAGGGAAAGGGGATTGACAGAAGTGGTACTGGGGTCTGCACCCAGGTCTTCTTAAAATAATACATATATAATAAAGTAAACATTGGGAAAGGGGAGTAGGTGACTTGGAGTGGAGGAGGTTGAGCAACCGTAACTAGAGGTGGGCACCTATGTCATTCTACTGGTTGGTGGCAACTGAAGTGGGCACTCTACTGCTGCAGCACATATAATGGGAAGGAGTGGGTGACCTGGAGCAGAGGGGGGTTGACAGAAGTTGTGCCAGGATGACCACCACAATCCACTTAAAATAATATATAATAATAAAATAAACATTAGGAAGTGGAGTAGGTGACCTGAAGGGGAGGGGCCTGGGCAAGTGGTAAAGGAAGTGGGAACACTGGTCTGCTTCAATTTTCCAATAAATGTAAGGGGGGGGGATGAGGGAGGGCTGGAGCTTGGGGGATTAAATAATAATTCAAAAAAACTAAAGAATAAGAGATAGATAGTGAGATAGACAGATAGATAGATGACAGAGAAAGAGCAAGCGAGAGAGAGAGAGAGAGAGAGAAAGCATGATCACTGCCTCATTGCTGAAACTGAAGTCAACAGCACAGTTCCAGCTACAGCTTCAGAAGTCAAAAAACTCCTGCTGTTCTCACACAAAGAAAGTGGGTGAATGACTCCTCTTGCTATGCTGGGTACCCTGGACATTTGGGTGCACAGAAAAGGTATTTATGAAGCTTAAAAAAAAACAAATAACACCAGAATCTAGCTAAATGTGTCCTGTTTAGCCATGTCCAGGTTTTTTTTAAATACATCAAATTTATGTATTTTACATGTAATTTTAGTTTGGGGCAAAAGAAAAAAAAGATGGTGGCCAACACAACAGGAAACATTTTTAGGCGGTCATGAGAGCAAAGTTTCACAAAATCAAAAAGGGTTTTCTCAACCCCAAATTGTTTGTGTCATATAAGAAGGATATGCCAAAAAAAAAAAAAACTACTGTGCATGCTAAGAGCAGCAAAACATATTTAAATCCTTATAACTCAGGAATCAATTAATATTTTTTCACAAACCCATCAAGAGGCACTACCTTGGCACAATCTGCTTCTACCCTTAAAGTATAGGGAAAAAATCATACCATTTAGGCTGTATGTGAGAGCAAAATCAAAACCCCATGTTAAGTACAGTACAGGAAAACAAAATTGACATCTTTAGGAAAAAAATGTATGCATATCACAGAAACTGCACAAGCTACCATCGTGAAAATGTTCACATGTTGAGACATTGTCTATTCGACAATGCATGCCAAATTTTAGGTAATTTTGTTGAATGTCACCAAAGCTATTAAGGTCCAGAATAGGGGGTTATCTGTTGGGCAACATTAACTATACTGGCCCTACTGTGCCACTGTAAAAATATCTATCTATCTATCTATCTATCTATCTATCTATCTATCTATCTATCTATCTATCTATCTATCTGTCTATCTGTCTATCTTTCTATCTATTTGTATACAGTTCAAGATAACCTGTACAGTATAGAAGGCTACAGCTTCACTAGGAGTGACAGACCCCCTCCCAAGAGAGAAGGTGGTACCATGAGCTACTTCAAGTCCCACCTTAACATCTCTACCTCTACTTATCCCCAGATTCCCACTGCCACTACCTTTGAAATGTGTCATGGCATACTGACCTTAGGCAGCTCTAAGAAACTGCATATACTTTGTATATACCTACCCCCAGCCATGAGTCATCATGGGCTTCTCTCCCTTATAGACACAGTCAGCCCAGTTGTATGTAAAAATGACTTTGCGATCCTCGGCGACTTCAATATCAACTGGTCTGGCTGAGCTAAAACAGACATTGAGCTACAACTAAACAAATTAGCACTTACCCAAATTATCTCCCAACCCACCAGACTATTCAATAATGCCACAACCACTACCCTCATTGAATGGATCCTTGTCCCTGATGCTGACAAAATAATCTGATCCTTCTCAACTTTTTAAGTGACCACTCACCAATATTTTGTGTATGGCACACCAAAGTGCTCTGTGCATCACTCAGCATCATCCACTTTCAGAATTTCTCTTGCCTTGACCCTACACAACTTAAAGCTGAACTTGCTAATCAAGACTACACAGCCCTCTGGACCACATCTGACATTAACACAACTTTATCTCACTTTATCACAATATTCCAAATGCACCAGTACAAACATGTTCCACTCACCACCAGGAGTCTAAAAACCAAATGTCTCACATGTAAGAATTAAAATTAAGAAGCCATTCAACAGAGCAAAAGCATCTACTACAAAACTCATTTGGCTTCCTCACACAAAAACCCTCACCAATTTTGGAGTTATCTTAAACATGCCCTCCGATATTCCAACTCCACTATCATGCCAGATTTAGAAATTGACGGGGTCAATTGCAACAACCCTCTTACCATTTCTTATGCCTTTAATAAACTATTCACTGATCTCTCCCAAACCCTTCACACACTAAACGGGCACACAGGTGATCCATCCCACCACTATCACCTCCAGCAGCACATCATCCCCTTCTTATCTAAAGAGGTCACCACCAAGGAGGTCCTTAAACTACTCAGGCTGATCCCAGATTCTAAATTAGCAGGTCCAGATGGTCTGGAGCCCAAATTAGTTAAATTTGCAGCCCATGAATTGGCTGCCCCACTAACTAGAATTTTTAACCTCTTCCTCTCTACCACCACCATCCCCCTGCTTTGAAACAAGCAAACATAGTCCCCATTTTCAAAAAAGGAAATAACAAAATCATGTCTGATTCTAGACCCTTTGCCATTCTACTCACTCTAAGCAAAATACTAGAAAAAAGTGTTGCCACCTAACTTACTACATATCTGGATATACACATCCTACTCTGCCCTGCTCAGCACGGCAGCCATAAATTCCACAGCACTACTACTGCATTACTCACCATAACTAATACCATTTATGCCTCTCTTGACAATGGAGAATATGCTGGTGCTATATTCATAGACCTGACAAAGGCCTTCAATATGGTCAATCAGCAGATACTACTTAACAAGCTAAGCTCCCTAGGGATCTCTGAATACGCTGTACCCTGGTTTGCAGTTATATTACAAATAGGATGCAAAGGGTTAAGATTAGTTCCTCCTACTCTGACTATGTCCCCACTGTCATAGGCACCCCCAAGGCTCAAACCTCAGACCACTGTTATTCTCCCTACACATAAACTCTGTCTATCACTGCTTTAAGCATAGTACATACCTCCTCTATGCTGATGACTTAGAGTTTATCATTCATGCCCCAGACATAGCCAACATCAATAGTGCTCTATCTTCTGATCTCCAGGTAGTCCAATCCTGGCTAAATTAAAATAAACTCCTAATGAGCCTCTCCAAATTCCAGGTGATGCTGTTTGCTACACCTCCTCAATTCCGTATTAGAACAGTGACTAAAAAACGGCAACCATTAAAAGGACCAATGGATAATGTCAAATGGCAAATTTAGTGATGTCTCTTTTTGTGGGGAGCTGTGCCCCCCACAACCCCTTTTACAAAATATACTAACTCTGGGGGGATCGACCTTGGGGAAGGGGTACAGAGTCTTCACCGAATTTGTCATTTGGCATTATCCATTGGCCTTCTTAAAGTTCACCATTTTTAAGTCACCATCTTCACAAGCTGTCCAATAGGCTATACTAAGACTAGAGTTTGCTGCCTTACATGCGATGGAAATGTGCAGAGTGAAGTCCAGGGAGCAGTCCAGGGTGATTCCTAAGTATTTGAAGGATGTGATTGTGACAAGAGGAGAGCCATATGCTCAAGACACTGAAAGGGAAGTGCTTACACTACATAACTGAGGTTGTGCCTGCAGTAACCTCTCCCCTACTGCTAGGAACACTATTGCACACAGTCTATTGCTCCATAAACTTACATACAGCCTTCCAGTCTTTGCAAATGCTTCTAACACCTTCATGCGCAAATGGACAGTGGGATATACCAATATATAGCACTTCACTCATGGATTTAATCACCTCACTCACCACTGTCTCCTGTACAGCAAACTAGGCTGGCTCTCCCCTTCAGCCCCAATGGACCATGCACTAGGGAAAATTGTTCATTTTATATTAAATAACCAAAAGCCTCTCTACTTTACCTCATACCTTGAACCCTGTCCTTGCTTTTACACCCCCAGATCTTTGGGCACTGACCAACTGACTATCCCCAGGTCACAAACCAGGTACAGTGAGATGTCTTTCTCCTCCACAGTCACTGAGCTATGGAGTAGCATACCTACATCTGCGTGGCAAGATCGAACAGCTGGCACTTTTAGCAGTCATCACCATGCATATCTGCTTCTACACTCCTAGTGTGCCTGCCAATAAATATTAACCCTGTACTACCCCTCTATTACGCCCCCAACATAAGCACGCATTTATCTGCACTTGCCCACAGGACTCAGAGTTTAGTATCCTTGTCTGCTTCTAGTGACTCCAGTTAGTAATGTACTCTGTTAAGAATTAAATTGATACTGCAAACATCATTACTTGAACTACTAGTTACCATATTTGTATTTGTCAAAACCTAGAGTGATAACTTTGCTTGTTCTACCCTCAATGAATTTCTGTAAAATCATATTGTACTTCTTTAATACATTCTTATTTGTATGTATCTTTGTGCACTCTTATTGTACTTAGTGTTTACCACTACTCTTAATGACTTCTTGTTCAAACTTGCCTTGGCTTTTGTTACCTTGTATTATCCTGCCATTGTAACCTCCCGAGTCGTGCCTGAAAATATGCAAGTGTCTGCCTAATGCACCTTACCCGGTTAACAAAAACTACATATATATATATATATATATATATACATATATATATAAATATATATATCTTCTATGCAAAAAAACTGTGTTAATGCATCATTTAGGGTTAAAACACAAAAAGTCAAGAAATGAACAATCTTTAGGGTTGCCCCTGGCCCCCAGACTGGCACATCATCCCAAGACTGACAGCTGATGGCCTGTGTCATTGGGTTTATGAGGCCTAAATGTCACCCCATTCCATCTGAAATTACATTCACAAGCCACAGTAAATAAGAATGGGGTGACATTTAGGTAATGGCAAGCTCGGGTGAAACTGTGGGTCAGTGAAAGGCACATAATGTCTGAAATAGTCTATCATTTTATTAAAGATCTGATGGGTATAACATTTCATTTGTAAAAACAGAGGCACAAGTAATATACATGGATTTATTTTTTGCCAGTTAATACTCACTTCTCTGTTTTTTTTTTTTTAAATTACGGGTTGACAGTTTGCACTCGCTTGTCATGTCTATGGTTGAGCATGATGGCCGGCAGATGTTCTAACAAAGGAATTAAAAAAAACTAGTACGAGCCAAATTCATGCACTAGTAATTTGGCTCTACATGTACATTAATAAGGAGATTAATATAAGGGTCTCCAAATGATGATGACCAATTAGATTAGAGCATTATAGAGACCCTTACAATAATAACCATAGACACAGAACAGCTGTAAATCAAACATTAGAAGGAATTCCAGGAAACCACTGCCATGTTTCAACAGAATGAAGCCCCCTGAGCAAAACCCACCCTCATTTGACTTTCTAGGACACCCCTGTTCTGAGAAATTTGATATTTTGATTCGGCCATCTCATCCCTCACTCGTAATGCACGATCACGATAAAAGAATGTCACGATCAAGGAACTTGCAGCTCGCGATCAAAGAATTTGCAAGCTCACAATCAAAGAATAAAAAATGCTATAAATCAAAAATTACAAGGAATTGCAGGAAACCACTGCCATGGTTTGACAGAACAAAGCCCCCTAAGCAAAAGCCACCCTCACTTGACTTCCTAGGACACCTCTGGGCTGAGAAAATGTATTTTTTAATTTGTCCATCTCGTCCCTTGCTTGCGGTACACGATCATGATCAAAGAATCATGTGATCAAAGAATTTGCAGGCTTGCGATCAAAGAAATTGCACGCTCACAATCAAAGAATATAAAATGGTGAAGTGCGATTTTTTGACCGATTTAAATGAAACCAATGCTATACCTCGATAGAACAAAGCCCCATGAGCAAAACCCACCCTCATTTGTGTCCATAGCCCACCCCTGAGCCGAGATAATTGTGTTTGCAGCTCGTGATGCAAGATCTCAATCAAAGAATCTCACAATCAAAGTATTTGCAGGCACGCGATCAGAGATCATTAGTGAGCCACGATCAAAGATTTTAAAACTTGATAACTCTATTTTTTTACCATTTTGAATGAAACCAAAGGCATGGCTTGATAGATCTGAGCCCCCTGAGTAAAACCCATTCAAGTTTTACTTCAGGAGTGACCCTGAGCTGAGATATTTGTGTTTTTACAATGGGAAATCTAAAAATAAGACGGCAGACCTCATGATCAAAGAATTCTCAAGAACAATGATTCTTGAACCGCGAGGCTGCAAATTCTTTGACCACCAGGTGGGACCAGATGGTCAGAACCCCATTCTTTGTTCTCAAAACATACATATAAATTTTCCCTTTGACTTATTTATTTATTTTTTTTACATTTATTCTACTTTTTCTAGCTGGACCCTCCTGTTGGAATCAGCCCTGGTGATGGCCCCCGGGACTCCCACCTACTGCCTATTGCTGTTGCTACTCCCGGTCACCCTGCTGCTTAACCCCCAGAGGGTGGAGCCGTGGCACCGGTCTCCAGCATTCGGTGCCACGGGGTAATATCTAGTTGGCAGAGCTTCTGGTGGCAGAGTCCCGGGAGGGCTTCACAGAGACAGGGGTCCCACCATGCTTTTTCCCTTCCCCTGTAGGCTAGGGTCAAGATGTGCAATGACACCAGTGTCTATCCTGCCCCAGAGAGCATCGATTCTGCGTCGTGTACAGGGCGGCAACCCAGTCTCCGTCAGGAGTCGCTCCTGTGTGATCCCGAGTTCCACCCCTTCCCCCGGAGAAGGAGATCAGTCCTAGGGATGCTCAATCCCTCCCCCCAGGCACCCCTCTGATGACCCAAGTCCGTTCCTGAACCCGGGCCACCAGTGCCGTAAGTGGAAATCCAACCACTGATCCGGTGGACCGGCCCATTCCCTTTGACTTATAATGGGAACTTAAAAGTGGCATAACCTTTGAATGCCTTAATATTTTTCACCAAATGAAAAGCAGCATGTTCAGCCACCAAAGCTCTTTCAAACAAGCCATCTTGCCGAGCAGCACACCACACAACGGCAGGAAAGGGCCATGTACAAAATCCCAAAAGCTGCCTCCAAAAATGGATAATTTTGCATTAATCAGCATTTTTCTGTGCAAAGACTGTAAGTCTGACCAAAACAAATTTGGCAAATCAAGATATCTAGCATGCCCCACCATGCATACCAAATTTCAGGCAAATCTGCTAAACGGGTCCAAAGATATCAACATGCAAAATATTGACTTTAACATAGAAGTGAAATCTCAACCCTAAATAGAAGGGTAGAAGACTTGGTTTGCTGGCCAAGGCACCTAGCTTCACCTGAGCTCTTTCCTTCTAAGACTGCTTGAAAGGCAGAGTAGAGAAACTTACCAGAGCAAGGGAAAAGGATTAAGACTTAGTTTGGCTAAGCAGATTTACTGTGTGGTGGTGTTTTTATTTTTTACTCACAGGGATTTCTACTGTTTGTTGCTAACATTTCATTGCTTTATTTTTTCTCTGATTCAAATTGTTGTTGCTGGTATACCTTCTTCGGCATTATTACAAGGTGTGCCAACAGGTGTGTGCTAACAGATTACTCCTGTAATCTTCTGATTCAAATTGTCTTTGCAAGGTATATCTTCTGTTACTGCTTTATTTTTCTCTGGAGCAAAGTGTTTCTTACAGGGTATATCTTCTCTGAAATTACTGTATTACAGGTGGAGCTTACATTTTTGTGACTTTTTTATCATTGGGCTAAGCAAAATTACTGTTTGACACTGTGTTTTATTTTATTCTTGTTTGTTGAAAAGGTTTGTTGTCTCAGAGGTGTTTCAGTCTCCTTCTCACATTGAAGGAGCTAATTGCTTTTCCTCCCACAGCTCTTCCAAAGGATTAGGTGTGTATGTGGGGGGTGGAGCTGGTAAACTGTCAGTAATTTCCAACAGAAAGAAGGATTAAAAAGTCAGGTTAGTTGATATCTTGGAGGTAGAAGACTTGGTTTGCTGGCCAAGGCACCTAGCTTCACCTGAGCTCTTTCCTTCTAAGACTGCTTGAAAGGCAGAGTAGAGAAACTTACCAGAGCAAGGGAAAAGGATTAAGACTTAGTTTGGCTAAGCAGATTTACTGTGTGGTGGTGTTTTTATTTTTTACTCACAGGGATTTCTACTGTTTGTTGCTAACATTTCATTGCTTTATTTTTCTCTGATTCAAATTGTTGTTGCTGGTATACCTTCTTCTGCATTATTACAAGGTGTGCCTACAGGTGTGTGCTAACAGATTACTCCTGTAATCTTCTGATTCAAATTGTCTTTTGCAAGGTATATCTTCTGTTACTGCTTTATTTTTCTCTGGAGCAAAGTGTTTCTTACAGCGTATATCTTCTCTGAAATTATTACAGGTGGTGCTTTACAGGTTTTACAGTTTTATCTAACATTAGGATAAGCTTTCAGGGTTACTGCATTTGTTCTTGACTGATTGTTTCTGCTCTTACCTCCTTGTTCTTTCGTCCGTGGTTCTTCTTTTTAGGCAGGAAGACGGCAGCCACTCACCCCATCCCCAACCACCCACGCTACACTCCTTTTATAGGGTACCACAGTTGTAACATTTCCTGTGGCAGAGCAGGAAGGGGCGGATCAGTGGGGCCTCCACAAGGTGATCTCATTTACAGGGCACTAGTAATTTAACTTGTTATAACAAGTTAAACAAAGCACAATTAAACCATTACTTGCATTTTTTTTCCTTTTTTCTCCTTCTAATTACTCTGACTAGGTTACAAACCCAGCAACTTATTTGGAATGGATTTCATTAACTGCAGGTACTGTGGAACAATTTTCAAAAGGACAGTCTTACAGGATTTAGGACACTGTCCTACATGCTGGGCCTTTGGAGATCTTAGGGCTCAGCTCCGGGCAGCATGGGCAGAGATTGCACGCCTCAAATTTCATATTGAAGAGGAAATACATTATAAGAACCACCCGCCATTTCCCCAGCATCCAACAGAAAAACCTCGACCGCAGAGGGTAGTTGGTCCAGGAGGTTGGCAGGTGGTTAGGAGGAGCAAATCAGGTGCCCCATCACTCTCTGCTCTCCAACACATTACCTCCAAAACCATATAAACACTACAAACAGGTATCTGCCTCTATCTCTGAAATCAAATAAAGAGGCAGAAGACACTGCAGAGCAGGACACTGCGCACAGGAGCTAGCACAACAAAACTCACCCAAATCAGGAACAAAACAAAACAAGCACAAAGGAAACCAAAAACTTCTGATCATAGGGACTCCATGATTCGGGAGTTGATACCCATCTCCAGCCAGGGTGATGATCAGATGTCTCCCAGGTACATCAGCATGGAGAGACACTGACCACATTGCTAAAATTGTTCACAAAGCAGGAGAAAACATTGATGTCCTAGTACACATCGGGACTAATGATCTCGCCAGCCGGTCAGTTGTGGAGACCAAGGAACACCTGACTAGGCTGGGTGACAAACTATCATCTATTTCGTCCGGCATCTCCTTCTCTGAGATCCTGCCAGTCTGGGACAGGGGAGCAGATGGACAGAAGGTCAGAGAAGGGGAGATAGGGGACCTAAACATGTGGCTCAAGGGCTGGTGCCAGGAAAAAGGACACAGATTTGTAGGGAACTGGCAACAGTTCTGGGAGCGAAAGTTCTTTAAATTTGATGGACTGCATCTGACTAAAGAGGAGTCAGTGCATTGGGGCAGAAGTTTGACACCTTGCAGAATATTTAAACTAGCAATGGGGAGAGGGTGCAGCACCCCATATGTCGAATGGGAAGAACACCCTCCCTCAGCTAGTGGTCAAACAGGAATTCAGCATGTTTGCCGTTCATTTGCATCACCAGGTAAGAAAAAGGTTTGTCTCCGACACGACGCACAGGGGTAAAGCCAAACTTCACCCAACAACTAACACACCAAAATCTGGCCAATGGAAAATCATGTACACAAATGCTCACAGCCTGGGAAATAAGATCCCAGACCTGCAGGCAATAATGTCAGAGGCTAAACTGGACATAGTAGCAATTAGTGAGACGTGGTTTACCAGTAACCACATTTGGGAGACTTCAGGACCTGGCTATGTATTGTTCAGAAGAGACTGAGGTGCAAAAAGTGGGGGAGGAGTGGCCCTGTATGTTAATGAAAATATCAAAGCTACAGAAATTCAGAATACACATAAGGAGCCAGAAGAACTGTGGGTCACCCTGGAAACAGGAAATGGGACAGCCATAAGAACTAGGGTTGTCTACAGGCCCCCAGACCAGAGGGAAGACATAGACACATTACTGTTAGAAGATATACAAAACATGACAGCTAAAGGGAGGTTCTGATAAGGGAGACTTCAACATGCCAGATACAGATTGGTCAATACCAGCAGGAACATCTGCCAGAACTAGACTCATAGTGGATTCCTGCAGAGGGCCTCAAACAACTGGTACAGCAACCCACAAGAGACAGGGCTATCCTAGATCTAGTACTGACTAACAAAGAAGGGATCACAGATCTCCAGGTAGAAGGTCACCTGGGGGCCAGTGACCATCACATGGTATGGTTCAATTTGGCTACTACAACTAAATCATCCCATTCCAAGACAAAAATATGGGACTTCAGAGGAGCTGACTTTGATAAGATGGCCAACAGAGTTAAGCTAGCCCTGGAAAAAGAAACACAGGTGAGGGGGTATAGGCAAAGTGGGCAAGCATTAAGGATGCAATACTTGAAGCAACATCCCATTGTGTTAGACAGAAACGAAGTGCAAAAAGAAGGAAACCACTTTGGTTCTCAAATACAGTAGCAGAAAGGTCAGAGCCAAAAGGCTGGCCTTCAGGAAATATAAGGGAACACAGTGGGATGAAGATAGGAGGCATACCAAACTGCCCCTAAGGAAGCAGGTAAGGCAGTAAGGCAGGCAAAGTCCCAAACTGAGGAAACACTAGCACGAACAGTAAAAGAAGGTGACAAGACTTTCTATAGATACATTAGTGAAAGGAGAAAGTCCAGAGGGGTATTGCTAAACTTAATGGAGAAAAGGAGCATGTGAGGAGGAGGACCCTGTAAAGGCATCTATCCTAAATAGATACTTTTGCTCAGTATTTACTGAAGAGAAGGTAGGGCAGGGCCCACAGCTCAGCATCATGGACACAGGGGAGGAGGTGAGCACTACTCCCTTCACAAAAGAAAGGGTCCTACAAGAGCTTGCTAAGCTCAGGGGGATAAGGCAATGGGACCTGATGGCATACATCCCAGGGTACTTAAGGAGCTAAAGGAGGAACTAGCAGAGCCATTAGCAGAATTGTTTAGTGAGTCTCTGAGCACAGGAGAGGTCCCAGAAGACTGGAGAAGGGCTCATGTGATCCCACTCCACAAGAGTGGTAGCAGGGAGGAGGCAGAGAACTACAGACCAGTCAGTCTTACCTCAGTAGTGGGCAAGATTATGGAGGCACTCCTTAAGGAAAGGATAGTGCAACACCTGGAATCCATAGGGGCACAGGATCCAAGACAGCATGGGTTTACAAAAGGAAGGTCCTGTCAAACTAATCTCATAGATTTCTTTGACTGGGTAACCAGAGTGGTGGACCAAGGGGGAGCAGTTGATGTCGCCTACCTTGACTTCAGCAAAGCTTTCGACACTGTTCCACATAGAAGATTGATAAATAAGCTGGGTAGGCTCGGGGTGGGTCAGAAGTTGGTCAACTGGGTGAAAACTGGTTGTGGGCAGAAAACAGAGAGTGGTGGTAAATGGTATACAGTCAGAAGAGATGCAAGTCACAAGTGGGGTACCTCAGGGATCAGTCCTGGGGCAGTCCTCTTCAACATCTTCATTAGTGACCTTGCAGATGGACTAGAGGGTAAGGCTTGTCTGTTTGCAGATGACACCAAGATCTGCAACAGAGTAGAATGATCCAGATGGGGTGGGCAGAATGAGAAGAGATCTGGATAAACTAGCAGAATGGTCAGAAGAATGGCAACTGGGATTTAATGCAAAGAAGTGCAAAATCATGCACATAGGGAAGAGAAACCCAGAAGCCACCTATAGGCTGGGAGGGGAGTTGCTAGTAGTCACAAAGGAAGAAAGAGACTTGGGCATCATCATCACTGATGACGTGAAATCATCCAAGCAGACCTCTAAAGCAGTTGGTAAGGCTAGGGGAGTGTTAGGGTGTATTAGTAGGGGTGTCACAAGTCGTAAGAGGAAGGTAATAATCCCTCTGTACAAGACACTGGTTAGGGCCCCATCTGGAGTACTGCGCAGTATTGGAGGCCACACCTTCACAAGGACATTAACCAAATTGAGGCAGTCCAGAGAAGGCAACAAAATGGTGCAGGGACTGCATCAGAAGACATATGAGGACAGATTAGCAGAGCTCAATATGTATACCCTTGAGCAAAGGAGGGAGAGAGGCGATATGATCGAGGCATTCAAACACCTTAAGGGCATAAACAAGGTGAAAGAGTCTAACATGTTTAAATATAAGAAAAATAGCAGGACAAGAGGACACAGCATGAGATTAGAGGGAGGCCGATTAAGGGGAATGTGAGGAATTCTTTTCACAGAAAGGGTGGTGGATTCATGGAATGGCTTACCACAAGAAGTGGTGGCTATGAATACAGTGCAGGGCTTCAAACAGGCATGTGATAGGCATAAGGGAGCAATACAAATGACTATGAATAGATAGGCCACTGACAGAGCAAAGGCCGATGGCGTTTATAAGGTAGAAAAGAAATGGGCAGACTGGATGGGCCTTCCCCCCGGTCCTTATCTGCCGTCAACTTCTATGTTTTCTATACAATTGGCATAACCAGCATGCACTATAATACTATAATATATATATATATATATATATATATATACACACATATAAATATATGTACACACACATATATATGGGATATACAATGGTGACTGTCAGATAAATGATTTTATCTACACAAGTGCTGTTTGACCTGAACTTCACGAGTGGCGTAAGCCACCAGTGAGGTGTCAGTCAAACATACAAGTGTAGATAAATCATTTATCTGACAGCTCACCATTGTATATTTCATTTATGCAATAGGGATGCTTCTTATCAGTGTGAGGAACATTTGGTTTTGATTGTTTATGTTCTTTTTTTAAATGGCAATTTCTGGGACTTTCTGGAACTTTTGGTTAACTTTCCTGGTGTATGTCCGCCTAGCGGGGTGGTTGCTATTAAATGAAACACCACTCATTTTGTAGAGAACTTCTTGCTGAACAAATGTCATGGTGACAGTATCATGCTACCTTTTTTGTTTTTAAGTTATTCACATTTGTTTGATGAAAAAGTGAAACAAAAATTTAACTTTATGCTGTTTTTTGCTAATTATAAAAAAAAAACTAAAAGGTGTTTTATTAATGAAATGCCACTCATTTTGTAGATATTTTCATGCTGAACATTTTTGTGCTCATAGTACCATGCTATCATTTTAGTTTTAAAGTGATTCACATTTGTTTTGTCTAGAAAAGTGAAAAGAAAACTGAATTTTATGCTGTTTTTGCTAATTTTGAAAAAACTAAAAGGTATCTCTGAATGAAACACCACTCATTTTGTAGATATTTTTATGCTGAACATTTTTCGTGCTCACAGTACCATGTTATCATTTTCATTTTAAAGTTATTTATATTTGTTTGTCTGAAAAGTGAAAAGAAAATAGGATTTTTGCTGTTTTTGCTAATTATAAAAAACTAAAAGGTATCTATAAATGAAACACCACTCATTTGGTAGATATTTTTGTCCAGAACATTTTCGTGCTCACAGTACTATGCTATCATTTTCGTTTTAAAGTTATTCCATTTGTTTGTCAAAAGTGAACAAAAAGCTTTGATTGACAGTTTGCATTTATCCACATATGTGGGATAAATCTAGGTAGTTAGATTTATTCACATATGTGAAATAAATGGATTTATTCAATGGCTTTTGGTCTCACACCTATTGCATAAATATGTATACTGTATATATATATATATATATATATATATATATATATATATATATTTACACGCATATGCCATGGAACTAGTAAAAGTATCATTGATATTTTAAACAATTCAATTGACTTTCTAATTTATGTGATGTTCAGCACTTTCATGTATATTTCCGTGTATTTTTTTAATCTGTGTTTCATCTGCCTAGCTGCCCAGCCAACCCATCAGACCGACCCCCCCCCCAGCCAAAAAACCCAACTTCTCTGGGGCTTATGTTATTCCTGCTTGCCCTCAGTCTGAATGTTTCTTTCCAGAGGTGCCTGGTTGCTGATGCAGGGCTTGCAGTGGGTCAGGTGTCATCCTATTCCTGTTTTTAGTTGTTTCCACATTTCTGCCTCAAGGAACTGCTTTGCATGTCATAGATACATACATAGATACATAGATACATAGACAGTGTCGGCAGATAAGGGCCTATGGCCCACCTAGTCTGCCCATTTGAGCTTGTAAGTTCAGTTTGTTTTCCTAGAAGTCTAGTTCCCCTTACCCCTGACCTCTAGAATTCCTGTATGTCTATCCCATGCATTCTTAAATCCCGTGATTGTTTCAGCCCCCACCACTTCCTCTGGCAGGGTGTTCCACTTGTCCACCACCCATTCTGTGAAGAAATTCTTTCTCATGTTTCCTCTGAATCGTCCTCCCTCCAACTTCATCCCATGCCCACTAGTCCTGAAACATCTTTTTCGCTTAAAAATAGTGTTTTCCTGCACCCTGTTCCTCCCTGTAAGATACTTGTATGTCTCTATCATATCCCTTCTCTCCTTCCTCTCCTCCAGGGAGTACATGTTCAGTTCCTTCAACCTGTCTTCATAGGACTTGTGATGCAATCCATGCACCATCTTTGTTGCCCTACTCTGAACCTTCTCTACCCTGTCTATGTCCTTACGTAGGTATGATCTCCAGAACTGTACACTGTACTCCAGGTGGGGCCTCACTAGTGTCTTGTATAGCGGGATTATGACCTCCCTTTTCCTGCTGGTGATGCCCCTGCCTATACATCTCGGCATCCTATTTGCTTTACCTGATGCCTTGTCACACTGTTCCCTACCTTGAGGGTCATCAGGATGACAACCCCAAGATCCCTTTCCTGCTTGGTGCATGCTATATCCTCACCCCCAACTGATATATTGTCCTGGGTTTTGTGCCCCATGTGCATTATCTTGCACTTCTTTGCATTGAATTTCAACTGCCAAACCCTTGACCATTCTTCAAGTTTCTGCAGGTCCCTACTCATTCTGTCTACACCCTCTGGTGTGTCTACTCTGTTACAGAGCTTTGTGTCATCAGCGAACAGTGAAATTCTGCCTTCTAGATCCTGTGCAATGTCACTGATGAAGATGTTGAATAGGACCGGTCCCAGCACTGATCCCTGTGGTACCCCACTGGTCACTCTTCCCTCTGTGGAGTGACAGCCATTTACCACCACCCTCTGTGTCCTGCCACCCAGCCAGTTACCTACCCACCACACTACTGTCCTGCCCACACCCATATTCCCCAGTTTGTGTAATAGTCTTCTATGTGGCACAGTGTCAAAGGCCTTGCTGAAGTACAGATAGGCCATGTCCACTGCCCTCCCTGATCCACCTCCCTAGTCACCCAGTCAAAAAATTCAATGAGGTTGGTCTGACATGACCTCCCCCTGGTGAAACCATGCTGCCTTGGGTCCTGTAGTCCATTGACAACCAGATATTCCACCAATCTCTCCTTCAGTAGTGCTTCCATGATCTTTCCCACTACCAAGGTGAGGCTGACTGGTCTGTAGTTCCCTGCTTCCTCTTTGTTTCCACTTTTGTATAAGGGACTACATCTGCTGTCCTCCAGTCTTTGGGTACCTCCCTGTTTCCAGTGATTGGCTGAACAGGATAGCCAGAGGTTCAGCCACCACCTCCTCTTAGTTCTTTAAGGACCAGGGGTGCACCCATCTGGCCCCATTGCTTTATCAGCTCTTATTACTTCCAGTTCCTTCAGGACCCTTTCGCGTGTAAAGGGACCTGTGTCCATTTCTGCACCATTCTCACCCCTTGTACTCCCTGCAGACCCATTACCCCCCTCTTCCTTAGTAAAGACTGAGCAGAAATACCTGTTCAATATGTCAGCTTTACTGTTGTCATCCTTCACGCGGCTCCCATGGAAGTGATGTGTGAGCACCACCTCCATGGAGACACCCAAAGAATCATGCATGCAGTCCCTCTATCCAACATAACTCTGCTGTACTGCTGCCCAGATACCTCCAGGTGGCAAATGAGCAGCAAGGCCCTGCAAACATGCCCCCCCAACCAGGGTAGGAGATCTATCCCGGAGATTCTGAATCCTACCTTTCCAGCTGGCCCCCCAAGTGTACTGCATCATTTTTGCACCCAGGTCGCTGGCATGGCAGGAAGTGAGACACCAAGTGGCTCAGACCTACATGTCCCTGGGCCAGCGTCTTGTGTATTTTTTATTTAATTTTTGTTTTAATCATTATTTGGCTGTTTGGTTTATGTTTCAATGGGAGTTGGTGTATTAGGCATCATTGTGCATAACTGAATCGACATACAGCATATTGTGTTAGTGTGGAGAAGTGAGCGAGCTGAATGGTGGATGCAGTCTACTGGGTCACCAGTGTTTTAAATTTGTTTTATCCATTTTCCAGTTATCTCTTGTGATCTATTGATTAACAGAGTAACTGTCAGCAGGTGTCAGATGCCCTACTCTGCAGTCCCTTGAATTAATGTTTTCCTGACATCGGGGCGCCCAATCCCCATGCTGGAAATGGAAGCCCCCCTCAGCAGTGTGGGACACTGGGGAGCCAACTCCCAGTGTCGAAAAATATTTATTTCATTTTTTTCATTTTTAACAAGAAAACTGTCTCTTGATGTCTTTTTTCCCTGAAAAAAGAAAATGACCCCTCACCTTCCCTGCCATCCCCCTTCCCCATCCCATCCTTCCCAATGAGCATCCACCACCCTACAGCCCTCTTACCCTATACTTAACTTGGGAAATCACATGCTGTCATCTTCTGTGGACTGGGACATGTCTTCACTCTTCAAAGCTGAACCACAAACTAAGGATTCATTGTAAGTGCTGTATAATATATTTCAATGGTGTTTTGAACTTATTTTCATAACTTTGCCATTTTTAGGTATTTTTTTCAGCAAATTTTCAACATGGGCTTTCTGGGTCACCACCTCATGAACACTGTGACTGTTGTTTCAATAATCAAGTCTGGAGGGTGATTTTGCAGTTGCATTGTGAAATCACCTTTCTGGACCTATTAATGACATGACAGTGCCATTGTTCATGAGGTGGGGTCTTAAAAAGCCAATGTTTAAAATTTGGTGAAAAAATTTCTAAAAATGGCCATGTTATGAGTGTTCATTGGAATGTTCCTACACATTGCATAACTTTGGTAATTTTTAATATTTGGGCTCCAAATTTTCAACATCACCAGTTTTTCACACCACCTCATGAACAGTACAGCTGTCTTTTTTTCACATCCTGCCAAAATCATGTTTTTGCACCTCTGGCACAGAATGGCATTTGTGCACAGATTTGAAAATGTTCACCTACGGGTGTCATAAGAAGACTATGTTCAAAATGTGTGGTCAAAATATGTAAAAATGCCAAAGTCTCCGCAAAGACATAGACAGGATGGAAGCTGTCCAGAGGAGGGCAACTAAAATGGTGCAGGGTCTGCACCGGAAGACATATGAAGAGAGACGAAAGGAGTTTAATATGTATAGCCTCGAGGAAAGGAGGGAGAGGGGGGACATGATAGAAATGTTCAAATACCTCAAGGGACTCAACAAAGTCCAAGAGGGTAGCATCTTTCAAAAAAAGAGGTGTGCAAGAACAAGAGGGCACAATTTGAAGATGGGGGGGTGGCTCAGAGGTAATATAAGGAAGTATTTTTTTACAGAGAGGGTTGTGGATGCATGGAATGGCCTTCCAGAGGAGGTTGTGGAGTCAAAATCAGCGGTGGAATTCAAGCATGCATGGGACAGTCATAAGGCATTTCTAGTGGGTGGGGGTAGGAAGAAGTAGGCTGCTGGTTAACTAGGATCTGCAGCTTATCCAGTAGGTAGGGAAATGGGCAGACTGGGTGGGCCAAGCGGTCCTTATCTGCCATCAAATTCTATGTTTCTATGTTATGACCATTCATTGCAATTTTGGTATACCCGCTCGCCCGCTTGTAACTTCTCAAACTTTAAGTATTTTGATCCCAAATTTTCAACATAGCCTTCTTATTACCCAACTTCATGTATGTCACTTTTCAAATCCTGCCCAAAATGTGTTTTCATACCTGTGGTGCTGAATGGCATTGCAGTTGCACAAAATTATGTTTTGGCATGACTTTGAAGATTTTCTTTACCTGGGTACATGAGTTGGGGTAATAAGATGGCTATGCTGACAATTTAGTCACTGTTGTCCAATGAATGGAGGCACAGGTCATGGAGGGCCCTGTGTTTTCACGGCTACATACATATATGTATATATGGGGGGATGGGAGCTCCCATAGACAAATAAGGAAATGATCATACTATCTGAAAAAGTAAGGTAATTAATTGCAAAAAACTTCATTAATGCATCGATTCAGGTTGTTACTAAAGTGACAAAAGCAGGGAAAAGTGGTGTTAGGGTTTCCAACCCTAACACCCCACCCTCACCCTGCAGACACTGACTGGCATCAGGGATGTGCCTTGGGGTCATCGGCCCAACGCTCACCCCATTCTCCTATACTATATCCATTTCAACTTATTTACTTATGAAATGGAGTAAGCATTAGGGCCGATGACCCCAAGGCACACCCCAATGCCTGTCGGTGTTTGCGGGGTGGTGTGGGGGTTAGGGTTTCCAACCCTAACAAAACATTTCCCTGCTTTTGTCACTTTAGTAACAACCCTAACTGATGCATTAATAAAGTTTTATATACTGTATATTTACACTATATATCTGTGAGTGTGTGTGTGTGTTTTATTTTATAGGGCCAATAACTTTCTTCAGTTCTTCCTTTTGAGTATGTTCTCTGCTTTCCTTTTTGGGGCTACAATATTAGGGTTCTCCTCCTTTTATACTTGTAATGCAAGGCACTTAGTCTATTCTTTTTCTTGATTGGTTCTATCTGCCCCTCCAGGCTGGGTAACTCCTTTTATAACTTCAACCTGTTCCACGTCTGATTCTACTTGGCTCCTAGTACTATAATTTGTAGGTCATTCTTTCCACATCATGTGACTCTGCAAAAACTCTTTCCTTGCTAAATATAGAACTGCTGGAGCTGCTTCTCATTTCTTTATTTGCTGCTAAGACAGCTCCTACAGCTGTCAGACTTGGTCAACATTCAGTTCTTTTTTCCCAAGCCAATCTAGGCATGTTTTGTTTAAACAAGTGTCTCCATTTTTCTCTCTGTCTGTGCTGCCTGCATACTTGCTGACTGCAAAATTAGTTTCAGGTCAGGGAATGACATATTCCTGATGCACTTATCTGTAAGATAAACAAACTAGCATGTGAAACTGGGAGCCACTACCTTTTAACCCTCTAACAGGTCCTCCATTGTTCACTGAAGGTCAGCCTATCAAAGGATACAATGTTATTTGCTAAACAATTTGGTCCACCTTGACCCAACACGATGAAAATAGGGAGGTCAAATAGCTAAAGTACTGGATAGTGAGTACATATAGATAAGCACATCATAATAGCACCATATAGCAGATCACACTAAGAGTGGATAATTAAATATAATTCACTGCAAAATCCCAAAATGCATCATTGACATTACCTTAACTTTGGCACTGGCTTTCCAGGCACAGGAATATACTCATACACCAATGCTTGGATAAAAGGTGCCAAAGTTAGGGTAATACCAATGTTTCATTGCATGACCATTAAAAGATTTAGGCACATCATGCCATTCTCACCCATTTCAAGAATCCCTGGCATTTAGTGTCACTTCTTCCCACACCCTGCCCCCAGACAAGTATCCCTATCATACAGTGGCATGTTCTGCCACAGCTACTCCCAATCCAATAAATCCATGATGTCCAGTGGAGCATCTACCCTCATCCTGCTGCAAGTCAACCTGTTCTGCCTTCCAGAGGTAAACCACCCTCACCCATACCAATACACACAGAACCCTGGCATGCCGTGGTATCCCCCATTCTCTCCCATGGCAACACAAATTCTCCACAAAAGGGAGATGGTGCAAACCCCACTCACCTACTTGACTGGCCACTATCTGAATAAATCACAAATTTGATTTATGAAATACATGTAAATAGCATTTATTTCATAAACCTAGATTTGTTAAATTTAGTTGGGCTTTCATTGTTAGTGGTAGGAGAGGAAAAGAGTACCATAGTGCCCCTTTGGTGGACTCCTAGTGGCATCATTTCATTTAAAATGTAGCAAAATATGTCTAATACTAGGGTTGGGTTTGTGGTGTCATAAATGGGGAAAAGCACCAGTGATTAGGACTATGCAAAATAAAACTTCCACCAGTGGAATTTTGTTGAAAGTCTGAATTTTGCTTTCGCAAAATTTCAGAATTCATCTTGGCAAGTTTTGAGAATTGCAGCTTAGAATGGCAGAATAAATGTATGAATTGTTAATTATTGTATTAAATTGTGAAAGACAATTCCACAGAACTGATTACTGTCAGTGGTCAGTTCTGCAGATTTTTCCCCTCACTTTAATACATTAATGTGCAATTCATACATACATACATTGATCCTGCAGAAACATTTCACAGACCTGATCACTGAACTGCAGAATGATTACATGTGGTGCAGAATACTCCATTAAAATGCTGAATAAAATTCCTCAGAACTGTCATTCCATAGTTCATGTGTATTATTCTGCAGTTCAGCCAATAATTCTGTGGAACAGGACAAGAATCCACCAAACACATTTGGAAGGTTCTGATCTTGCCAATCACAGAAGTTCAGAAAATTTTGTAAAATTTATGACGTTTCGCAAAAGTTCTGTGAAAGCAGAATTCACAACTTTTGCACAGCTCTACCAGTGATCCAATGTGGTGGGCTCTGATGGCCACATTTTTTAAGTGTAAAATTATATTCAACAAAGGGATTGAGGTCCAGTGTCAGATCTGGGGTTAACAGTTTTTTTTTCAGATGAAAGCAGGAAGTAACACATCTACTAAAAGCATATTTTACATCCTGGGTTTTAAATTGGCTTTGACTACAGCTTTGTGCATGTGAATTTGCCTCATTTGTTCAAGACCTGTTTCTGTTCTGCACATGAGCAGACATCCTTCATATTTTGTTTTTAAATTCTTTATTTTTTTATTTTCACAACCCTTACAGAAATAATTATATGACATGTTTTCATGCAGCACACATAAAAGTACCCATGTGATATGCATTCTGCAAGTATGATTTAAATATTAAATTGGAACAGACTGCCTGCATGTGGCATGCATGCAAAAAGCAAGTGGTCACTTATAACTGTACACATAAAAGTTAGTGACTTGCTCAGGATCATACCAAATACAAGTGGGGGTTGATGAGATTCAAGCACAGTTCCTCAGGTTATCTCCAAGTATCCTGGTTTGCAGCTCAGTGCCTTTTACCACTAAGCTATACTACCTGCATGCATATGGCTTGCTTGTACTTCAATACATATCTGCATACATCTGCATGCATGCAGTATACTTATAGCCACTGTTATACTTTAGTTCACTTGTTCCCCCATCTCAGCTGCACAGCTGAACTATACTACACATACCAAAGGAAACACATGTGGTTCTTCCTACCCCCAATGCATACACTTACCCAAAAAACTACATAATTACTTCTATCTTGCCTGTACTCCTACCATTTTCTCTCCATAGTACTGACTGTTTCCACACAAACAAACTTTAAGGGGCAAACAAAAAAGTAGCAATAACTTGACACCCTACCCACAAGGCCATTCCCCCCATGCACACACACACTGTAGCGGGTGCAGCCATGCTGCTACAGAAAACCCACCAAGTATAGATATAAGTCAAGAGTATCTTACCTGAGTACTGGGGAGCAAGAGAAAGGAGTCTTTAAGACATGATGTCCATGGGTCAGAGTGCTTGGGCATACCCCCTTGAAATGAATGGAGTTATTTTTTTATTACTATGTTGTACATTATGATGGTGAGTTGGAGAATAATGAAGGCCACTGTTCCACTAATAAGGCCCTTGTTAGTCACCTTCATTAATCTCCAACTTGCCATCAATAATGTATAAAATAGTAATAAAAAATACCCCCATTCATTTCAATGTTGCATGTCCCTGCAGTCTCCCTTGCCCTTTGTCATAATGTGCCTGAGCATGGGGATGTGGAGGTCAGTTTCACTGGGTGGGAGGTAAGCCTGACTATAGTGGGGATCCAATAGTCTGTGCATACCATACCACTCAACTGTTCCTGAATGCAAGGGACAACCCTCATTTTACCCCTGAAAACTGTCTGCTCCTCATCCATCTCTCATGGAAAACATATTGCTGACACAGAGGATGTCCTGTAAATTTAGACTTCATGGCAGGGGTGCCATTTTACATTTCAGCAGGGGAAGCCAACAACCAGTGGAGGCCAGGTGCAAATTAGCCCCTAGGTGGCAAGCTCTAGAAAGTCTGGAATATCTCTAAAAGGTAAAACTTATTTCTTGTGGCTGAAAAGTGATATGCAAGTCAGGAGAAATTCAAATGTGCAAGATTCATCTGTCTATACCCTGGAGCAGTGCATCAGATTTGGGCTCAAACCTATCTAGTTACTAACCTGGAGTACCTTCAACTGGCTAGATATCATGGATGTTATGTGGATTTTCCAGGGTATGCACCCTACATGCTGCAGTTTAGATCCAGGCCCAACTTCCCTGATTATAGGTTGTTGTGACAGCATTGGCCCAGTCTTGGCACAGATAGTCTGGTGTTCCCTCGAGTCAGGTGAGTTTCCTAGCTCCCTGAAGGAGGCTGTGTTAACACCCCTCCTGAAGAAAGCTTCTCTGGACCCAGATTACCTGGCAAATTACAGACCCATCTCTATCCTTCTCTTTTTGGGGAAGTTAATTGAGAAGGTAGTGGCTGTACAGTTGGAGAACCATTTGACCATCCATAGCATTTATGAACCTTTCCAATCTGGTTTTTGTAAGAGGCACAGCACCGAGACTGCACTGGTTCAGATGCACAGTGATCTCCTGATGGTGAGAGATCGAAGAAGCCATTCTATTCTGGTGCTTCTAGATCTGTTCTTAGCTTTTGACATTGTGGATCATGGGATACTTATTGAGCACCCGGGGCTCATCGGTGGACTAACTGGTTTACAGTAGTCCTCAGATGGTTTAGTTCTTTCCTCACAGGTAGAACTCAGGGTGTGGTGTCAGGGACTTATTCCTCCGACCTTTTCCCTCTGGGGTGTGGGGTTCCTCAGGGCTCAGTGCTGTCTTCCATGTTGTTTGCAGTGTATGTGCTGCCCCTCAGAGACATTGTATGATGGTATAGGCTGAGGTTTCATTGCTATGCTGATGATACCCAGCTCTACCTGTCTTTCACACCTGACCAGGATAGATCAGCCTTGGTATTTAATAACTGCCTCACTGAAATCCAGGATTGAATGAATTCTAGCTGGCTGAAGTTGAACCCAGGGAAGACTGAGGTGATGTTTGTGGAGCCTGGTCAGCAGATTGGGGGGTTGCGGGCTGGTCAGCCCACGGGACTCTTTTTGGAGGGCATCTGACTCCTATCCTCTGAACTGGTGCGGGACCTAGAGGTGATGATTGATGATGGGCTGACACTTTGATCTCAGGTGTCAGCCGTCGTTAAGTCATCCTTTTACCATCTAAGGAAGATCACTAGGATTAAACACCTTGTTCCGTCTGGTGACCTTTCCACTCTGATCTACGCCTTTGTGACCTTGTGCCTTGATTTCTGCAACTCCCTGTACTTTGGGCTTCTGTGGGTTGATATCTGCCACCTGCAGCTGGTGCAGAATGCTGCAGCCCGAGTGTTGAAGGGGACTGCTCAGACTTTCCATATTACACTGGTACTGTGAGAACTGCACTGGCTGCCAATTTAGTGGTGGATCACCTTCAGAGTTGGATTACTGACTTATAAAGCCCTACATGGACTTGGCCCTGACTACCTGAAAGAGCTTCTGTCCCCTTAAAGCCCTGAGTGACTGCTCCAGTTGGCTGACAAGGGGTTGCTAGAGATTCCAAGGGTAGCTTTGAAATCATCAGGGGCCCATGCATTCATGTACGTGGCCACGACCCTTTGGAATTCTCTACCCCACCGGCTTCAGGAGTGTGTGACTGTGGGGGGGATTAAACAGGCATTGAAGACATATTTGTGGAGCAAAGCTTACTGTGATTGATATTGTTACCCTTCGGTCTTACTGTGTATTTGCTTTTACTGGTTGTTTATGTTTTTCAATGCACCTTGATAATTGAAAGGCGCAGAATAAATAAAGGTTATTTTTATTATTATTATGATTATTAACCATATTTTTTCTTGGCTGAAGTTCTGAATCACGCCTCAAAAAAACACGTTGTCTCAATTTCTCTCCCTAACTTCATTCCATTCAGTATCCATCCCATATGGTTTACAGTAGTCCTCAGATGGTTTAGTTCTTTCCTCACTGGTAGAACTCAGAGGGTGGTGTCGGGGACTTATTCCTCCGACCTTTTCCCTCAGGGGTGTGGGGTTCCTCAGGGCTCAGTGCTGTCTTCCATGTTGTTTACAGTGTATGTGCTGCCCCTCAGAGACATTGTATGATGGTATGGGCTGAGGTTTCATTGCTATGCTGATGATACCCAGCTCTACCTGTCTTTCACAAATGACCAGGATAGAGCATCCTCGGTATTTAATAACTGTCTTGCTGAAATCCAGGATTGGATGAATTCTAGCTGGCTGAAGTTGAACCCAGGGAAGACTGAGGTGATGTTTGTGGAGCCTGGTCAGCAGATTGGGGGGTTGCGGGCTGGTCAGCCCATGGGACTCTTTTTGGAGGGCATCTGACTCCTATCCTCTGAACTGGTGCGGAACCTAGAGGTGATGATTGATGATGGGCTGACACTTTGATCTCAGGTGTCAGCCATCATTAAGTCATCCTTTTACCATCTAAGGAACATCACTAGGATCAAACACCTTGTTCTGTCTGGTGACCTTTTCACTCTGATCTACACCTTTGTGACCTCGTGCCTTGATTTCTGCAACTCCCTGTACTTTGGGCTTCTGTGGGTTGATATCTGCCACCTGCAGCTGGTGAAGAATGCTGCAGCCCGAGTGCTGAAGGGGACTGCTCAAACTTCCCATATTACACATGTACTGTGAGAACTGCACTGGCTGCCAATTTAGTGGTGGATCACCTTCCGAGTTGGATTACTGACTTATAAAGCAGTGTCAGTGGCTCAGTAGGTAGCACACTCGCCTCTGAGGCCGGGAGATCAGAGGGCTGTGGGTTCAGTTCCCACATCTGGCACTTGGGTTAATATCCCAGTACTGACACTGTAATGCAGCATGAGAGGGGTGCTGCATTTCTGAGGTGCCGTCTTTTGGATGAGACGTTAAACCGAGGTCCCATCTGCCTGGATTGGTGGTAGTTCAGGTGGATGTTAAAGATCCCATGGCACTTATCGAAAAGAGTAGGGGAAGTTTTTATTGAAAAGAACATAACATCACCAGTTAAACATATTTACACAACAATACAAAAATCGTACACAGAAATATACATGTCAAACAAAAAAGATTTCCAAAAAGAAGCAAATTTAACAGCAGAACATTTTTGCTTATCTTTGACTTTAACAGAGGATAAACCACTTGTGACAAAATTATAGAAATAGGAACTAATTGTTGCTGAAAAATAAATTGACATCTGGCCTGCCAAAGATAAAATTGAATAAAGGCAAAAAAAAAACATTCAGGGTGCTGGGATGATAAGACTGCCATATGCCTGTATAATCCCCTAAGACCAAAGCATTATATGTTATCTGCCGCAGCATCGGAACCCCCCAATAATCAGATGCCGTACACCAAAAATCTTTTGCGAACTGACAATCAAGAAGAAAATGAGATAAACTTTCTTCAACAGAGTCACAAGAAGACCTTAAACAGTGTCTTTCAGTTGTCGGTTTGTATTTAAGATTCCCCCTCACCCCCAATTTCCCATGTAAAGATATCCACACAATGTCCCATATAGAAGATGGTATTCTACAGTCAGTTAATTCACGTAAAGCAAAAGACATTTTGGTTGGCACACAGTCTGGAAAAAGTAAAATGGAGCCTTGTACAGTAAAAACAATATAGTTATAGAAAGATTTCCTAGTATGTGAAATAAGGTCATTAAATAATAAATTCCACTGCCTACATTTTTAAGAGAGGCATTCCATACAGGGGCAAATGATTTTGTTTTAACAATTTAGAAGTCGTTGTCCATTTCTGGAAGTAAGGACTCCATAGAAAATAAGACCACGAATGCCAAAGGAACGGTGTGATTCAAAAGGAAACTAAAGAATTAAACAAAAAAATGGAATGAAAAAAAACAATTGGATTTATCATGGACAATCCACCTTTCTTAACTGGTAAGTAAAGGAAATCCTACGAACTGGATTTAAACGATTCCCCCAAATCATCTGAAAAAAGACATTGTACAATCGTGTTTCTAATGAAACAGGTGGCGGGTATAAATAACTAAGGTATAAAAATATGGGAATCAAAAATTGCTTAACAATAGAAACCCTTTTCCGTTTCCCAAATTTCCATTGTTTCCAGACATTCACTTTAGATTCCCCTATTTTTAACTGCTTTTCCCAGTTAAAAGTAGCCATATCACCTAACCCAAACCAAATTCCTAGAATTTTATTAGGTTGTGATGAGAATGGAATACCCCAGTATCAAAGAGTATCCTGTTCAGGATGTAAAGAAAAAATAAAACATTTTGAAACGTTAAGTTCAGATCCAGAGATTTTCCCCAAATCTGAAAACAATGTAAGGCTTTCTGAAGGAAGGTTATCCTGAGACGTAAAGTTAATATCATCTGCATAAGGGTTATTTTAACCCTTGGCAAGGATACATCAGGGTCAAACCCATAATCTCGGAATGCCCTGAATATATCGAATAATAGGGTCCAAAACAAATACATACAAAAGGGCTCAGGGACAACCCTGCGAACTCCCCTAACTACAGGAACATGAGCCCCATTCTTCCATTCACTAAAGGATGTATCACTGCTTCGAATATAAAATCGAAATCCAGTATACAAAGAGTTTAGGAATTTTGTAGGTTAATAGTATATTAAATAAGTAAGAGTGACACACTTTGTCGAAGGCCTTAACCTGATCCAAAGCAATAATAAAACCCGACCCTTTTCCCTATCACTGTTGTCAAATAAGTCTCTTAACAAATATAAACTATGTTGTATCTTCCTATGTGGTACTGCACAGGATTGAGCGGGATGAATAAGGGACTCAGAAATTAAGGACAATCTATTTGTGAGGATTTTGCAAAGATCTTATAGTCACTATTAAGGATACTTATCGGCCTCCAGTTAGTAAGTAAGGAGGAATCCCTTTTTAAAAATAAATTTCAATAAGGCCACATTAAATTCTGGAAACCTGGAGGTGGAGGTTAAGATAAAATTGAACACAAGAGGAAGAAAAAGACACATCACAGAAATGAAGGTTTTATAAAATTCATTTGGAATGCCATCCAAACCAGGGGATGTTTTAAGTTTAAGGGATAGGATAACTTTTTCCACTTCCAATGGAGAAATGGGTTTCAATAATTGAGCTTGAAATGTGGTGTCCATCACTGGAAGATAAGGCAAAAAGTCCTCAGGCAAATTCCCACTAAGCTCGGGTTCTCCCCCAAAGGTATCTGAAACAAATTGCTGTACAACAGACATCATATCTTTCTCGGAGGTTACTATTTTACCTTTGGAAGAGGTTAATTTAGACATTACAGTCTGGTCAAGGCGTTCCTTACACGCCAAATAGGGATCTGAACTTGGTTGGGCTTGTACCCCAAATCTAAATTCCATGTCTAGTGATATAGCTCTACTGTACTGATATTCAACCATCTGTTTTTTTAATTCTGAGATTTGAGACAACAGAGGAGTTTGTCACTCGATGGTAGTGACATCAGTTTGTAAAATTGATCCGATAATGTAGGTATTGAAGATATAGTGAATTGGCCTGTGTTCCCCTTAGAATTTAAAAGGGATTTAATCTCTATTTTAGTGTCTCTCCACCAGAAAAAAGGTTCTCATAACAACAAAGTGTAGAATGACGGACAAAAATAGATTTTGTAATTCCGAAATACAATCACTATCCTCCAAGGAGGACACATTTAGATGCCATCTGGGGCTAGCTGAATATAGTTTAGGGGAATATCTGCTAGACTAAAACCCCAATTAAAAGGTGATGGTCTGAGAACTCAGTTGGTTTAATATATGTAAGGAAGCTTTTAGAAACTTAGAGACAAAAGATAGTCAATACGTGAAGAAAATATGTTCCTGTGATATGAAGAACCACCTGTACTATGTAATGACCTATAAGCGTCCAATAGTCCAGCATTTTAATAATCTGTTTTAAAGCTAAAGAATCACAATATATTTTTCTGGACTTCCCTTTAAATTTAGTATCTATATCACAGTTAAAATCCCTCCCAGATAACGTGTCTTTGAGTATATAGAAAGGCTTAACATCCTCAAATAATTTAATACATGCAGTTTTAACTTGAGGGCATAAATGTTTAATAATCTATAATCAAAGTCATGCCAGGAAAATCTAGGAGCAGGGCACGTCCTAGACAGATGTTGACCAGTTTAGGAACTCTAAAGGCCGTGGAAGTAAAGAGAACCCCAATCCCATCAGCTCGTCAGGCCCAAAAGTCCAAAGGAAGGCCCCACACCCATCTTTTCTGTGTTTGTTTGATTTCAGCCAGGGAGGATAACCTAGTTTCCTGTAAAAGAATAATGTCTACATTTAAAGTACCAAGAAAGGAAAGGACAGCAAGTCTCTTCTTAAAGTTCTTTATACTGCAGACATTATAGGAGGCTATTTTCAGAATTAGCCATGTTGCAGAGATAGTACCATTAAGTTCCAGACTTCTGGGAATGGCTAGTTTTCTCTTCTTCCCTTTCTTTCCCTTTTTTCTTTTGATAAGTCTGTGGCTTTGCTATCTTCCTCTTCGAAATCAATTCCGATAGGTGAGAAGTATCAGATTCTAAATCTGAGTCCCTACCTTCCAGTTGCAAGGGAAAAAAGTTTTCTACTGGAGTGGGAGTAGTAGAGGAAGCTTTATTAGAAGCTCTCATAAACCTACGGGGTTTCACTATCTCAAAGGGGGGGGCATGGAAGAAGAGGCCTGTTGAGAGTCAGAGATATCGGGTGGAGAAGATGAAATAGATACATCTGCAACCAAAGGAGTCACCTCAGTCTCTGAGGAGGAAGGCTTGTCCACCAAGAGGGGTGAAGGATCAGCCTGACTACCTGATGTGTGAAGGGATCCAGGATCAATCACTGTTTTCCCCTGAGCCTTGTTAATTAGGGCATCAGAATCCCAGCCCCCAGCTTTGTTATGAGAGGCCCGTGGGCATTGGTGAAAGGCATGGCCTTTATCACCACAAAGATTACACTGAAAGACGTTTTGACATCTTTCTGCTACATGCCCAAACCCTCCACACAATGGACATTTTAAAAGGTCACAGGAGCTACTTAAATGAGTACGGGCTCCACATTTATAATAGGCCCGAGGCTGACCACTATAAAAACAGACCCCTCTATCTTTCCCTAGAAAGAAGCTGTTCGGTAAATGGATAATTTCACCATTTATTTGGGGTAACTTCACTTTAAATTTCCAGCTCCCTGTCCAAATACCTTCTAGGTCTAAAATAGCTTCAGGGGGTCCCATCACCTCACATTTATTTTGCAACCATTGGTAAATATTACCTATGCTGACACCTTCATTCCTAAACATGATTGTAATGTAACGAAACACTGGTTTAGTAAGGGGATAGCATAAAATGGAACCCACAAAGGGTATTTTTCAAAATGGAGTATCTATCCCAAAATTCTCTAAGCCCTTAAAAGTTTAAAACTAATATCATAAGAATCCTCCCCTGAGATGTGAATTAATGCAAAAATATCAACAGGAAGAAAATTCATGGAACCTTTCAAAAGCGAGTTAGCAATATAATATCTATCCGGGTGGGTTTGAAGGCCACCTCTATAACGTAAATGGACAGCGTTTCTTCTAGGTGCCTGTTCTAATTTGTTTTTAAACAAGTCAGACATTACTGCTCTGGGTTTTTGCAAGCCAGCCTGTGCCCCTGTCTGAGCTAAATCCTGTACAAGTCCTATACCCCCAAACTCGGCCCAGGTATGGCCGAAGGGCGGAGTTTCAGAGCTCTGATTATCATTAATAGTTTCCACCCCAGAAGTCTGAATGTCCATACCTGAGCTCAGGTTTGTAGAAACGTTGGCATGCATGGTGGAAGACTGAGAACTGTCCGTCCATGTAGGGTCTGGGATCCATATGCCTGTTTGTGATTTTGTCCATCCAGCATCTTGTAAAACCTCCTCCGATGACCAGTCCATAGTAGGGTAGGATGATTTTCTATTATGCAAGCCAAATTGTTGTTTTAGAATCTGTGAGGCCGTGAGGTGTAGAACAAGGGTCAGCGGTAGTATTCCCAGGTCCAATGCAGCTTCCATTGTCTGATGCGCTTCAAAATGAGTCCTTCCTGTATTTCCTGTGGTGCTCTGTAAAAGGGCCCGACTGAATCAGTCACCTGGTCAGGCCGACATCAGGATTTCCACAGGTACAGAAAACTTGGATATCGAAAATAAATTAGTTGTAGCCCCAATTCAGACCGCGATTCAGTCTGAGGCTTCTCCTGGATATTAAGCACTTCTCCCGGTTCTCAAGGTAAGGGATTTTGCTCTGGTCTCTGTTCCGTAGTAGGCTCCACTGAGCCAGACAACACAGCATCCGATTCCATGCCTGACCAAGACCCTACTAAGCAACCCCTCCGGATTACCCAGCAGCACTCTCTCCACACAGAGTAGGGGAATTTCCCTGGTGTCCTGGCCAAATTTCCCTCATTCACTAAAAATACCACCAACAGCTTAATCTGGTTCAAGGTCAGTTGGCATTCATCTGTATCCCCTTCCCCCGGGTCGTGCCTGAAAATAGGCAGGATTTGTCTAGTGCACTTACCCGGTCAACAAAAGCTAAATAAATAAATAAATAAATAAAGCCCTACACGGACTTGGCTCTGACTACCTGAAAGAGCTTCTGTCCCCTTAATGCCCTGAGTGACTGCTCCGGTCGGCTGACAAGGGGATGCTAGAGATTCCAAGGGTAGCTTTGAAATCATCAGGGGCCCATGCATTCATGTACGTGGCCACGACCCTTTGGAATTCTCTACCCCACCGGCTTCGGGAGTGTGTGACTGTGGGGGGGATTAAACAGGCATTGAAGACATATTTGTGGAGCAAAGCTTACTGTGATTGATATTGTTAACCTTTGGTCTTACTGTGTATTTGCTTTTACTGGTTGTTTACATTTTTCAATGCACCTTGATAATTGAAAGGCGCAGAATAAATAAAGGTTATTTTTATTATTATTATAATTATTAACCATATTTTTTCTTGGCTTAAGTTCTGAATCACCCCTCAAAAAAACACGTCGTCTCAATTTCTCTCCCTAACTTCATTCCATTCAGTACCCATCCCATATGGGTTGTGAAGCTGTCCAAAAGCACAGAAACATGAAAAACACATGAATATTTCAGTCCTTCCTCCTTCCCCAATCCTCCTGTAAAAAAAAATACTGTTACTTATCTGGCCATCTGGCCAGAACCTGTGGCCTGATTCAGGGTGCCACCAGCCCAGTTTTCAGTCCACACCTTTTCTGTTCTTCTGCCAGAAGCTGGATGCTAGAACCAACTATCCCCAATGTGGTTTGAAATGAAGTCACCTCACCAGCTGTACCCACCCAACCTGTGTTGTTTGCTTCTTGCTTGGCTGCTGCCACACTGCACTGATTAAGGCCTATGAAGTCCTCCCACACTGCTGTCACTGCTGCTGCTAGGCCTAGCTTGCTGCCATGGGGGACCTGTGCTATTTTGTTTGTGAGGCAAGCCTAGTAGAGTAAGTAGGTAGTCTAGTCGGCAGTTAGCTACTAGCTCACCCTCTGCCCCTTCAGTCACCAGGGGAGATGGAGACTCACTAAGAGTAGACTAACAAAAATATGCTGCCACAACACTGCTATTGAGAGTTCAGTGTCACTGACTCCTCCAAACTGTAGTGTGCAGCCTGTCTACTCTGTGGAGGGAAAGACAGTGTCACACTCGTATGACTCACGTGCTCTTGTTTGGCTGGAACTCCTCCATATCACATGTGATGGTGCTGCCACTAATAAGCAGAGACAGTTGACAATGCAATGCAGACACAGTCAAATCAGGAGTGCACCTGCAGCGTGAGCGCACACAGGCCAGGGGGGCACTTATTATGCAAAACATTAAATCCAAATTTAATGCTATTAATGCCACACTATAAGAACAACCTAGGCACAAATGCGGGCCGGGGGGGTGGCAACTGCTTCCCTTTGCACTACCTAAATGGCACCCCTGATTTATGATAGAAATTCATTCTCAGGTGTTAATATTTGTATAAGCACTGTAAATACAATGGTTTCTACTTTGTTCTGGGGTACTGTATCTCCATTTCAGGATGTGTCCTGATCATCGTAAGTGTTAGTGTCCCGCATTGCCCCTCATTTTGAGTGTCCATGCCCTTCATTTCAGTGACAAAATGTGAGGTACGGTGCATGCTTCCAAGACCCTACTCAGAACAAAAATTGCTAAGCATGGCCATTGTGTATATGCTCCATACAGAATGACAAAGGGAAAGTAAGTGAGCTGAAAGAGTCATGGAGAAACACATTTGTATCACTAAATATACATAAGGGGATTTGCATGGCCCAAAAAAAAAGGTCAGGCTTCACAATGCAGAGGCCCATCTTTGCACAACTGGAATGGATGTGAGTGTTGGTTGACTATATCTTATGCATTTAATGCAGTAAGCAAACAATACTTTACAAATTAATGGCAATTTAATAACAAAAATCAAAAGCCATTAAACAACTTGCAAAAGGATCAGAATTATTTGAGTTTACCTAATTTTAATGGGAAATCAATGAAAAAGGTATTTTAATGGCTGTAATTGTTAGCAGTAGTATGAGAAATAGAAAATGATGTGTTTTTTTAGATGAGATTCAGAACAGCTTAGTTGTTGCACACATGGCAAGCATGCAGCATGTGAACCTGATGTGATTTTTAAATGATGTTCACACCAGCTTACCTGCTGCACACATGTCAAGTTTGCAGCATGTGAACCTGATTCACTTTTTAGACCTGATTCGCTTATGTTCACTTTGTCTATGCGATCGGCATGCAAACTTTGCACAATTAAGCATGTAGCATGCATTCTGCATGTACACAGCATATTTATATTTCTGTAAGGGAATGGCTAAAGCTCCACATTTGGTTCAGGATCTTACAAATTTGCATATGAACATACACAAATGCCAGCAAATTGGGCCTTAAGGACTATCACATCTGCTCAAGCTGCAGCCTACAGTACAATCACTGCTGCTGCCCACCTTCCCTTTTCCATCCCTCCCCCTATGGTTTCTAACCCTGAGTTCCCTTGCTGTTCACTTCCCTCTTCACCTGTACCTTGTCTCTGCACCTGTCCCATCCCCTCTTAAAACTTCCCACTGTTTCATCATCTCCTCTAGCGTGCATTTCAAGGTGCCACCACTCTTTCCATGAAGTAATGGTTCCTCAGTTCTCTTTTGTACTTCGCCCGCACCAGTCTTAGACTAAGACCCTATGTTTTAGGCTATGCATGTTTCCTGTTTCAGAGCATTGCCGTTTTGTGGTTGTCAATGAGCCTATGAAGCCCTTTTTTCATAATTTTACAAATTCTTGCAACCCAGTAGTGCAATCGCTACTCAACCAAATGTCATATAACATGGCAAGTCTTGATTTCATGTCCAAAGGGAATGCATGCCAATTGTTAGGTCCCTATGTCTAAACACAGCTAAGTAATAAGTGAGCAAAAACTGGGGTTTGATATGGAATTACTTTCTTAGCCTCAACTGTAGTGTTACTACTGCTGCATTCTAATGGTGACAATAATATTTAAAAAAAAATTATCTCATATCTCTTCACATTTCAGAGTGGGAGTGACAATCCATAAAGACTTAGGGGGACAGTTGCATGAGCTTAACAATGAGTCACACAAAACAGATGCATCAGCTGGCTCTCTTGCCATATTCACCCAGAATGCACAATCGGCACAGATTTCGCAGTCTGTGTGAATATGGGACCCTGGATGCTCAGCATAAAGCGGTCCGCTGCCATGTGTAGGCAGCACATTCAGGGGTCAAGGCTGAAGACCACCAATGGGGAATGCGGTGGAGTTTTCCTGGCTGTGCCATATCCCCCATGGGTGATATTCAGCCCGAATATGCTAATGAGCTCATTGGGCATGCATGGCACCATGGGGCTTCATGCGTGCCCATTATGGGCTCATTAGCACAGCTGTGCATGGTGGAATGCACTGAGCTAGCCCCCATTCTGTAGTGTAGGCCCCTCATCCCCTTACGCAACTGACCACAGCACCACAATAACCACAACCAGCCCCATGTTTCCATAGTGTTGGGACCACCCACCTGGCCCTGTTCCCTGTTCAAAATAAAATGTGCCCACAACCCAGCCCTATTCCCTGATCATAATAAAGCCATAGCCCTTCCCAGCCCCAATCTTTGAAGTCCAAAATAATATACAGGCTCCCCCCATAATTCAATAGTGTAGTGGCCCCCCGCCCCTCCACTCCATTAGGATAAGACCCCTAACCCGCTCCACAGCTCAACTGGGCAGCGACTGGCTCAGCCCTCTGCCACCACCATGGCCATCCAGCCAGCTGATCTGCCAGTTCAATGTACTGTACATAGAGCTCAACCAATGAACACTTGTATGTATAGGTATGCCTGCATGACTAGTCCGGTCTGTGGCTGGCCATGGTGGCATATGGAGGCTGAGTCAGTCACCAGTCTGCTAGGTTAGGAGTGAGGTTGGGTGTCCAGTCCTGATGGGGTGGGGGGCCACTACACTATGGAAATATGGGGGGATTCGGTATAATATTTCAGAGATCAGAGATCGAGGCTGGGAGGGGGCTATGGTTTCATAATGATCAGGGAATATGGCTGGGTTGGGAACATGATTTTATGTTGAATGGGGAATGGGGCTGGGTTGGGGGCACAATTTTATGTTGAATGGGGAATGGGGCTGGGTGGTGGGCACTATTTCACTTTGAACAAGGATTGGGGCCAGGCAGGGGGTGTTATTTCCCTTTCAATCAGAGTTTGGGGCTGGAAGGGGGGTACCGCTACTCTATGGAAAAGGAAATTGGGTGAGGATTTATTTTGATCAGAGATGGAAGGGGGCTACCGCTACATTATGGAAATGGGACTCGGGCAAGGAATATATTTCAATTGGGGATGGAAGGGGGTACATCTACATTATGGGAAAGGGAATTGGGTGAGTATTTATTTCAATTGAAGATGGGAGGGAGTACTGCTACACTATGGAAAAGGGAATTGGGCAAGGAATATATTTCAGTCAGAGGTGGGAGGAGGGTACCACTAGACTACCAGGGCTGGCAGGGGGACTGCATTATGCATCATATGGTCAGGGATGGTTGGGGGGGTACCACTACACTACCGGGGCTGGTGGGCTGCTGTGCACCTGTCTGCATTTCTGTAGCCTGCCTGTTGGTGGCTGGCTGTTTTAGGCCAGATTTTTTAGCCTGTCTTTGCACTGCCTGTGTCTTGCACTTGGGCAGCTCCTCTATTTTGAATATTCCGATGTGAGCTACATTCATGGGAATACCCCCTCTACATGGGCTGCATACATTATGTTTGGGCCATGGCCCATTCGCTCTTGCGTGGCCCATCTTCCCCCTTTGAATATCATGGTTCATAGCATTTTGTGGGATGCATGGCTCATCTCCATTTTGTACTAAGATGTGCCACGTGTTTCCTTTAAAAATGGGGGCCCTACTACTTTTCACAAATAATTTCTCAAAAGAAAAAAAAATGCATTTACGATGGAGATTTTTTCCACCCTGGTATCTGCATCTTAAAAATGACATCAGCGTCAGTGAAACATCAGCAGATAACATAACACTGAACCTAAAGGACCTGCCATTTAAAAATGTCCCACCACACTCAAACGACTTATTTAAACAAGCATAAAATAAACACATGGGCCATGTTTTCAATTTTAGTCATAATTCTGTAATGAACTTGGGGAATGGCATTGATCCATTACATTGTGAAACAAACTAATCTAGTGCTGTGTAAGCAAAGTCAGAGACTGTATGTCAACACAGAGGTCCCAGCATTATAAACAGAATCAGCTTGCCATAGAAAGAAATGGCTCATGTCCTGATCTATGACTAGAAGTAGATTTGGGTGTAAATTATTAATCTGCATGGAGAAAAAATGGATAGAATAAAAAGGTTCTTATTTATTTACTTATGTAATTAAAATTGGTAGCTGGGAAAGGCACAGTGAGCCGAGGCTCATTTCCAGTTGTGACCCCAAAGGAGTAAAGGGGGTATAGTATACAAAGTTATAACAAGTCATAAAAATGTGGTTACAGTGATACATTACAAGTTCAAAAACAGAATACAACAGGTGAACTACACCATGATAGCTGGAACATAAAATTAGCATTCAATATGGACTACAAAAAAAAACAGAGCAAATTAGAGTGCACAGTGCATGTACAAAAAGTGACAGTGCTATGGCAATGCAGACCAGTGACACAGGAATTTTAAATTCTCTGATAGGAGCCAAAACAAAACGAGACAGTACTATGTCAGTGGTAGTTATAGTTCTCAGGTAAGTGCCATAATCATGGGGGGAGGGGCAGTTGAATAAGGGGAGGTCAGGAGCATGGAATTGGTCAGGTGGAGGGTAGGCAGAAGCAAGAGAGTGCAGAATGAAACCTTAACTGGTCTCTAGGGGCAGCAAGTGAAGAGTAGAGGCAAAGGGATGAATGGAGCTGGTTCCAGAGGAAAGTGGAAGATAGGAGATGGCAGGCTGCTCAGCAGAGGAGTGATAATGAGTGTAACAATTTGCTATGTATACCTGCCACTGCATTTTTTTATATATTTTATTCAATTCTTTCTACATGGGTATCAGTAGAATTTAGCAAGTAAAGGGACAAAACTGATAGTATGGAGGAAAACACAAGATTTGTATCAGGGCAGACCAATTGGCACTGAGGTCCGCATGGCTTCTCGAAACTCCACAGCATCAGCACGGTGCTGCTGGAATACAGCAACTATGTTCATGAGGCACTTGACAATGGTGACCTCGTTGGAACTATATAATGACCTTACTAAGGGCCTTCAAACTGGTCAACTATAAGATCCTACTTAAACTCCTTGGTCTGGATTTGTCACAGAATACAGTTGACTGGCTCCACAGCTATCGCAATACTCACTCCCAGCTTGTGAAGACTGATAAATCTTTGTGTGACATTAGGGGCAGTATCTAATGGTGAACTCCCGGTCTCCACCTTAGGCACACTCCATTTTTGCCTCTTCATAAATCACCTGCTCCATGCCTATCAGACAGCCAATGTACTTTTCAATGCCTATGTTGCAGTAATCTATTCCAAAAATCCTGACTTTGGCAGCCTTATCTCCACTCTCCAAAGTAACTTTAGGTCACTAGAAAGATGGTTCTCCAATTACTAGTCCTCAATTGTGAAAAAAACAAAACAAAGACCATGCTCTTCCCTAGCCTCCAACAGAAGAAGAAAATTCCACATTTTGTCATCTGAAATGACTAAGGACAAAACCTTGAACAGCAGAAGGCCTTCAAATACCTTGGCGTCACTCTGGATGGCACCTTATATTTTGCCCCCATGATGACAATCTGGTGGCCAAGTTAACAGAAGACTGGGTGCCCTGTACTGTAACTAGAACAATCTCACTGGGGATGCTAGACACCTTATTATGGCCTGCTCCAGTCTGCCACTTATAGTTTATGGCCTTCCTGAATACATAGCTACCTGTGGCATGGTTCTAAACAGAGTAAAGCTGATCTGTCATATGGTATGCTGCTTTGTACTTGGTGCAGATAACTGCACTCATAGTTGTAACCTTTACACATTTACTAACTAGTTACCTTTACCCAGAAGAATAAAACTTTATACCTCTTTTCTAGCCAAAAAAGGTACTCCTGGGTCTCTCACCACTTGCTTTAACAATTTGCTTCCATACCATTCCTTTTGTGTACCTGACCATGGCATTTGATCTTATTGATCATTCTCTGTTGTGTCTAAAACTGGGTCAGCTGGGGTTCTCAAAGAATGTGGTTAAATGGTGTAGTGATTATTTGAAGAATCAGACTCAATTTGTCAGATTAGGATCTGTTGTATCTTTTGTTTGTCCTATGGATCTTGGGGACCATAATGGTCCATTTTAGGACCTTTATTATTTTACTTATTTATTAATCAGTTACCTTTATTTTGCAAGCCTTGTGATTGTTTATTGCATGCTGCTGATTTAATTTTATTTTTTCAAGCAAGATGTATTCCTCAGATGACTTTTCTCTTTGCAGCAGGAATTTCTTGGTGTTTGTGATTGGTGTAATAAAAATTCTTTGATTTTGAATGTTGTAAAAAACAAAACTATGTTATTTGGTTAATCTAACTTGCTAAAGGATAAACCAGTTATTTTTATCTAAGATAACAAAGGGGAAGCAATTGAAAAGGTCTATGATTTTAAGTATTTTGGAGTTGTGTTAGATCCAGACCTGACTTTTCCAGCAGGTAAAAGCTGTGAGTACAGCACTGAATCAAAAGTTAAGCTTGTTATGTAAGTTTAAAAGATACTTTCCCTTTGAAACTCATCATTCAATTGCTATTGGGACACTGTTGACTCATCTTGATTATGTTGCTAGTTTATATTTTATCTATAAAGGAAAGCAATATTTTTGCAATTACTTATAATAATGTTTGTCATTTTCCTTTGGATTCTCCTGTATGTGCCCATCATTATTCTTCATATTCTCAATTAGGTTGCTTATCTCTTAAATCAACGTTTGCTTATTTTCTTAGTTGTCAAATATTTAAGTCTATTTTTTTCTAAAACTGTGTTTCCTTTAATGGATTTAGTTACAATTAGGTTTACTGTTTTTAATTTAAGATCATTTAAAGGTGTTCTTTTTCAAACTATTATACATAAATCCAAGTCTGAGTCTTGCACTTTTTCAGTTGCTGCTCTGTTTTTCTGGAATGATTTAACGGACATGCTACACTCTGCTTCTTCATTACAAAATGTTAAAGTTAATTTTAAGAACTACTAACTGGAGCGGAATGTTTGTACTTGTTTTATATAATGTATTTTGCATGTTAATTATTTGTTGTTTGTTGTATTATTGTATTTATGTCAGGTTGGACCTGTAAAAAGAATTTTCTTCAGTGGCATTACCCTGTTAACAAAATTTAAATAAATAAATAAAAACAAGCACAACACCAGGAAAATGGCCAGGGATGTCCCAAAATCTAATTTCTAGTGTTCTCAGGTGGGAAGTGACATTTCCTGTCAGAGTCACTAACTGGCTGAATGAACTGCTTGATACACTGCTGAATCTCCTCAAGTTTAAGAGCTCTTTGCAGCCTGTCTTTGCAGTTCAATGCAACTGTAACTGTTACACTGTTTTATTAGTTAAGCAATATATATACAGTATATATTGGGGTTACTTTCTATTACACAGGGAACTGGGCACCCCATATCAACAATCAGCTAAAGAAAGTAAAACTGAATGCCAGAGGGCAACACAAATTTATTTATTTAAGTGTTTGGTAACTGGGTAAGTGCACTGATCCAATGGACCATTTTCAGGCATGACCTGGGCCACAGAAGTGGCACATAATAACATAAAATACAGGATAAAAGTACATTACAGTAGAAGTGAAGCATACAAGCTGTAACAAGGGTTCAGCACTAACAATAACAAGAAATGAAATACATACAAGCTACAGCACAATTCCAGAGATTGCAGTCTATGAGAAGATGCATTGGTGATAACAATACAGTACAAATAAAAATTATACATTGTGTGGGACAAAACTGCAAGGGCTAAGTGCAAGTAGACGTTTAGTCAGTGGGGGTGTACACGTTGGGGAGGGGGGTTAGCCTGCTGAACAGGAACAACTGGTTGTGGATAATAGCCAGGTTTTGAGTAAGGACTTGAAGATAAGGTGCGAACTGGCCAAATGGAGGGGTGCAGGGATACTGTTCCAGAGAGAAGGTGCAGTGAAAGAAAGTGCTTTACCACCCATGACTAAAGAGACTTTGGAGACCATCAAGGGAGATTGCTGTTTCACGGAGACACTGTGTTGGCATCCTGTCTGAGAGGAAGGAAGCATACAGTGAATCCACGCCAACATGCAGGTATCCATCAATGAGGCTTCCTAAGGCATAGTCATGATGGCCCTTGAGCAAGAGCCACCCTAGTGACTGATACAAGGAACAGTGGTGGGTTGCATAAGGAGCCAATAAAGCAAAGTGTCAAATACTATTATAGACAGAATTGAGTATGTGGCAAAGGGTGGAGGACATAGTGGGGGAAAAATGGGGGAGCAGTAGTCGGGGACAGGGAGAAGGTTGCTCTCAGCAATGGCTAGACAGGCATCTGAGGTTATGAAATTCCTTAGTCGGTAGATGGCGCCCAGCTTTTGGTTTACCCTGTGTGTGATAGTGTTAATATGTTCTGTAAATGAGAGGCAGGGGTCGAGGGTAACACCCAGATATTTGAAGTAGGTGATGGTCAGAAGGGGAGGACCAGATGGAGAGAGTACAGTGAGAGAGGAGTTGGTTGTCACAATACCAGTCAGGTAGGGCCTGGATCTGAGCAACATTGCCTTGAATTTCTTCTTGTTGACAAGGAGCTTGTTAGATAAGAATCAGTTATGGGCAAAGCCATAGCTGTGGGTGAGTACTGAAGATATGTTTTGAAGTGACTTGTCAGTATGAAAGAGGACTAAGTCATCCACATACAAGAGAGCAGAGCAGTGTAGGCTGTCAGAGGGGAGGGAGGAAGTTGATGAATAGAGAAAATAGTAGGGGGCCAAGTATCGAGCCCTGAGGGATTTAACTCTGATTATGGGGGATGGTCAGTCATCTGGGCATTGTGGGCCTCTGAGATAAAACTAAATCCTATTAGTCTGTATGGTGCTGAAGTTTGGGGATATCAAGTGACAGAAACTATAGATATTCCATATAATAGTTATTACAAATCTTTACTGAAAGTCTCCAATTTAACTCCAAACTGTGCAGTACATGCAGAATTAGGAAGAATCCCTATCAAATCAATGGCATCTCTTAGATTGATAGTATAGTGCCTTAGAATAACTAACAACAAAACTGCCCTCCCAGCAACATGTGCTCTATCAGAAAAAGTAAATTGGCAAAAACAAGGGCTGACCTCCCCAGAGAATCAACATCTTATAAATACATTGCACGGAATTAGCTATGAAGGAGAGAGGTGATATGATCAAAACATTCAAACATCTTAAGGACAAGGTGAAAGAGTATAACATGTTTCAATATAAGAAAAATAGCAGGACAACTGGACACAGCATGAGATTAGAGGGAGGCCGACTGGTAATGTGAGGAAGTTCTTTTTCACAGAAAGGGTGGTGGGTGCATGGAATGGCCTACCTCAGGAAGTGGTGGCTATGAATACAGTGCAGAGCTTCAAACAGGCATGGGATAGGCATAAGGGAGCAATACAGATGAGTATGAATAGATAGGCCACTGACAGAGTAAAGGCCCATGGCATATTCAAAAGGTAGAAAAAATGAGCAAACTGGATGGGCCTTACAGTCCTTATCTGCCATCAACGTCTATGTTTCTATGTAATGCCTATGGTTTCTGTATTTGAATAAAACTACAATCTCATTATCTTATCAAAAAAGTTTCAAACAGAGAATATTTAAAAATATGGTAGAAAACAAAACGATCATGATTAACAAACTTAAAATGGGCCAATGGTATGCAGTAAACAAAAAGCAACATAATTTGGAATACTACCTTATTCTACCCATCTCACCAGAGTATAAAAGATTGCTGACAATGGCTAGTATGGAGCTTTTACCCACTAACTGGAGAGAGTTTGTGTTTAATAGAGAGGGGGAAAACACTTCAGATAACACTTGTCCATGTAATAAAAGACATGTAGAAACTCTTCAGCACATCACACTTAACTGCCATAGTTACACCAAATGGAGGAAAGATTATATAGAAAAATATATTCTTCCATATGCATACAACTTGGAAGATGATTTATACATGTTGTTGCATCCCCTTGATGGAAGCCAAGTCATAGAAGTGGCAAAATTCTATAAAGAGATGATAAGATATATGAAACCTATTTAAAAAAACATAAAAAAGTACAATGCATTCTATGAAATGATTACATTGGAAATTGAAAGTCCCCAAAACAACTCAGAAGGCAACCCTGAGATTTAGTTAACAATCCTTCTGTATTAATATTGTAATAACTTTTCTCCTGGTATATTGAGGCAAATGTACTTTATTAATAGGATGTTTACTGTGAATCTTAATGCTAATGATTAGAATGCATACTAATGACAATCTAGGGAAATCTCTGTGTACATTTGTAGTCTCTAGACATGCTGGTTATTTAAGAACTTTAAACATAAAGCTGTTTTTTACTGGATATGAAAGTAATCTCTATGTACGTTTGTAGCCTCTAGACATTGTGGTTCCCTAAGAACTGTAATCACAAAGTTGGATTTAATAGGATATTAATGTATAGAAATTTATTTTTAACCTTGTGAAACAGTATTATTTTTAACTTTGTAATGATATCATGTTGAACAAATAAACATTAAAACTAAATCTGAAACTGTTTTATTTGTTTTGTCTTTTACATAACCTGAGATTTTTTTTTATATAACTATCTGTATGGATTTTTTCAAAACTATATGTAACTGTTCTTTCTTAAGTGTTTTAAGCATAACTCAACTGCTTTTCCTCTGGAACTGCTTAGTGTACTGTAATGTTTTTTGTGACTATGTATTTGATGTTGAACCTTTGTAAATAAGTATTTGTGCTCAAAGGTGGTCTACAATGATTTTAATAATGACAACAACAACAACAATAATAATATAGCTGTATGTGCTATCCTGTATCATTGCAGGACCTGTGGGTAATTTATGGGAGGGCTTGGAAAGTGTCTCTTCATCTCAGGAAGCTAGTAGCTGAACCAAAACATTTCTGTTGGAGTAGACAAGACTTGGGATAAAAAAACAGAGGTGCTTGTATATACAATGGCCGAAGTCCAGATCACACCAGTGTTTCCCAGTCGACCCAGCTTACAAGAGACAAAGACTGCTGAATCTATGATGTTATATTGTAGTTTCATACTTGATGATGTATCATGGCAGGATCTGGAAGGTCTTAAGGTCTTGGAGAGGCTGAAATATTCAGTTAGGTTTGAGTCTATAATCAGCTGCCCTCTAAGGGTGTGAGTCTGCCCTAATTGGCTGAAGGTTTGTGAGGTAAGCTATTTTACCTTGTTAAAAGATGGGGGGGGGGGGAGACAGTTTAATGCTGTAGAATTATTGTTACCCATAGCCTTTCTGTAGTATCCTGTATCATATGTATAGATACCTTGAAGTATTAAAACATTATTTTTATACTTTATATTTCTGTGGCTGAGTCTTTTGAGGTACATCTAACTGATTTATACTTGACAAAAACCGAATTTCCACCTCTAAAGAGAAGGATATCATTACAATATTCTTTTTTTCAATTAAGGCATTCTCAACTGTGACAGAGAATGGTGGGTCATCTGCCCTTGAGCAAGAAGTGCTGCACTGTGTGAGCAGTGGATCTGAAGGGATTCAAAGACAGTAATACCTTGAGAGAGTGTCTATGCTAAGTGGTGCGAGCTACTGATAACCATTGTAGGCATCTGTTGGGTTTAGAAATGTTAATAACATAGGCAGACTGAGTCTGGGAAAGACAAGTTTTCCACAGTAGGGCAGGGAGAAGGTGCAATGATCTTTGGACTAGGAAAAAGAGGGAACTGGAAAGAGGACTGAGGACAGGTAAGAGAGGTGAGACCCAAATCAGTATTTTGAGATGAAAGAAGCACAGTGGGACTGGTGACGTGAGAAGAGAGGGAAGATGGTAAGAGAGGAGCAGCGGAAGTAGAAATGAGTACTGGAGGGTGTGTTGGCAGCAAATTGGTAGAAAGCATTGCAGAAGGTGTTCAGTCTGCCAAAGGAAGAATAGGAGGTGGTGCCATAGACCACATCTGCATAGTTGAAAATTGGGAGAATCTCCCAGGAGCTCCCAGAGTACCTGGGGAGAAAGGTAATTCTTATTGCAGTACAGGGTACTGAGTTTGTGGTGGAGCTTGGCATGGATGGAGTCAGCGTAGGCAGTGTGGGCAAAGGAGTTCAACCTGCTATCTAGTCACACACCGAGGTACCTGAAGGTGTGAACTACTTCAAGAAGGGACCATCCAGCATGGAGAAGCCTGGTAGTGGTAAGATCCTGGCAAGTTTCTGACTGGTGCTAATGCGCATGGACACTATTTTCTTAGTGTTCATTCAGAGCTGGTTGGTGTGAAGCCCAAACAGAACATTGTGGAATTCTTGCTGGAGCATGCTTTCCACAGCCTTGGCTGAGTGCTGGAGGATTAATGACTGTGTCATTTACATACATGTGCATTTATGAGTTGACACAGACAGAGGGCTGGTCACTGAGGAATATTGAGAAGAGGATGGGACCCAGGGTGGAGCCAAAGGGACCCCAGCTTGGATATGTAGAGGAGGGGACAAGGTGCCTCCAACCTGCACCAACTGTTGGCAGCCCATGAGGTAGGAGAGGAACCAATCAATAACAGGAGCTGGGAGGCCAACTTGGCTCAGCTTGTCCAGGAGAAAAGGGTGGGACACTGTATCAAAGGTGTTGGCCAGATCAATGAAGAGTGCCTCAGTGATATCACCCACCTCCATCCCAGTGAGGATGGAGTCAGTGACAGACTGCAGGGAGGAAACAGTGGAGTGGTGATTCCAAATAACTGACTAGAAGGGGGAGAGGAAGGTGGAGGAAGAGATGAAGTCAGCAATCCTAGAGTAGACAAGCTTCTCCTGAAGCTTAGCAAGACAGGGGAGGAGGGAGATAGACCAGACATTCCCAGATAAAGTGGAGTCACTCCTTTTGTGCAGAGGTAGAACCTTGGCAACATTCCATGACAGACAGACAGCACAGAGTGAGAAGTAGAGGTTCAGAAGGTGTGGGAGGGGAAAGGTAATGGCAGGTGCTGAGAGATGTTGGAGTTTTGGGTCCAGCCTATCGGGGCTGGACTTAGAAGGGTTAAGTGAGGTAAGGACAAGCAAGGTTTTCTGAGGAGTATTGGGAAGAAAGTGAAAGTCCTTAGCTGACTGGGGCAGAGATGAGAATAGAGGGGAAGAGAGGGAAGATGGACCAGGAAAAGAGGAAGAGGGGAAGGCAGAGGTGGTAAAGAATTAATTGAAGTGAGCAGCAACAGAGGGAGGTTTGGAGACCAATGAACCATCAACCAGGAGGACTGGGGAGTGGACTGTGTTTGTGGCTCAGAAAGTGAGTGAATAACCTTCCAGAATTTGGCTAGGGGAGTCCTTTGTATAGGAGTTTCTAAGTTACCTGAATGACAGCAGGTCAGACTGAGATTGGTAGAATTTGAAATAGGCTCATGCTTGGTCTTGGGACTTTCACTGGTCAATAATGTCTGGTATAATATAGAGGTGCTGATAACTTTTTATCATGGATTCTTTTAAGAGGGGCAGGCTTGCACTAGACAATAGTAAATTTGTTATGAAAAAGGGAGAGAGGCACATCAGTGCTGGGTACTAATTAGATAGGGGACCAGATGATTGTGCTAATGTTTAGTGACCAAAGAAACATAGACCATATTTACTTAGGAGCAGAAAGAGGAGGCCGACCATTCCTGAGGGGAGATGGTTGTGCAATTGTCACTAAGGGCATCTGGAAGAGTACCATCTGCAGTGATATAATGTGGGTGAGACGATAGCACACAGTCCAGTATGGTGTGATTTGAGGTGTAGGGATTGAGACAAGTGGGTTCAGTAATTTGCTGGGTAAGGTTTAGTGACTCAGTCCTGTGGGAGATGGACCTGGTGGCTGGGGAAAGACTATTAATATTGAAGTCCACAAGAAGAAAACATTGCCAAAAGAAGCATGAGAGGCAAAGGCAGTGATGGAATCAACCAGAGAATGGAAAGATTTTAGCAGAGGTGTAAAAAACAGCAACAAAGATTGTAAGAGTAGAGGGTAGGGTGATCATAGTTAAGAGGAGCACATCACAGGAGGGCACAGACCCTCTGTTAGCAACAGAACAGGGTAGGTTTTGATGTATATAAAGGGTGACACCACAACCCCATTTGCCATGGTCCTGCTGGAAGAGGTGGTAGTCTAAGAGATCCAAGGTAGGATCAGGTATCCTACAGGACAGCCAAGATTCTAAGATACATAGGAGGTCAGGCAAGTGCTGAGAGATCCAAACTCTGTGGAGATGCATTTTAGGTATGAGACTCCCTAGCACTGAGATAGAAAATGCTAATGATAAGAGAAGGAGGAGGGAGACAAGGCAGAATGGAGGTATAGGGTTGGGTTCCACGTCACCAGCCATGAGAAGAAACAGGATGATGAGCTGCAGGACCAAATGGGACTTGTGCCCCCTGGAAAGGGGGGAGAAACAGAGGGTAAGGAAGGGAGAGGAAAGCTCAGTGGAGGAATTATGGGCTTAGTGAGTAGGAGGAGAGAAGTACAAGGTGGATGGATGGATGGGGAGGGATAGGTGATAGCAAGCAGAGGTGGGAGGGAGAGGAAGGGGACTGGGGAAGGGATAGAGGGAAACAAAAGGGGCAGTGGAGGAAAGGGGAAGATAAAAAGGGGTAACAGAAAGGCAGGAGAGGGGATGAGGATAATGAAGGGGAGGTAGAGGGATGGGACTGGGGTAGGAATAGGTAAAGGAGGAGACAAGTGAGGAGGGGAAGGGGACATAAGTATAAGGCAGCTAATGTGATATTATGATCAAACAGCAAATTAACATACAGTAGGCTAAATAATGCAGCAGTAAAGACTTAAAGTAAAACAAATGCAGGATGACTGAGTGACATAAGAGAAATAAAACAAACCTAGTAAGAAAGAGTAAGCAAATGGGTACAAACACTGACTAGTAGTTTGGGGGTAACCTAGATGGAGTGTAACTAAGGCTACTAAGTAGCTAATATGTACTACAGTTGGCAGTTAGAATATGTGAAGTTTGGAGTAACCTAGGTAGGGTAAATGATAAAACAAATGAACTAAGCAGAAAAATACTCAGTGGCAGTTAACAATGAGGCTACTACTAAGCAGTTAATATAACAGCAGTTTGCAGTAAAATAAACATAGACAAACATGGAGTTTGGAGTAATCCAGGCTAGGTGATGTTGAATTAAATTAAATAAGCAGACACATAAACAGTAGCAGCTGGCAAAGAAATAAGGCATTATGTAAGGTGACCCAGATAGAGAGTTGCCATGAGTCAGGAGTGCTTGTGGGGTTTTAAAATTAGCACAATGAGTGCAACAAAATCAATCTGGGACTTACTGGCTCAGGTGCAGAATGACTGGCCAACAGCCAACCCCAGGCTGACTTCTTCATATTGCTGTTCTTTGCACTATGGTCCTTAGTGCACTGAACCACACTGTGGTGGACCACTGGGTGTGGCTTGGATTTGAGTTAAAAGCTTCAGTGAGCCGCTGCTCTGGTTGGCAGCATCTGAGCTGGGCAGCATCTGGGAGGGTGCATTGGTGGCTTTCAGGTATGGGGTCCTGGTAGACATTGCTGGTGTAAAAGGGATATGGGTCAGTGCAGGTAGCACTGGTCACCCAGCTGGTGCTCCCTGTGGCAGCAGGAATGAGTACATGAGAGCAGACCACACTGGGTCTTTATTAAAATTCACAGGCTTTTTAGACAGACCTCTCAAGGAGTCATTGCTCTGATTGGATGTGGAGGGGAACTGGGAGGGTCTGTCATAGTTACTAAGGCTACCAGCTAAGCACATACTACAGTTGGCAGGTACAAAATGTGAGTTTTGAGTAATCCGGAAAGGGTCAATGCTAAAACAAATGAACTAAGCAGAAAAAAATACACAGTAGCAGTTGGCAGTGAGGCTCCTGCTAAGCAGTTAGTACAAAAACATTTGCCAGTAAAACAGGTTGGGTGATGTTAAAACAAATGAACTAAGCAGAAAAATACACAGCAGCAACTGGCAAAGAACCAAGGCAGTGTTTAGGGTGACCAATATAGGCAATTATCATGAGTCAGGAGTTCCAATAGGGTTCTGAAGTTAGCACATTAAGTACATCAAAGGTCGTTTGGAGCTTACTGACTCAGGGGCAGCATGATTGTCTGACTGGCAACCCTCAGACTGACTCTGGACAGACTCCTACAGATCATTGTCCCTTATGCTGTTGTCCTTAGTGTTCCAGACCACAGTGCAGAGGACCACCGGGTGTAGTCTGGATTTGAGTGAAGAGCTTTGGCAAGCCACCACTCTAATTGACTAGTGAGCAGCAGCTGGGTGGATCCATGCATGGCTTGCAGGTAGGGGGTCCTGGTGGAGATTGCTAGCATGGGAGGGGAATGGGTCAGAGCTGTCAGAACCAAAGTGATGGCCCTGTTGCATCAGGAGAGATTCTGTGAGAGCAGACCACTCTGGGTCTTTGTTAAAATTCACAAGCTTCATAGACCCACCTCCTCTTGATGTGCCACCCCTCTGATAGTGCATGCCTTTGTCACCTCTGGTCTAAGACCTAAGGTCTTTCTGAAATACTAATTAAACAATTAAAACCTCTGTGCTTGAATACTGCAATGCTTTATTCCTAAAGTTATCTGCAGGTTTGTTGTGATGCCTAAAGTTAATTCAGAATGCTGCAGCCTTGCTTATTGTGGGCTCCTCTGGTATGGACCACATTATACCAGTACTATGTGTGCTGCACTGTCTGCCAAATGCGGAGGCACATAACCTTAAAAAGCAGTTGATGCCATTAGGAGAAATTTAACAAAATATAATATTTAGACACAGTTCAGCTTGCATTTCACATTAGTTCTGTATTTCTCCTCCCGTTATTTATTATTGAGGACATTTGCATGAAAACAGGATCTTTGCTACTGAAGAGTTCATCTATTCCTGTTAGTTTCTCCCTACCTGAGGTCATAATGCTATGCTTGTGACATCACAATTACTCCCATGGCAACATATTGTGATGTCTCAGCAGAGGATTATGACATGAAGTAGGGAGTAAGCTAAAGAAGCAGATAAACTCTTGTAGATCCAGAACATGTTTTCATGCAAACAGCTATTATAATAAAAATGTTTTTTAAACAGTGTTACACCTTGTTCAGCATATAGTTAGGCAGTACATGTATGTTAATCAAGGATTAACATAGGGCTGATAGAATGTTTACAACCAATCAGAAAGCTCTATTTCTTAGATATTTTTTATAATGCAAGTTAAATTGTACCTAAATAATATGTTTTTTCAAAATTTTCTTTGAGGTATCAGCAGCTCTTCAAAGATATGCATGGCACATGCAAGGCCCTTCACGGATTGGGATGAGACCACTTAAAAGACCTTCAAGTTCCCTACCACCAAACTTGCTCCCTCCTCTCTTCCATTGTGGGCTTGCTCTCTGTTCCTGTATCTAGGTTGTATCAATCAGGGGACAGAGTATTTTGTGCTGTTGCACCTACCTTGTGGAATGTCCTGCCAGAACATATTAGATCTGCCCGTACGTTAGAGGCCTTTAAGTCCAATCTAATAACATTTCTTTTTGCTGAAGCCTTTCCCTAAATCTTTAAATTATTGTTAATATTTATGACTTATTGTTCACTGCCTGTCGTTATGAAAACTGTTCGAAAGTTGTGTTGTATTTATTGTAAAGTGCATTAAGCCTGTGGGAAAGGGTGCTGCAGAAATAACATTGTCTTGCCTTGCCTTGATTGATGGGGAGTGGGAACAAGTAGGATCCATCAGCAGTTTGCAGGTAGGGGGTCCTAGTGGAGATTGCTGGCAGGGGAGGGGTTTGGGTTAGGGCAAGCAGCCTTCGCAAACCTGGTGATGATCTCTGTAGCAGTGGGAGGCAGTCTATAAGAGCAGACATCTGGTCTTTGCTAAAATTCATGGGCTTCCTAGACCCACCTCCTCTCAGCATGCCACCACTCTGATTGGCTGGAGAGAGACAGCTGAGAAGGACCCTTAGCTAGAGATGTGCCAAAGTATTAATTCCCCAATAAAGTTGCCACAAAGTAGCTGACATTTGTATATGCAGAGTTTCTCGAATTTTTCCCTACCCTCAGCAACATTGACTTCACCTGAAAGTGCAAAGTTGTCCATGAGAATGGCAAAATTCCACCAGCGAAGTGTGGAATTTTGTTCACATGTGGAGGAATTTCACCTGTGAATGGGACAGTGTGGATCCAAAAGCTTGTGTATAACTCCATCTTTGTACAAGACACTTGTTGGTCCAATAAAAGGTATCAAATCTTCCATCTTCACCCGTGAATGGTGAAATTCCACAGTTCATAGGCAAAATTCCACCATTTGCAGGTGAAATTCTGCACTTTGCGAGTGGAATTCCACTATTCACAGTGAAATTCCACACTTTGTGGATCAATCCACACTTTGAGAATTGTGCTAAACTCATGGATTAATTCACAGAGCAAATTTAGCCACCCTCATCCATTTCTTTCCTTGGCAGCTTGCAGGTAGGGGGTCCTGATGGAGATCACTGGCATGAGAAGGGTATGAGTCAGGGCGGACATCTATTGTAACAAAAGTAAAAGAATAATAATATAATAAATGACAGTGACAGTGTCCTTATTCTGGTAGATGAGTTTGGGTGCTGACTATAAAATGTTGCTCATGTATGTTTACTAGCCTGGCCTGAAATACATTTCCCACAGCTGGCAGGTACACAGGTACAACAGAGTTAGCCAATTTGCAGGGCATAAAAAGACATATCACAGATCCCTGTGTGACAAAAGTACTTACTTGCAATGGAATTGCACCATTTCCAATAGGATATTGCAGCAATCTGCAGAAATATTGCAAGGTACTGCACTGTATCATGACTGACTCATATTCCAGTATGTCTTGTCTCCTATAGGTTACTAAGCTGCCCAATCTTTTAATGCAGTTCAAGGTATGCTTAAACAAATTGTAATATGTTGTTCACTCTCCTTGAGTCATGGTGTGGTCTTCTTATTGGGAGAAGTACAGTGGCATCTCCAAGGATGAAACACAATTCTGCAGCATTTTGCAGCACTCTGCAGAATGCTGCAGAAGACCTACTGAATAAAACTATGTAATTTCAGTGGTAATTAGTCCATATCTAGAATGTGTAGTATGGTATGGGCTGCACACTCATTGGCTCACGCTGTGGAACAATGGGCGTACAGCCCTACTGATGGTGTCAGTCGGCGGGCAACGGGGTGGCAGACGGATGGGGTGCTGCCGCCCGCCGCTGATGGGGGGGAGCGGGGTGGTGGGACTCAGTGGGCAGGTGGGCTGGGGTGTCCACTGGACCACCAGGGATTTTGGGGATCTGATTTCATTACTGAGCCTGCGATCGGGAGGGCAGGTCCACTGGACCACAAGGGATATTGGATGGAGTCTTCATTTACTTTTACAAATGCCTGCGATCGGGTAGGCAGAGGTCCACTGGACCACCAGGGATATTGGACGGATTATTCATTTATTATTACAAATGCCCATGATCGGGCAGACAGTGGTCCACTGGACGACCAGGGATATTGGACAGATTATTCATTTATTATTACTAATGCCCACAATCGGGCAGACAGTGGTCCATTGGACCACCAGGGATATTGGAGGGATTATTCATTTATTTATTACAAATGCCCATGATCAGGTAGACAGTGGTCAACTGGACCACCAGGGATTTGTGTTTTCCATTTTTTTTACTGCAGCCCGTGATCGGGCTGTGGAGCACATTGCCGGCTGCAGGGGGCATCGGTCCCCTATAGCTGCTGCCTGGCAGGGCGCCAGGAGCAAGTGGTTGGGGATCGGTGCACCTGCATGCAAATGTGGCCATAATGACATGCAAATGGCCCCATTTGCACCTTGCATACATTATGGCCTCATTTGCATGTCAAGTTTTGAATATCGCAGATGCTGTGTATAGCGCAATGGAACTTGCGCTAGTGCATCCCCATGCTCCACTCTGGCCACTTGCACTGGCACAGTGCGACTGTGCCATGCACACTGCGGGTGGCCAGGGTGTGATATTCAACAATGCTGTGCCATGGGGCAGCTCCATTGAATATCGCCCAGTCCACACCCTTGTGCAGCCAAGTTGTGCTGCACCCAAGCTTGCGCCACAGCCTGGCGCAGTTTGAATATCTGGGCCCTCCTATCTTAACTGCTTATTAGGGACATCTCTTCTGCTTGCCTGACAGTGATTTAATTGAGTCTGTAGCTCTACAAGAGGCCTTTGTTGTGTGTTTACAGTAGATTAGGAGAGGATTATTTTGTCAGTGGAACTGAACAGAATTTTGTATCCTGGTATTCCATGGTAAACATTCCATATACTGAATATGGAGAAACACCAAGAAAAAAAACAGGATGAAGAAAGGAAGCAATAGTACTTTATAAACAAGGAGAAAATGTGGGAAAACAGTTACATAGGCAGAAGCAGACCCAAGCTGCTCAAATACATTCCTGAAGTTTATAAAAGCACATACATTTGAATCATATATGAGTGTTTTCAGATGAAATCTATCACCCACCACCACCACCCACCAAAAAAAAAAAAATAAAGGAACCTGGCGAGTTCAACATTTTGAACACCTTTCCATTAAAATACAGTACTGAAATTGATTTGAAATGGAAGGTAAAAATGTTTGTTTTCTCAACAAATGTGTGCCACACATGGTTTTCATTGTTTCATTTTTTTTAGCTACCCCCACCCAAGTTACCAGAATATGGACTATTTTTGTGTATTCAGAGTTAAAATGGAAGCATATTTCAATGAAAGGTCCAATTTTTATATTTTTAGAATACTTTCTTCTTATTTTCATTCATTGTAAGTTAAATATTTAAATGTTGTTTTAGAAGAGTAATAAGACATTCCAGGGTATGCCATTATGGTGAAATAATCACACTTCTCAGGTGCATTTTACTGCACTTAGCTGCAGCATATGTCTAACAATGCGATTATTTCACCATAAGGCACATTCTGTCATGTCTGATTGCTTACATAATGCTACTTGTACTATCTGAGTTATTATATTGGTTAAAGAATGGAGCAGTTCCTCCAGACACTCAATACTTATTGCAGTAGCAACTTATGTGGGCAGTGGGATCAGTATCAGGGGCCAAAGACTGATGGAAACTGAGGTCTCTGGTTGGAGAACCTAGAGCAGTAGGGGGTGATATACCAGAGCTGGTTTTATGGACCAGGAAACACAAAATAAAAAGACAGACACTTACAGAAAGAGAACATGAGGTAAGCAACTATGAAAAGGAAATGCTACACTTTCCATCCCCTTTACACAATAATTCCAGGTAAAAATAATGGTTTCATCAACTACCAACCACTGGCAAAGTTATGGATCCTAAGTGAGCTGAGATCAAATAACAAGTAAAATGTCACTGCCTCCTACAAATTCACAAGGACCAAGCTCTATATACTATAAGATTAAACTAAAAAGAAATTTAAAAAAAACCATACTCCAAGTCCACAAATGCCATGCAATTCTGTCTGGGCAAAAATCAGAGGATTTACCTGATTCATCCAAAGATGATGCATGAAAGGAACAGATGCACTGAGGTCAGTGTGAAGTCTGTCTCATCACAGATTGCCTGCACTAGTATTTTAATGTAACACAGTCAAGCTGACTAGGCCTTATATTATTTAATATATGATAAAACCTAGCTGTATTATGCTCCGATACTCCTGCAAATGCCAATACATTTCAACAGCTAGTCTGGAATACTTGTCTAGAAATGTTCATGTATTCTTGATTGTCTAAACCAGTGGTTTTAAAAACAAAAATGACTATTGTAAAAGTTCTACAGGCATCATATAAAAAGTGACATCTTAAGAATGTCATAGAAGCTTTGACAGATCGTGCTCGTACCAAGGAAAAGAACCTGCCAAGCCATTACACCCCTCCCCCCAAAAAACAAGAAAACAAATTAAAATGAAGTGAGTGTCACATGATAATTAGGGTTTAGAACATGCAGCTAATATAGACATGTTTCAAACTATAAAATATCTTCAGAAAGCTGTAATTCCCATACACCATCAATGGATCATTTTATTCACAATCATTTATGATAAAAAGATTATATTCTACAAATAGGGGTGCTCAGATTCTGCAACATCCATTCTAGATGGATTTTTTAATGGATTTCAGAATACCCAATTCCAGTTCTGTTTTGGTTCTGATTCTGCTGCCCATCAGAACTGAAGTCGGAAAATGAATCTGAAATCCAAAGTCCTAACTTTCCTAATGGCACTCCAAATATTAAACTACCTAGCATGCCATTGCAGCCAGATAATGGCTTGGTGGATATGGTGGGTACTAGGCAGTGAACATCAATTGTTGCCTAACATAGGGTAGTTTACCGCAAGCTTGTTAGATGCTGTTATATGCATTCATTTGTCTTCAGCCCAAGACAATTAATTATGTGATCAAATGCAAGAGACTCTAGGAGGACTAAGCACATTGGTATAGAATTAAAAAAAACAGTGGGGGGATGTTTAAGGGTCATTCTCAGCTAAGATTATGTCATGCAGTGTCCTAATGTTTACTAAGGTGAATTTTCAACAAATCAATATTACATTTTAAATTTTTGTGTCTGAAAAGTTTTATCTCCATGCAAAGAAATAATACTGACAGTTTTAGAAAATTTCTGCTGTTGTTCTATGTAATATCAATAAAAAACTTAAGAAATATTGCTTTTCACTGATGTTTTAGTGTGACATCTAGACCCATAACATTTGATTTATATCTCACACTTGCACTGTTTGCCTTTTCACTTCCCCCGCACATCAGTGGAAAGCTAACACCTTAATCTCTCAGTAAATATTATTTGCAAACAAATTTACTTATTTTGTAAGTATTTAATTTTTGGATGAAAAAGTGTATCACACAGGTCACAGGATCAGTCCACTGTGTAACCTGCAATAAAAAGTGTTTTATTCTCATTTGAAAGCATGATTTAAAGTGTTTCTCCTGATGTTTATTTTCATTTCTGTCTGACATGAAATCCCCACTACCAAAAAAAAACAACAACTGAAAATCGTCTTGCTGAAAAGCAAGTTTATGTGATGCCTGATATACTGCCTATCCAAAAACATCATTTGTTCATGAGGCCCATTGAGAACATTTGGTAGGTTCTGAAAAAGGTGACATCACATTCAAATGAGGTGCTGGAAGTGTTATACTAACACTATAAATTAACTTGCAACTAAGGTGAACACTGAGTGTGACAGGAGCAGTAAAAGAGGCAAGTCCAACATCAGAACAGGAAACAAATGTGTGGTAGAAACAGAGTTTTCTAAATTTCAAAAGGATCTAAAGACTTAAAGGATTTACAACATAAATTTGTTTTATAAGACTACACTCCACCAAAAGAAGTAGAGATAGGGTTTTCTATTTGCCTAACACCACAAGGAAATGCTCCCTATGGGTCCAGTGCACAGTGTGGACACACATTTTAAAAAAAAGAGGCATTTAGTAAATTTAAGAATGAGAGGGTTAAAATTAAGCAGATATTTCATATATGTTAAAATGCATATTTCTGAATGCAAGTCTGCTATTAGGAGGAAGGATGACACTTCTAGTGTGGCACAATATTTTTATAAAAAAAAACAGTGGTCCAGATATTCAAAAGGATTGTGCATGGCACAACGGTGTTGCACCGTATGCAACCCACTGATGTGCCCCGGTGCGATATTTAAATGGGAATTGTGCCTGGCACAAATCCCGATGCGCCAGAGCGCATCAGTAATGTATGCAGGCACAGGTGGGGGGGGGCGTTCCCATGCATACTAAGCACAGCCCAATATTTAGCCCGGGATATGATGAGACATGCATGTGCAACCCCTACCTGCGCTGCACAAAGTTGAGAAAAACAAAAAGGAGCACCGGCTGGCCACCCACAGGTGAGCTTCCGTATTGCAGGGCACAACGCGACAGCTGCCACCTGTGGGTGGCCACCCGAGCTCTAGCTGCAACCCCATGGTGGTGCCCCCCCCATGTCTGATCGTAGGCATTAGTAAAATAAATAAAAACTCCTACATCCCTGGTGGTCCAGTGGACCACTGTTTGCCTGATCGTGGGCTTCAGTAAAATGAAAAAGTAAACTCTATCCCTGGTGGTCCAGTGGACCGCTTCCTGCCCGATCGTGGGCTTCATTAAAATGAAAAAGTAACCTCTATCCCTGGTGGTCCAGTGGACTGCTGCCTGCCCACCAGGGCTTACATAAATACAAAGAGATATCTTATCCCTGGTGGTTAGTTTACTTAAGCCTGGCTACTGGCAGACATTGTCCACTGGACCACCAGGGTAGGATATCTCTTTGTATTTATACTTTAAGCCTGTGATCGGCAGGCAGCGTCCACTGGGCCGCCACCAGGGATAGAGGTTACTTTTTCATTTTACTGAAGCCCGTAATCGGGCAGACAGTGGTCCACTGGACCACCAGGGATATAGGAGAGTTCATTTCTTTCACTAATGCCCACGATCGGGCTGTGGGGCAGATTGCTGCACTGCAGGAGGCATCGGTCCCCGACGGCTGCTGCCCAGCAGGGTGCCAGGTGCAAGTCATCGGGGATTGGCGCACCTGCATGCAAATGTGGCCATAATGACATTCAAATGGCCCCATTTCTGCCTTGCATACATTATGGCCCAATTTGCATGTCAGCTTTTGAATATCATGGTAGTTGCACCTAACGCAATGGAACTTGTGCTAGTGCATCCCCATGCTCCACTCTGGCCACTGGCGCTAGCGCAGTGCCACTGCGCCATGGCGCACTGTGGGTGGCCAGGGTGTGGTATTCAATGATGCTGAGCCATGGCACAGGTCCATTGAATATTGCCCTGTCCATGCCCCTGTGCAGCCAAGGCTGTGCCCAGGCTTGCGCTACAGCCTGGCGCAGTTTGAATATCTGTGCCAGTAACTTCAATGACATTTTTTGATCTGCAAAAGGTAGAATTGCCCAGAAGAGGCCAAAATCTAGAGAGGAGATTACTGGAAAGTGAAGGGTTTGGGATTCAGAGATGTGGTGCATTGAATGAACATTTTGGTCTTGATGAAGAAATTGAATGGGCATCTGTTGTTTAAAAGAGTATATGAAGCACCGCTTTTGAAACGTTGCCTGAAAAGGTACTTTTGGAAACTGCTCCTCAAAGGTTACGATAAGCATTTATGTTCACTGTGTTTTGTGGTTGCTTGCCTTTTCCTTTTTACACTTGTACTGTCTTCTCCCTTACCAACCTCTGCTCTCCACCTCTTAGCAATTATTCAAAGCAGACTCAAGTGGACTCAGCTTTTCTGTTCTCTATTTTTAAATATGGAAAAAAATCTCTTACTAGTATGTACGCTTTTTTCAGTACTGATATTGCTCATGTGTTTAGAGGTCCACAAATCTCTCTGTAGTTTGACCTCCAGAAACCTGGAATCAGGCTTTATAATACTTTAGTCTGATTTGGCTTGATGGATATTAATTGATCTATATGTATATGTATGCGAATAGATCTAATTTTGATTGAATTTTAATTTATTTTCTATATCTTTAACTTTGGGATTCATTAAAACTAGTGTACCATTTATCCTGAGGTCACCTCTTATGCATGTAGGTAGGTGGAATGAGCACCATCAGTGTTCAACACTAGCGCATGATGTCCTCTCATCATGCTCATTCTGATGCATAAAGTGATATCAGCATGTTAATGTGTGGAGCTTTAAGAGAGAAAGCATGGGGATGCCACTCAGACAGTTACTTATAGCATCGGTGGAAGTTTTTCACATACTCTAATGAGCCCATGCTAGCAGTTTGACTTCATACAGTGAATTTGAACCAGCATATGCTGGTAAGTGCAAGGCACAATTGATTTAATATGAAATGAAAATTGCTAAAAACTTTATGATAAGTGATGTATATTTTGAAAATTTTCAGGATCATCAACTTGCAAAAGCTGCAAAGCCTACAGTTAAACATTGGTATGGCGATGGTGGATTGTGAATAATATGGAATATTGATGAAATGATGTAAAAGTGATTTTAAGCAAAACATATGCATCTGGTTGATGTGTCTGCTTTTACTGGTCATAAAATGTAACAGTTTCAAAGCAAAGTCACTTGTGACCGGCAAATCTACCCTTTATTTCTGTTGTCTAATGTAAAAGGGAGAATCTTGTTCTGCCTATCCTGCTTTTTTTGTTGTTGTCAACTCTGATTATCACCAGGTCAATGGGTAGAGGATGTAATCCCTATCAGTGCCTGGAATGTCCTCCCAGCACCTTTCTCCAGGCCACCCAGCCTGGAGGGCCTGTAGCTTTCTCCCTAGGGTGGACTCCCCCAGGAGGGTGGGGGAGAGACAGAGGTCAACCAGAGGCCCCATCCTGGGCTTACACCTGGGGCCTCATTTGGGAAGCAGTCCAGGGGTGTTGCAAAGTTCCGTGACCCAGGGTTTTCTGTCTTGATTTCCTCCAGGAGGTATGAACTTGCAGTGATGATGTTAACACAGGATAGGTGTGCTCCCATACCCATCCCACAGATGTCCACTGTTACCTCTGTGCATGCCAGATGGTCCCAGCTGCTGGAACACCCAGTCTCCATTGGGCATCACTAACATGCCAGGGAATTACTACCATCCCCCTTGGAGATGGAAAGCTGTCCTTGGGATGCTTATCCAACCTCATCCCGGCTGACCCTCTAATACACCACATTTTGCTTCCGAACAAGGGTCATCAGTGTCGCAGGTGGTCTTGCTTTTTTAGGTACTTGTGTTTCATTAATAACTCATTTTATGACATGAATTTTCTGTGCATGCTCTGTAAGACTAAATATGGTGACTGAAAAAAGACTTGTGTCTCTACTTATAGGCAGCTTACTGTAGCAGATCCATGGTCTGCACAATCGTGATTGAGAATGCTTAGTGACACATAATAGTGTTAGTTGCATTTCTGCTGGTTTGCTTGAGGCACTCACTTGTTTAGGTTCTTTTATCAAATCTGCCACATATTATTTCATTTTTGCAAACCCAAAAATGGAACTTCACCAAGTCCAATGTTCCTATGTATTTTCTCTATATCATATATACAAAATGTGCTAAATATCTATTTTCAAACCAAATAATAAACATAGAATCATAGAAACATAGAAGTTGACAGCAGATAAGGACCACAAGGCCCATTCAGTCTGCCCATTTTTTCTGCCTTATGAATGTGCCATAGGCCTTTACTTTGCCAATGGCCTATTTATTCATAATCATCTGTATTGTTCCCTTATGCCTATCCCATGCCTGTTTGAAGCCCAGCACTGTATTCATATCCACCACTTCCTGAGGTAGGCCATTCCATGCATCCACCACCCTTTCTGTGAAAAAGAACTTCCTCACATTACCCTTTAATTGGCCTCCCTCTAATCTCATGCTGTGTCCTCTTGTCCTGCTATTTTTCTTATATTGAAACCTGTTAGACTCTTTCACCATGTTAATGCCCTTAAGATATTTGAATGTTTTGATCATATCACCTCTCTCCCTCCTTTGCTATAGGGTATACATATTGAGCTCAGTTAATCTGTCCTCATATGTTTTCTGATGCAGTCCCTGCACCATTTGGGTTGCCTTTCTCTGGACTGTCTCCATTTTGTTAATGTCCTTGTGCAGGTGCGGCCTCCAGTACTGCACGCAGTAATCCAGATGTGGCCTAACCAGTGTCTTGTAAAGAGGGATTATTACCTCCCTCTTACAACTTGTGATACCCCTACTAATACACCCCAACATTCCCCTAGCCTTACCTACTGCTTTAGTGGCGTGCTTGGATGATTTCAGGTCATCTTTGATGGTGATGCCCAAGTCTCTTTCTTCCCTTGTGATGGCAGACAACTCCCCTCCCAACCTATAGTTAGCTTCAGGATTTCTCTTCCCTATGTGCAAGATCTTGTACTTCTTTGATTTAAACCCCAGTATCCACTCTTCAGACCATTTTGTCAGTTTTTCCAGCTCTCTTCTCATTCTACCCACCCCATCTGGATCATCTACTCTTTTGCAGATCTTGGTGTCATCTGCAAACAGGCAAACCTTACCCTCCAGTGTATCGGCAATGTCACTGATGAAGACATTGAAGGGGACTGGCCCCAGAACTGATTCCTTAGGTACCCCACTTGTGACTTGCATCTCTTCTGACTGTATACTGTTTACCAAAACTCTTTGTTTTCTGCCTGCCAACTAGTTTGCCACCCAGTTGACCAACTTCTAACCCACCCTGAGCCTACCCAGCTTATTAATCAATCTTCTATGAGGAACAGCATCGAAAGCTTTGCTGAATTCAAGGTAGGCAACATCAACTGCACTCCCTTGGTTTAGCACTCTGGTTACCCAGTCAAAGAAATCTATGAGATAAGTTTAACAGGACCTTCCTGCTGTAAACCCAAGCTGTCTTGGTTCCTGTACTCCTATGGATTGCATCTCTTCTGACTGTATACTGTTTACCAAAACTCTCTGTTTTCTGCCTGCCAACCAGTTTGCCACCCAGTTGACCAACTTCTAACCCACCCTGAGCCTACCCAGCTTATTAATCAATCTTCTATGAGGAACAGCATTGAAAGCTTTGCTGAATTCAAGGTAGGCAACATCAACTGCACTCCCTTGGTTTAGCACTCTGGTTACCCAGTCAAAGAAATCTATGAGATAAGTTTAACAGGACCTTCCTGCTGTAAACCCAAGCTGTCTTGGTTCCTGTACTCCTATGGATTCCAGGTGTTGCACTATCCTTTCCTTAAGGAGTGCCTCCATAATCTTGCCCACTACTGAAGTAAGACTGACTGGTCTATAGTTCGCTGCCTCCTCCCTGCTGCCACTGTTGTGGAGCAGGATCACATGAGCCCTTCTCCAGTCTTCTGGGACCTCTCATGTAGTCAGAGACTCACTAAACAGTTCTGTTAATGGCTCTGCTAGTTCCACCCTTCCCCTGCCCAAAAAGAAGAACCATGAATGAAAGAAACATGGAGGTAAGAGCAGAAACAATCAACAAACAACAAATGCAGTCGCTATCCCTCAGTCTGTATCTCATATGTGCTCCTGTAATTAGCCCAGAAAGTTTAGCCTAATGATAGATAAAATTGTAAAACCTGGAAGCACCACCTGCAACAATTTTACAGAAGATACACCCTGTGAGAAACACTTTGCTACAGAGAAAAATAAAGCAGTAAAAAGTAACAAAACCTGTCAGCACAACCTGCAGAACAATTTAACAGAAGATATACCTTGCAAAAAACAATTTGAATCAGATAAGATTACAGCAGTAATCTGTAAGCACAAAACAGTAACAAACCTTTAGGCACACGCTGTAACAATGCAGCAGAAAGTATACCCTGGAAAAACAATTTTAATCAGAGAACAATAAAGCAGTAAAATGTCAGCAAAAACCAGTAACAAAACCTGTAAGCACAAAAGAAAATAGTAACACACAGTAAATCTGCCTAGTCAAAAGAAGCCTTATTTTTTCCTTGCTCTGATAATGTTGTTCTTTGCTCTGTCCTTACAAGCAAACCTAGAAGAAAAGAGCTCAGGTGAAGCTAGGTGCCTTTGCCAGCAAACCTAGTCTTCTACCACAAAACTACCAACTAACCTGACCTTTTAACTCTTCCCTCTGTTGGAAGTTACTAAGACTTTATCAACTACAGTACCCCCCCCCAGTTACACGAATAATCACCTGGAAGAGCTGTGGGAGGTAAGCAATTAGCTCTTTCAATATGAGAAGGATACTGCAACACCTTTGATCCCAAAACAAAAACCTGTAAGCAAAAAATAAAATAGTAGCAAATAGCAAACAGTAATTTTGCATAGCCTAATGATAGATAAAAAAAAGTAACAACACCTGTAAGCACCACCTGTAACAATTTCACAGAAGATATACCTTGTAAAAAACACTTTGCTACAGAGAAAAATAAAGCAGTAAAAAGTAACAAAACCTGTAAGCATAACCAGCAGAACAATTTAACAGACAATATACCTTGCAAAAAAACAATCTGAATCAGAGAAGATTGCAGCAGTAATCTGTAAGCACAAAACAGTAACAAACCTATAGGCAGACCCTGTAACAATGTATATCCTGCAAAAGCTTTTTGAATCAGAGATCAATAAAGCAGTAAAATGTCAGCAAAAAAACAGTAACAAAACCTGTAAGCACAAAAGAAAATAGTTACCCACAGTAAATCTGCCTAGCCAAAAGAAGCCTTATTTTTTTCCCTGCTCTGATAATGGTGTTCCTTGCTCTGTCCTTATAAGCAAACCTAGAAGAAAAGAGCTCAGGTGAAGCTAGGTGCCTTTGCCAGCAAACCTAGTCTTCCACCTTAACCATAACACCATTTTCCATGTAGATATTTTTTATCTCCTCTATTTTTATCCTCCTGCAGTCACAGTCCCTGCCTACCTCCAGCCACCGCTTTTCCTTGCTGCCGATCTTGGAGTTGTGCTTGCCCAGCTGGTATACACATCTGTACCATCTAGAGGGGCCCACTCAGATGCCAATCTGCCTGGCCAGGATCCACTACTGGCACACGCCTCTGTTCAGGCATTCACTGGCCAGTGAGGCTGCGGCTGTCAAGCTGCTGTGGGCTTTGTGCTGCCATTTTTCCTCCCTATTTTTGGTCCCCTGGAGTGTGAGTGTGCAATGATGTCATGAACGTGCCGATGTCTGCCGCACTCCATCCCTTGCTGCACCACTCTACTAGTGCCCCCGATCATCACCAGGGGTTGCTACAGAGCGGTGGGTCTCTGGATCCCTCCCTGGGATGGGACAGCACTTCTCCAGATACTCAATCCCTTCCCTCTCCTGCCAACCCCTGACACCCTGGGTTCGTTTCTGAACCCGAGCCACCATTGTTGCATGAGGTGTGGCGTCCAGTGCCTTGACCATCAGCGCCACTGGGACGGCGATGTAGATATTTTTTAATGGGCTAGTTATGTTAAACATCCCCCTACTAGCCTGAGCTCCTAGTGGTTTAACCCTTTTGAATGGTTTTGTGTAGTCTTCTCTTTTATAACCCTTAATGTATATGTACAGCTCTATCATGTTCCTCTACTTTGTTGCTTCCAGTGAGTACTTGATGAAATCCCCCAGTCTTTTCTTGAAGCCCCTGCTGGCCTTGGATCACTTTTCTCCCTATTCTCTAGATTGTCTTTAATGTTTCCTGGTCCTTATTCAGATAAGGGCTCCAGAGCTTCACACAGATGAAGGTGTAGTCTAATCAGCAATCTGTAAAGTGGCAGTATCACATCCCTCCTTTGACTGGTAAAATATTGCCTGATACAACCCAGCATTCTATTTGCCTTCCCTTATCCTTGCTACATTAAGGGAAGGATTTTACATGGTTACTACTTACTGTCTTTGTTTTTTTTTTAATCTCTGGAGTGTTCCACCTGTCCCCTTTTGGTGCAGTATGCTTTCGGTTGATTTCTGCACCCAGACTACATGACTTTTTTTCATTGAACTTTAGTTGGCAAATGCCAGATCACTTTTCTGTTCCCTCTATATTCCGCTTCCTATTCTTAATCCCTTCTACACCGAGTGTCTTTATATGTTCAGTAGCTGATGCCACAATATGCTACACTACAGAATTGACATTAGTTTATGCCACACTATGCTACACTACAGAATTTATATATGGATTAGGTTAGAGTTTAGATGTAGCTGCTATAATTGTGTGGAATGTTGAATACTGCAGTAACAATTATTGCAGAACTACCATTCTAGTTCAATGAAAAAAATCTACGTTAAAATGTCATGGAATTTTGCCAAAATTTTAATTTTAGGTATTTTGATTTAATACTAAAAGTTACTTCTAAATATTACTATGTTTGGGTGGTGTACAGGTGCGTACTACTGTACAAGTAAAAGTGTGCCAAGTCTCAGATTCCCAACATTAAAGGGAGTTGAGTTATACATGGCCAGTCATTTTGTCAAAATTCAATTTTCAGATATTTCCACCTAATTTTAAACAGTCTCATCCAACTTTCTCAGCAGTTTGAGGATTTAATGAACTATTCAAAATGGGTATGTTTACGTAGTTTTAGGTCTCCAGCTTTAAAAGAGGCTGTGTTATAAGCCAATATTTTGACACATTTAAAATGCCAATTATTTCAGAATAATTTTACAAACATGCTGCAAAATGTTATCAAATTCTGCAGGCATACAGATACATAGCACATGTATATATGATTCAGGTTTCAGGTTCCTAGCTTTAAAGGGAACCGAGTAATAGCCCAATATTTTGCCAAGATTTTAATTTCAATTATTTCCATCAAATTTTAAAATAATTCATTCTAAATTCAGAGATTATAAAGAGGCTTGGCTCACAGCTTGAAGAATCTCTCCACAGTTTGTGTACAGGAAAAAATGCCAATTTATTCTGTGCAAAATAAGCAAAAACTTAACAGCAAACTATGCTCCTGTAACAAAGTCTGAACTACTTCTTTCAAATTTCCCCAAATTTGAAACATTTAAACTACTGTAGTACATGGTTATGTATGCCATGTTTCTCATTCCTGGATTTATAGGAGATCATATTAAATGTAACCAAACTTTCTTGATGGTTTAGACTACATTTAAAAAGTATCTGAGCTGCAAAAGTATAAACCCCTGCAACTGTAAACCTAAAGAACTTAATGACATTACATTTGGCTGGTGCATAGAAACCGAATTTGGTGGCAGATAAGGACTGCTTCGTACATCCAATCTGCCCATTTTTCCCCCACCTACATTATCACCAGAGACCCTGCTTGATCTAAAGCTCTTTCTGCCTCCCACCTTGCTTTCCACTATGATTGCCTTGTGCTTACCCCATACATTCTTGAGCCACACCACTGTTTTCACCCCCACTATGTCTGCTGGAAGGCTGTTTCAGGAATTCACCACTCTTTCTGTGAACAAGTACTTCCTAACATCTCTTCTCAATCTACCTTCTCCAGCTTCATAGCAAGTCCCCTTGTTCTTGAGCACATTTGTTTCTGAAAATAATACTTCCCCCTGTACCCTATTTACCCCCTTAAGGTATTCAAATGTCTCTATCATATACCTCATCTCCCTCATTTATTTGAGGTTATACATATTGAGATATTTTAGCACACCTCATAGGGCTTTTGATTCAGACCCTGCACCATTTTAGTTGCCCTCTTCTGAACTACCTCACACTATCTATGTCCTTCCAGAGATGTGGTCTTACCAGTGATCTATAAAGAGGCAGCACCACCTCACTCTTTATGCTAGTGATATCCCTCTCTATGCACCTTAGCATCCCACTAACCTTCTTGACTGGTGTGTTGCTCTACCTGGCCACCTTTTGGTCATCAGATATGATTTCCCCCAGGTCTCTTTCCTGCTTGATGCTCGTCAATACCACTCCACCCATTTTGTAGTCTGCCTCTGGGTTTCTGTGTCCCAAGTACATCATTTTGCACTTTTTCACAATGAAACCCAGCTGCCATACCCTTAATCACCCTCAAGTTTTCTCAGGTCTCTACTCATCCTTTCCACCCCCTCACCCAGACAGTCCGCCCTATTTCTGATTTTGGTGTTATCCACAAACAGGCAGATGTTCCTTTCCAGCTCCACTGAAGTGTCACTTAGAAGACATTAAAGTGGACTGGTCTCAGCACTAATCCCAAAGGCACCACACTGGTTACCCCCCACTTCCTTGGAGTGAACTCCATTAACATCACCATCTGGGATCTATCCCCTTTAATAGGCCTGAAAACAAGATTGTGTTTGTCAATTTTATTATCTCTTACTTAAAGGATGCCTGTGTTATAAGCTGCCAAAAACTGCAATATAAAATCAGTGCTTAAAGTCAAATTCCATGAGTCTTTGTGAAAACTGTGACTTCATGATAGTTATGCAGCAACCATATACAGTACATGAAAATTACCAAGCCATACAACTGACTTCAAATGCAAGAGAAAGGCAAATACTAGTGAAAGAGAGGAGTAATAATATTGGATTCATGGTGGGGAGGAGGACTCTGTTATAAAAGGAGGACAGTTGGGGGGCATTGCATGCTCATTATGCTAGATACATAGATACATAGACAGTGTCAGCAGATAAGGGCCTATGACCCACCCAGTCTGCCCATTTGAGCTTGTAAGTTCAGTTTATGTTTTCCTAGAAGTCTGTTTCCCCTTACCCCCGACCTCCAGAATTCCTTTATGTCTATCCCATGCATTCTTAAATCCCATGATTGTTTCAGCCCCAACCACTTCCTCTGGCAGGGTGTTCCACTTGTCCACCACCCGTTCTGTGAAGAAATTTTTCCTCATGTTTCCTCTGAATCAGCCTCACTCCAACTTCATCCCATGCCCTCTAGTCCTGGTACGTCTCTTTCACTTAAAAATAGTGTATTTCTGCACCCTGTTCCTCCCTGTGAGATACTTTTATGTCTCTATCATATCCCCTCTCTCCCTCCTCTCCTCCAGGGAGTACATGTTCAGTTCCTTCAACCTGTCTTCATAGGACTTGTGATGCAATCCATGCACCATCTTTGTTGCCTCCTCTGAACCTTCTCTACTCTGTCTATGTCCTCGTAGGTATGGTCTCCAGAACAGTACACTGTACTCCAGGTGGGGCCTCACTAGTGTCTTGTATAGCGGAATTATGACCTCCCTTTTCCTGCTGGTGATGCCCCTGCTATATATCCCAGCATCCTATTTGCTTTACCTGCTGCCTTGTCACACTGTTTCCTACCTTGAGGTCATCAGAGATGATAACCCCAAGATCCTTTCCTGTTTGGTGCATGCTATATCATCACCCCCCCAACTGATATATTGTGCCAGGGTTTTTGTCCCCATATGCATTATCTTGCACTTCTTTGCATTGATTTTCAACTGCCAAACCCTTGACCATTCTTCAAGTTTCTGCAGGTCCCTTCTCATTCTGTCTACACCCTCTGGTGTGTCTACTCTGTTACAGAGCTTTGTGTCATCAGTGAACAGTGAAATTCTGCCTTCTAGGTCCTGCTCAATGTCACTGATGAAGATGTTGAATAGGACTGGTCCCAGCACTGATCCCTGTGGTACCCCACTGGTCACTCTTCCCTCTGTGCTAATGCCAATAAGGTTACTTGCCTGCCTGCAGTGCAGATCAAATGAGTGTTATCCATATCTAAGCAATGTATATAGATGGGGTAATCAACTGGTGTATGTATTATGATAGGATTAACTAGTCCTTTGGATGTGATGATGGCTCTTATTGAATGAAAGATGTTCCTAAGGAAAAAGATGTCCAGAGGAATCTTCTCCAAGGCCTCATGGTTGTGGAGCCTGTGAGGAATGACAGTGACATCAATTAGATATGCAAAGTTTTTATGAGATTCTATTGAAATAGGAAAGGTCTTCTTTTTCTGTTAAATCAGAGAGCATTCTGGGGTAATGGGTGCCTGCATGCTCAGGATGTCCTGTTGTGCTAAGAGGAAGGGGGCACTGGTTTTGGCAAGATGCATGAAATCTGGATAATTCAAATGAAAGGATAAAGATTGGGGAGGCAGCTATTGCAAGAGGTCACTAATTTCAGGAGTTAGAGATATATTTTCAGCAAGAAATGGACAGCTGCACAGGATAGCACAAGAATAGTAGACCCCCTAGTTGCAGCAAGAAAGACCAGAGTGTCAACAATTGCATCTTAAATGTAGGTTATATAAGATTCACACCTAGTGAATTTGACTATCCTGAGATCCTGATATACTTTCAAGTCTAAGACATAGAGGTATTCAGGAAGATGAAGTGGGGGACAAAAATGTTTGGGGCACCAAGAAGAAGGAATTATGTCTATTACAATGGGATAGGTCTGATAACAATAAGTAGTAGTAAATATTATTTGATCGGTCATGGACCATTACAATTAAATAAATAAATAACAAACATGTCACATATCAATATGTATAAAATACAATAATCAATTATAAAATGGATCAGCATGAACACATCTTGATGCAATCACATCTACTATGATATAATTTTCTATCATCTGTACAGAAAGTACAAACAGCACAATATATTAACACAGCTGGGAGAATTAACAGTGAGATTACACTTTACAAGTAAAATCTAAAGCATGGGCATCCAAGCTCTTTTAGCTGAATCAGAAACCTAAAAACAACTGATTACACGTGTTTCATTCTAATTCTTGTTATAGCCTCAAGATACCCTGACAATATTTGTATTTGGTCTGATAGAAAAAGGAGTAGGTGGTGTTTTTCAAGGGAGTGTGTCACTGTACTGAACAAAGAGGATACCAGGATGGTCAGTAATCCAGGGACACTGGTTTACTGGGATTGAGAAAGGGCAAATTCTGTTTTGCACATTGTAAAAAATGGTATTGTCACCGGTGTCTGCTAAGCCAAAATCCGTTTTTACCGGTGTTGGTTCTGTGTACTTTATTTAATAATTTTTAACTTTGCTGACATGCATTTTAGCAATTTTGACCTTCACTATTGCACATCCTTCCATCCTTGCACCAATTTAAAGTCATTTTAGATACAAGATGTGATGGCAGCAGCACTACAGCCCCCATCCCTAGGGTGTGATGGAAGCAGCACTATGGCCCCCATTCCTCAGGTGCAATGGCAGCACTAACAGCACTATGGCCCCCATCCCTCTGCTGTGATGGCTGCAGCAACAGCACTACAGCCCCCCTCCCTCAGGTGTGACAGAAGCAGCAGCACTGCGGCCCCCATTCCTTAGGTGTGATGGCAGTAGTACTATAGTCCCCATCCACCAGTGGTGATGGCAGAAGCACTACAGCCCCTTCCCCCTCCAGTGTGATGGCAGTAGCAACAACACAGTCCACATCCCTCAGGAGTGATGGCAGTAGTGACAGAACTATGATCCTCTTTCTTAAACACCCATACCCCACATGCACAAGTTACACATTACTTGGTCTCTTTGCTTGTTAAAACTCAGATGTGAATTAATCTGATCCACCAACACTAAGGTGGACCAATTTTTTTTTTTCCTAAATATCATTTAACTGCCTGAATTGGATTTCTGTCTGTGACACTGCTGACCAGGATTTGGGAACAGACTTGGGTGTTGGCGGGCTGGCTGGGGGTTGACGGCTTCACACCTAGTGAATTTGACTATCCTGAGATCCTGTTATACTTGCAAGTCTAAGACATAGAGGTATTCAGGAAGATGGAGTGGGGGACAAAAAATGTCTGGGGCACCAAGAAGAAGAAATTATGTCTACTACAATGGGATAGGTCTGATAATTAGTAGTAAATTATATTTGATCGGTCATGGACCATTACAATTAAATAAATAAATAACAAACATGTCACATATCAACATGTATAAAACACAATAATCAATTGTAAAATGGATCAGCATGAACACATCTTGATGCAATCACATCTACTGTACTATGATATAATTTTCTATCATCTGTACAGAAAGTGCAAACAGCGCAATATATTAATACAGTTGGGAGAATTAACAGTGAGATTACACTTTACAAGTAAAATCTAAGCATGGGCATCCTAGCTCTTTTAGCTGTATTGGAAAACTAAAAACAGCTGATTACACATGATTAATTCTAATTTTTGTTATAGCCTCAAGATACCCTGACAATTTCTGTATTTGGGCTGGTAGAAAAAGGAGTAGGTGGTGCTTTTTAAGGGAGTGTGTCACTGTACAGAACAAAGAGGATACCAGGATGGTCAGTAGTCCAGGGACACTGGTTTACTGGGATTGAGAAAGGGCAAATTCTGTTTTGCACATTGTAAAAACGGTATTGTCACCAGTGTCTGCTAAGCCAAAATCTGATTTTACCGGTGTTGGTCCTGTGTACTTTATTTAACAATTTTTAACTTTGATAACATGCATTTTAGCAATCTGGACATTCATTATTGCACATCCTTCCATCCTTGCACCAATTTAAAGTAATTTTAGGTACAATATATGATGGCAGCAGCAGCACTACAGCCCCCATCCCTAGGGTGTGATGGAAGCAACACTATGGCCCCCATCCCTCAGGTGTGATGGCAGCACCAACAGCACTATGGACCCCATCCCTCTGGTGTGATTGCTGCAGCAACAGCACTACAGCCCCCCTCCCTCAGGTGTGACAGAAGCAGCGCACTGCCTCCCCCATCCCTTAGGTGTGATGGCAGTAGTACTATATTCCCCATCTGCCAGTGGTGATGGCAGAAGCACTACAGCCCCCTCCCCTCCAGTGTGATGCAGTAGCAACAATGCAGTCTACATTCCTCAGGAGTGATGGCAGTAGTGACAGCACTATGATCCCATTTCTTCAACACCTACACCACACATACACAAGTTACAAATTACTTGATCTCTTTGCTTGTTAAAACTCAGATGTGAATTAATCTGAACCACCACCACTAAGGTCTGGACCACCTTTGTTTTTTCCTATATATCATTTAACTGTGCCTGAATTGTATTTCTGTCTGTGACACTGCTGACTGGGGTTTGGGAACAGACTTGGGTGTTGGAGGGCTGGCTGGGGGTTGAAGGCTAGAGTGTCCAACAACCACTTGCCTCTCCTGGGAGGGAGGGAGGGTGGGTCACAGCTCAGCATTTAATGGCCCCTGGTGGAGGCCAGAGGCACAAGCAACATGTCAGCCCTCACTGCAGGAGGGAGCATAATGGATGTCTGCTTGTGCCTTGACATCGTGCAGCTCGTTATGCTCCTAAGAAGATGGGAAAACACCCACTGGCCAACTGGAGGATGGCTGCTGGTCCCTCCATAAGCCCAAAGCCCCAGACACATGTGTCCATTTTGACCCCTGCAATGCCTGGGATACACAGGAAGCTCATTGTGGCAATTGTCCTCCCCCTGGTAGCCTTCTACAGGGGCAGGGGTGCACCCAATAAGAGGTTACTTCGGGTAACCTGGTAGCATGGCAATAAGGGGCAGTGGATGGTGGTCAGGACTCAACAGCGGTGGTAGGGGGGCCTTGGCAGGCCTGAAGGAGTGGATGGCCAAGGGGTAAGAGGAGCAAACAAAACTGCCTGAATTTGCTTCTTTGAAATAACGTATCCTCACCTAAAAAATCCACAAGTGCTTAGTGGAGGACCTTCAAATGGAAAATCATGCATCTCCCAGACTATTGGAATTTTTTTTTTACTTGGTGTCCATGAAAAGGGTGTCTCTCAGTTTTCATGTCTGAGCTCAGATGTGAATTGAGCACCACTCTGCCCACCAGCATCATACAGCCCCTGGGGTCTTACCTTCTGTGTGTCATTGAATGTGCTTTCAAAATCCACTGGTCAAGCATAAGTACACTTAAACACTTAACATTTGCTTTTGTTGAAGTGGTCTATCAGAAAACTTTTTGTTGTCACAGAGACTGAATCAGTGGTGGGAGAAAAATTGAAATTATCCCATTCACCTAAATGAAGTGCTAACTGTGAAGCCTTTTTGTAAGTGGTAAGGCAGTTTCTTCCTTGTGAACATACTTGAATTCAGACTAGTTTTCATTCAAACAATTGAGGATTTTGGATGGCCTGCTGATTATAAACTTGAATTAGCTAGTTGGTAACAGTGATCCTGCACTTAGCAATCTACAACCTAGATGCTCACATGCAAAGAATACAATAAAAACCTGACTAAAGTCCAAAAACAAACTTGTAAAACACATAAAACTTATCTGAACATTTATCTTTACCTATACAAAATCATTGCAACCCAAGTAAAACTCAGGTAAATTACATGGTGCCCTGACTACTATTCTATGATGTAGTAAACATATATTGGTATTTTTTTTATGTATTCTTTGTAAAAAAGGTAAGGCCCACTAGGCAGATCTGCCTGTTTTCAGGGGTGACCCAGGAGCACTGGGAATGTTAAGTGACTTGCTTGGAGTCACATAGTATGAAAGTGGATGTTGTGGGAATCAAACCCAAGTCTGCTGGATGTACCCAGTTCAATCATTGTTTGTTACTCTAACCACTAGGCTATACTGCCAGCCATAATAACAACCATATATAATGTTTTAATATATGATTTCAATAATAATGCATAGCACCTACAGTGCAAATTATGAATATTAAGCACTTTAAATTTTACTAAAACTGAATTTTTTGCCACTCCGTCTGCTTATTTTTTCTTACACCAAAATGGGTGAATAGCTGACAGAGCACAGTAAATAGCTTTTGATCAGGCTTCATTATTCTACATCCAGAAACAGATAAAATGTGTTTATTCTGGATTTATTTAATATTGATTTTCTGTGGCTCACTAAATAGAGTCTAACACTATATGAGGCAGATGTTTTTACATTTTGGAAGAGAGGCAACACATCTTATCCATTTAGGATTCATGTTAAGAACATAAGTTTTTATTCATATTTAAAACATATTCAAATGTCAGTGTATTCATTTAGTAGTTTTTGCTGACTAATATATGCTGCAGAAAACAGTAAAGGATTTATTGTGAAGCACTCAGAGTCTATAGTAGAACTCCTGCAATTTCCCAGCACATTTTGCAAAAAATCTCTGCAATTTCAGGTTGCCTTTCCCACAATTTTCCACTGGCCCTGCCCATGTGTGCTAATACTTGCATTTTTTTGTATCATCCAGTGTAATATAAATAGTAAAAGACATTTAGGCACATAGTAAATCAAAACTGTGGTTTCAGGAAGGAAAACAGTCCTCAGCTGATGAAGAGGCTGGTGGGAAGCATGTGTGGTTAAACTGAATGGCTAGTTACAACAAAGCAGTGTGGGTGGTTTTCTTACTGATTCTATATGCAGCAAAGCAGAAAGAATGCGAAGCACAGCAGCATTCATTTTAAGATGCTGAAATCTGGGCTGGCCCTCCAGTGCTGTGGTAGCGCTACTGCTTGCAATGCCAGCAACCCAGGGTCAGAAGCAAACTCGGGTTGCTGGAGGACTGGCCTGGGGAGTAGGATCAAGCATCTGGGAGACTGCTCTCCTCCTCTGGGGGGGTGGGTTGCAGGTCTTGCTGCTTTACCACCACCTGGGTGACCACGGGAGGTGGTGCAATGGTGCTGCAGAGTGATCAGAAGGGGAGGATGCTAGCCAGGATCTGGAGCAGTGGCATGTTTCTATGTGTCCTACCTCCTTGGATCCCCTCAAGTGCCAGTGCTCTCAGGGACAGAGACCAGAAAGCCAGGAACAATCACCCCACATTGGCCACTGGTAGAAGGGACCCAGCTGCCTCAGACTTCATAACCAGGCCCTGTGAGGGACCCACTGGGCTGCCTGACACACACTAAGGGACTGTGGAGGGGTAAGCTGGAGTCCCCTCCCTTCCCACCTGGAGGATACAACCCAGACAGGATAGGGGCAGGCCCACGGGAGTTCTTGAGCATTACCTGGGGTAAAGCTAGGGGATACCCAGCCTAGGGATCTCTGGAAAGTGGAGACTGATGCTGTGAGGAGGGGAAATAGAAAGAGAAAATAAAACAAATTAAAAAAGATGCTGAAATCTTAGATATTCTGTGCAGTGACATGCAATTTCCATGAGGCACCACTACAAGACTTCAAAATCCACAAACCAAGCAGGAGTCCATGATTTTTAGCTGTGTTACCTGTGAAAAAAATGGAAAACCAGGGTCCTTGGTAAAACACTGAGTCTATCTGGTTAAGCTAAGAGGGAAAAGGTGTGCTAATAATAACCACCTAGGGATGCACCACAGGACTTCAAGCTGCTCAGTTCAGATTATCAGATAATATGGAGATTAGAGGGGTGCAAAACTGTCAAACGTTATTCCAAAAATTAATTTGCAAAGTTTACAAACTTTACGAAGTGTAAAGTGCTGGCTATTAGTGTTTTCAGCAAATGAAGAGATACTCTTTCAAGCAAATTCATGCCAATTCACCTGTAAAATTCATTGCTTCATGATTATTCTTCCTGAAAAAGTGCCAATTCACCAGTCATACTCCTTGTGGAGTGCTAAGTTTGAGTGAAGTGGGAACTTCACAAAGTGATTTATGACGGCAAATTTCACCACTTCAACTGATCTTCACCAGGGAAGTAAACTTTGCAACATCTGTAGAAGTGATATGTGCTTTGAGAATGTTACATTCCACAAGATGAATTCAGGAGGCATTACCTATTATGCTACTATAAATTACTGAGAAAATTGTGTCAATAATATTTTTTGGTATTTCAACTGTAAATTTAAAACTCTTAAATCATTTTTTTTTTCAATTTTGTTAGACTGAGCAGTGATGAAAGTGAATAGAAATGCACAAGAACTGGTATCCTATGACATGCACTATTGGGAAGTGAGCGCCTAACGAAACGGCGACCCACTTTCAGCACATGTTGACAGGGCAATGGAGTAGGGAAGACGGCCGGATTGGGGGGGTATGTGAATGGCAATGGGATGTCACTATATGTACACACACGGGGGTGGGTGAGGAGTGAGCACCTGAGTGAGGAGTGGGAAGGGAGGGAGGGTTTGTCAGGGGTGGTGCCACGGTGAGCTGCTGAGCTGGCTCCATGGCGTGGTGGCTAGGTGTTGGGCTGGGGTGGCCAAGATGCTGGGTTTGGGTCTGGGTGCAGGTGTATTTTGTTGTGCCTGGCCTAAGTAGTGATATTTTTATTTTTTTAGAATTTGCACACACACCCTGACATGCCCCACTCCCAGAGTTGAAAATCCTAAGGTGGGGGGTGCGGAGGTAAAAGTAAAATAAAATTGCTATTCCTTGTGCCATTTTCAGATTGTTGTACATCTCCGAAATTCACTGAGACGTGACACTTACAAGGGCGATCGCCAAACCAACCTTGTGGAGTTCTATGAATGGGTAACATCAGAACTGGACAGGGAAAGCCTGTGGATGTATTATTCTTGGACTTCAGCAAGGCATTTGACTCTGTCCCCACAATGGTCTGGTGGAGAAACTGATGGGGTTAGGAGTAGGCCCTTTGATGGTCAGATGGATTGAAAACTGGCTAGCTGGACGCACTCAGAGAGTAGTGGTCTGTGGGGAGCTCGAACCCTAGAGAGGTTGGTGGTGGTACCGCAGGGCTCGGTCCTGGGTCCGATCCTGTTTAATGCATACATATTGGACATCAGGGAGGGTATAGGGTGTGAAATGAGTCTCTTCGCGGATGATTCCAAGATGGGAGCAGTAGTTGAGGGAGAAGAGGGGAGGTTGGCTTTGCAAGGGGACCTGGACACCCTGGAAAGCTGGGCTCACACATGGAAGTTAAATTTCAATATCACCAAGTGCAAGGTGTTGCATCTTGGTCAGGGAAACCCTAAACACAGGTACACCCTGGGAGGGGAGGCGCTGGAGGCCTCAATAGGGGAAAAAGACCTAGGGGTCATGGTGGATGCATGTATGAATAACTCTGAGCAGTGCAGGAGAGCGGCTAGCAAGGCAAACAGGATGTTGGGATGCATCGTAAGGGGGATCACCTCTCGGAGCAAGGAAGTGATTCTGCCTCTGTACAATGGACTGGTTAGACCACACCTTGAGTACTGTGTACAGTACTGGAGACCACACTTAAAGAGGGACATACAGCTCCTAGAGGGTACAGAGGAGGGCAACAAAGATGATCACGAGGGCTAGGGATTGACTGTGAGGACAGACTTAAGGAGCTCTGCCTGATTTCACTGGAGGAGAGGAGAGACAGGGGGGACATGATTGAGGTCTTCAAGTACCTCAAGGGAATAAATAGGGTAAACATGGAGGGGATCTTTAGACTAAAGCAGGGAGGTATCACCAGAGGGCATGGTTTGAAGTTGGAAGGTGGAAGGGTAAGGAGGGAAAAGAGGAGGAGGTTTTTCACTGAGAGGGTGGTGGACCCTTGGAATGCACTGCCTGGTGAGCTAGTTCAGAGATCCACAGTGGAGGGCTTCAAGAGAGGATGGGACAGACACAGAAAGTGGATGTATCAGATGATGTCCTGTCCCAGGGGGGTGGGGATGGATGATACGGGTTTCTGGAGCACAAGGGATGGGAGGGTCTCGGCACCCAACTAAGGATCTAAAGTTCGAGCAGACTCGATAGACCGTAGGCCTAATCTGCTGGCAAATAGTATGTTAGTATGTTAGTATGTTATGACATAGAACCACAGGAACTCATTTCCAGTACCTTTTTTGCAGCAGGAATGGAGTTCTTGTACTTTTTCCCACTGGCACTAGCACTGAAATCCTTATTCCAGCAACATTATGACAGTTTCTGGGCTTTTGACCTGATAACAGGGTTTCCATAACAACATTACACTTGTACAACAATGCTATTTTCCTAGAAATACTTCAGTATCTCTAATTGAATCTGTTCATGTCTAAACAGACAGATGTGTCTTGACACAGCTATCCTTCAGATTGAGGATCTTCATTTTGCATTTCATATTTGCTAATGCCTGAGTTCCTGTACTTCTTGTCTACCACTTGCAGCAATGTAGATACCAAGATATATCAATATTGGATATGCAGAATAAATGTAAGATCCATACCTGCAAGAACAGAGAAGTTACAAACATTCATAGTTTTAGAAAGTTTTCACAAAATTTCACAAATAATTGCAGTGGCATTTTGAACTCCTGTAATTTAGAAATTCTTAAGCAAATCACATCATATTTAGTCAAATCTATAACACTTACAAAAAGGTTATTTGTGCTAATTTTCACATATCTAGCTCCAAAGGTGTATGAGTTTCTGTATGTATAAGTAAAACAAATATTCACAAAATTTCCTTCCAATAACTAAATGCCAGAGGTTGATCCCCTATAATTTTACAATTATGTTTCAAAATGTCATGTTATTTGGCATGCCTTCAGGACATATTTATATAAGTGCGTATACCAATTGCAGGTCTTTCGCATAATAGAAGGTCAGGTTAAGGTTCACTAAAGACATTTTGAAAATTCTGCATAATTCCCCAAAACAAACTCCATGAACTTTCATGGAATTTCATTGGAATTCAATAAATTTGGAATTTTCAAATTTGACTGAATGATGAGAACAAGAACCCCTTTAACATGTTAAAATGATGGGAAAAAAAGCAAGTAAGAAAGTTGAATTGATTTGAATGAATTTCAGGCTTTAAGCTTTTTTGGGGGGGGGGGCACTGGTATCATAACTGCTTGCTTTTGGTTGGTCACACACTAGGTGCACCCATGTAAAAATAATAAAAAAAATATGTATTGGCCAGGGCTGAACTTGCTAAACTTTTAATACTGGTTATGTAATTCCACACAGGTCTAGTAGCTGGTGCATGTCACAAAATCTTTTACCAGGTATTTTAAAAAAGCTTTAAAAGCTGAATTGATTTTCTGCTTGTGTTTGTTTAAATTGTTGCAGGCTTACAAAACAGTTACATTCAATGTGTTTTGAATTTTTACTTTGTTGTTCTTTAGAAAATTATAGTTTGAAGGAGCGCTCCTGACCAAATGGAACACTCCTTTCCAATGTGCATTAGACACTCTTATTCGCTAAAGAGTATCTCATGCAGAACGCCGAGGAAGATGGCTGCTTGACCCATTGGCTTGATCCCCAGCTACCACAATCCATTGAAAACTGCGGACATCCAGTGACGCCCAACCATCCTAAGGCATTAACATGTTGCCGTAGCCCTCTCTTGTTGCTAGGTGCAGATTATATTGCGACAAGTGATCCAGCATATAGTCCTGTGGCACTGGTTACCGTGCTATCCACTTCAGACCTGAGCAGGCCCTGAATCTCTGATCTTGTGTGGCGGCCCCCAATACTGTTTACCTAGCAGCAGTCTCTACAATACGCTCGATCACAATCAGCCAAATTTCTGTGAAGGAGCACATACCAAACTCTTGCCTCACCTTAAATGCTGGGGAATGTTGTTGCTACAGTCTCAAAATGGCCTCACCTAAACCTGCTATGCAAGGACTAGGCACAACCCCCAAAGAGAGCAACCATCCCCCTAGTGGATGTAAGCGCCTCGCTGCAACATATTACGGCCATGCTAGAGACTCTCCTAACAAGGGTAGATACTATATCAGCAACCTTATTTGGTATGGTTGCCAAAGTGCGGGTTCTCAACGACAAATTGAACATCTTGGAGCAGCACACAGATGATTTGGAAGCTGTTCAAGCCAAAATAGTGCAGCGACTACAGGAACAAGATGAGAAGTTGGCTACTCTGTAGCAACAGGCAGAGGACCAAGAGAACCGTGGGCAACGCAATAATATTAGAATCCTCGGTATTCCTGAGGGTTCTGAAGATCAGAACACAGAGAGGTTTCTTAATGAAAAGATCCCTAAAATGCTTTGGGATAGTTGGCATGGACCAGTCGAGGTGGAGAGGGCACATCACGTATCCAGTGGCTTCTGATCTCACATGTTTCTCCTAAGCCCATTATCACTTACATACTGCGATACTCTACCAAAGAAAAGGTTCTGAGGGCAGCTCGAGACAGGGGTGAACTGCCGTGTCATGGGGCTAAAGTATCCTTTTTCAGAGATTTCTCTACAGAGGTGGCTGCTCATAGGAAAGTCTTTATGTCTATTAAGAAATTGCTGGCAGCACAGGGGTTCAAATATGGATTCAGGAATTTGGCCTACCTTTATGTGTCCATAGATGGCAGGGACATAGTAGCTGAGACTCCTTGGGAGATTGATAACTGGGCCCTCAAGTATTGGCCACAGATGTCTCTCAGCACTACAACTCTCAAAAGGCTATGGCCTCCGGGACCTCGAACATGGGACAGGAGGAACCAATCTCCAGGTGATGGTTGCAGGGAGGAGTATTATTCTGCCTGGACAGCGTCACTACTAAATGTCCCCTCCTCATCTGAAGCCATCTGGAATGGATGACAATAATAACAAAACAGCCCTAAAATGGACATCAGATAAATCCTCTCCCTCTCTGCCTCAAAGAGGACCAAATCAAATGACCCGAGTATGCCAATGCTTCTTGAGTGACCAGGGATCTCCTTCCAAGGGCCCAGGAACAGTGCCTCCCACAAAGCAGATGAAGGATGAACATCCCACCCTGGACCAACCAGACATGCAAGACATTCCTGATGAACTCATTATGGAGATGGCTGAAACCTCATCCTGGGCTGATTTTCCCTCAGATCTGGTGGACTGTCAGGACTTCTCCAACATCCCAGTTAAACCTGTGTTGCTAACCTTCACAGAGATATTATCCCAGGACATCACTCCTCACATAACAAGACCTGCTGCCACTGGGGAGCAAGCTCCTAATGCCTGAAAGCTTTAAGTCTGTAACTTGTTCTTCTTTTTGGGTTTCTATTCAGCCCCTCCCCCAATACAATGATGCCATTTAATGACATCATTGGTGATGCCCGATAAGTAAGGGCCCCCTTCATGCAATGCTGGCTAATTCTTTAGGGGGTGACTCTGGAGGAAGCCTAAACCCCGAATTTTGGGGTAATTTAACTAACTGGCTTCTGCACCTAGTCTGATTAGGAAACCCCCTCCAGTGGACCTCCCTCCAGGTGGTACAGGTCTTTCCCACCTCCCCTCTCCCAGTAGCCAACTTGGCCTCACCCACACTAATGGTTCTCTTTAAAATCTCTGGCTCCTGTAGCAATTATTGCTTGGTTCTGGGGAACTACCAAGGATATGGTGCCTAGCCTCGGTCTACGCACTGAAAAGAGGTCTGTAAGCCTCACTGGCTATGTATATTTTGAACCTCCTCCACACCTTTAAGCAACAAAATCCTTCTCTTCCCTCTCCAATTCCTTTCTCCCCCCCATCTTGGCCCCAATCTCCACCACCCCCATCCCCCCATCTCTGGATACCTAATTGTTGTATAGTACACGCGATAGCTGGGGACGGAGCTATGTGTTATTGGTTGGTTTATCTCCATTTTTCCCCATACAGGAGAAAGGTCAGCACAGCTGAGTGCTCTTCTTCAACAGTGTTGAGGATCGCACCCTCATGCATACACCACTTCACCTTTAGCTTTGTTCTCACCTAATCATTTATAGTACTTAAATCTCTAGTGGATAAGAGTTTTATTAATCTACCCCTTAGTGGAGAAACTGCTGTATTTAGCTTCAATTCTATTAGTTGGTCATTTTGTTTGCATACCTAGTGCTTTAACTTGATTGTTCTTACTCTTGTACCAGGTTATTATTGCCATTCATACTTAGTGAACAGACTACCTTCTCTTTTCACTCAGCCAGTCCTCCCTCCTTTGTCTCAAATAACCTGTCCACTCCTGCTTCTTTATCCCTTCTGGACACGGGTGGTGAGTACCTGTACATTATTTAACCTTTGGATCTACGATGCAGAATTCCAATGCAGGTGTAAAACTTATATCATGGAATGTGAAGGGCTTAAACTACCCGATCAAATGATCTATAGTCCTTAGACACTTACACTCCTTGCAGGCAGATGTTGCACTTATCCAAGAAACACACCTCAGTGCAAGAACTGTATTGCGGCTCAAGAGGCATGGGTAGGTAGTGGTATAGTGAGCTCAGCATCAACTAAATATAGGGGTGTGGCCATTCTGATCAAGAAATCATGCTCCTGGTTACAGGAGCAAGTGGCATCAGATGCTCAAGGCTGCTGGAAAGTGGTTTGATTCTCGCACCCGGGGGGACATGTGGTGCTAGCAAATGTATATGGTCCAAACATGGACAATCCAGAAATCCTGTTGGATCTCAACCAGGCCATAGAGTCCTTGGCTGCTGAACATCCATAGATTCCAATTGTGATTGGTGACGACTTTAATCTCACCTTAGATATCTTTCTGGATAAATCCAAACCAACTCCACAAACACATCCTAAAACAGTGTTGGCCTTGCAAGGAATTATGACAGAGTGGGGAATGACCAATGTGTGGAGCAGAGATCACCCGTCGCGGTGGGACTACTCTTTCTTTTCCTCTGTTCACATCACATATTGCTGGATCGATTTTTGGCTAGTCAATGCCCCTGCAGACCTTGATATTACTTTTACTAGGATAAACAATATCCTTGTCTCAGCCCAATCCCCAGTGTCATGCCTCTACAACCCATCAGGGCAGTGCACATCGGGTACCAGATGGTGCTGCAATCCTTTACTCCTTCAAGACCCTCAGTTCTGATCTATGATATGGGAGACAGCCAGAGATTACTTCTCTCTGAATCATGCCACGGATACATCCACTGCCACGGTCTGGGAGGCCTTCAAAGCCATTTTGCTAGGGCAAATCAGTGCCTATACAGAACAACAAAGTAAAACCAGCAGGGTAGAACTAAATAACCTACAATCTGAACTCTCGACATTGGAAGCCAGATTCAAGGCCTCTGTTGCCTGTATACCCGACCCGGTGCTTCTTCGGGAGATAGTCAGGCTAAAATACTGTATAAACACCATGCTGCAACAAAAGGCAGAATGAATGCTGATTAGGTCCAAACACCCACACTGGGAGGGAGGAGATAAAGGGGGGAAACTTTTGGCCTTTCAATTAAGGAAACAACAGGCTGCATCACGTATCCATGCCCTTAGGAACTCGAGAGATCTTGTTGTCTTAAGTCCTTAACATATCAATGAATGTATGCAACACTTTTATCAGTGACTATACCAGTCACATGCAACTTTAGATCCAAACCAATTGGAGCATCAACTGGCAGACTTCTGCTCTGCCTCCAACACCCCTCAATTACTTCAAAATATGAAAAAGGTCTTGGACAAGCCTTTCACTGAAACACAACTGCTGAATGCCCTTAACCAGCTTGCCAAAGGCAAATCACCTGGACCAGATGGTATGACCACAGAACTGTACCAAGCCATGAGTGCGGGAAATTAGTACCTCCCTTCTTTCTGTACTAGAAGAGGCTCATATGACTGGCATCCCCCCCACTATGGGCGAAGCCCTGATCACCCTCCTTCCCAAAAAATTAGACAACCCCCTAAACTGCACCAATTATCGCCCAATATCCCTCATCTCAGTCGATAACAAAATCGCAGCCAAGATGCTTGCCACTTGATTGGTGGAGGTTATACCCTCTATTATACATCCATCCCAAGTTGGTTTCACTAAAGGGTGGGCTGCAGTTGATAATAGTAGACTGGTCCTGGATCTTAAATGGTTTGCAATGCACTCCAATGACCCAATAGCAGTGATGATGGTGGTAGATTTCTCTAAAGCCTTCAACTCTGTAGAATGGCCCTACCTCCATGAAACACTCCAGCTCTATGGGTTCGGTCCATATTTTAGGCAATGGATTTGAGTACTGTATAATGCCCCCTCACTAGAATCCTAACAAATAAGGACATCTCCGCTTCCTTTCCCCTGCAGCGGGTACACGGCAGGGCTGCCCTTTATCCCCCTTACTATTCCTGGTGGCTCTAGACCTGCTTACATGGAAATTGCATGCCACTGACGGTATCGAAGGCATACAAGTAGGTCAGCATACATGCCTAACTGCCTCATATGTGGATGACTTACTTCTAATGTTAACCCACTCAAAGGAATCTCTTCCCAGCATCTTAGAGACCATGAGAGAGTTCGCTCAGTTGTCTGGCCTGCAAATTAATCACAAAAAAACTAGTGTTACCCCCCCTTAATATGGCTTGCACAAACTCATATCTGAAAGGCTTAGACGTAACCTAGGCTCCACACAACTTCTCATACCTAGGCATAAATATTCCATTTAACTGGAAGCACCTGGAGTATGGGAACTTTGGACCCCTAATAACTTTGTTAACGATGGAAGTGAACCACTGGCACCGCCTTAATCTTTTCCTCCCAGGTAAAGTTGCCGTGATCTGAATGCTTTTACTACCCAGAGTGGCATACCTTCTTAACAATCTCCCTATCACCCTATTGGGAAAGTGTTCTGCCCTCTAGATAAACTGATATCATTTTTTGTCTGGGAAGGTAAGACACCAAGATGGATCCACAGTAAAATGCAGGCCCACTGGTCTAAGGGGGGTATGGGACTTCCATGACTGAAAGGGTGCAATTGGTCCTATCTCACCGCCCAAGCTACCAAGTGGTTTGTTCCTTTCTCCTCCTCACCTACCCAATGAGTTCAGCTAGAATCTCAGCTGATGCAGAATGCCCCCTTAGGTCTACTACTAACAAACACCTATATAGACTCCAGCAAGCTCACCCCAGTCATGACTGAGACCAGAAAGGCATGGTTCAGACTCATGTCAGCCTCTAATACCTTGAAGGCAGCAAGCTTTATGTCATTCTGATATATGGCTCTCTGGCATAACCAGCTTCTCATGGTGGACAACATATCACTTCATTGGCTGACATGGGAAAATAAGGGGATACGAACTGTCCAAGATCTATATATGCCCAACTCTTCCACCCTGATGTCCTTCGAACAGCTCAAAGCTCACTACTCCTTTTAGTCTAATGACTTCTGGAGATACTTGCAACTGCGTAGTGTGGTCCAATCTCTCAGTTGGACACACATTGCTGACCCCAAGTGGCACTGGCTGACTTCTCTACACCTAAAACCCTCCTCCCCAAGGCATAGCAGGATGATTTTACAGTACATGGCGCGAGGCACAACCTGATCACACTGAATCATGTAGGGCTGCCTGAAGTGTGGATCTTAATGTCCCCATCACTTCAGAAACATGGTCCCGATGCCTACATCTAGCACACTCCACATTTAAGGATGTTAGGAGTCAACTAATACAACTCAAAATTTTCCTTAGGTGGTATCGCACTCCTGCAGCCCTTCACTCATGGGGCATTCTTCCCCATGCAATGTGCTGGAGATGTCATCATGACCCAGCAAATATCTTGCACCTTCTGTGGGAATGTCCGGCCTTAACTCCTTTTTTGGTCAGCCATAGCAATGGATTGCTCTGGGTTACTAGGACTACCTATTGACATTTCTAACCCATTGGTCCTACTGGGAGACTCTGCTCCCCTGGACCAACTGCCAAAGCCACATAAAAAACTGCCTTTTAGCAGCCCTCCTGGAGGCTAAAAGACTTCTACTCCTGTCCTGGAGACAAACATCACCTCCATCTATCTCCCTCTGGCATTCCTCCTTTGCTAGATTAGCCACCTTTGAAAGGCTCATGTATGCCAATAAAGGGCAACTCCCTGCATACTATGAGAAATGGGGAGCATACCTCAACTCCTCTTTATGTAGGGCTCCGCTCCCCCCCCCAGGGCAATCCTCCTGTTCAATGAGGCCTTCTAACATAGAAGTCCAACAGTCGGCTTTGCCCTCAGGACATGTATTTAACTGTCACTGCGCAGATATAACCTCTCCTGCTCAAGTATGCATCTCTTTACTTCTAAGCCTTCACCTTTATCTCCCTATTAAGCTACTTCTCTGGACATTCTTAAATGCAATTGATAAGAATAACCTTGAGCATTTAGTTATATAGATTGCTGAGCTTCTATCAGTAAGAAATGTTGTTGTACCTAGGTTCTTACACCTAAGCTATGTTAGCACTTAATATTTTCTGTTTTAGAATCTCGAAGGATGAATGTGTATAACTAGGGACAGGACGACATATGTAACTCCCTATGTCCTGGTAAGGTATGCATAACCTGAATTGTTTAATCTGAGAGCTTTATACTGCATGTCAAGTGTATGTACCTCTCCTTGTTCACAATGATAATGAATTAATTAAAAAATATTCTGTGATAAAAAAAGAGTATCTCATGTGCCAATGCCCTGGAAATGGGCGCATTTGTGGAAACTTTTTAAAAAATGTATATATTATTGATCAAACTCAATAAGTAATATGTCAATACCACTGCTGAGACCAGTCTTACAGTTGTAAGAGTGGTTTCACTTATATTCTTAGGGAATCAGAACTGCTCACCTTTGATTCATGGTTCTCAGACTCTAAGAATGCATGTGAGACAATTAGCATAACCATAGATTTGGTCTCGGTGGTGACATTAACACACAATACTAATCCCACTTACCACTGAATGACAGCAAGATGTAAACCACTGACAGACACCAGTTTATGTATAGCTGATAATCATTGATACCTGCAATTAATATTTCATTGTAAAAAGTGAAGGAAACATTTAGTACAAAAAAAAAATTAAACATACAGTAATTCCACTTTTAACCGTTATCCATATGAACATAAAAGGTTTGAAGCCAGGTTATTCTTTTTTTTTTCTTTCTATGATCTCTCTTTGTACTTTATGAAAAGAGTGTCAGCTAGCTGGCCCAGTGGCATGGAGGGCTGAGGCAACAATGCCTTACCTCCTGCCATGCTGGTGACCTGTGTTTGTGATGCTAGCAGGTCATTGGGGCCAGTCCGGGTGGGAGAGGATCGAGCATCTGGAGGACAGCTCTCCTCTCCTCTCCTGGGGAGGGTGGCTTGGAAGTCTTGCCAAATGACTGCTCCCAGGTGGAGGCCAAGGGGTGGTGTGTTGAGGACTCCAATGAAAGGGAGTGTGCCATGGGACCATGTACACACGAGCATGACCACACTTGTGTGGTGACGATTGCATCCCAGCAATGGGGAGGGAGGAAGGGCAGAAAATGGAAAAATGCCAGGCAGCAGCAGGATAAATGGTTGGCCCCTCTCAGGCTCTGCACTGGTGACTGGGAGCTGATCCCACAAAAAAGCCCAGGACAGTGGAAGGTAAGACCACCAGGGGAGTCAGGTGATGGGACTGGTGGGTTGACTGGGAAGGAAAGCCACCGAGGGAGGAGGAAAAACAGAAAAAAAAAGCATCGGCTACATGTAAACCATAGTGGGTATCATAGTGTAGTGTCACCTACAAGCAATTTTACTCACTGTCCACTCTCCCACAAAGCTGGGTATCATTGGCAACTAAACTCATTTTACCCCATACCCCTAACCTAATGATGCTACTGTGCATATTAAAAAGAAGTGGGTCCAAGAGGTATTACTGGAGTACCTCACAGGTCGCTTCCTTTACTGCTGAGAGTTTGCCATTCAGGACTACCATATTTGTTCCTCTCAAACAAGAACAATTAGGGGTTACTTGTGGGGAGATTAAAAATGTTTGCTATGCAATTAAAGGTACAGTATAAGATACACTTATAGAAGGTTAAAATGACATAAAACGTGATGGAATAGGCTATGGTGGAACAAACATAATAAAAAAGTGCATTTTGTACTAAACATGTTTCTTTGCTTACAAAGCATAAGGTTAGTGTTTCATATTGCAATTTGTGACACACAACGTTTTGTTTTTGAATCAAATGTAACCTTAATTAAGAGCAGGGTATAGTCAATTGACTTCCCACATGTCAAATTTGTTGTTTGAAGCATCTAACGGTTGTTCCATTAAAGAACAAACACATCTGTTCTATTTGCTATTCTTGGTTGGAATCTCACTTTAAAAAAACAATTGTTTCAAACTGCTAAAGGGAAATATATAGGCTTTGCTTAATATGAAAATCATATGTAATCCTATTAAACATAAACGAAAATTGGGGGCTGCCTGATTGTTCATTTGATATGCATTATGTTACAGAAGTGAACATGGGAAGTGTTTTCCTGGGCTGCTGTTGTTGAGGGGTCCCATCAGCATGAATTTAATTTTTGGGGGGTGACTATTGTGATGGTCATGAAAATGGGAACCCACTGGACTTTCCTGCTTTGTGTTTTTAATGCTACAGACATGTTCCTGGAGACTTTCCCATAGGGGTCAAATCGTACAGCCCACATAGAGCTTGGGACATTCACACCAAGATGCATGTACTACAAAGTTAGAGCTATCCTTAATGAATTCCCTATCTTCCACAGTTTTAGCTGTAGTAGGTTGTTGGAACACTTTTGACTGGTTGCAATTACTGCAGACACTGCAACAATGGCATTTGTACATTCCTGGTGGATGGGCAGGTAACCAATATAGATATGATGGCCTGATGACATGACTATTAAACTGGCCATGTACCAGTTTATTCAGAATATTATTTTATCTCATGAAAGATGTTCTGGAAGTCTCTCCCATGGATCACAATTGAGGATTGGACTGTACTGTCTGATCACTGAACCCTCCTTGTTGGTGACCTGATTGCACTGTCACTAAACATATCATCTCTCTCTCTCGCTCTCTCTCTCTCTCTCTCTCTCTCTCTCTCTATCTCTATCTCTCTCTCAGTTTCATTTTTAGGTTTTGAAGTAAGCAAGGTTTTTCTATTTACAGCCTTTGGTTTGTGCCTCAGTCAAGCAGCCAGTGTCATAGGATCTAATGGATCCTTTCTCAAAGGCCTTTGAGAGAGGATCCATTGATCCAAAATGTGTCTGCTTTGTTTGTTTTGCAATTATGTTGATCTGAAAAAACATTTAAGTTAATTTAGAGCACCTGCCTGGATATGAAAGGAAGCACTGTGTCATTTGTAGGGCTGCAGTGGGTGGAGCCCTGCAGTCATTGTCATAGTCATATGATCATGTAGGAAAATGACTGAGTATTCCTTCCAAATGAACAATTTATTGGAGCGCATCATAGTCGCCACCACATCTGTGAAGCAGTCCATCCATGTTGTCCGCACCGACCATAGCACTGCACCATTTCACAGTGCCGGCTGTCACAGCGGGAAGTGGCATACTCTGTGGGGTCCAAGATGGCTGCCACACTATACTTCACATGCGCTAGCAGTCATGCATGTGCAGTAGCATGTGGTAGCCATCTTGGTCATGACAGAGTGGGCCATGTTCCTGCATGACCACCAGCACTTATTTTTTTATATAGTGTTTGTTATATTATAGAACTCCCACCCCAGCCTACCCTCCCTCCCAGAACCCTCCACCTCCCCCCAGAAACATAGAAATGACACTGGGGTGCCCAATCCCTCAGTGTTGCAGTTGGCCCCCAGAATCTACCCCCCACACCCCCAAAACATAAAAATGATACTGGGGGTGCCCAATCCCCCAGTGTCATGACTGGGGATCATCAGTCTTTTTTTTAACCTGTAAAAAATAAAAAGGTCTATCAATGTCTTCCCCCACATAACTGTAACACTGGGAGTACCCGCTCCCCCAGTGTCATGACCGAGGACCATCAGTCTCTTTTTTTTTCCACCTGTAAAAAGGAAATGGTCCATTGATGTCTTTTGTGGCCATTCCTTAACCCCACCCAATCCTCCCACTGATCAACCATGACCCAGCAACCCTGCCTCCCAGCCCTTACTTACCCATTGGGGGTCCAACAACGTAATCATCTCTGGACCGCAGACACATCTTCATCTTCAAAGCCGGACTGCGAACTGAAGACACAGGTGTGCAGTTTAATGTACTGTATTTCAAAGGGGTTTTGAACTTAGTGCTATAACTTGGGAATTTTTACATATTTTTGGCCCAGATTTTCAACATGCTTTCATTGGGACCACTCCTCATGAACAATGCCATTGAAATTAGGCAGATCTGTCCCAAAAGTTGATTTTATGGTCCTTGCATGAAATCACCTTTTGAGCAGGAGATGAAAATTTTCTCTGCCATTGTTCATGAGGTGGAGTGTTAAAAGGCTGTGTTGAAGATTTGGTGTAAAAATATTGAAAAACAACTAAGTTATGAGCCCACATAGAATGTTGAGAATGTAGGCTTGTAACTTTGGTAATTTTCAATATTTTTACCCCAAATTTACAACATAATCATATATTTACAGCACCTCATGAATGTGATAGTTGTCATTTTTCAATACTGGTCAATATGTTTATTTACATCCTGAAAGGTGATTTCACAGTCCCTGCAGGAAATCACCTTTCAGCCAGGAGTTGAAAATTCTCTATGCCCTTGTTAAAGAGGTAGGGTCATAAGAAGGCTATGTTGCACATTTTGTGTAAAAACATTACAAAATAAAAAAGTTTTGGGTCTACATTAATTTTTACCAACGCAGGCTCATAAGTTTGGTAATATTCAATATTTTTACCCCAAATTTTCCACATACCCATTTCTTTACAGCACCTCATGAATGCGCCAGCTATCATTTTTCAACTCCTGCCCAAAATGTGTTTTTTCGTCCCAAAAGTTGATTTTGCAGTCCCTGTGCAAAGACACCTTTAAGCCAGGAGTTAAACATTTTGTCTGCCCATCTTCATTAAGCAGGGTCATAATAAAGCTATGTTGAAAAGTTTGTGTAAAAATATTACAAAGCAACACATTTATGAGCCTATATTACATATTGCAAATGCATTCTTGTAACTTTGATAATTTACAATATTTTTACCCCAAATTTCTCAGCTACAGCCCTATCGGCTCTGGCTAGAACCTGTTTACTAGAGATATTGAGTGTCCAATTTTTACAGCTGCGTGGGTGGAGTTCTGCAGACGTTATGCCAACATAAACATCCGAGAGGAGTATTGTGGAAGCACGTGACTGGTCTGCTGTGCTTCCGCTTATGTTTATGCTGCCCATCCCGTTTGCCAGCCTCATAAATACACCAATGTCAGGGGCACTTCATTTTCTTATGCATCTGCAGAAGTGATGGCTGCCATGCACAACACGGCAATGCCAAATCAGACTACACATGCGTGAGTATTGTGCATGTGCAGTTCAGTTATCGCTACCATCTTGTGCACAGTGATACTTGTAAAAGCTTGGCGCAGTTGTATATGTTCTGACCAGATCTTGTTGTGTTAATGCTGGAATATAACCTGTAATAAAACTGTCTTGGTATGGCTGTTTGTGTGAGCTTGTGTACCCATGACAGTTCCACATGCTGTACCTGGAGGTACAATTCCCCAAGAAATTCTAAATAGTTGTGATTAAAACACAATCCAATGCTTCTAGTATGAATTGTATGACAAACCTATCTCTCAAGCACTTGTGACTGAAGAATATTCACAAGCTCCTATACCTGCATCATGTTCAATGCAGATATAAACCGATTTCACATCAATACCCAAGAAATGGTAATGGGGCCTCTTTTAAAGCTTTCAAATTTTTCTAGCACTCTGTCTCTCAAATGAAAGCCCAAAGATTTCACACTCTTATAAAAAAAGAAATCAATTAATTTACTGAGTTTATCAAGAAGTGAGCCTACCCCAAGGCTATAGAAACATAGAAACATAAAATTTGACAGTAGACAAGGACTGCTTGGTCAACCCAGTCTGCTCATTTTTCCCCCTGCTTACAGAATCACCACAAACCCTACTTGATCTCCCCCCCACACTTTTTATCAAGTTCCCTTGTGCCTATTCCATGCATTTTGAATCCATCACTGTTTTTGCCCCAAGACTTATGCTGGAAGATTTTCAGGCACCCACCACTCTTTCAGTGTAGAAGTGCTTCTTCACATCTGTTTTAAATTTACCCCTTCCATCTTCTTTGCATTTCCCTTGTTCTCATGTGCCTTTTCCTCTGAGCAATATCCCTCCCATGTACCCTAGTGACCCCATGAGGTATTTATAGGTCTCTATTATGTCCCCTTTCCTACATTCCAGGGTGTTCATATTGAGGTCCTTTAGTCTCTCCTCATAGGACTTCTGATGCAGCCACTGCACCATTCAATTGCCATCCTCTGGACATCTTCTACTCTGTCTATGCTCTTCTTGAGATGTGGTCTCCAGAACTGAGTATCGTACTCCAGGAAGGGTCTCACCACTGATCTATACAGTGACAACACCACCTCCCTCCTTCTGCTGGTGATGCCTCTCCCTATGCACCCCAACATCCCACTGACTCTACTAACTGCCTTGTTGCACTGTCTCACCATGTTGAGGTCATCAAATATTATTGATCCCAGGTCCCTTTCCTGTTTGGTGACCATCAATACATTTTCTCCCATTTTGTTCTCTGCCTTTGGGATTCTGTGTCCTAAGTGTATGATTTTGCACTTTTTCACATTGAAACTAAACGGCCATGACCTTGACCACTTCTTAAGTTTTCACAGGTCTCTGCACATTATTTCCAGCCTCTCAGGACTGTCCACCCTATCACAGATTTTGGTGTCATCCACAGTGAGGCATGGGACATCACAGGGGGTTAGTGATATTTTGTGAATTTTAGGTTGAATGGAGACAGCTGGAACTACAGGATTGCTGTTTCAGGAATACTTGACTTCTTGTTCATAAATACAATCGTCATTCCTAGCAACTTCCAGAAGGTCAAGTAGGGGTTACTGTAAAGTGTTATATAATAGTGCTGGTTACAAGCTGCTCCACAACTTTGCCTTTATAAAATTTATTGGTCACAGTGAAAATATCGCCCCCCTTTGTCTGCAGATTTGATAACTAAATTAGAATTCTTTTGTCTGCAGGATCAATTACTATATCAGAATTATTTTTCACATAAAGGTTTATATTTCAGTAGCACTCAGGTTCCTGTACAGCGAGGGCCTGTCACTATTAAATAGTGATTCAAATTCTGTCAGGATAACATTTTCAAATGTCTGAATAGTGGGATTGGTTCTGGAGGGCAAGACAGTGATTTTGGCATGAAATTAGAATTTCTCAAAGCACCAAATTCCCTACTGCTTATGTCAGATAGCAGTGTTTCTAAGTCCTCTGACCGAACACATTATTGAATATTGTCATTATATATTTTACATACATTATATATTATATAACACAATGTAAGTGGCACAGCAGGTTGCATATTCGTCTCTGAGGCCAGAATATCAGAAGGCTTTAGATTCTATGCCCATGGCAAGAACTTGGGGCAAAATCTCAATACTGACACTGCAATGCTATATGAAGGGCCTACTGCACTCCTGATGTGCCATCT